>CM050508.1:151939101-152539101 GCA_027563665.1 Antrozous pallidus | reverse complement strand
GATATTTCTACTGAGTGATAACTCAGATATTCTCTTAATAATTGCATCTTTATTTTCCATATCATGAAATAGAACTCGTGCACATCTTAGGAGACTTTCTTTCATAAATTCGCCCTCACCGAGTGCTTTTCCATGCTGAGCTATGGAGTAAGCAATGCTCAAACTTGCAGATGTTAAATTTGTAGAGCCTTTTATAAATTTGATGATGTAATTAGATTGGCTCTTATAAAGGTGTAGCTGCCTGGAAATGTATTCTTCTTTTCATCCTCACTTTTTTTCAAGAGCTGGGTATGATCAGTTTTAAAATGTTTATTTATATTCCATGTTCTGCTTACTACCGTTTCAGTACAAAGAACGCAAAATGATCTGCCTTTTTTTTTCCTGTAATGCCATACATCTTGGTTCATGTCTGTTGAAAGGGTTGGATACTGCTACTACCATTTCCTTTACTTAACCTTGTTTATTTTTATTTTTTGGGTTCTCCATCAGAGGGGCAGTGACAGAAGATAGAATTATAGATAGCCTATTAGCCCTGCAGGCAATTAGGGGTTAACTAGCCTAACTGACCACAAGATGGCACATGTAACTGTCTTTTAGGAAAGGGCAGAAATAGGGGTTGATAAGGATGCACAACAGTAATAGTGGTGAAATGGAGTCTGCACTATGCTGCAAAATGACATTCCTTATATAAATTAAGATGGTTGCCGCTATTTCTAATGGCAGGAAATAGCACCCACAGCAAAGGCCTCTCCCAACCTCCCCCTCACTTATCTCAGTAATGATGGTCAATTAGAAATCCATGACATCCCAGAACAGTAGATTGGAAGATGGTTGCTGTGGTTATGTGGTTGCTGGTAATGGCGATCACATGGCCCCCAGAGATGTGTCCCCTGTGGCATTCGGCTGCTCCCTCGTCTGCAGGCCAGAAGTGAGGTCAAAGATCCCCAGAACTAGACATTCTGTGCCAGAGTTCTATTGTTTTGGCCTACAGACCTCCAGCACAGAGTGTCTACACTACAATACAGAAAATATTTCATCCTCAGCTACTGCACCTGGCTGTGTAATAGCCGAGGATGAAACTTCTTTCCTGGCATGAGGCCCTGTACTTCTCTGTATGTGATTGCATGCAGCAGCGTGTCATAGCAAATGGGTACGAGTGTCAGTTCTGTCATAGGTTCGCCATCACGGGCCTACACACTAAAGGCAGGCCTGAGGGAGACCCTGGCCAGGTCCCTGTCAGGGAACAATATGACCTAGTTCTTGCTCACTGAACTCATCTTTTCCAGTGATCACTCCACTTTTATTAGTCTTCTTACACACTTTCAACTTAGAGACCTTGTCCTTTTCCCCTCTGCTAGGAAGTTTCCATACTCAGATGCCTCATTGCTTGCTCTCCTACCTCCTTCAGCTTTGTATTCAAATGTACTGTCTCATTGAAGACATTTTCAACCATCCTATGAGAAATTGCATCTCTCTCTATAACAGTTTTTATTTGCTTTCCTCCTTTATTTTTTTCCATAGCATTTTACCTCTGATTAACGTACATTTTGTTTTATTTTGTTAATTGTATTCTACCTCTGTTATTACTTCATTGTCTTTTACTAAATAGTTATTAGTAAAAATGACTATTTATTGAATTAACACAGATAAATTGGAATTTTTACTGATAATAAGTCTTGCCCTGCAAGAACACAACAGGTTTTAAATTTTAAAAATTAATAATTTTTTGAATGTCTGTCTCATTTCATGTTCTTGAATACATCTTACAGTTCTCCTTAAATAATTTGCTTTCCTAAATAATTTGCTCCAATATTATTTTAGTTTCATCATAGTTGTAAATGGGTCATTTTTTACTATGACTCTAGCTAATTAAAAAAAACTTATTTTATATTGATTGGATCTAGCTGGAATACCAAAATATTGTATTAATTCTATTGGTTTGTCACTGGACTATAAGATTATGGAATTATAGCATTTTATTCATGGCCTATACCTACTATTTCATGGCCTCCTAATGTTTCAGAAGAAAATCTAGTGTTAATTTGATTCCGATATTGTATATAATCTCCTTCTCTACCTCCCACCCCCTTTTTTTAATTGTTAATGTGAACTTTATAAATTTTTATTAATCTTGCCTAGAAGTTTGTTAATCATTTCTTTATTCAGAATAGAACCCTACAGCTCAGAAAAATTTTTCTTCTATTATTGTCTAATTATTAGTTTATTTTAACTAATTCTTTTTTTCTCCTTCAGACACTCTTATTTTCTGTATCTCTAGATCTCTATCTTTCTTATCCTTTATCTTTTCCCTGAAGATTCCCATTTCTTTCTATTATTCCCCTCTGTTGTCAAATTTCATTTTCTATTTGATCTTTAAGATCAATAGCTCTTTTTTGGCAGTGCTCTTTCTAATTTCCAGTTTCTTTATTGACTTGCTATATTTAAAAATTATAAGATATGTGTTTCAGAAAACATTCTGTGCTCTAATTGCTTGTTCATGCCTCTGAGCAATTTTTATGTGTTTTTTTTTTTTTATACTCTTCAGTACATCCATATCAGTTGCTGCCAACTAGTTTATATTAACATTTGATCTTCCCTCAGTGATTTAAAGTGATCCATTGCTTTCCTCTCTTCTTTGTAGGAGTCTACAAAGTAATAGATGAATTTTAGAAGAAAGGCACAGACATGTCTGCTTTGTGCCTTAGTTGACAACAGACTGGAGAGTCTTACCTTTCTGCAGAGGAATGGGGACAGAAACCTATTTTATCGGAATCATACTCCATTCGAAAACAGTGGGGTTCAGATTAATGTAACCTACCCTGCAATTACCCTTCAGGGCAGGGTGTGTCCTCCCAGGATCCTAAGCAGTAAGCAGGCTACCCTTTCTCCATGGATTTCACAGGCTTTTGCTATTTGGATTTGCCCAAAGATCTGCTAAATTCCATGGTTGATCTTGGCTCAAAGAATGGCAAGTTCTCTTCCCAGCTCCTGCTGGCTGACTCTCGCTGATACAAGAATGAGGTGTTTCATCTGCCTCTCTCTAGGAGATCCTAGGAGAAGCTGTGGTTAGCTGGTGTGTTCTCAAAACTCAACACACTTTCTCTGGTGCTTATATGACTCTAGATAAAAGATATGGAAAGGGGAGTTCAGAGACCATCCTCTCAATTTGCCAGATTCCCAGGTGCTCAAATTCTCTGAGACTATCAGGTTTTAAGCAAATGATAACAAGTCACAGATATGTTCATGTAAACCACTGCTGACCTCTATATCATATTTACCACATTTATTGTGAAAGAATAAGAATCCTTCCCAAAGATTCTTAGACAAAAAAGAAACTTCACACTTCTTTCTGCTAGCTGCAGAAACTTTGTGAGATAGTAGTTACTTTCTGTAGTTTACTTGTTTCTTTGACTCTTTGGTGAGTCTTTGGGGCAAGGGAAATAAAGAAATTGTGATAATTTATTGAAAAAAATTGACTTAAAGAGGGAAGGATGTCTTATCTTTGTGTCATATGACATCTCACGTGGTTCTTGAATGCTGCTAATCATAGCTAGACGTACAATTCCAATAAATAAACTATAATCTAGCCAATGTTGTGTGAGTTATACATGCCAGCTGAGGGTCATATATGCTTTTACCTATCAATAGCTGCAAAGTAAATGTGCATTGTTACTTTACTGAAGTGCATCTAATTTAAGTTTCTTATTCTATGCTTTACTGTGGCATTTATAAGAACGTAAACCCACACCATTTCCCTACCCTCAAGCATTTTCAATGCTTGAGGATGTGCTTTCAAGCAGTAATGCATCAATATCTGTGGTTGCACATTCTATCAGGAAAAGGAATGCCTTTTACTTTCCTTGCAGAGCTGTCAGAAGGTCTGATGCTGACGAGTTTATCTCAGAAAATCTAACTTCAGTCCTGCTACCAGTAGGGAATGGAAAAAGCCCACTCAATGTCATCTCAATGCTGCTCATGTTGTTGCTAGTTATAACTGTGCAGTAAACATACTTCATCGACTTATCTTTGTGTATTTTGAAAGATAAATACTTATATGTGATATGACAAGTTAAATATGAAATAAGTTATATTTTATATATAATAAATTAAGTCATATTTATTTATTATATTCTCAGAAACCAAAGGTGCTTCTTTTCATTTTGGCAAAAATTTCTTCTAAGTTTCTCAAGAAATATGATAACCTATCTAATAAAAGACTAATACGCAGATTGACCATCACTCCAACATACAAGATCCTGCCTCCATGTGAACACAAGAAGGCTGCCACAAGATGGCCAGCAGTGGAGAGCAGTTGAGAGTGACCAGGCCTGTAAGAGAGGGCAGTTGTGGGCGATCAAGCCTGCAGGGAAGGGCAGTTAGGGGAGACCAGGCCATCAGAGGAGGGAAGTTGAGGATGACCAGGCCTGCAGGAGAAGGCAGTTAGGGACAAACAGGCTGGCAGCTGAGCAGTTAGGCATCAATCAGGGTGGCAGGGGAGTGGTTAGGGGGTGATCAGGCTGGCAGGCAGAAGAAGCAGCAGTTAGTAGCAATCAGGAAGGCAAGCAGGTGAGCAGTTGGGAGCCAGCAGTCCTGGATTCTGAGAGGAATGTCTGACTGCCAGTTTAGGACCAATCCTACTGGGATCCCTGGAGGGGCCCCAGATTAAAGTCGGTGCAGGCTGGGCTGAGGGACACCTACCCCGCCCCCCATGCACGAATTTTGTACACCAGGCCTCTAGTTTTATATAATGACTTACATAGTTCAGAGCCACAATTTTCTTATGCATTATTGTATGTCCATAATTTACAAGCAAGTAATACATGCTTGGTTTGATTCAATCAACTTAATCCCATTGTAGTCCCATATATTTTTTAAAATTTTATATTTTCTGTCTTTTGGACTAGAAATACTTTCCAAGCCAGAAATAATTTTGCTCAATCTTTCTTTGTAAGCAACATTTTAAAACAAACTACTTTGGTAAACCTTCTGCATGTCTCAGCCAGATGCTGAGATCAGATGCATTCAGTTTTTATTATAGTAATTTGCACTATATATTTCATGGTCATCAAATGTCAGTGAATCATTTTTAGTAGATTGAATGCTTTCTTATATTTAGTAGATATGTAGCAATGCTTCTGCTAAGAAAGTAGGCTATAGTCAATGAATTTATTTTAATAAACAAAAATATAATTTTACTAGATGCCCGGTGCATGAAATTTGTACACGGGGGGGGGGGGGGGCAGGGGATGTCCCTTACCCTCTCTCCAATCTGGGACCCCTTGAGGGATATATGACTGCCTGTTGAGACCTGTTCCTAGTAGGATCGGGCCTAAAAGGGCAGTCGGGTATCCTTCTCACAATCCAGGACTGCTAGCTCCAAACTGCTCACCTGCCTACCTCTCTGATTGCCCCTAACTGCTTCTGCCTGCCAGCCTGATCACCCCCTAACCACTACCCTGCCAGCCTAATTGATGCCGAACTGCTCTGCTGCCAGCCTGTTTGTCTCCAACTTCCCTCCTATGCCAGCCTGGTCACCCCCAACTGCCCTCCCCTGCAGGCTTCATTGCCACCAACTACCTTCCCTTGCAGGGCTGGAACCTCCCACTGTCTTCCCCTGCTGGCCATCTTATGGTGGCCTTCTTGTGTCCACACGGGGGCAGGATCTTTGACCACATGGGGACAGTCCTACTGTGTATTGGAGTGATAGTCAATCTGCAAATTACTCTTTTATTAGATAGGATAGAAGCCTGGTGCATGGGTGGGGGCCAGCTGACTTGCCTTGAAGAGTGTCCTGGATCAGTTTGGGGGTTCCTTTGGGGTGAAGGGCGGACTGGGCAAGGGGCCTGTGGAGGTTTGCAGACAAGCCATGCCCCCCAGTGGCCCAAGTGGAGGCCCTGGTATCTGGGATTAATCTATGTCTACAATTGAAACTTTGTAGCCTGGAGAAGAGCCAAGCCTTCTGCTCACTCTGTGGGGGCAGCCATTTCTGTTTGAAACTTTGTAACTTAGGGTGGAGACCTAGACTGGCAAAGCAGGCTGAGAGGTTGGCTTCCTCTGTTGCCAGAGAAACCCAAGCCTCTGTTCTCTCCAGCTCAGTGGTTGCCACCATTTCTGTATCTTTTATAACTGAAACTTTGTAACATTGAGTGGAGGCCTAGACAGGCAACGGCAGGCAGAAAGCTTGGCTTCCTCTGTTGCAGGAAAAACCCAAGCCTTCCTCCTGCTCTCAGTGGTGGCAGCCATCTTGGTTGGGGTTTATTTGCATAATTTACTCCTGATTGGCTAGTTGGCTTGGCTGTGGGCTTGGCTTTTGGGTGTGGTGAAGGTACGGTCAAATTTGCATATTACTCTTTTATTAGATAGGATTATTTTACATTATTTGCTAACTAATGATTATCAGCCTAACTGAATAAATATAATTTCACATCATAATCCCCACCCCTCCATATTAAATGTGAGCTCTTGAATTTGGTAAACAGAATTTCATTAGGTTTTGTGTCCATTTTCTATAGCACTTCTAATAGTATCCGTTTAGTTTTATTTCAAACGATGAATGTAATTTTCCTTAGTCAGGAAACAAATACAGTTAATCTTCATTATTCACAAATTTCATATTTGTGAATTTGCCTACTAATTTTTATTTGTAACTTTCAAAGCAATACTCCAAGACTTTCAGATCATTTGCATATATATGTTGAGTGGTCACAATTTTGAGTCATCTGGCTGCCCATGCTCCTAGTTGAGATTGAAGAAGATGAGGCTCTGCCTTCTGATTTCAGGTCTTATATTGTGAACAAGTTTTCATTTTGTAGTCTACTTTAGTGCCACTCGATTGCTCTTTTGTGTGCATGTGTATGCGTGTGCATGTGTGTGTGTGTGTGTGTGTGTGTGTTCACTGTTTAAAATGGCCCCTCTGCCAAGGCTGAAATGTTGTCTAGAATTCCTAAGTACAAGAATATTGTAATGTGCCTTCTGGGGGGAAATACACATGTTACATAGCTTTGTTTAGGAATGACTTAAAGTGCTGTTGCCCATAAGGTCAATGTTAATGAATCAAGATGGTACATTTGGAAAAGAGGAATTCACCAATCTGTATATGGGAATGGTGGGGGCCAGCTGACTTGAGTGTTAAAGTAACATTTATAGTGTCTGATGAAACTATGAAAAAGATGGGAAAGTGGATAAATTTGTAGTTTTGACTAATTTTTAAAAAGTTTAGAGCACAGCATTGTTGTTAGGCCAAAAGCCAAAGGAATTTATGGTCGGGTTAGCCAGAATCAGGGAAATGGCAAACCATTCTCTAATTATCCTGGCTGGCTCACATATTTCAAAAAAGGTGATATGACATGAAAAATGCTAGGTGTATAGGTGAGGCAGGTTCTGCTGATCAGAAGGCCATGGATGATGAGAATTGACTATATTCCACTGTGCTCAAATGTTCTATAGAAATTTAAATACAAAACTACTATTGCTTATCATCATAAATAACCATGTAACTTAAGTTAAAATTTCTTGTGTTTTTAATGACTACATTATATATTATTTAGCTCATTTGGTAGAAGCAGCATGACTTTATGCTATATTGGTATCTGACCAATAAGATAAAAAAAGCTACTAAAAAAGTTTTCATTTTGAGAGGAAACATCACCACAATGATATATACTTCCTACATCAGTCAGGTTCTTCTGGATTAGCTGTAATAACAAAGAATCCAAACATTTAAAAGTCTTATCAAATATCACCACTGCAGTAGAGGAAAATGAAACATAGTGTGCCACTTGCCAATTCTTAAAACTGTGTCACAAGTCTAGAAGCACATGTTATTTCTTCTTACATTTTTCATTTTTTGCTAAAGAAAATCACATGATTATTCCTGTGAACAAAAGAACAGAATGTTTGATGAACAGTAAAATAGTATATTATTGTATCATAGCAATCATGGTCCCTCATCCCAGCCTGCACCCTCTCCAACCTGGGACCCCTCGAGGGATATCTGACTGCCCGTTTAAGCCCGATACTGGTAGGATCGGGCCTAAATGGGCAAACATCTTTCTCACAATCCAGGACTGCTAGCTCCAAACTGCTTGCCTGCCTGCCTCTCTGATTGCCCCTAATTGCTTCTTCCTACCTGCCTGATCACCCCCTAACCACTACCCTGCCAGCCTAATTGATGTCTAACTATTCCCCTGCCAGCCTGTTTGCCCCCAACTTCCCTCCTCTGCCAGCCTGGTCACCTCTAACTGCCCTCACCTGCAGGCTTGATTGCCCCCAACTGCCCTCCTTTGCAGGCCTGGTCCCTTTCAACTGCCCTCCCCTGCTGGCCTGGTGGTCCACAACTTCCCTCCCTTGCAGACCTGGAACCTCCCACTGTCCTCCCCTGCTGGCCATCTTGTGGTGGCCATCTTGTGTCCACATGGGGGCAGGATCTTTGACCACACGGGAGCAGTCCTATTGTGTATTGGAGTGATGGTCCATCTGCATATTACCCTTTTATTAGATAGGATAGAGGCCTGGTGCATGGGTGGGGACCGGCTGGTTTGCCCTGAAGGGTGTCCCAGATCAGGGTGGGGGTTCCCTTGGGCTGTGAGGTGGCCTGTGCGAGGGGCCTATGGTGGTTTGCAGGCTGGCCACGCCCCCCAGCAACCCATGCAGAGGCCCTGGTATCTGGGATTAATTTATGTTCCACAATTGAAATTTTGTAGCCTAAAGTGGAGGCCTAGGCTAGGGCTTTCTCCATCTCCCTGACAACCCTGGTCTCTTCTCTCCCAGCTCCGTGGCTGCTGCCATTATTGTTGGGATTATGTATCTTCTGTAATTGAAACTTTGTAGTATTGAATGGAGGCCTAGGCCATCAAAGGCAGGCAGAAAGGTTGGTTTCCTCCATTGCCGGGAAAACCCAAGCCTCCCTCCTGCTCTCACTGGTGGCAGCCATCTTGGTTGGGGTTTATTTGCATAATCTGCTCCTGATTGGCTGGTGGGTGTGGCTGTAGGCATGGCTTGATATGAGGTATGGTCAATTTGCATATTATTCTTTTATTAGATAGGATGCCAGTGTCTCATAGACTACCTGAAACATTTTATATATTAAGTTATCTTATTAATAGTTATTTGTAGAATAAATAAGTAAATATATCAATATTTCTGTTAAGATAGCATAATATGTATATAAGTATTTATATCAACACAAAATTATAATGGGTCCAATAATGTGTAATAAATCCAATAATATTCAAGTTACCTATATGCTCATAGAAGTTATTCATCTGGGGAAGTTTATAATCTTTATATATTAATGTTTCAACTGAACAGAGAATATTTGTGATATTGTTTCTGTAATAATTATAAAAGAAATTACAGAACTATTTCCCAAAGCATTGTGTAAATTAGCATAGAGCTGGCTTCTTGATAAACTTGAAGACTTTTCTAAGTCGCTTATGAATTATGACCAGGAAGTACTACACAATGACTTTTTTTTTTTAATGAGAAGTAAGAACCTGCATGCAAGTACTATCATGATAATTATACAACAGTCTGTCCAGATTTACTGATTAATGAGAAAATAAGAAAATAATACCTGTTCCTTGAAAAATAAGGTAGAAAGATGTAAACCAGAAGTTAAATAATTTCTTCCTTGTAGTAATGGTACTTCACAAAAACCTTCATAAACATCAGTGTTATATGCTAAAAATTAAAAATTAAAACCCTAAGATTTATTGAAACTTTCAACATAATTATAATCTAATATCCGATCAATAAATGATGAATTTTAAGACTTAAGTCTAGATTTATTTTTCTTTCTTTTACCAGTGTTATGCATTTTTACCCATGTCTAATCAATGACCACTTATGAGATGATTCTGAAATTGATGTGTAATCTACATCTTTCATCTGTTATCTCAGTGTTTATGTTCAACCACTAATGTAGCCTTTTTGGGTTTACCAAAAGCATATCCAACTTTGTCTCATAACACTCCTGTCCTTTAGTGTCACCTCAACTGAACTTTCTCTGATCTGCCTGAGTATATTGAAGGAGTTCAAAATAAGAACCCAAAAATGTACCCTATGGATATGAAGACTATTTTGAGCTAAAGGCAATCAAGTCCCAGGCGACTCAAGAAAAAATGTACTCCTATTTTAATTATCTAAAGAATTTAGGCAGGAGTCTTGTCCATAAAGGGAAGTATTTATTTATCTGAATGACCTATATTTAAGGCAGAAAAACAAATAAACATCTAATCACAAAACATCTTCTGTTCTTATTGTCTTATGAGTTGCCCTTCTCCTTTGAAGCCCCAAACCCTTATCCCATTTTTTAACTCAGGATGGTAATTAAGCCTAAATTGCACAGTGTGTCTTGGGTTTCATATTCATACGCCCTGCCCCTGCTCCCTGTATATAATAATGGACTTTTATTTTCTCCTGTTAATATGTTTCATGTTAATTATTAGATAAAACAGGAGAACATAAAAGAGTAGAGGAAAAATTTTCTTTCTCAACACTGGGTACCTAAGAGGTGCATTTATCTTCTGTGACAGCATGTATTTTAAGACAGTAAAATCATGACTCATCAAACATGAAATGAAAACCTATCAATGATTTTATTTAGTAATATTAGTAATTTTCCATCTACTGATCTCCACCCTGCTCTATGGCGACAAATTCCCACATGATCTTATTGTTTTTAGGTTGAATCTGATCTCTCTTCCTTACTATAAAATCCCTCCCACTGCAGTAATGCCCTGAATACCTATCACAATAATCCCCCTTCAATAAATCTGTTTTATTTATTATATTACATTATTATTTGGAGATAACAAGAAGTAAACTATTCAGCATGCATACAAAGGACTGATATTACCAAGAACAGAGAGAACAGCCTCTAACTCATAAAACTATTGTGTTCCAGGAACTACATTGTAAAGTAGTTCTTGGAAGGAAGAATGCATTTTCCAATGCAATCAATATACTAAATGGTATATTAAGTATATTAACTTAACTAATGGTAGTTAAGTTCCTAAATGAAACTCCTGAAATATATATTTTTTAAAAATGTAAGTGAAATATGAGTTTTTTCATAAAATCTTTAGACTTTTTTGTTATTTGATTATTATGCTTATGATTTACTCATACGAATAACTGGTGCTTGAAGATACAAGGCCAAATTTGAAACTGTTTAGGAAGTATGTGAAAATATGTTGTCAAATTAATATTAAAAATTAAAGACATTTTAGAGACGTCAGAAGTTGAAAACATCTAATTTCAATTTATCTAATTTTAGATGTTAATTTAAAATATTTATTAAACAACCATGTGCCTTCTTATAGTAGCTGTGAGCAGTCCTGAATGAGAATCTAACTATCTGCTCTTAAGGAACCCAAATCTAGTTATAACTCCTATTTTCTCTAAAAATATGTATTATGAATCCCACTCTTTGGCTTTTGCCTCAAGATATTTCATAGTACACTAGAGGCCCGGTGCACAGAATTCATGCATGGGGGTAGGGTGTGACCCTCAGTCCAGCCTGCACCCTCTCCCATCAGGGACCCTTTGAGGGATGTCTGACAGCCCATTTAGGCCCGGTCCCAGTAGGATCGGGCTTAAACAGGCAGTTGGACATCCCTCTCACAATCCAGGACTGCTGACTCCCAATTGCTCGCCTGCGTGCCTTCCTGATTGCCCCTAACCACAAGCCAATCTGATCATGCCTTAACCAGTCCCCTGCCAACCTGATTGATGCCTAACTGCTCCCCTGCCAGCCTATTTGTCCCTAAATGTCCTTCCCTGCAGGCCTGGTCACCCTAATAGCCCTTCCCTGCAGGCCTGGTCACCCTAATTGCCCTTCCCTGCAGGCCTGGTCACCCCCAACTGCCCTCCCCTGCAGACCTGGTCCCTCCCAACTACCCCCTCCCATCTACCCTCCCGCACTGGCCATCTTGTGGCAGCCATCTTATGTCCACATGGGGGCAGAGATTTTGTGTGTTGGAGTGATGGTCAATTTGCATATTATTCTTTTATTAGATAGGAATGGAGGCCTGGTGCACAGGTGGTGGCCAGCTGGTTTGCCCTGAAGGGTGTCCCGGATAAGGGTGAGGGTTCCTTTGGGGCAATAGGGCAGCCTGGCAGAGGGTCTTGTGGTGATTTGTAAGCTGACCATGCCACCCAGTGACACAAGTGGAGGCTCTGGTATCTGGGATTTATTTATCTTCTATAATTGAAACTTTGTGGCCTTGAGCAGAGGCCCAGGCTGGCCAGGGTGGGATTGGAAGCTTGGCTTCTTCCATCACTGGGGGGTAACCCATGCCTCCTGCTCTCTACAGCTCTATGGCTGCTGTCATTTTTGTTGGGTTAATTTGCATACTCGCTCCTGATTGGCTGGTGGGCGTCGCTTGTGGGTATAGCAGAGGTATGGTCAATTTGCATGTTTCTCTTTTATTAGATAGGATTACTGTCTGAAGAAAGGTTGGGGAGAAAGAAGCAGAATAAAGGTTTGTGGTGTGTATGTGACTTGGTGTGGCTATGTGTTAAATAGGTGAGAGTTGGTCTAGACAGGAAAGAAGAAAAGGGTTTATATCAGTTTCCTCAGGCTGCAATAACAAATTACCACAAATTTGGTGGCATAAGTAAAACCTAGCAATTTTATCAGAGTTTTGGAGGCTACAAGTCTGAAATGAAGGTGTTGGCAGGCACACTCTCCCTCCAACTATCTTTTTTTCTTCCAGTTTCTGGTGTCTGATATTCTTTAGCTAGTGACCATACCACTCCAATCACTGTCTTTGTCTTTGCTTAGACTTTTATTCTCTATTGTGTCTGATAAGGACACTTGTCATTGGATTTAGGATCAACTCCTAGAATCCAGGAGGATTTCATCTCAAGATCCTTAATTGCATCTGCAAATACTTTTTTTTTTTTTTACTAGCATGATATTTATATGTCCTGGGGGTTAGGATATGGACATATCTTTTGGAGGAGCCACTATCTAATTCACTACAGGAGTTAAAATAGGGTTCTTTTGTACATGAGGAGACAATTGTAGTGAATCAATAAACTAAGTTTAGAAAAGACAAACAAGAGAGAGAGAGAAAGCAATCCAGAAAAAGGACTTGGGGAAAAAAAGGGGAGATATGAGAAGATGAGCAGTCTCTTCTCTAAAGCTTTTACTTGGTGTTACAATTGAACAAGAACACTGGTTGAGTTTCAAAGGAATTACAATGAGGTTTCAAAGGATGGGTAGCATTTTTTTGGGGGGATGGACATAAAAAGACATGAACATGTGCCTAGTAGGCTGTTTATCTAAATTAGAATGAGTATCCTTAACATAATTTTTTTTTAAAAGTTCTTCAAATTAGCTAATTACCAATCAGAATAATCTGGAGAGCTTATTAGTAAACCAGAATTCTTAGATAATCACCTATTGGTTCAGTTGGTTTGGGAGTTAATAATACAGGCATGAGAATCAGAAAATAATGATAAAATGTAGGCAAAAGGGTCATTTGATAGAGTTTAGTCCAGCTAATTGCCTAAGAGTAATTTAAAATTTAGCTGTATTTTCAGAACAGTTTTTGAAGGTTCTGAGTTGTGCATTTCATAGTGGTAAGCAAGCATCAGGTTGTTTTATATATAACAGCACTAAATCAATCAAGTGGTTTTAACAAAGGCAACTAAATTACATTTCTGAATTAAAACACCTCACATCTTTTCAAGGAATTTTTTGGTAGACCTTGTGTTATTGAGAAATGTGGAATATGTGTCAGCTTTTAGAGGCATGTTACATTCAAGTTTCCTTAGGAAGAAAAGCACACAGTAAAGAAGCAAATGTCCTTTTGCTATGTCCTTCTTTTTCCTCTAACATTGACATTAACAGCTTCAGCCACGAAATAGGCATTTGCAACTACCCAGCAGGGCCTATCTTCAGTTTACATTACACTTGACTCAGAAATGTACAAAACCAGTATGTTTTCACAGGTTTTTGCCATATAATGGTCATCATCTTTCAAAAATGTGCAATCTGCAGGCAAACATGTGGTTGATTTTAATTGAAACAGATTGAATATTAGTTCCATAAAAATAAACATGTGTACATAATATTGTATTAGCATTTGCCTCAATTTATACAATAAGATATGAAACATTTTCTTCTTTAGAATTTGACAAAGCACCTAGGGCTACATTTTAAAACTTCAAGGTACTGCTAACCCTCCTTAGACACCAGACCACAGCAGGAAAACTATTCTCAAAAAGAAGGTTTGGAAAATACATAGATGAACAAGTTGCTGAAAGGAGATGGAATTCTTCTTGATGGAATACCTCTGTGGCTTCTTAAAAGAAGACCAGATTCTGTTGCTCTAATTAATACCCACTATGTCTAGTTGCATCTGTGATGTATGAATTGCCCAAAGGCATCCACTATGAAATATAAATCATATTTCTTCCTCTTGTTTCAAATTCTTCAGAGTAGACTAAGGGGGATGCATCTCTGCAACACCCTTGCCACCTGACTGTGTTATAGATGTTTGTACCAACAGTAGCTGACCTACAGATGGGAGAAGAAATTTGAGACAGAGCTTGGCAGCCAATCCAACCATATCTGCAGTGGGAAGAATCTGAAAGATCAGAGACCCCCCCGCAAAAAAAAAGAAAGAAAGACAGAAAAGAATGACATCTGCACTGTCTCGTAGGTTTGTGGAATGGGATTCCTTCCATTGAAATGCATTTTGAGAAGACTGAAACTAAATATATTTGGATTCTGGCCCTCCTAGAGTTGGCAACTACGCAGTGTCCTATCTAATAAAACAGTAATATGCAAATTGACCATACCTCTGCTATACCCAAAAGCCACGCCAACATGCCAATCAGGAGCATGTATGCGTATGCAAATTAACCCCAACCAAGATGGCTGCAGCCACAGAGAGACCATGAGGCTTGGGTTTCCCTGGAAATGGAGAAAGCCAAGCTTTCCACCTGCTCTGGCCTGCCTTGTCCTACACTTAAGGTTATAAAGTTTCAATTATAGAAGATAAATAAATCCTAACAAAATGGCTGCAGCCACAGAGTGAGCAGGAGGCTTAGCTCCACTCAAGGCTACAAAGTTTTAATTATAGAAGATAAATAAATCCCAGATACCAGGGCCTCCACTTGGGTTGCTGGGGGGCGTGGCCAGCCTGCAAACCACCACAGGGCCCTCGCCCAGTCTGTCCCTTGCCCCAAAGGAACCCCCAGCCTGATCCGGGACAACCTTCAGGGCAAACCAGCCGGCCCCCACTTGTGTACCAGACCTATATTCTATCTAATCCTATCAAATAAAAGAATAATATGCAAATTAACCATCATTCCACCACACAATATGGTTTTCTCCATGTGATCAAAGATGACTGCCCCCATTTTGACACAAGATGGCCACCACAAGGTGGCCTTATGGGGAGTTCAGTTGGGAGGGACAAGATCTACAAGGGAGGGCAGTTGTGGGTGATCAGGCCATTAGGTGAGGGCAATTGAGAGGGACCAGGCCTGTAAGGGAGGGCAGTTGGAGGTGATCATGCCTGCAGGGGAGATCAGTTAGGGGTGACCAGGCTGGCAAAGGAGAGAAGTTGGGGGTAACCAGGCCTGCAGGGGAGAGCAGTGAGGAGTGTATCCAAGCAGGCAGGGGAGAGAAGTTGGGGTGACCAGGCCTTCAGGTGAGGGCAGTAAGGGTGACCATGCCTGCAGGGGAGAGCAGTTAGATATCAATCAGGCTGGCAGGGGAGTGGTTAAGGTGTGATCAGACTGGCAGTCAGAAGCAGTTAGAGGCAATCAAGAAGACAGGCATGGGAGCAGTTGGGAACCAGCAGTGTTGGATTGTGAGAGGGATGTCCGACTGCTCATTTAGGTCTGATCCTACTGGGAACATCTTTTGAGGAGTCCCAGATTGGAGAGGGTGCAGGCTGGGCTGAGGGACACACAATCCTATGCACAAATTTTGTGCACCAGGCCTCTAGTGACATATGAAGACCTATTGACTTACTATGGCTTTAGTAGAACAGTAAGAAGGTTTGCATTTGTATAAGTATGGTAGTACATACATCCCTATATGTAGATGTTTATTTCATAAGAAAGTAATGAAAATGTAAATGGGAAAATAAATGACATGTAAAAAACAGAGAAGAAATAGAAAAGGGGGCATGAGACCAAAATAATAAAAAATAAAAAAGAGAGAGAGAAAAAGAAAAACCTGCATACTTACCCATTTCTCACCTTTCCAAAAAATTTGACCTAAATTCCAGTGATTGATGTTCTCTTGATAACTGAATCCTGAAAGATGTACTTTGAAAGAGTTGGATGTTAATCTGAAACTAATTCAAGCTTTCTGAGTTCAAAAATTGGATTGGAAATCTTTTAAGAGCAGGCTTTCTCATAAGATTTCCATTACTTCCATTCTTACTGATAAGCCACAGGTATCAGAGAAGCATCCATTTGTGTGCTATCTTTGGATCCTTCACTGCAAGAGAAGATGTACAGGGGGAACAAGATGGGGTTTGCTTTGAATCAAGCTTCAGAGGAAAGTTTCAATCAATTCAAGTTTTGTCTGAAGCCACTCCATAATAATAGCTTAAAGTCTTTATTAGATTCTTCTATTATGTTACCTTCAGTGTTATATGCCAACTCCAAGTGAGAGACTTGTGCTGTTCTAATGGATAGAGCAAAATTCTGGCTCTGTTCCAGATGTAAAATTGATTCTGTATAAGTCATTGATTTATTTTATTTCTCAATTTCCTTCCCTCTATAATGAGGGTAGTTACTTAGAGAAGCATACTCTATAACATAATTTGAGTTACTTGGTTAAAGTTGACATTTCTATATGTGATATTGTTATTAATACTAAAAAGAGCATTTTCATATCTGCTGGATCTGAGACTTGAACTTTTCAAGTAGAGATGCTTGTTGGGGGGAACAAACTGCATAATAAGGGAAAATGCATAAGTGTTTAATCCCACAATGTCTTATGAACATGTGCATAAGTCTCTTTAATAAACACATATGTACTTTCTTATGATGTGCCTGGAAAATGCATATTCTTTTTTTTCTCTTCTGGACATGACTCTGCCAAGAATATTAATTTGACCACTAATATGATATAAATACCCTAACACTAAGTTATGTTAATGGACTATTTCCCCCCTTCCCATGTCCCAGTGCCACGACATAGTAAAATTGCACGACAAGAAAGCCATATTTATCTTTTGTCTGCCAACGAAAAAATGCTATCAGAGGGGGGAAAAAGGACTAACAATAGCTTTATTTTAAAAACCCAATTGCATCCTCATGGAGATACCAATTAATTGGGTTAAGCTCCATTCCTGAGAATTATCAATACATTCTAAATACAAATTTACACAACCGATGAAAAATGAGAAACAATTGTCCAAGTTTCTAATCCTCTATAATAAAAGACTAACATGCCAACTGACTGTACCTCTGCTACACCCACAAGCCACTCAGGAGCAAATATGCAAATAAACCCCAACCAAGATGGCTGTAGCCACTGAAAGCAGGAGGGATGCTTGGGTTTCCCTGGCAATGAAGGAAGCCAAGCTTTCCACCTACCCTTGCAGGCCTAGACACCGCTTAAGGCTACAAAGCGTCAATTATAGAAGATACATAAATCCCAACAGAAATGGCAGCAGCCACAGAACTGGACAGAGCAGGAGGTTAGGTTTGCCCCCAACAGTAGAGAAAGCTAAGCTTCTGTAGCCCTGGTCAGCCTAGGACTCCACTCCAGGCTACAAAGTTTCAATTATAGAAGGTAAATAAATTCCAACAAAAAAGGCTGCTGCCACGGAGCGAGCAGAAGGCTTGGCTCTGCTCTAGGTTATCAAGTTTCAATTGTAGAACATAAATAAATCCCAGATACCAGGGCCTCTGCTTGGGCTGCCGGGGAGCTTGGCCAGCTTGCAAACCACCACAGGCCCCTTGCCTAGGCAGCCCCATCCTCCAAGGGAACCCCCACTCTGATCTGGGACACCCTTCAGGGCAAACCAGCTGGCCCCCACTCATACACCAGGCCTCTATCATATCTAATAAAAGAGTAATATAAAGAATGACCATCATTCCAACACACAAGATGACTGCCCCCATGTGGTCAAAGATCCTGCCCCCATGTGGACACAAGATTGCCACCACAAGATGGCTAGCAGGGAAGGGCAGTTGGGAGGGACCAGGCCTGCAAGGGAGGGCAGTTGGGGGCAATTAAGCCAGGGGAGAGCAGTTAGGGGTGACCAGGCCAGCAGAGGAGGGAAGTTGGGGGCAAACAAGCTGGCAGGGGAGCAGTTAGACATTAATCAGGCTGGCAGGGGAGTGGTTAGGGGATGATCAGGCTTGCAGGCAGAAGCAGTTAGGGGCAATCAGGAAGGCATGCTGGCAAGCAGTTGGAAGCCAGCGGTCCTGGGTTATAAGAGGATGTCCAACTGCCCATTTAGGACCCATCTCTACTGGTCCACCCAACTGCTCTCCCCTACTGGGATCAGGCCTAACTGGGCAGTAGGACATTCCTTTAGGGGCCCCAGATTGGAGTGGGTGCAGACTGGGCTGAGGGACACCCCAACACCCTGTGCAGTATTATTGTGCACCGGGCCTCTATGAAATAAAAGGGAACATTTCACCCAATCAATTCCTACATTTTGTCTCTAAATAAAAATATTGCTACGGAAATTTCATCCTTGGAATGATGTACTCCCTATGACATGGCATAATGAGCCTGGTTATGCTATAGACACTAACAAGCTGATTCAGAATTTAGTTCATTAAGCATGGGTAGCAGAGATTTTCTAAAAGTCCCTTATACATAAAAAAATGTACAGATGCACAAGATAACTTTTTCTGTGTTTTCTTTGGGAAAGATGAAACTTGGAGTGCAGTCAGCATTTTTACACAGTGTCTGTTTTATTTCAAAGACTACTTTTCTCCTCCAACCTGGTGGTCTACAGCTATAAATGAAAAAAATAAAGTATGTAGTTTTATGTTTTTCTTAAGGTCAAAATCTAAGACATCTTCCTTCAACTACAATACTTAAGAAGTGGTACATTATATTGTAAAAGCTATGACATACTTGCGGTTATTCAATAGTAGGGAAGAGCTATATTTATGTGCTAAGAGCAGAATATATGTAGTAAGAGAGGCATTAAGATTTCTTCACTCTATTGTACACCATGTCTAAGAAGTAATATTTTGAAATAAAATAAAAGCAATGCTATCTGACCTTAATTGTTGTCATTGTATATTTATATTATTTACATTGTTTTTGTTAACATCACAGCTAATTTTATGCACCATTTTCATGGCAAAAAATAAGCAGATATGAAAAGTGAATTGTTTAGTCTGGTCCAGTTGATGCTATTGATTACACATCAAAATACCATATAGTATTTTCAATTTATCATACCAGTTTTAGACAAATATAAATATGCTAGTGTCAACTACACACATGCACGTACACACACACATGCACACACACACACACACACACACACACACAAAGATAGATTTACTGTTATAGTCCATTGTGTTAGGTCAGAAGGTTCATGGATACAATCCCTGAGAGAATAAAAATAACTGATTAGAGAGAAACAAAAAGTCTGAGGTTAATCTTTTAATGAATATTCAATGAGAACCTTAAATGTGCCTGGAATGTTCTAGATACTACAGTTATGGTAGTAAATAAAAATAAAAATAAAAAAAACAGACCCCAGACCCTGTTTTTATGTAACTCATATAGTAGTGGGGGAAAATGACTATATACTAGAAAACTGAATAAAGCATACACTATGTTATATAGTATGAGGCATATATTATTAAGATAAATAAAAAATAAACAGAAAGACTAGCTATTAAAACTTTAGAAAAGATGGTCAGGAAGACTTCAGACAGTGGTATATTAGTTTCCTACTGTTGCTATAACAAAATATCACAAACTAAGTGGCTTAAAACAATACAAATTTATTCTTAAAATTTTAGAGATGAGTAGTAAAATATCTAAATGTTGGCAAGGCTTTGTTTCTTCTTTGCCTTCATGGAAGAATTGGTTTTCTTATCTTTTCTAGCTTCTAGAAGCTGCCTGTATTCCTTGGCTTGTATCTCCTTCCTTTCATTCTCTAACTCATACTTTTGCAATCTCATGTCCTATTATTTACTCTGCTCTACTTGACTTGCCCATATAGGGATACTAGGATTAGACTGGACCTACCTGGATAATCCAGGATGTCTCTCCAGTTTAAGATTCCCTATTTAATTACACCTGCAAAATTTCTATATCCATCTAAGGTAAAATATTGACAGGCTCTGGGGATTAGAACATTGATATCTTTGTAAAAGGTAATTATTCAACCTACCATGGAAGGTTAAATTTGAGTAAACATGAAAGAATTAATGACTTAGCCATGCAATATATTTAGGAGAAGAATTGTCTAGAAAGTCTGAAAAATAAACTCAAAGTACCGAACAGAAGTATTCTTTATATATCTACAGAATAGGAAGAACGCCATGAGGAAGAGTAGTGAGGTCAGATAGGTGACAATATTGTAAAGAGGGACATAAAACATCTAGGATGTAACTGTAAGTCACATAAGAACTTCGCCTTTCATAAATGATATAAAGTGTTGAGACCAGAATAATACCTGTATTAGGTTTAGCAGGATTACTCTGTTATGTTGAGGTGGGTGATCTGAAAGAAGGCAATAGGAGGAGCAGGAGTCTAATCAGAAAGATATTTTAATTAATTCAGGTGAAAAGTTATAGTAGTCTGGGCAGGGATGATGGCAGTGAGTATAAGGAAATATGGTTATATTATGGATGAATTTTGAAGGTAGGACTAAGAGAATTGGTTTAGAAGTAAGAGAATGAGAAGCACCAGGATGATATGATGGTTTGGGGCCTGAGAAACAAAGACAACAGCTGTTGTCTAAATTGGAGCATGCTATGGATACATACAGATTTGAAAGGAAGCTTACTTTGGGACAAGCCGAATTTGAAATTCTTATTGGTCATACAAGATGAAATTCAGTTTAGAGATATAATCCTACATAATAAAAGGCTACTATGCAAATTGTCTCCTTGAATTAGTGTTCGACTGGGAGTTTAACGAGGGAGCAGGGCCGGTAAGTCAACTACCCATGGCCTCTCCCCGCAGTCAACCTTCCTCCCCCCCCTCCCCCATTGCCTTCCCTCCTATCAGTGGAAGGGCCAGCCCACCAACTGCCTCCACCCAATTGGCCCTGATCAGGGCAGGCTGCCAGACCCCACCCATGCATGTATTCATGCACTGTGCCTTTAGTATAGAGATATAAATTCAGACATTATAACATATATAATGGAATTAAACCCATGAGATTGGATGAAATCATCTAGGGCAGTGGTTGGAAAACCATGACTTGGCAAGCCACATGTGGCTCTTTGGCCCCTGGAGTGTGGTCTTCCACAAAATACCAAGGCCTGAGTGAGTCTATTTTGAAGAAGTGATGTTAGAAGAAGTTTAAGTTTAAAAAATTTGGCTCTCAAAAGAAATTTCAATTGTTGTACTGTTGATATTTGACTCTGTTGACTAATGAGTTTGCCAACCACTGACCTAGGGAGTAGAAGTAGAGATAAAAGAGAAATTGTTCAAAGTTTCAGCCTTAAAATCTCAGGGCACTCTAACATTTAGATGCTGAAGAAGGCCTGGTTTCAGAGACTTGACATCTGTGTGATTCCACAGGGGCTCAAGTTTGTTTTAGGGTTCTGTTCTCTCTGTGTCATTCTAAATTTTTGACCAATAGCCCCAACATTTTCTTTTTGCTCTGGGTGCCACAAATTACATAGCTGGTTCAGGTTAAGGAGATATAAAGGAACCAGCAAAGAAGACAATGTGACGAAACAGGTAAAATGACAATCAGAAAATGTGGGGTTCTGGGAGCAAAATAAAAATAGATTTCTGGGAAGACAGAGTGATACATCTTGTAAATAGTTTCTGACAAGTCAAGTAAGGTAAATACTGAGAAATAATTACTAAAGTTATCAATAAGCAAGTCTTTGGTCTTTGAGAAGAACAATTTGGTAGAGTGGTAAGGGGAAATTCTGATTGTAATGGGTTTATTTTTCAAATTCTAAATTAAACAATTTGGAGAGATATAGATAACTCTATCAAAGAACTTTGGTCTATAGAATTAAAGAAATTAAAGAGTAGAATAGTCCAGAGAAAAAGAGAGAGAGGAAGAGGAAGACATAGAGACAAAAACATGGTTATATGTTAATCATATTGAGGAAGAAGGGGGAAAGGTGATGAAACAGAACAAGTAGGATTACTGAAACAATGTTTTTGAGAAAGAAAGAGAGTTTTGGAACTGGTATACTGTACAGGTGCTGGCCTTACCTAGGAGCAGAGATAGATAAGTAATCTATTCTATCAGTCTAGAACTTATAGTACACTAAAGTCCCGATGCAAAATATTTTGCAAGAGTCTTGACCCCCCACTGCTGTGGCAGCTGCTTTTGCCTTGTCCCCCTGCTGCTGCGGTGGCAGCCATTCCTGCCTGGGCCACCACTGCTCAACTTCCTCCAGAAGGTCATCTGGAAGGGTGTCCAGAAGGACATCCTGAAGAATGTCTGGTCTAATTAGCATATTATGCTTTTATTATTATAGATGGACCATGACATAGGTAAGAGGATAAATGTAGAGGTAGTAATAAACCATGATGGTGGTGTGGGGACCCTGCTGGATGTTAAAGGCCCATGTACCCTATGCATGGGCGAAGTCACTGACACAGCACTATTTTTGTATGCACTGTGCAGGTGCACCTTTTTCTTACAGTGACACTGATGTCACTATATTGCAAGAAGCTTCTTTTGTCTGAGTTAGTATAAAATGTGCTACTGACCAGCCAGAGGGGGGCTGCTGTGTTTGCAATAGCTGCTTGATTGGCAATAAAGCATGTCCCTTATACCTACGGCTGCTCCTATCTTCTTCCATTTGTTGGCATCCAAAGAGGTCCCCTCCCTAGCTGAAGGGCCCTGACCCAACAGGTGGTTTTAGGTTTTTTGTTTGTCTATTGGTTTGTTTTTAGTGAAATAGGAAGGAAAACAATGAGCTGAGAATGAGGGTGAATAAAAAGATATTAGAGATATGAAGGGGGAGATAATATGCTTAAAATAATTGTTTGGGAAGATAGAAGAGAGAAGGATCATAAGAAGTATAGTGTGACTGTCAGGGAATATAAAGAGCTTACATGTGTTAAGTAATCATAAATTTAACTTTTGTCTATATGGTTGTGTATTTCATCCTTCCATTTTCAGCGATATGGGCACAAGAGAGTAGAGTCAGCTCTAACAAGAGATGCTAGTTTGCCAATAGAGTGTTAAACAATAGAGAAAGGCCAGGAAGGTGGGAGTAAAAACAAGATCCTATATAATAAAAGGCTAATATGCAAATTGACCAAACAGCAGAATGACTGGTCACCATGACACACACTGACCACCAAGGGGCAGATGCTCTATGCAAGAGCTGCCCCCTGGTGGTCAGTGCACTCCCATAGGGGGAACGCTGCTCAGCCAGAATCCCTGAGACAGGCTCACTGCTGGCTCACTGCACTGGTGGTTGCAGGAGTGGAGTGGGCCTAAGCTATCAGTCAGATATTCACCTAGGGCACGCAGACTGTGAGAGGGCACAGGCCTGGCTGAGAGATGCCTCCCCTTGCCAAGTGCACATATTTCATGCACTGGGCCTCAATAATAATAATAATAATAATAATAATAATAATAATAATGTATTATAGAATGTGACTTACATGAGAGAAAAAGAGAGCATGAAGCGGATCAAGGAAACAAGGAAAATGTGATAGGGTCAATGGACTCAAGCTGCAATTGGAGTTAAGAATTGTTGGAGCTGAGATAAAAGATAAATAAGAAAAGAGGGAGTATAGGATGGGATGCTTGAAACTGAAATTGAGGAAAGTTTGCAGCTATGGATAAGAATAAGAACATTACGCTGAAACCAGTTTGGCTCAGTGGATAGAGCATCAGCCTGTGGACTGAAAGATCCCAGGTTCAATTTTGGTCAAGGGCATGTACCTTGGTTGTGGGCAGATCCTCAGTATAGGGTGTGTAAGAGGCAGCTAGTTGATGTTTCTCTCTCATTAATGTTTCTGACTTTCTATCCCTCTCCCGTCCTCTCTGTAAAAAATCAATTTTATATATATATATATATATATATATATATATATATATATATACACACACACAGACACACACACACACACACACACACACACACACACACACATATATATAAAGGATAAGAACATTAGGATGAATGTGGGAGTGTGGGGCGGATATTTGGTAGAGACCAAGTTTATTGGAGGAGGAGAGGGCTAGGGCACTGAAAGAAAAATCTGTGTGAATATTGTGAGCACCAAGAATGGCCTCTATAAAGATAGTGTTGGAAGGTTACCAATGATGCAGGTACTATTTATTGAATGAGCATTGCTGGTACTTGGTGGATTGGCAGATAGCTACAATGTAGAGGGTAGTTAGGTTTGAAATCAGATTCAAAGAAGAGACTTTTTTTTTTTCTTGGTAAGTAAGGGAGAATGGTCTGCAAGTGGTAATTTGGACCAAGAAGGAAAGATATGCTAGCTTCAGGAATTGTGTTCTGAGACAGAAAATATCAACCATTTGAGAGAGCTGCATAGAGAGCTGTATTTTTAGAAAATAAGATTTCAGCTAGACAAAAAATATGAAAAGAATATTCACAAAAAAAGATTGAGACTAGGATTATTTTGGTAATGATTAAGTTAAAATACTCTTTCACTGAAGTGTAGTTGGCTTTAATAAAATTAAAAAGATTGAATTCATGCAGGACATAGTCTCCAAATACAAAAGAATTAAATTTGAAATCAATTATTGAAAGATATTTAGAATATTTCTAAATATTTAGAACTAAAATAATACACTTATCAATAATTCCCAGAGAAATTAGAATGTATTTTTACCTAAATGAAAGTAAAAACACATACTATCAAAATTTTTGTGATTAACATAAGCAGGGACTAGAGGGAAATTTGTAACTTTAAAAGCTTATATGAAAATGGAGAAAGATTTTTATCTTAATGGTATGTTTTTAAATGGGAAACTAGGAAAAACAGAGCAAATTAAAACAAACTAAAGAGAAGGGTGATATTAATAAATATTAGAATAACTAAAAAAGAAAATAGATAAGTAAGTAATAAAATTAATAGAAAAAGAAAATATGAATACAATGATGTTTGCTTTTCAAAAAATATTAAGAAACTGATAGTAAGTTGTTTTCTTGGAAAAATGCATTTATATCTAAATTGTTTTGTATTCAGATATATAAAGAACTTTGAATATTCAAAAATAAGATAAAATATAAAATAAATAATAATTCAAAGATTAAGAATATTTTTCACAAAATGAAACAGATGATCAGTAGGCACATGAGATCTTGATATCATTAGTAAATGAAAATCATAATTAGATACCACCTACGCATCCATTTCTAAGACTAAAATTGAAAGTAAAAGACATGGAAGAAACCAAAGTATCCTGCAATAAAGTCTGGACAAAAAAGATGTGGTACATAAGTACAATGGAATACTACTCAGCCATACGAAAGGATGAATAGTGCCATTTGCAACAACATGGGTGGACCTTGAGAACATTATGCTAAGTGAAATAAATCAGTCAGAAAAAGCTAAGAACTATATTACTTCACTCATGTGTGAGATATAAAACTGAAACTCATGAACACAAACAGCAGTATGGTGGTTATCAGAGAAAAGGAAGTTGGGGAGCAGGGAGTCCTAATATATGTGACAAGAGAAGATTTGACTTTGGGTGGTGGGCACACAGTCCAATATACAGATTTTATAACATAGACCCTCACACGTGAAACCTATATATATTCCTGTTGACCAATGTCACCCTAATAAACATAATAAATTTAAAAAAATATGAGCACTATCAAGTGTTGACAAGGATGGGTAATTACTGGAATTCATATGTTGCTGGAGAGAGTATGAAACTGTAAACTCCTTGGAGAGCTGTTTGATTGTAGCTCATTAAGTCCAGAATACACTTAACCATATGACCAAGATATTATACTTCTAGTTTAATATCTCTTCTGTATTCATCCAAGAGAAATAGAAACATATATCTACAAAAATATTTATATACAAATGTTCATAAATAGCTTTAAACAATCAATGTATGCCAATCAAGAAGTGAATGAATAAACAAATTCAAATGACAAATATTGTCTATATATTGATTGGAATAGTGGTTACATGGAAGACACATTTGTACAACTCTTCAATCATTTATCTTAATAAAGTTTTAAAGATAAATTACTTGATATCTGTTATTTTACAATATATCAAGAAAATAAGTAGGAAAATATAAATATTTTGTTTTAAGAAGACAAAAACATCATTGTTTGTTTTGTACATTTATAATTCTTGTATTTTGGGTCATTTAGTTATCCTTTTAAATACAATGGCCAACAATCAATGCAACACAATTATTAAAAACATTCTATTAACTTAATAAAGCAGATTAGCTTTTAATGAAAATATGTCTTTTGATGCTAAAACATGTCTAAAGGAAATTTTATATTTTTGGAGATTACTTATTCTCTCTTGGTGGGTAATGAGCTTTAATTAAGTTTAATTATAAAGTTTATCATAATTTTAAAAACGTGTATTCATCCATTTTATTTCCACACCACCACTTCCTTCTCCAGAGAAAAATAAACTTGGTTTCTGTTTCATAAAGTAGATAGGAGAGGCAATTATGATGACTGAATAAAGCATAATCTTCAAGTACATTTCTTAGCATATGGTATATTTAAATTAAGTTACATTAAAGAACCTTCATTGTTCTTGACCCAGTGACACTATATAATCCTGTATAATTTTTATTTGCCAAAAATAATTTTTGTTTTAAAAAAAACATTTGCCATTCTACTAGCCTGATTTTGATTTTGATTCTTAAATTTTCTATTTTTGGTTGCACAAGACTGACATCATCAACCAGACTCACATTGGTGAGAAAAAGATTGCAGGAATGTTTCTGGATACATTGGGTGATAAGATGCCCTGTTTTCTTTGCTTGTATCTCACAAACTATTTCTCTCACATTATTTATTGAGGCTAATCTATCCTTAAACAGATGAGATTATATTTAAGGTTAAGCGAAGCTCTATCTGCCCTAGTGTTTACTCTCTCCCTTTAATCCATTTCCTTCAGTCTCTAAATGTAGTTTTCCCTGCAAAATATTTATTTAGTACCTTGTAGAAAAGACAAATAATAATACACACATTTATATTTTTACATATATATATTTATTTTTAGATACATTTATCTGTAAATATTTTAGGATTAGTGAAACTATATTTTGCATATTATATTATGTCTCATAGAGTGTAATTGTGCAATAAATATTAATGAAAATTAAGAAAAATGAATATTGGAAATTTTCTCAATGAGAGTACAGTCATTCTATCTGAAATGAAGAGAATTTCAAATTATGGAGATAATGAGGTCTGGAAAATGGCACTTTAAAAAAATATCATGAAAATGTCATTTCAGAGAACAGGGAGGAAAAACCATGAAGAAATCTAGAAAGATTTGAAATAGGACCACCCTTGGATGGAGAAATTGTACCTCACAGTTAATACAACTCACAGAGTTTTATAAAATAGATAAGTAATATTTTTGTCTTTGTGTCAGTTACTAGTCTGAAGAACTAACAAAATTATGAGCTATTTACTACCAAGCTGAAGAAAAGAAAGAGGAGTTTTATCACTTAGTGGCCCCAATTTCAGCATGACTTCAAATCTGAATAAAATTTTATTTAGAAGAAAAAATATGGGAGAACCTAAAAAAAAGGTTACATTGATCCTTTATATTTTCAAAATGAAAAACTATAGTTGAAAGTTTACTCTTTCCTTTCATTTTTTTATAGAAATATAGAAATATCCTTCTAAGATAGTAGTCCATTTTGTAGACTTGGCAAAAATTTGGATTACATTATTTCAATAGCTCTGGTCATTAGAGTACTAATTATAACAAGTTAAAAATACACACACACACACACAAATACTAATATATATAGATACTAATATATACATATATTTTTTTCTGTATGTTATAGATAGATTGTGCCTTTGTCAGCTCACAGTTCTCTTTTAAGTATCAGTTATAGCCTGCTAGGAGAGCATGATGTCACTGGCACATCTGACTTCTGGCTAACTCTCACAATCTCTCCGTGGAACACTGACATGTTTTTAAGGACATCTACAGCCCTTTGCATGCAACAAGCCAACCTACAAACTTAAACCTGTAAGAAACATAAAAGTGTAAGATGAAAGATATATACATTACTTGAACTAGAACAAGGCTAAGCTGTTGCTTAAATTTTCAGCATAAGTTTCTTTTTTATTATAGGTCATAATGGTTGTCATGCATGTTATTTTGACTCCATTAGCTAATACTGAGTGTTTACTACATGCCAAGCACAATACTAAGGATTTTTCATGAACTATTTTAAGTAATACTGGTGAGAGTCCTGTCTCAATCCTTCATAAAGCCTGAAGTAGCTAACCATTTTTCTCTTCTGGTCTGTGTCTAACTTCATCCTTCTTGAAGAAAACTTCTAGTCAAAGTGAGACACAAGATGGGTATTTATTCACTCCTGGACACATTCATGGCAATAATTGTCTCTTGCATAGAACTTAAAACAGTGATCATAAATGCCTCTCTCATCCAGAAAAATAGAAAAGTAATTTCTGGAGTTAGGAGAACTAAATTTACCACCAAATAATGCCACAGACCTTTTCCTTGACCTTTCCAAGTTTCTGTTTTCTCACCTATGAAAGGGGATACTTTATAAATACTATACACCTAAAGTTTTATGTATTAAGAAATAAAGAATGTAGGTTAAGGACTTCTGTTATGTACACTTCTCTATTACTTGAAATGAGAGTATAATAAGGATTGCTTTTTGCTTATAAATATTTCCCTTGATAGTTTTCTATAAAAATTAATATTACTATGTTGATTTAGCCCCAAATAATAATTAGACCTTGAGCACATAGTTTCCTGGTCTTGGTTGTATATGAGGCAGGTAGAAGGATCAAGAAAGGGGCAAGTAGTTCTGAAACGGACAGCACCCACATTTACATTTCATCTATATAGAGAAAATGTGTATTATTGTCTGTAACACCCTCTTCTGTATTATCTGATCCTAATTATATGGTAGCTATTTTACAACTCTGAAAGTAGTAGATAACTGGTAGTGCAAAATAATTATTGTCTGTAGACAGCAAATTAACACCAGCTGGTAGAGGAAAAGCCTCTTCCCCCCAGCAGCTACAGTTTTGCCTCAATTCATACAATTTCAATATCCCTTTCTTTAAAGGTGTCTGCCCTTGGATTCTCCTTTGTATTGGTTGTTAACACCTCATCAGTTACCTCATTAATGAGTTATAGAACATCTTTAGTATGGGATTATGTTTATATCTGTATGTCTTTAACTGCTCTCCCTTTTTTCGAAAATTATTTGTAACATGTAAGTCTCAATTTTTCTTTCATCTTTCCTAGGATTTGTTTGTGCATCCATATTTAATGAGCCAGACATCTATCCTTAGCACCATGGCAAGTGCTATGGTAGAAAACAAGAAATAGTAAACACAATGTGTAACCTGGAGACAAAAGACTGCCTGATTCAGAAATATCATTCCCTTTCCCTGTAATATTCTCATCCTCTTTTTTCTTCTATTTCTTCCTACTTTGTGAGGTAAAATAAATGAGATGATTATTTCATCATGATGAATGATGCAACATAGGTAGAGTGCCTCTCATTTATAATACAATTGATAAAGTATTTGAACTAAAAAGATTATTTTTCAATGCTATAAAGATTAAATACCTCTCCTTATCAAAACGAGAGAATGTGACATACCACTTTGTTCTGATCAAGGTTTTTACTATTAAAGAACTCAGAAAGAGTTCCACAGAGACAGAGTGTAGAGTGAGTTAGTGACTGTTCTGTGGGGACAGGAAGGGATTAAGTATCTGAAAGTAGCTATGGTACAGGACTGCCAACGATGGGTTCAATCACCATTACCTAGATTGCCAGGTGAGTTCAACTGAAATATATGCTTGTCAGGTTATTTGGAAGACTTTTTCCTTCTCATCCCATTATATACTCTGAGTAAACTTTATGTTGTGTCATTGTGATAAAATGAGGAAATACAGCTTAAAAAACTAGCCTTAAATTCAACAATTTAAATCATATTCTACTTTATTGTAAAACTCTATGTATTTTCTAACTGTAAAGAGAAACACAAATATTACAAAATGAAAACATTCAATATTTATATTAAAAGTGAACATAGTATATTACTTTGTCTCCTTTATTTTTCTTCATCTTCAGAATAATTTTATGAAAATTATCCAATGACTATTGTGTCATCACACTTAGAAAATAGAAATAACCAAGTTGTATCTATATAGGCAAAGTGAAGATTTATTACAATTATCTGGACTTTTTCATTTTTCTATTTACAACTTCTTATTCTATAATTGATTAAATTTGAAGGCTTTGTCACTAGGGATATAGCAGTGAATAAAAAAGACAGTTTCCATACTTATTAATCTTAAATTAACATTGAGAATTTAAATATAATTTTAAGTTAAGATAAATTTAAGACAAATAAAAACTTTACATATGTGTACATACAAAAAAGATTATGTGTTTTCTCAAAAATTCAAATAGCGAAACCATGTGAAGTTAGGTTTGATATTATAAAGAAAACATTTATTCTCCACTCAGAACAATGGCCAAAACAGGTAAGTTTCCTTATATTTTTTCACTGGTATGTGTAATTTTTCCAAACAATTTTTCACAGATGGTAGAGTAGTTGGGGTAATTTATATTCATTCTAGAATCTGTTCCAACGCACCAAATTAAAAGAGGCCAGACGTATCTCTTTTTCTAATGCCTAATACACTTCTAGCTTCTTGATTGCCAAGATGAATCCAGAGGTAGCATCAGTGATGATATTGATTGGTTTTTAACTCCTTTTTCTGGCCCTTTGTTGTTATCTGAGCTTAAGTGTACACTTAAGAAAGTATGATATTCAACCTAGTTTTTGTAGGTCTTTTGTATCAGAATGGTTTTCAGGGAATCTAGTTTGACAATACTTGTGAGAATTAAAGTTCTGGACAAATTTCTGTGTATCCTAAATTTTCCAAAAGTAGACATAAAGTGTGTGTAGCTACTCATTCCCTTTACCTAAAAATACAGTACCATGGAATAGATGGATAATTTACAACAAGGTGCCCATATCCTCTATTGTGTTGATAGATAAAAGGGCAAAACTGCTTATACTGCACTGTAAAACCTTACCAGTTGAAGATCTGCTGTCCTATCTGCTGTTTTACTCGATTTCTCCTTAATTTTATGCTACAAAAGCCAACCAATTTCTTGTATTTTTCCTACAAATTCAGATAGAGATGAGATTCCAAATATAACTTTACTCTGTTTTATCCAGAGAGTCAATGAAACTCTAATTCTGCCAAGTATCTACCTCTATAGAAGATTAGGAAATTTCTGGATGACACCAGCTGCTCAAATACTTCACCACAGACCCTTGTACCAGGAGAGGACATAAAAAAGCAGCATTACTCAATGTGTTCATATCTCTGGAAAATCAATTTTTAAAAAATATTTTTTATTGATTTTTTACAGAGAGGAAGGGAGAGAGATAGAGAATTAGAAATGTCAATGAGAGAGAAACATCAATCAGCTGCCTCCTGCACACTCCCTACTGGGGATGTGCCTGCAACCAAGGTACGTGCCCTTGACCAGAATCGAATCTGGGACCTTTCAGTCTGCAGGCCTAACGCTCTATCCACTGAGCCAAACCAGTTTCAGCCAATTTTTTGTTTTTCCAAAAAAAATTTTAATTGCTTTTCAGAGAGAAAGGGAGAGGGAGAAACATGGACATGAGAGGGAAAAATTGATCAGCTGCTTTCTGTATGTCCCCTACCAGGCAGGGGTTGAGCCCACAAACCAGGCATGTGCCCTGACCAGGAATGAAACCTGCAACCTTTTGGTGCAAGGGGTAATGCCTAATCAACTGAGAAACACCAGTGAGGGCACTGAGAAATCAGTTTTAAACAAATTAACTATTTTAATCAACCATTTCAAAGTGTCATTCTGATCTTATTAATCGTATGTTTAAAGTTACCTAATATCTTTTCATTGCAATTAGAATAAATCTCTAATTTCTCAGGTGATTTGGTCCTTGCTTACTTCTTCGAGCTCAAGTATCATTCTGTCCCTTATTTACTAGTCTCCAGCCACAATAAGAACACATCAGAGTTTGCCCTATTGGCTCTCTCTTCCTTGCAAGGTCTTTCTACAGATTTTCACATGGCAACTTCCCTCTCATCATGAAGTTTCAGTTCACTTGTTTCCTCTTCAAAAATTCCCTCTGAGGCAGTGGTTCTCAACCTTCCTAATGCCACGACTTTAATACAGTTCCTTATGTTGTGGTGACCCCCAACCATAAAATTGTTTTCGTTGCTACTTCATAACTGTAATTTTGCTACTGTTAATGAACCTGTGGGTTGAGAACCACTAGCAGGTTCACCTAAGATCATCAGAAAACACAAATATTTACATTATGATTTATAACAGTAGCAAAATTACAGTTATGAAGTAGCAATGGAAATAATTTTATGGTTGGGCCTCACCAAAACATGAGGAACTGTATTAAAAGGTTGTGGTATTAGAAAGGTTGAGAACCACTGCTCTAAGGTCATGCTATCTAAAATATCTGTACTGCCTTCCCCGCTCCATCATGGGTCTTGGTGGGCTATGTCATTTGCTTATATGCTGGCAGGCTTTATATATGATTTTCTTTTAAAAAATGTGTCTGTCAGTATTGTTTGTATTGTATACTCAATTACTAGAATTCTTATCTATTGCATAGCAGGTGACCAATAAATATTTGCTTTGTATATATGTTAGTGGATTGCCTGGTACCACTGGCCTAAGTGGTCTTGATATCTTTTCAACATGAAGCCTACTACTGAGGCTAAGGAGGACTATGCCCCTCCCCGCCCAATGGCTCTACCTTTAGATCTAATAGTTACCAGAAACCTTAACTTTAAATGTAATCTGAGCCAGAGAATTTCATAAACTGTTCCAACCAAAGATTTCATCTAAGACCTTTGTAGACATCCTGATGGAGCCAAAGGTGAATAAGATAGCCTGGTTAGGGCAATATATTTTTTTAATTCCCCCTTCACACAATTATGCAGATGTGCTTGTCCAAGACTGAAGACTTTAGTAATAATAGCCTTAGAGAGTATGCAATGGTGACTCAGGGTACACTATTATAACTATTTTTACATGTGTCTGTGGGTCTTCATAGAAGTGATGATTAAATAGAGTTGTGTTTTGTTTTTTCCCCAGCCTGATTATAAACTATGCAGAAAATCAAAGGAACAGAAGCATACAGACTGGAGGGGAAATTAGGGGATCAAAGTACTAGTCTAAGAAGTCTCAGGGAAGGGTCTCTGGACTCATTGTTTGAAGAATCTATACACCCTCTAAAGACAAGGCAGCCAGTACAACAGGTAGATGTATGGCCTGCAACTTCTACGGCTTTAAAAGAGCCCAGTAAGGGACCTTCAACATCACAGCATAATTAATTGAAGAAAAGAATGCCAGGAAATAATGGAATCTCTGGTAGCTACTGATAGTTGGCATTAGGCTTATCTTTCAGGCCAGTGGTTTTCAATCAGGGGCAAATTTGAAACCACTCCAGGCAGCAGAGGGTCTGTCAATGTCTGTCACCTTTTGGTTGTCACAACTTTTGCTTTTGGCACCTAAAAGGTAGAGGCCAGGGTGCTGTCAAACATTCTGCAATGCACAGAACAGTTCCTGTTGCAGTTATCCAGCTCAAAGTGTCAACAATTCTGAGGTTGAGAAACCCTGCTGTAAGCACTGTTCCCTTATTGGAGGTTTTAAGAATGAGGAGACATATGGAAAGGATTATTTTTCTCAAGGTTCCTTGATTGCCTGTAACAAAATCATATCAAGAAACAATATAATATAAAATAAAATGAACATATGGAATAAATCCCAGGTATTCTAGTTTACATATTATTATATGAATAAAATATACAACTGTGTAATAACAATGTCACAAAAACAGTCGTTTATTGAATATCACTATGCAGTGTCAAAAACAGTTAATGCTTTGAATCATTTTACATGTTTAAAAATCTGAGTAAATAAATATGAAATAATTACTTAAATATATATATAATTTATTTTAGAGAGGAAGGGAGATAAAGAGATAGAAACATCAAGAATGAGAATCATTGATTGGCTACTTCCTGCACACCCTCTACTGGGGGGATTGAGCCTGCAACCCGGATATGTGCCCTTGGCCGAAATCAAACCTGGGACCCTTTAGTCTACAAGCTGATGCTTTATCTACTGAGGCAAACCAGCTAGAGCTGAAATAATTATTTAAAAACCCATAGTGTTATGCATTTTTAAGAGCTAAAATAACATCTAGCACAGAACAAGAGCAATTTTTTATTTTTCCCCTAAATATAAAATAACATGATATTGATAATTAGAAAATTAAGAATAATTCAGTGCATTACACTAGATGACTGGTAAGTGCATAAGTAAAATTAAAATCTGAAAGCAAATTATAATGTTACTTTATAAAATGACATTATTTAAAACAATATAATATAGTTCAGGGAAAACAACACTGTGAAATGATATGCTTTATTGATTTTGTTGAGTACTAGAGGCCCGGTGCATGGAATTCGTGCACGAGGACAGGGAATGTCCCTTAGCCCAGCCTGCACTCTCTCCAATGTCCCTTAGCCCAGCCTGCACTCTCTCCAATCGAGGGATGTCTGATTGCCCATTTAGGCCCAATTCTATTAGGACCAGGCCTAAACGGGCAGTCAGACATCCTTCTCACGATCCAGGATTGCTGGCTCCAAACTGGTCACCTACCTGCCTCCCTGATTTCCTCTAACTGCTTCTGCCTGCCAGCCTGATCACCTGCTAACCACTACCCTGCCAGCCTAATTGATGTCTAACTGCTCCCCTGCCAGGCTATTTGCCCCCAACTTCCCTCCTCTGTCGGCCTGGTCATCCCTAACTCTCCTCCCCTGCAGGCTTGATTGCCCCCATCTGCCCTCCCTTGCAGGCCTGGTCCCTCCCAACTCCCCTCCCTTGATGGCCTGATCACCCACAACTGCCCTTCCTTGCAGGGCCTGGAACATCCCAATGACCCTCCCCTGCTGGCCATCTTGTGGTGGCCATCTTGTGTCCACATGGGGGCAGGATCTTTGACCACATGGGGGCAACCTTCTTGTGTGTTGGAGTGATGGTCAATCTGCAAATACTCTTTTATTAGATAGGATAGAGGCCTGGTGCATGGGTGGGGGCCAGCTGGTTTGACCTGAAGTGTCCCAGATCATGGTGGGGGTTCCCCTGGGGTGAAGGGCGGCCTGGGTTAGGGGCCTGTGGAGGTTTGCAGGCCAGCTACACCCCCAAACAATCCAAGCAGAGGCCCTGGTATCTGAAATTAATTTATGTCTACAATTGAAACTTTGTAGCCTGGAGCAGAGCCAAGCCTTCTATTGACTGGGGCAGCAGCCATTTCTGTTTGAAACTTTGTATCCTAGAGTGGAGGCCTAGGCCTTCGTTGCCAGGGAAATCTAATCCTCTGTTCTCTCCAGCTCAGTGGCTGCTGCCATTTCTGTATCTTTTATAATTGAAACTTTGTAACATTGAGTGGAGGCCTGGCAGGCGGAAAGCTTGGCTTCCTCTGTTGCCGGGGAAACCCAAGCCTCTCCCCTGCTCTCAGTGGTGGCAGCCTTTTTGGTTGGGGTTTATTTGCATAATCTGCTCTTGATTGGCTGGTGGGTGTGGCTGTGGGCATGGCTTGTGGGTGTGGTGAAGGTACGGTCAAATTTGCATATTACTCTTTTATTAGATAGGATGATCAATGCCCCTCAGGATCAAAGGGTTTATGTTGATACTGAATTTCACATTGTGTTCTTCAGTTTTTATTTTTAAACCAAAAGACATCTAACTTCCTATATTAAAAGTGCTCCTTAGGGAATCTTTATATAGCCTTTGTTGGCAATCCAACATAGAAAAACTACAAAGGTGATAACATTTGCACTGGGAACCACAAAAGAATTTGAATAAAAATAAAGTGAATCTGAGTCCTTTCTCAAAATGAGCCAACTGAGGTTTGAAATCATCAAAACAACTTTGAGCTCCCCACATACTTATTGTTAATTAAGAGAAGCTGTGCCTTCCTAATAGATGCCTCATGTTATCCATTTAAGAATATAAGGGCTCATGCTGAGTTATAACATTCTTTTCCTGGAGCTACATTAAACAGAATGTTTTCTTTAATTCTAATTAATAAAGAAATGATTACTGACCTACAGACTCTCTTCTACAGTGTTTAACTTCTGCTTTTGAGACACAAGAAGCGAAGTTTGCATTATAAAATTATTACAAATTAGATAGTATTCAGTAATAAATCAATATGTATTTGTTAAGTGAACAATTTGTTGAATAAAAAATATCATGTTACCGATAAGAAATATGAGATGGAGAAATTTTTTAAGTAAAATGTCCGAAGTCCCTTGGGTCTCCTTACTGCTACTCCAACATTGTCCCCTACATTATGCAAACTTCTTCAGATTATAAGTTTTTAGGTCGGTTTCCAAAACCTCTTGGTTCAGGATTGTGGAATGATGTTTGTATCAGCTCCAAAATGAGAAGAAAAAAAAAGCCACTTTCAATATCAATCTATTTTTATCCTTTAGTAATGGAATTCAATTTTTTTTCTACTTGGACATTATTCCACCAATGTATTTCACTACATTTCTTAATCTCTCCTACAGATAGATATGGCTACATGAATAAATTCTTGTCAATATTGTGATAGTGAAAATATCATGTGAGACTCCTAAGAAGTCTCCTTTGATGAGAGAGAATGCACTGTTTTCTTTATCTCTCTCTGCAGTGTGAAATGCAAATGTCATATTTGGTGATTATATAGCCATTTCTGTGATCTTAGATAATACTCGAATGAGAAAGCAGCAATAAAACAGAAACCTGGATAAATAATGAATATAGGTTCTCTACACCAAACCCAAACTACCAATATCCAGACATCTTTTACATGCAACAAAAATGCATTCCCATCATGTTAAACCACTGCTTTGTGTGTGTCAGAGTGAGGGGTGAATGTAGCTGAACTAATATTTCCTCATTCAGCAATGTGAGTTTTTCCTAAAATTTTATGTATTCAATTAAAAGACTCAGTTTCTGTCAGGAGATATTTTGCTTGTTCACTTTACATTTTGGAACTTAAAATATTGTTTTGACTTTTGAAATTATTTTCAATAATAGGAATTATGTTTTTGTTTACATTATTTGAAAAATAAAAAGTTGGCAAACATGACATTCTGAAAATTTGTGATTTTATATTTTACTGAAACGAAAAAAAGGGAGGGAATCGATTTAGGTTACTTTCTGTGTGTCAGCCTCACCTAAGCAATGAGAAATTTGGACCATCCACTTGAATTAATTGAGATTCTAAGGAGAAGGTCAGTAATTTTAAACAATGGCTTTATATTTATACATTTTTGCATATCTTTGCTATTGACATGATCTCAGTAATGCAGAAAATAATGTATTTACTTTATGCAATCTATAAATGCCTGAACTTTTATTTTTATTATTGATGTTAATGATATTGATTTAAATTAAAAGTCATACCATGAATTACAGGTCAATGGCTTGTTAATTAGTGGCAGTTCAGAATGTAATGGTAAATGAAACAAACAGGGTGATGGTGGTTTAGATATTTGTTACTAGGCAATAAAAACCTTAAATGTCATTAGAGTGAGCAATTCAATTTGCTTTGAAAGCTAATTAAGGTTTGTATGTAAAAATATAACCTCAGACAAAATTTGAATCGAATAGTAGAGTTTTTCTTCCCCATTGGTGACCCTAACATTCTATCAGTAGAATCTATTTTCTTTACTCTGACCAATAGCCATTAAGTATCTTTATATATGTTTATTTATGTTATTTACTGAAGAAAGTGAGCATATATTATGTAAATGCAATTTCTAAAAAGGAATTTCCATAGTCAAACTGCACCACTCTATTATACAGTTTTGGCTTCCAGGAAAACACTAATAATTGCAGACTTAAACCAATATAATGTTTACCTGGCTTATGTATTAATCTACTTAAGCAATGCATCTTTTAATGAAGTATGTATAGATTTCTTCCCAAGAAATATAAGGAACTGACAAAAAAGTAAATTCAGAATCTTGACATTTTGACCTCTTCCAGATAGGATCATCTCATAACAATTTCTTTTTTCCTTTATTTTAAATTATAAAAGCTAAAGAAGAATTCTATAAACATTGGCTTTATGTGTAAACTAGAAGCCCAGTGTATGAAACTCATGCACAGGGGGGCCAGGAGGTGTGTGTCCCTCAGCCAAGCCTGCACCCTCTCCCATTTGGGTCCCCCAAGGGATGTCTGACTGCCAGTTTAGGCCTGATCCCAACTCAATGCTCACCTGCCTGCCTTCCTGATTGCCCCTAACCACCTGCCTGCCAACCTGATCACCCCCTAACCACTCTCCTGCCAGCCTTACTGATGCCTAACTGTTCCTTTGCCAGCGAGTTTGTCCCTAACTGTCCTCCCCTGCAGGCTGGATTGCCCCCAAATGCCCTCTCTTGCAAGCCTGGTCCCTCCCAACTGTCTTCCCCTACTGGCCTGATCGTCCACAGCTGCCCTCCCTTGCAGGTTTGGTCTGTCCCAAGTACCTTCATCTGCTGGCCATCTTGTGGTAGCCATTTTTGACCACATGGGGCAGCCATCTTGTGTGTTGGAGTGATGGTCAATTTGCATAATACTCATTTATTAGACAGGATAGAAACCTAGTGCATAGGTCTGGGCCAGCTGCTTTGCCCTGAAGGGTGTCCTGGATCAGTATGGGGGTTCCCTTGGGGTATGAGGAAGCCTGGGAGTGGGACCTAGATGGTTTGCAGGCTAGCCACACCCCTCCCAGCGACCCAAGCATAGGCCGTGTATCTGGGATTTATTTATCTTCTACAATTGAAACTTTGTAGCCTTGAGCAGAGCCAAGCCTCCTGCTTGCTCTGTGGCCAAAGCCATTTTGGGGGGATTTATTTATTTTCTATAATTGAAACTTTGTAGCCTTAAGTGGAGGCCAGGCCTGTGGGAGCTTGGCTTCCTCCATCACAGGGGACAACCCAAGCCTCCTGCTCTCTCCAGTTCCGTGGCTGCCACCATTTTTGTTGAGATTTATTTATCTTCTATAATTGAAACTTTGTAGCCTTGAGTGGAGGCCTAGGCCTGCCAGGCTCTGTGGAAAGCTTGGCTTTCTCCATTGCTGTTGAAACCCAAGCCTCCTGCTCACTCTGGGGCCACAGCCATCTTGGGTGGGTTAATTTACATACCCGCTGCTGATTGGCTGGTAGGCATGGGTTGTAGGTGTAGCAGAATAATGGTTAATTTACATATTACTCTTTTATTATATAGAATATACAATTATATTAGAATATACTATTCTAATTAAACATTTAAAAAAACCACAGGATTATGAGTACTTTATAATTGTGACAATATTACACATAACAGATCCCACTTATCTGTTTAAAATAAATTTATGTGTTACCTGCTTATATTTATTCATTATATACTTGAAATCTTTACCAAATTTAACTTCCTATTGGATTACTCTCATTGATAGGAAACTTTTTCCTATTAATATTTTGCATTATGCAATTCATGCTAAATGCAAGAGTTTGAAATTGAACAATATGCCTTGGGGTTCTTATAACTCAAAATTAAGTGTATCTATAACTGTGATATTTTTGTAAACTTTATGCTGTTTCAACACCCCATGATATTTAATTTTGTTATTTTAAATCTGGTATATTTGTTTAACTGGCTGCTGACATTTAATAGAAAAAATTTGTCTCCCCGTATAACTATAAAAGTATTTTAAATAGTTAATGCAAATCTGGCTAAGCTTTTGCAATATGTATTTTAGTATCTTTATGTTTGCACCTGTAAAATCTTTTCTTATAGCTGCAATTATGTAGGTGTCTCTTGTAGCTCTTATTTTAGAAAGCATACCATTATATACTTAGTAAAGACTATAATAACTTCAATATGTTATTTTTATTATCCTTATGATCAGTTCAGTTGGTTAGCATTTCTTTAACCTTAGAATGACCATTATATTTTTCTGGGGCCAAGAGAGCTAAGTATTTCTAAATGTCTACAATTTCCATTACAAAAAGAATATCCTCTCAGGGGATTATAAAAATTGTCATTTCATCTCAGGGTTCCTAAGACTAAACTGCTTGAGTTTGCTTCTACAATTTATGACATTACATGCACCCTCAAAGGAATTATTGACTTATAATATCCTTGAGATATATTATTATACTTTATGTTATCTGTGTTTATGTCTAAAAAGGATTTGGTAACTGGCACTTAATGGAAGAGCAGATTTGCAGTTGTCTCTTCAATGATTTTTAGCAATTTCAACGACAATTCTATCTTCAACAAAAATGCCTTTCTACAATACAGCAACATACATAGTCAAAAATCTACAAAATTTGCAAAGTTTTAAATTCTAGTAGATACCCCAAAATTATTTACTGCACCTTTCAAATTAATATGTCATAATTAAACATAATCACTGGGTAATAATTTTAATAGTAAGTATGCACTTTGAAATAAAATTTTTTAAAAAAATTATGCTGACAAAAATGTGTGTATTGTATAGAGAGATAAAATTTTTAGATTTTTTTGTCTTCTCTGAATATTAGCCCCATATTGTTCATAATAAATTCCAAATCCATATAAGGATGATGTTAGTTACTTTTATTATTATTTTCACAGGAAAGTTAAATACTCATTTTAGAGTTTGAAAATAGAAAAATGTAAAAAAACATGGTTTCTTAATCTCAACACTACTGATATTTTGAACCAGCTAATTCTTTGTTGTGGGGGCTGTCCTATATATTGCAAAGTATTTGACAACATCCCTGGTCTCTGACTACTAGATTATAGTAATACATACCGATTATGATGACAAAATATATCTACAGATATTACCAAACATCTGTGCTGATCTCTGTTATAGGTGGTGGTATAACATTGAACTTGACATATGTAATCCTTGGAATAACCTTTTGAGGTACTTAGGGAAAGTAAACATTTATTAATGCTGATGAATTCAGCATTTCTTGTTTCTTTCTTATTCATAACAACACTTAGAATTTCCTTCGGGGAACATTATTTCCAGCATTTTGTAGTAGTTTTATGCTTTGGGATTGACCTTCACCCTCCTTTGTCCAATAAAGCTTGAGATTTTTAATTAATGGTTAATGAAAAGGTGCACCCTCTCACTCTCTGAATTTGGGTTAGAAATTTTGTGGTTGGTCAAAAACTGTTGATGACCTTCTTCTGAAACCATGAAAGGCAGAGCAAAGAAATGCAAATAAGCAGTCATCAGTGACATCATTGGACCACTGAATCAGTCTAACTCTAAAGTTAGCTCTACTTCTTAAATTTCCTTTATACAAACCAACACATTCTCTCTTTTTAAAGCCAGTTGATTTTCTAATACATGATATATTAAGAGGTTAAGCTTAGAATTTTTATTTTATTCAGAATGCATAGGTATAAACGAGCAAAAGATAATGATAAAAATAAAAATAACAACAATAACAATAATAATAAAACTTAACAGTAACACAATTAGTGACTGGCTGACCTGAAATAAATATCTGAGACTATTTGACTATCATTTTTGATAATTAAGAATTTTTTTTAATCTTTATTGTTCAGTTTATTAATTACATTGTTCCCTTTTTTCCCCCCTACAGCTCCCCTCCACATGGTATCCATCCCACCCTCCACCCTCACCCCTCTCGACTGTCCTCTCCCATAGCTGCTTGATTTTTGTCCAGTCTCTTGCTGCACTTCACACACCCTTTTTCTCCCCAAGAATTGTCAGTCCATTCCCTCTCTATGTCCATGATTCTGTTATATTCACCAGTTTATCCTGTTCATCAGCTTATTAATTCACTTGATTTTTAGATTCATTTGTTGGTAGATGTGTATTTGTTGTTCATAATTTACACTTTTATCTTTTTCTTCTTCCTCTTCTTAAAGAATATCTTTCAGCATTTCATATAATATTGGTTTGGTGGTGATGAACTCCTTTAGCTTTTTCTTATCTGCAAAGCACTTTATCTGACCTTCAATTCTGAATGATAGCTTTGTTGGATAGAGTAATCTTGGTTGTAGATTCTTGCTATTCATCACATTGACTATTTCTTGCCACTCCCGTCTGGCCTGCATCTTTTCTGTTGAGAAATCTGCTGACAATTGTATGGGTGCTCCCCTGTAGGTAACCAACTGTTTTTCTCTTGCTGCTTTTAATATTCTCTCTTTGTCTTTTGCTCTTGGCATTTTAATTATGATGTGCCTTGGTGTGGTCCTCTTAGGGTTCCTATATATTGGGGTTCAGTGTGCTTCTTGGACTCCTAAGTCAATTTCTTTCACCAGGTGTGGGAAGTTTTCGGTCACTATTTCTTCAAATAGGTTTTCATTGTCTTGCTCTCTCTTTTTCTGGCACCCCTATAATTCGGATGTTGGTGTGCTTGAGGTTGTCCCAGAGGCCCCTTACACTATCTTCAATTTTTTGGATTCTTTTGATTTCTTGCTTTTCCAGTTGTGTGGATTTTACCTCTTTGTATTTCAAATCTTTAACTTGGTTCTTGGGGTGTGCCAGAGTACTTTTAGGTCTTTGTATAATATTTTTTATTTCAGTCAGTGCATGTTTAATTTCTGGTTGGTCCTTTTTCATATCCTTGAGAGTCTTGTTCATATCTTTGAGGGTCTCGTTCATTTCCTTGTAGGTCTTGCTTATTTCCTTATAGGTCTCGACCATTTCTAGGAGCCTCTTGAGAAGCCTATTACCATGGTTTTGAATTCCATGTCCAGTCATTTTTTTCCCCCTCCATTTCTTTCACATCTGATTTCTTTCCATGTTTCTGCATGGTGGCTGCTTGCCTGAGTTGGTCAATTAGCTTTGTGTGGTAGACGTCCTACAAGGGACAGTGGCTCAGCCTCCCCAGTTACCTGAGGTGGATATGGGTTGCATAGTCTTGCTGAAGTTAAGCTCAGGTTAATGGTTGTTAGCACTTGGAGGGGTTGACCTCCAGGCCAATTGTCTGTGACGTTCAGCTGTGCTCAGGTTGGATGAGCGGAGTCTCTGGGCCAAGCAGACAGCATCAGCTCCGCCCTATGCGGCCCCAGGGTCTCTGAGAGAGAGCCGCTGCCGAGCTCCACCAGCTGCCGGAGAATTCAGACTCTCCCCAAATGAGTCTGCACACCCAATGTCTCACCCAAGATCGCAAAACAATGCAGTCTGACGGTTTCCCGAATGAAAGAGCAAGTCTCGAGTGCTCTCTGCGTGGTCAGGCAGCTGCCCTGTTCCGAAGCTCACGTGCACTCCACAAAAGCTCGCCTTCTCCACAAGCCCGGCGATCCCTGCAGCACCCGAGTTTTGGCGTGCCCTCCCACTGTCCAGTTTTTACCCTGTATGATAGTGGGTTCCCTGGACCTCGCCCAGAGCTGGAGAATCAGTCCAATGGAATGTCTTTGTCTCCCCCGTTCAAGAAAACTGGCCAGTTTTCAGCCACCCGCCCTATCCGCTGGCACGTGCTCCAAACCTCTGATTCTGCATGTATCTTCAACGCTGTCTGCCGCCAGTCCTTCGAGTCACAGTGTGTTATCTTCACTTTGATTTGTGGAATTTTCACTTAGCCAACTTTCTGGTGATTCTGGATGGTGTTTGTTCTTTCGTTAAGTTGTAGTTTTGAAATTGCTGTGTATGGCGGCAAGATAGGTGTTTTACCTATGCCGCCATTTGGTTCTCTCGAAAAATCAATAATTAAGGATTTGATTCCATTATAAGTACAAAGTACTATAAAATTAAAAGTGTTATAATAACAATATCAGATTTTTAGCTAATTTTTACTTAAGTTCAAAAAATGATTACACTTTTTTTTTTTTATGCTCCTGGTACAAAAACACAAATGAGTGATAAGTGCCACAAAAATGAGGGCTATGAAAATATTTTGTTAAGCTGTTTATAATTTGATATTTAACCATGGTGGGTTTTAATAATTTTGTTTTGTGCTTCACTCAGAATGCTATTGTTTTAACCTGCCTACTATGAAAGACTACTAGCATTAAAAATAAATTTTTAACTTTATAATAATAAGATATGATTAAGTAAAAAAGGATGCAAATAAAAGATATAATAAATTCAATAACCATAACTCCTTCCTTTCTACCTCTTATCTTCTCCCAACACTTTCCTATCCCACTTCACAGATACACAGATTAACAGCAACAATAACATACACACCCCTAAAAGGATGTGATGAGGAAAGAGGCTACATGATAACCCTCTTGCAATCAGAAACCTGTTGGTCTTTGAGATTTTCTGGTTCCTAGAAATTTCTCTGAAATATAACCTTTGGATTGATGTTCTTCCATTCAAAAGCTGAAACTTTTTTGAAGTGTGGATTTCGATCCCTTTTTTCAAAGCCCATTTTAGCAGCACTTCTAGGTTTTCATCGTATACATTTTTTCCATTGGATTATTTTGAGCAATAAAACTTCCCTTTCCTGAGAGCTCCTAACTTCCCACCATTCCATACTCTCACAAGGCTTATTGTGCCTTCTCTTCATTTTTATTAAAACCTTCAGTGTTTCATCCTCTTTCTAGAGGCTCTTTCTTTCTTAACCTTGCTTACAGCAACCACTTAAACTCTGGTTTCTTCAGTATTCTGATACTCTGTCCTCATGATATTTCACCATATTGATTGCTAAGTAACAATTTTGGAAAACTCTACATGTCTACCAAAGGAAAACTCTCCTTGGTCACTGCTTCAATCACAAACATGTCTAACACCAAATGTGTAGATTTTCCACTTGTAGCAGTTGTGACTGACACTCCCTGGAGTTAGCACAAACTCCTTAGGTTAAGGGCTCAGTTCCACAAAATGTTTCCTCGCATATATATCAATTGCAAGTCCCAAGTTGTCACCTATACTTCTGACCAACTGGCAATGAATCAGGAGTTTCTGTTTGATAAGTTGCAAAATAACTTACTGAACTTAAGAAAACCATTTAGTTACTAGATTTCCAGAGTAGTTACTAGATTATGACTCAGGAACAACCAAATGGAAGAGGTACATAGGACAAGGTTTGGAGAAAGGGGTACACAGACTCTGTGCCCACTCTTGGTACGCCTACTCCTCACACTTTGATATGTTCAGCAACCCCAAAATTCTCTGAATCTTTGTGCTGAGTGTTTTTTTTTATGGTGGCTTCATTATATAAGCAATATTAATTAAATCATTGGTCATTAGTGATAAACCCAGCTTTCCAGGCCTTCTCTCCTCCCAGGACATCATAGGATGGTGGTAAAAATTCTGAACTTTCAATCACCTGATTGACTCTCCCTGGCAATCAGCCTTGCATCCTCAGGGATTTTCCAAATGTCACTTCGTTAATATAAACTCAAGTGTGGTTGAAAGGGGCTTGTTGTTATGGTAATAACAAAAGATACTGTTTTACCTTTTCTGTTCCTCAGTTGCTTCAGAATGGGTACAAAACAATATTATAGCGAATTATGCTCTTATCACTTGAGAAATCACTATGATTTCAGGAGTTATAGCCAGGAGCCAATGATGAAGAGTGAAATATATATATTTCTTATGACATCACAATATCACATTACTGTTCTTCATTTCGGTTTTAGATGGTTCACTGTCCAAGCCCCTGGTTTTATCTTCCCCATTGATTTCCAGGCATCCCCTAAGATTGAGTCCATTCCTATGTCCTATTTTCCCTTTTCAGACTTTTACCTATTCTCAAATATGTAGCCCTTCATTGTAAATTCATGACTAGTTTGTTTATGCTTTGAGCAGGGGAAAATTTAACTACCTATATTATGAAATGTTACCATATGTTGAGATGATGTGGAAATCACTCTTTATATTGCTCAAGTGCTTATTAACTAAAGTCATTGAATAATTGCCAATAACATATTCTATAAATTTAATCACTTAAAGGCTATACTCAACAAGATAGTTCATTTGTTGATCTATTTTGCAGTGATACAGGGATAGAAGTTAAGTGGTGGTTCAAAGTGGTTGAACTAAATCACTGGTCGGCAAACCACGGCTCGCAAGCCACATGTAGCTCTTTGGCCCCTTGAGTGTGGCTCTTCCACAAAATACCATGCCTGGGTGAGTCTATTTTGAAGAAGTGGCATTAGAAGCAGTTGATATTTGGCTCTATTGACTAATGATTTTGCCGACAACTGGACTAAATCATTTGTCTTCAAATTGTCCTTTCATTAAAACTGACCTGGGCCCTCCCTGGATGCCAGCAATTAGGACTAGAAGTTTTTAGATTCAGTTCCACTAGTGCTCTAGGCCAAGAATATCTAGGCTTAGAGGAAGAATTGGCATATTTTTGTTGTATGAAACATTGGTAGAACTTGAGTCAGTATATATAGATTCAAAACTGGAGTTCTCTTCACATTAGCTATATTATTTTGGACTAAATAACTTCCTATACCTCATTGTTCTCCTTTGATAAATGAGAATTATATTACTTTCTCTTTCCAAAGTTATGAGAAAAAGCTAATATAGAGCCAGATTCAACCACAATGACTATCACTTGGTAGATTTGTAATTTCTACTATGTGTTCATTCCATTTCCTACCCACCCACTCTATTACAAATTATAATGTAAAACCATGTTTCTTTTTCCATCAATGTTTTATGTATCTCATGGGTATAACTCACTGAGTCTCTTAGAAAACATTATCTGGAAAACTTTCTAATGCCTGCAGTGTGTATTTTGGTTGATTTACTGATTTCTTCTTAGTGTCTCCTTCAGTTCTATTATGAGAAGGTTAGCCCTACATTTCTGCCTAGTTATTGCTATTCTTTGACTGGAGACCAGTGCCTGGATTGCATGACACTAACATGGTTTGCTGTCATGATCCATGCAAGCTTATTTAAACTAAAACTTAGTAGATTTATCATCATACACTGCCTGCCTTGCCATCCTCCTAAAATTGTAATTCTTGAATATCTGTTTTGGGCAGATTTTTCTACACACTATTGAAAATAGACATTTGAGGTCCTGGCCTAAAATAATGCCCAACTTTCCCACTTTCTTGTTTAGAACACTCAGTATGTGGAGTTATTCTAGTTATGCCTGGCAAACACAAACCCTTCCTTTGTTCTATATTTTCTTCAACAGAAAGATTTTCAAAACTCAAAGTGACCACTAAATCACTGTTTACAACATTCTATTCATGTTCAAAATGCTTTCAATCTTATCATGCTGATTGTACTTCAACTTATAGAAAAAGTTATAGAAAAATGCAAAGCACAGGAGATCTGAGATATTAATGTGTCCTTCTGATATATTAATTTTTGTCTTATCAGTCTATAATTAGATAAGTTAGCAGGTAAATGCTCCAAATGTTCACAAACTAAATTGTTACTCACCTATTTACCTCTCTTTAACTTACCTTCAATGAAAGTTTGATACCATAGATTGCTCATATATTTCCTTCATCCATTTGACAAAAATTGTATATTTACTTCAGATTGGAAACATAGTAAAAGCTTATACTTTCCCCAAAACATCTCCAAACATCTTTGACTTCAGTAATAATATCTTGTTTCTCAAACCATTTTCTGACTCTATAATATATCCCTGCCACTGCTCTGTAGATTTTTGAAAATGGTGTACTTGATCTAAACACTTTCAAAACAACTGAACAGTAAGTTTAGATTCAGAGCTGCAGAGCAACTATTTTGTGTCCATCTGCACTTGCAATTTCACATCAGCCGCAATCTGTGAATACATTCTATTTTGTTCCCATTATTGTCACACATAATGATTGCCCAAAAACTTTCCTCAAATATTTCTTTTGGACCATCCCTGGTTTCCTCAATACAATAACATATTGGAGATCTTGCAGTGTTTCTAACAATTTTTCAAAACCTTATGTAAACATGAAGCCTAAGAATTAAAGTCTGCTTAAAATTTCCTCTTGAGACATAATTTCCAATGCTATTTTCTTACTTCTATTAACCTGGCTCAGTATCACCTCCTTTTCTGTCCTCCCAGTTTGCATGCCATTCTATATCTCCTTGCCTCCTTACCAAGCCCAAACTCCAGTCTCTCTAATTATAGTTTTCTTAGCAATAGAGACTCCATCATCCTAAGCAATTCTTATTAATCTTAATAAGACAGATACTTGTAAACCTCTAACTACTGTTTCTCCTATGCTGCTGTATTTTGGGGTGGACATCATGAAACTTATAAAGTTCTGAACAACAGACATGGCATTATTCAGTTTTTTATCTTTGGTACCTAACTTAATATGATGAATGTTATTGTTCAATAACATCTTAGTGAAAAAAATCAGACCAATTTATTCTACTGCACAGTCTTAATATCTAACTCCAACTTCATTTGTCATTAGTCATTAATACTTTTATCAATCTCTAATTGATTACTTAGCATATTTTCAAGAACAACAGCTAGAAACTGCTTCTATTTTCATTGAGCAATTCACTTTTGCTCTGACCTCCAGTTTTTGACATATAACCATGTACTTTTTCCCCCCCTTCATAAAATTAGTCAGGTGTTTAATCCACATGTAATTAATTTCTGACTATAAAGCATAAAGTGTTTGAGATATTGTAGATACAGAGGTGAGTAAGTTAGTGTTGATTATAAGATATTTGTAAGTAATTTGTGGATAAGTTATAATGCAAGACAATATGTTTATCAATACAAGTTTAAAACTATACAAAATATATATTTAAAATAAAGTGATTATTACCCTAGCTGGTTTGGCTTAGTGGAGAGAGTAGGTAGAAGGAAGGATCCTAGATTTGATTCTGGTCAAGGGCACATACCTCGGTTGCAGGCCCCTTCCCGACCTGGACCTTAGTGGGGGTGCATGCAGGAGGCAACCAATTAATGTGTTTTTCTCACATTGAATTTTATCTCTGTCTTTCCCTCTCTCTAAAAAATCAATGGAAAAATATCCTAGGGTGAGAATTAAAAAAAAAAAGATAAAATGATTATTTATATCTGGGTGGTGATGAGGAGTAAGGGGTTATAAAAAGTCTCTCAATTTATGTTTAAAGTGTAAATAGGAGTTCTGCATATGATCAGAGTGGGGAAGAATTAACATTAGATAATAACATTCTATTTTCTGTGCTCTGCAACTCTCTTTCCCCACTCTATTCTCTTGTGCCCTGTATCTTACATCAAGCCACTCTGCCTTGATCTCTATACTCTTCCTTTTACATGACAAACCTATTATTATACATAGGATTTAGTCATTCATTTATCCACTGAATGAATACTTTTTGGGGTATCTGGGTACCTGGTTCTGTGCTTTGGCTGGTTTCCTGCCCTGATACAACTTACCACCTTGGAAGTGAGAATGGCTAATAAAACTGAAAAAAAAAATAGGCAGTGATCGTTGTAAGAGAAGTGTAGAACAGCACAGTATTTTGGAACACGTAAATGTGGAAGTTATAATTTAGTTCACAACTCAATAAAATTACTATCAAGGAGAAGATGGAGATAGTAAGATCTAAAGAATTTAAATTGGCAAGGTCCCATCAGCCATGTTAATACCTTTGGACTTAATCTTTAAGTTAAGAGTGGTAAAATGAATGACATTATCAGATTGACCACTTTGAAGGTAGTTATGGCTACACATTGGAGAACTGATGGAGAAATAGTAATAACAAATGCAAGGAGACCAGTAAAAAGGTTTTATAGCAAATTTGGCAAAACAAAAAAAAATATGGTGTCTGACAGGAAGCTCTCAGTTTCTGTAGTTTTATGCACATGCTGCATTTTTCACAATCTTATTAGTACACTAGAGGCCTGGTGCATGAAATTTGTGCACTGGGTTGAGGGAGTCCCTCAGCCCATTCTGTGCCTTCTTGCAGTCCAGGAGCTCTCAGGGGATGTTTTCCTGATGGCTTAGGCCAAGTGGGTCTTAGCCGGCAGTCAGATATTCTTAGCGCTGGTGCAGAGGTGGGAGAGGCAACCACTACCATCCCTGTGCTCACCAACTGTGATCCCGGCTTCTGGCTGAGTGGCAATCCCCCTGTGGGAGTACACTGATCACCAGGGGGTAGCTCCTGTGTTGAGCGTCTGCCCCCTGGTGGTCAATGCACATCATAGCAACTGGTCATTCTGCTGTTCAGTCAATTTGCATATTAGCCTTTTATTATATAGGATTTTCTTTATTCTGCTAGTCTCTCAAACTAAAGTACCCTTTCCTCATTCATTATCAAATTTCTTTTAAAAATCAGTTGATATTCATCTACTAACTCCTTTTCCTAATCACTCACTTTTTAGTACCATCCAATAGTCTTGTTTATACTACCAAAGTAAATTTCATTGCAACAGTCAAGGGCCACATGAAGGATGATGTATGGGTTGAATAAGAAGGTCATCACAGTTTGTAATTGTTTTTGCTCCTCTATCATACTTTTCCTGACTTCAATTCAAATGTCAACTCAGGCTAAACATTTTTTAGCTCCCACAACTCCACTGAAGCAATTGTTGTCACAGACGAATAATAACCTCTATATTCCCAAGTTTAACATTTTTTTTCTTCCTCAATAATGGATGTATTTCAGGCTATAATCTCCTCCTCTTTCATTAAATACTTAAATATTTGGTTTTATGCAACATTTTGGTCAGAGAGCTTCTTTATGTTTATTATTGACTTTGTTGATCTTTGCTGGTCTCTTGGTTATAAATGGATTTATAAAATAATAACTATAAAATTTATATCTCTATTCTCAATAGCTTCCTTGAACCCCATCCTTATATTTCTAATTACTAACTTTGTATCACCAATTAGATTTCTGAGATAAATTCAAAATTATCCTAATCCCAATTAATTATCAAATATTTCTTAAACCTTTACCTTTACCTGTACTCCCTTCTTAATAACCATCATCCATTCAGTCTGTTTAAGTAAAACTCCTTTATTCTTATCCTCCTATCATTCCTCTAATTTAACCTCAAAAGTGGTTTTTCAATTTTTCCACTTTTCTCCATCTCCATTGCCTTCACCAAAGCCCAAACCACATTCTTATTTCTTGCTTAGACTACAGAAATTGACTTCTAGATAATGTCTGTGCTTTGACTTTTCCTCTCTAAAGTTGACTTTTCATACAACTTCCAGAAAAATCATTTAAAATATAATTGTTGCCCTGACTGATCTGGCTTAGCTCAATTATTTGGAGCATCGCCCTGTGATCCAAAGGGTTGCTGGTTCAAATTCCAGTTGGGAATCCTGATTGGGTTGTGGATTGAATTCCATTGTTTGGGCAACCTATCAATGTCTTTCACAGCGATGTTTCTTTCTCTCACATTCTTCCTTCCTCTCTCTGAAACAAATTCTTTAAATCTTTTTAAAAATGTCATATTGTTTTTACTTGGTTACTTCAACTTTACAATGAATTTCATTTACACTTAGAAAACATTCCAAACTCTCTATCATAGCCTGAAAGGTCTCATGAGGTCAGGCCCACTTCTCTGGTCTCATATCCAGAACCTCAACACTTTCACTCATGCCCTCTTCCTTCAAACATATGCAACTCAGTCCACATCCAGGCCTTTTCACTGATTATGTCTTCTCCCTGTATGCTCTTTTCATTGACTCTGTTATGATTTGTTTCAGTTTATTAAGTTTAGTTTCTTCTAAATACTTTACTAATCATCTCATATAAAGCAGAATGCTTTCTCTTCTCAAGAACTCTGAATTTATATTAGCTTTCATTACTAAATAAAAAATTATATTTTGATGTATTAAACTTTAAAAAAATCTCTGTCTCAGCCACTACCAGCCTAAAGTACCAATACATTGTAAAGCTTATCAGGACAATAATCTTATCTCTTGCATATACTGCTCTAGGCCTGGCTCAAAGTAGGAACTCAATATGCATTTGCCAATGAATAAAAAGTCACTGTAATCTTACCTAATAATAGACAAACATGTAAATTGACTATACCTCCACTACACCCACAGCCAATCAGAGTGAGTGTGCAAATTAATCTAACAAAGATGGAAGTTAATTTGCATATGTGCCTGGGTCCCAGGAACATCCTTGGCACCCAGGTCACTCAAGTCTAAAGCCTCCCAAGCCAACAATTGGAGAGGTGGGGCCCCTGCTTAAGCCTAAAGCCTCAGGCTTAGCTGGCAATCAGAGGGTGGGGAGCCCCCTTCTCAAGTCTAAAGTTTTGAGAAGAGCCAGCCATCAGAGGGGGTTGGGGGGGACCGTGTCCAAGCCTGTCATCAGAGGGAAGGGGAAACAATCAGTGGAAACACATCCTCAAGTGAGGATTAAAAAAATAAAGAAATATCATATCCTATGAAAAATACATCTTGAAAATGCCTAAAAAAATTGGCTTTTTTTTTTTTAAATGGTGAATTGACTGGAGTCCATGTTGATGAAAATACCATGGTGGCTGCAGTGACTGGCAGTGGCTGCAGCAGATGGGTCATGGGGCTGGCACCTTTCCCTGATCAGTCCAGTTGCCTCCTGCAAAGGGAGACCAGACTGCAGCTTAGACCTGCTCCCAACGGGCTTTTGTATCTTTGGAATTTTTTTATTTTTTCTTCCTAGAATGTGTTTTTCCATGAATAGAGAAATCCTACTCATATTCTTAGAAATAACTTAAATATTTCTCCAGAGGCTTTAGGCTTGATCAGGGCCCCCTGCCCTTCCAATCACTGGCTTTGGAAGCTTTAGGCTTGAGTGACCTGGGTGCCAAGGATGTTCCTGGCACCCAGGTACATATGCAAATTAACTGCTATCTTTATTGGGTTAATTTGCATAACCACTCTATTGGCTGTGGGCATAGTGGAGGTATGGTCAATTTACATGTTTGTCTATTATTAGGTAAGATTACAGTGGCATTTTATTCATTGGCAAATGCATATTGAGTTTCTACCTTGAGGCAGGAATAGAGCAATAAATGCAAGAGATAAAATAGGAAAGCCTTCAGTAGGACATCCCCTGAGGGTTCCCAATATGTGAGAGAAGTCAGGCTAGGCTGAGGGACTCCTCCCCAGTGCACAGATTTTGTGCACTGGGTCCCTAGTATTTTTATATTTATACATTTTCTTTAGTAGACAAAAGCTACTTGAAAAAAAAATCAATACTATATTTATAATGGTGCCTGGTATGTGATAGACAATGAATAACATTTAAAAAATAAAATTAACTATACAGAGTCACAGAAGTCTTTCAAAAGAGAAATATTTAAGTTGTTTCTAAGAATATGAATAGGATTTCCCTACTCATGGAAAAACACATTCTAGGAAGAGAAAGTAAAAAGTCCCAAAGACACAAAAAACACATCTTTTAGGAAATAAGTAAGGCATTCAGAGTGCTTTGGAATTGTAATAAATAGGGTTTTTCTTAGCCACCACTCCATTGTTAATATCATTGCTCAGGTGAATGAATTCATTATTGTACATCCTAATTGCCTATAATCTCTTTCTGCTCTAATATATACAACTATTGCCAGACTAATAAATCCTAAAGTGAAATTCTAATTATGTACTTTCTTACTCCCAACAGAAAAACCTTTGATGAATCTCCAATGCTAACTGAAAACATTTCCAACTCCTTTAATCCACTGAAGGCTTTCCAAAAGTTCTTGCCAATCTTCACTCCCTCTCTTCCTTTTTGTTGTTGTTGTTGTACACTGTATTTGAGCCAAAATTGAATATTTCCATTTCTTTATGTATTTCTAGCTATTTCCAAACTCGGTGTCTCTACTACACTTTCCCTGTGTCCAATGCCCTTTCTACCATCTTTTTTACACAACTTCCATGTTTCACATGTCAACATCAAGATGCCGCCTATGAACTACCTAGTCAGAAATAGCTCTCATGTCACTTAACTCTCTTAAATGGGCAAGTGATTGTGTTATCATAATTAGCTAGCTAACATTAAAATGGGAAGATAACAAAGGGAATGCCAGACATTATAAACACAGTCATCTGGGCAAGTGATTAGCAAACCGTGGCTCGTGAGCCACATGCGGCTCTTTGGCCCCTTGAGTGTGGCTCTTCCACAAAATACCACAGCCTGGGCGAGTCTATTTGAAAGTGGCATTAGAAGACGTTTAAGTTTAAAAAATTTGGCTCTCAAAAGAAATCTCAATTGTTGTACTGTTTATATTTGGCTCTGTTGACTAATGAGTTTGCCGACCACTGATCTGGGCAACTTCACTAGGAAATTGCAACTTCACATTTTCCATGAAACTACTGGTCATTCCCTGGGGGAAGGGGTCCAATGAGGGAGGAGATAGAGCATGCATTATGCAGTTGTGGTGATGTAGGGAAGTCGCTTACCTGTCAGTCTAACCTTGGCTAGGGGGTGGAACACCGCAAGTGAGCGAAATCTTGGAAGGTTAAAATCCCTAAAGAAAATTGTTCTCTATTGTTCCTCTTGCACTCCTGTTCCTTGCTTGCTCTGTGACCTGCACTTGCGCACTTGCCAGGGCACCTCTATAACCACGTAGCCTTATCAGTCACATATCCCATGGCCATGTGGACCCCACAAGCAATGTTGCTGCTGGGAACACAAGCTAACTTAGCCAACGAATGGACTGGACTTTAATATGGAGAGGAAACTATGGGGAATGGTTTTATTCTAGTTCTGCTGAAGACAAGGCTGGCTGGATTTTTTTCCATGGCAAGATGGAAGGGAATGGGACATTGAAAACACAGGAGTTTAATTCCACACAAGTAAATATCAATTATTCTCCTGTGTGTGTGTCAGAAACTCCTTTTTTTGTGACATTGCAATAACCCCACTTCCTTCAGCAACAAGTGCAGATATAGAGGGTACCCCACAGATACAATTATTCTTACTTATATTATAATTTCAGTAATGCTTTCTTAAGTTTTCTATTATATCTGAGTTCATTATCCTATTGAGTATAACATTCTTTATAATGCATTTTTGTTTTTCTTATATTTAATTGACATTTCAAAATAAAGAATAAATTGTATAAGGATATAAATGTATACAAATACCTGTGTATTACTAAGTCTAAAACAAAGTAATAACCTTATATTTAAATGTAAAAATCACAAACTTTGGATAAAAAGCTGTGGGAGAGATGGAGCAATGAGAAAAATAAAAGAAGAATGGGAACCTTTCTTCTCAAACACTTGCTGTGGGTTACCCACTATGATCAATGCTCTCTCTGCAAGTCCCAGAAAAACTCACTCAAGTAGGTATTCTTTTTTTTTTTCTTTTCTCAACATCACTTTATTTTTTTTTCAATTTTTTTTATTGTTCAGTTTATTAATTACATTGTTTCCCCTTTTTTATCCCCCTATATCTTCCCTCCCCCCTGTACCTATCCCACCCTCCGCCCTCACCTACCCCTCCCCAATGTCCTCTCCCATTGTTGCAAGATTTTTGTCCAATCTCTTGCTGCACTTCCCACAACCCTTTTCTCCCCAAGAATTGTCAGTCCATTCCCTCTCTATGTCCATGTTTCTGTTATAGTCACCCGTTTATCTTGTTCATCAGCCTATCAGTTCACTTGATTTTTAGACTCATTTGTTGATAGATGTGTATTTGTTGTTCATAATTTATATTTTTACCTTTTTCTTCTTCCTCTTCTTAAAGAAAATCTTTCAGCATTTCATATAATACTGGTTTGGTGGTGATGAACTCCTTTAGCTTTTTCTTATCTGCGAAGCACTTTATCTGATCCTCGATTCTGAATGATAGCTTTGCTGGATAGAGTAATCTTGGTTGTAGATTCTTGCTCTTCATTATTTTGAATATTTCTTGCCACTCGCGTCTGGCCTGCATCGTTTCTGTTGAGAAATCCGCTGACAATCGGATGGGTGCTCCCCTGTAGGTAACCAACTGTTTTTCTCTTGCTGCTTTTAATATTCTCTCTTTATCTTTTGCTCTTGGCATTTTAATTATGATATGTCTTGGTGTGGTCCTCTTTAGATTCCTATATTTTGGGGTTCTGTGTACTTCTTGGGCTTTTAAGTCAGTTTCTTTCACCAGGTGGGGAAAGTTTTCAGTCACTATTTCTTCAAGTAGGTTTTCATTGACTTGCTCTCTCTCTTTTTCTGGCACCCCAATAATTCGGATGTTGGCATGCTTGAGGTTGTCCCAGAGGCCCCTTACGCTATCTTCAATTATCTGAATTCTTTTTGTTTCTTGCTTTTCCAGCTGAGTGGATTTTGGTTCTTTGTATTTCAAATCTTTGACTTGGTTCTTGTGACCCTCTGGACTGCTTTTAGGACTTTGTGTAATATTTTTTATTTCAGTCTGTGTATGCTTGATTTCTAGTTGGTCCTTTTTTTTATCTGTGAGGGTCTGGTTCGTATCCTCAGAGGTCTTGTACATTTCCCTGAGGGTCTCATTCATTTGCTTGTAAGTATCATTCATCTCCTTGTAATTCTCATTCATTTGCTGGTTGGTTTTGTTTATTTCCTGGTAATTCTCATTAATTTGATCGGCCTTTTGTAGGAGCCTCTTGAAAAGCCTTATAACCGTGGTTTTGAACTCAATGTCTTGTCGTCTTTTCTCCTCCATTTCTTTCACACCTGATTTCTTTCCATGTCTCTGCATGGTGGCTGCTTTATGTGGTAGATATCCTCAAAGGGACAGTGGCTCAGTCTCCCCAGTTACCTGAGGTGGGTACTCTTATTGCAATCCTTTATGGGTTGTATTCAGTGTTTTTGAATTTAAACCCAGGTTTTTGTTGTTAGCCCTAGGAGGGTTTGACCTCCAGGCCAATTGGCTGTGAAGGGAGACTGAGTTCAGATTGGATGGGCGGAGTCTCTGGGCTGCGCGCAGCGGCAGCGGTGGCGGCGGCAGCTGGGTCCTATGCGCTCGCGCGCGCAGGTCTCTGTTGGATGGGGATGGCTGCAGACTCCTCCAAGAGAAAGCCGCTAGTCTCTTCCCCTTGCCAGACAACTCTGCCTTTCCCCAAATGTGCCTGCACACCAAAAGTCCAGCCCAGGGCTGTAAAATAAATGGTTTCCGGAACCAAGTTTCCAGGGGGCAAGTCGCGGGTTTGCACACCGCGCCCCGCTTCCAGGGTGCGTCCCCCGGACCTCGGACCGCGCCCAGTTCCGGGTAATCTGTGCAGGGGGACCTCTCCTACCCTGGATCTCGGACCTCGCCCGGCTCGGGAAATCTGGGCAGTGGGACGCCTCCGCCCTTCCTCGTGGGCGAAATCCGGCCGGTCCCTGCTCCAGCCCCAGCCTGCGCGCGCGCGCGCGACCAGAGCGGCTTCTAACCTTTTTCGTCTGAAAGATTGCGCTCCCGCCGCTCCTGAGTCTCAGCGTCCCACCTTTGCTCCTATTAATGGAGTTTACATTCAGCCAGCTTTCTGGTGATTCTGGGTGCTTGTCTGTTCTGCTGTTATGTTGTAGTTCTTAAATCGTTGCGCGGGGCAGAACAATAGGTGTTTGCTTATGCCGCCATCTTGGTGTTCCTCTCAAGTAGGTATTCTTTTAATCCCAATTTTTCAAAAAAGAAAAATTAGACTCCAAGTGGCTAAGTAACACATAAGAGGTAATTGCCATAAACAAGAATTAGAATATTTTCTATTGATCTGCAAAACTTGTTCACGTTACTTGCCCAAAACATTAAAAGACTCACCCAGATTTTCCAAGCTCCCAAAGCACCAAATGCCAGATATTTTTCCTTTTGTAATTCTTTACTGATTAAATTATTACATGAGTCTCCTTTCCCCCATTGATCTTTCCCCAGCCACTCCCACCCCCTAGCACATGTCCTCACCCCCCTTAGATTCTGTGTCTATTGGTTATGTTTATTTGCATTCGTACAAGTCCTTTGATCTCTTACCCTCCACCCCCTGCCTTGCTTTGCCTCTGAGGTTTGACAGTCAGTTCGATGCATCTCTGTCTCTGGACCTATTTTTGTTCATCAGTTTATATTGTTCATTATATTGCATAAATGAGTAAGATCATGTGATATTTATCTTTCTCTGACTGACTTATTTCACTTAGCATAATGCTCTTCAGGTCCATTCATACTGTTGCAAACAGTAAGAATTCCTTCCTTTTTATAGCAGTTTGGTATTCCATTGTGTAGATGTATCACAGTTTTTTAACCCACTCATCTGCTGATGGGCACTTAGGCTGTTTCCAAATTGTAGCTATTTTAAATTGTGCTGCTATGACCGTAGGGATGCATTTATCCCTTCTGATAAGTGTTTCTAGTTTCTTGGGATATATTCCTAGAAGTGGGAGTCAAATGGGAGTGCCATTTTTAGTTTTTTGAGGAAACTCCACACTGTTCTCCACAGTGGCTGCATCAGTCTGCATTCCCACCAGCAGTCTAGGAGGGTTCCCTTTTCTTTGCATCCTTTCCAGCACTTGTTGTTTGTTGATTTGTTGATAATACCCATTCTGGCAGGTGTGATATGATACCTCATTGTCTCTTTAATTTGCATCTCTCTGATGAATAGTGATTTTGACTATGTTTTCATATGTCTCTTGGACTTCTGTATGTCCTCTTTAGAAAAGTGTTTATTTAGATCCTTTGCCCATTTTTTGATTGGATGGTTTATCTTCCTTTTGTTAAGTTGTATGAGTTCCCTATAAATGTTGGAGTTTAAAACCCTTATTGGTAATAACATTGGCAAATATGTTCTCCCATACAGTGGGCTTTCTTGTTGTTTGTTGATGGTCTCTTTTGCTGTGTAGAAGCATTTTATTTTCATGTAGTCCTATTTGTTTATTTTCTCCTTAGTTTCCATTGTCCTAGGAGCTGTATTGGTAAATATATTGCTATGACATATGTCTGAAAATTTGCTTCCTGTGGCTTCCTCTAAGATTTTTATGCTTTCCAGTCTTATGTTTACTGTAAATCTTTTATCCATTTTGAGTTTATTTTAATTTATGGTGTAAATTGGGGGACTAGTTTCACTTTTTTGCATGTACCTGTCCAATTTCCCAACATCATTTATTGAAGAGACTGTCTTGACTCCATTGCATGCTCTTGTCTCCTTTGTCAAATATTAATTGAGCATAATGGCTTGGGTTGATTTCTGAGATCTCTGTTCTGTTCCATTGGTCTATATGTCTGTTTTTGTGCCAGTACCAGGCAGTTTTGAGAACAGGGGCTTTGTTATACACCTTGATATCTGGTATTGAGATGGCTTCTACTTTGTTCTGTCTCATGATTGCTGCAGCTATTAGGGGTCTTTTTTTTTTTTATTCTATATGAATTTTTGGAGTGTTTGTTTTAGATCTTTGAAATATGCCATTGGTATTTTAATGGAGATTGTATTGAATATATAGATTACTTTGGGTAGTATGGACATTTTAATGATGTTGATTCTACTAATCCATAAACATGGTATATTCTTCCATTTGTTTATATCTTCCTATATTTCTTTTTACAATGTCCTGTAGTTTTCTGAGTATAGGCCTTTTACCTCCTTATTTAAATTTATTCCTAGGTATCTTCATTTTTTTCTTGCAATAGTAAATGGGATTTTTTTTTAGTTTTTTCTTCTGTGAGTTCATTATTGGTGTATAACAAAGCCACAGATTTCTGGGTGTTAATTTTGTATCCTTCTACAATGCTGAATTCACTTATTAAGTATATTAGCTTTTTGATGAAGTCTTCAGGGTTTTCTTTGTACAATATCATGTCATCTATAAATAATGACAGTTTTACTTCTTCTTTTCCAATTTGGATACCTTTTGTTTCTTCTTGTCTAATCGTTATGGCTAGCACTTTACTATATCAAACAGGAGTGGTGAAAGTCGGCATCCTTGTCTTGTTACTGTTCTTAAGGTAAATGGTTTTAGTTTTTGCCCACTGAGTATGATGTTGGCTGTAGGTTTGTCATATAAGGCTTTTATTATGTTGAGGTATGATTCCTCTATTCTCACTTTGTTGAAGTTTTTTTTTTTTTTTATCAAGAAAAGGTGTTGGATTTTGTCAAATATTTTTTTCTGCATCAATTGATATGACTATGTGATTTTTATCTCTCAGTTTGTGTATGTGATATATCACATTTATTGATTTGTGGATATTGTACCATCCTTGCAACCCTGGAAAAAATCCTACTTGGTCATGATGTATAATATTTCTGATGTACTGCTGGATCCGATTTGCTAGAATTTTGTTGAGGATTTTGGCAACTATGTTCATCAGAGATATTGGCCTCTTATTTTCTTTGTTTGTAGTATCTTCCTCTGATTTTGGGATTAGGGTGATGCTGGCTTCATAGAAAGAGCTTGAAAGTGTACCTTCCTCTTACATTTTTTGAAACAGTCTGAGGAGAATAGGTTTTAGTTCTTTGTTTGGTGAAACTCCCTTGTTTTGGCCTTCTGGCCCAGGGCTTTTGTTTACTGGAAGGTGGCTTTTTTTTTTTTTTTAATTACTGTTTCAATTTCTCCCTTAGTTGTCAGCCTATTGAAATTTTTTGTTTCTTCCTGATTGAGTTTTGGAAGGTTATATTTTTCTAGGAATATCTCCAGTTCTTCTAGGTTGACCAGTTTTTGAAATAGAGTCATTCATAGTATTCTTTTTTACAATAGTTTATATTTTGGTGGGGTTTGTCGTTATTTCACCTCTTTTATTTCTGATTTTGTTTATTTGGGTCCTGTCTCTTTGCTTTTTGGTGAGGCATGTTAGAGGTTCATCAATTTTGTTTATCCTTTCAAAGAACTAGCTCTTGGTTTTATTCACTTTTTTGTTTGTTTGTTTATTTGTTTTGCTTTGTTTTGTTTTGTTTTGTTTTTTGGTCTCTATATCATTTATTTTTACACTGATCTTTATTATTTCCTTCCTTCTGGTCACTCTAGGCTCTTCTTGTTGCAATCTTTCTTTCTTTAAGTTGTAGAGTTGCATAATTTATTATAAGCTTTTCTTGTTTTTTGAGGTAGGCCTGCAGAACTATGAACTTCTCTCTCTAAGGACAGCTTTGATAGTGTTTCATAGATTTGTTTTCATTGTCATTTGTTTCCAAAATGTTTTTAATTTCTTCTTTTATCTCTTTGTTAACCCAATCATTGTTTAATAGCATGCTATTTAGCCTCCAAGTATTTGAGGGTTCTTTATTGTTTTCATTGTAGTTGTTTTTTAATATTATGCCATTGTGATTTGAGAAGATGCTTGATATGATTTCAATCTTCTTGAATTTGAAGAGACTTTTCCTGTGTTCCAATATGTGGTTTATCTTTGAAAGAGTCCCATGTGCACTTGAGAAGAATGTATATTTTGTAGTTTGGGGGTGAAATGTTCTGAAGATGTCAATTCCATCTGATCTAGTGAGTCATTTAGGATTGCTGTTTCTTTGCTGATTTTTTGTCTAGAGGATTTATCCAGTGATATCAATGGGGTATTAAAGTCCCCTACTATGCTTGTATTGCTGTCGATCTCTCCTTTGATATCTTCCAGAAGTTTTTTTTTTTAAATGTATTTGAATGCTCCTGCATTGAGACCATATATGTTTACCAGAGTTATATCTTCTTGTTGAATCTATCCCTTTAGTACTCTGTTTCCCCAAAAATAAGACAGTGTCTTATATAAATTTTTGCTCCCAAAGATGCACTAGGTCTTATTTTTAGGAGATGTCTTATTTTTCCATGAAGAAGAATACAGTACACATTTATTGTTGAACAACAAAAAAGGAAATTTATTACCTGTATACGGTACGGTAGTAGTTGTCATCACAAACCAGCATAACCAGACAAACTGAATCCTACGGTATCAAGAATTTCTTGTTACTACCATTATTTCTAAGTACAACAATCTATGGTACATTTACTGATACTGATATTTACCGGTATGAACACAAAGTAAGATTTATTCAATGACAGTCATGTCATCATCTTCTGGAACATCATCATAACAATCCAAACCCTGAATTTTAATGCTGCCGCTTGTTATGCAAGGGAACCAAAGAGGTCTGCTAGTCTGGGTTGCAGCCAGCACTCACCGCGCTTAACACCTACTTCCTTATAACTGCTTTTGTGGCCCAGGTTTTTTCGGTTTCAATAATATTATTGGGGAGGTCTTATTTTGTGGGGGATGCCTTATATTACAGCAAGAGGCAAAACTGGAAGTAGGTCTTATTTTCAGGGGATGTCTTACTTTCAGGAAACAGGGTATTATGAAATGGAGAGGCCAGATATTTTCATAACATAATGTTATCAGTGTTAGAATCTTGCTTTGAAGGCTAGTCTTCAACATTTCTATATTGAGTGGCTTCCACTATAGTATACTGACTGCATTTGTAATTATCACTAGTGGCCTGGTGCACAAAATTTGTGAACATTAAAAGGGTATTAATTAGAGGAAATAATTTAATATTGCTATTTGCTCTTTCTCTATAATAGAAGTATCAGAGATAAAGATAATTAGTAAAATGTATATGAAAACCTTCCTCCTGTCAGAGTCTGGGGTGCACCATGGGGCCCAGAGTCAAGTCCCCACTCACTCACATGTGCCACAAAATCACATGAGACCCAGACCCGGCCAGGCCCACCCTTGTCAAACCCTGCAGGGGATGTCCCCGGGTCCCCTGGCCCAGCACCAGAACAGGGGTCGTGGCCTAAGTTCCCCCATCAAGCCCCACCAGGCAGAGGAACAGAGCCTCAGGTCCCCTGGCCCAGCACCAGGAGGGAGGCGCAGCCTCAGGTCATTGGAATGAGGGCACAGGCTAAGGTCCCCTGTGAAAACCCGCTGGGTGGGGGGCACAGCCTGAGGTCCCCTGTCAAGGCCAGCCAGGCAGGAGGGGGACAGCCTCAGGTCCCCTAAACTGGTGCTGGGGTGGAGGGTATGGTCTGAGGTCCCCCAGCCTGGTGCCAGGGTGGGGGTGCGGCTTGAAGTCCCCTGTCAAGCCCTGCCTGGTGGAGAGAACAGTCTGAGGTCCCCTAACCCAGCACCAGGATGGGAAGCACACCTTTAGGTCCCCTCTCAAGCCCTGCCAGGTTGGAATTGTTGCCTGCAGTCCTCTGTCAAGCTGTACCGGGTGGGAGGCATGGCCTGGGGTCCCCCAGCCTGGAGTTGCAGTGGGGAGAGCAGCCTGAGGTATCCTAGCCCAGCACCAGGGCAGGAAGCACACCTTGAGATTCCCTGTCAAGCCCTGTGGGGTGAGGGGCATGGCCTGTGGTCCCCATTCAAGCCCTGCAGGGCAGGGGGAGCAGCCAGAGGTTCCCTAGCCCAGCACCAGGATGGGAAGTACACTTTGAGGTCCCCCATCAAGCCCCACTGGGTGGAGGACATGACCTCAGGTCCCCTGGGCTGGTGCCAGGGCAGGAATCGAGGCCTGTGGTCCCCTGTCAAGCTCCTCTGGATTGGGGAAGGGTTTAGGCCTCCTGTCCCATGTGCTGCAGCCACGCCCCCCCGCCGACCTCCTGTCCCATTGCCATGACCACCTCACACTCTCTGTGAGCAGGTATGCATAAGGAAGGCTGAGCCAGGATAATTGGGAGGGGGTAACGGGGGGCCAGCATCCTGGGTAAGCTGGGCTCACAGCCTCTCTGCTTCAGCTCCCAGCACCCCAGACCTAAAGAGTAGTGCTTTCACAAGGACCTGGCAGGCATTGGATATGGTGATGCTAAAAAACAGAAGCCCCCTTTAACTCTGGGTGGAAGTGCATTGGGAACTTATGGTGGGGGAAAGCAGCCCAATATTAGGGCTGAAATAAGACCTTGGGTAGCCTTCAGAGGGGTGACTTCAGTCCTTCGCCATGGCCATGCCCCCCACCGGCCTCCCATTCCACCTCTTCCCTGCCCTCCTGCTTGCTGTCCCACCCTCCCACCCTCCCTCATGTTGTGCCACATCGCCCTCCCACTTCTGATTGGCTGGTAAGGTAGCGAAGGTACGGTAATTTGCATATTTCTCTTTTATTAGATAGGATTGTTTCTTTTTTAAACTAAAAACAAATGAAAGAGGAGTTCTTTATGATTTGATGCAATATCCATTGACTAGCTTTCAAAAGTTTTTTTTCACCTGAGAAATAAAATTATATGTATGGAGAATAACAATGATTTCAAAAGCATGTTTTTCTAACACTAGATTTTATGTTCAGAACATCTCTTAAGTGCCATATACCAATCCATGACATAACTATTACTGAACAAATATATGTTATACTTTGGGCTTGAGTAATGACAGTTGATATTGAAAATATGTCAGGTTCCTTATCATCATAGACAGAATTCTTAATTAACCTACTGATTCCGTCAATAAATAGAATGATTTTTCTTTGGGAAGAACATGATATGATGAATGCTAGATATTTCATTGCTGATAAAACTCTGGAGACCTTATGTGTCACTGACAGGAGGACAGTACTCTAAGGAAGAAGGTCACCCAAAATGAATTGACTTTCTTGTAACAAATACAGTCAGGGGGCATGCAACTCAATTCGTAGTTATTCTGGTTTTGCTGCTTCTATTTCAGACACTTAAGTATCTGAGATGCTGCAACCTATGCTTGCCCCTGAATCTTTCTTGTTTTCTGTTCTGCCCCTCAGAGGTCTCTAAAATAAAGAAACCTCAGAACTGATTATAAGGAAACCTGGCACAGAGGTGCAACAAAGATCATCCATAATTTCTTGTTCAACATTTTCAATAGGCAGTAGAAGTGCAGAGCAAAAGAAAAATAAAAGTAACACCTTTTCCACAATATTAAGGTATAAAATGGCAAAGCTTCTAGTTCCCAACTCTCAGTCTCTTATACAGTTACTTTCCTAATTATGTCAAGGATTGGATGTTGAATGTGTATTCTACCTGCAATTTTCAACAATGTGCTTTACTGGCATATTTTAACTATTATTTATTGTTATATATGCTACAAAATATTTTAATTGTTATGTATTCTTACATGTTCTGCAAAACATTAGTGTGAGAGGGATTCCTGCAGGTGTTTCACCCATTACATTTTAAAATGTAATGGGAGAATTATTTTAGTTGATTTTCATATAAACATCAATAGACTACTATCTCCATTTTTTATACAAAGAAATTAAAACTCAAAAAGGCAAGTAACTTGCCCAAGGTTATACAAGTAGGATGTGAGTTGGAGGAGGCAGGATTCAATTCAAGGTCTCTCTGATGTCAAAGTCCAAAGATGCTCAGAAATACTGCATTACATGGTGTTGCCTTGATGCAGTCTTACAAATTCAAATCATAGTGATTCTTGGATTTCCACCAAAAACCTAGCTTCACACCCATCAACTGAACAATTAGCCTGCACATTTTCATAGAAATATGCTTCCAGCTCATTTTTCATTCTAGATTTAACAAATAAAAGGCAAGAGGCCCAGTTAAATGTTAATTGTAAATACAAAAAATAAATGATACAAAATGCTAACAGTGGACATTCAGAGGGCAGTTACCGTTCAATATTTGGGACATTCCTATACTAAAATAACATTTATTGTTCACCTAAAATTAAAAATGAACTGGATAATTCTGTGGTTTTATTTTAAACTATTGCCCAGAGTTTTCCTGGGAGACTAAGCTCCATTAGCAACTGAGAAATCTGGTTCAATAACCCCCCTTCAATAGCACCTTCTTTTTTCTGTAAGACTTTGTAAGAATTTTTTTCCTCCCATGTTTATGTTCCCAGACATCCCAAATAAATACTTTCTAACCTCTGGCATGGACTCAAGGATAATCAAATTGAAACATACTCTTTTCTCATGCTGGACTCTACATAGCACATTAGCTCAGCAACTGTTTTATACTTGGCACCTCAATGACTATGAGAACTTGAAAAAATGCTCTGAGAATGTACTTTAATGTCTAACCATATAAAATAATAAATTGTGGCTTTTATTTATTTGGCATATACCACTCTTCTCCTCTTCCTCACAATGTTGTAGAAGACCAAAGAAATACCAAGCATGCTTCCTAGAGAAAGGGAGGGACCCCACTTATTAACACTACCGGAGGCCCAGAGCAAAATTTGTGCACTGGAGTGGGTTGTCCCTTAGCCCCAGCCTGCACCCTACCTCAAACCGGGACCACTTGGGAAATGTTGGACATCCTTCTCACTATCCAGGACCACTGGCTCCTAACTGCTTGCCTGCCTGCCTGCCTGCCTGATCACCCCTAACCACTCACCAGCCTGCCTGATCACTCCTAACCACTTGCCGGCCTGCCAGATCAACCCTAACCACTTGCCTGCCTGCCTCATAGCCCCTAACCACTCAACTCCTTGCCTGCCTGATCATCCCTAACCACTCTTCCTACCTGCCTGATTGCCCCTGACTGCCTTTGCCTCAGCCCCCACCACCATGGCTTCATTTGGAAGGACATCCAGAATGATGTCTGGAAGGTCCTTTAGCTGTCCAGTCTAATTAGCATATTATGCTTTTATTATTATAGATTGGTCTTCTGGGAATAATTTCCAAATCAGAGAGAAGAAACCCATAGAGGGCTTCACTTTTTACAACCCTCTGGAGTCTTTGTCTTGCAGACATGGTTCCACCCCCCTTTGTAGGCTTACAGGAAAGCCCCCAGGCCCTATCTGATGGTCTGTCCTAGGGCCAGCAATAACAATCCCCTCCCCCACAGGATAGTGCATTCTTCACAGTTTTTATGACATAACACCGTGTAAGACCAGTTTCCTCCTCAATAAAGGGATCAATAAGTAAGAAGAAAATATCTTGGTATACTGTTAATATCCATAGAACCTACAGAAGTCAAGGTCATGAATTCAGTAATACAATGCTTTGTAAGGTGCTCCTTTCAGAAGGGAGAAATGGTAATTTTCTTAGGAAATTCAGAAACACTTCAGTTATGTAAAATGCCCAATCTACCTATGGACTCTCTTGTATCATTTCTATATTTTATGTTCTCTTGAGAATAGATTTGCTATTTTCTTAAATTGCACCTGCTACTTATTTTTTATAAAACATAAATTTCTATAGAAATGAATGCTTTATTAAATGTTTAAAAATCATATCTTTTTTCTTTTATCAAATTTAAATGGAAGGAAACACTTATCTTTAAGTTGTGGGTGCCAAGTCTTTATCTCTCATCATCGACACATGCCATAATTCAATCTCTGTGTTTTGTGGTTGTTCATAAACCAACAAGCACTGGAGCTTTATGTCATCAGAGGAAAAGCTGAAAGTGAGTTATAGCATTGCCTTCAATCTCTATGTTCTGCGCAGAAATAGCCACTTTTTCCGAATGTGCAATTTAGAGACTTGGGAGCAAGAGACCTATATAGAGTATTTTCTGTAGCCTGTGCCAAAGTAAAAACTATGAGCATTCAAAATAAAAGATTGCTATAACATCAGTTCAAAATACACCTATAGCTTTATGGGAGACAGGAATTTTTATTAATATTTGAAAGACTTGAGAGAAGGCTAAATTCTACTTATTCCTAAACTTTAAGAGTTTCTAGAAAAGTTAATCCAGCTGTTGAATTTAATCACCAAAAGTTTGGGATTATGATAACTTGGACATCCTGACTAATGGACAGTCGATGGTTCTTTGAATTTGTGTTAATATTTATCCATGTGAAATTATCAGGTAAATGTCTATAAAGTTGGCTATACAGAGAGCTAACCAGAACACACACACACATACACACACACACACACACACACACACACACACACACACGCATAGAGTCCTCCAAAAAGTTGCTAAAGACTTAGAATTTTTTAAAAAATGTTTTTATTGGTTTTTAGAAAGAGTTAAGATAGGAGAAGAGAAACATCCATGAAAAAGACATAAATCACCTGCCTCTTGGATGCCCTTACTGGGGATCAAGGTTGCATGTGTCCTGACCAGAAATCAGCCAGCGACCACGTGGTGCATGGTACAAGGTTCAACTAACTGAGCTACAGAGGCAGGGCCAAGAGTTAGATATTTTATAAAGAAGATTTATTTAGATAATTATTTTAAATATACTATTATTATTTGTGTTAATTACACCTATAACACAATACTTTTCAATGATCAAACAGCATTTGCAGGCATATAAAGAATGCTACTAAATAGCTTGAGAAGCAAAGTGAAATTGTGTTAGGATGTGATCAGGAATCCATAAGAGAGAAACTTCGTGGCTTGAAAGATAATTTTTGGATCAGATTTTAGGCTTTTATTTGAAAGCAGTGCTTCATAAAGAAAAATGTAGCACTTTTAGATAAATGTCCTTATTTAAAATAAAACTGTCAATACCCTTATTTTAAAAAACTATGAAACACCTCTCTTGATCCTCATTCAATGTTAAATGAGTCATTAATATATGTGATGCACTGTTTGAGGTGTTATCAATGCTTTAAAATACCCACATGAGGGCCCCCCATACACAGATTTCATGCACCAGGCCTCTAGTAATTATATAATATTCCAGGTGGGGCTAACTGTTATGAAAACAATAAAAGTAGTGGCCAATAATTAAAGGAAAAATAAGAGGTGTCATTTCATATGACTATCAAGGAAGGCTGTCAGATACAGTGACTAAATATGAACAGAAATATAACTAGATTGATGGAATGAGCCACCTGAATACTTGGGAGAAGAATGTTTCAGGATGGTAAGTATAAAGATTTTGAGGTGGATATAGGCTATCTGTGTTAGAGAGACATTAAGGAAGTTACATTGTGGTTGGGGCAAAATCAGAAAGGAAAATAGTGATGAAGATAATATCAGAAAAATAGAGGGTTAACAGACCCAATAGAGCTTCTCATGGAAAATTGTTTGGATTTGACCTTGGTGGAGCTGGAAGTCAACAAAAGTAGACCAGAAGTGATCTGAGGATTGCTGGCTATTTTGTTGAGAATAGACTGTAAGGGAGATAAAGGTAAAACAAACAAACTAAAAACCATGAAAGTTGATTGCAAAGTTATAGAAAATTGTTCAGGCAGGATAGTTTGATAACTTACACCCAGGGAGTGTAGATGGAAGTAGTGACCAGTTTCTGTTTAGATTTTGAAATAATCAAAATTGTGTGAAGCAAGGTAATCAAAGATGATTTCCAAGTATAACGTTTACTTGTGGGGGAATAAATGAGTAAAAATATCTACTGGTCTGAGTGATGAAGATAATGGCCTTGAGACTGTAATGTACAGATTCCATAAGTAGGAGAGGACTGCCACATCAGAGAATTTATATCTTTTGTCAACAAGAAAGACTTAGGAGAACTACTGGTGATACTAATTTATTCATGCAATTATGTTACTCCATAATTCAGAAAGCACTTAAGGTTAAGCAAATAGCACTAAAGGTTAAGAAGTTTCGATGAGTAGAATCATATTTGGGTAGGCCTTGTTAGAATCATAAAGATGCAGGGATCACATCTGGGCAGGTTTTAAAGAAAAGCCCCAGCATGTAACAGTTTTATGCTCCTTATTTATAAAATCAGTGGTGTCTGTGACTTCACTTTTCAGGCTCACAGACCTATTTCTTTTTCCCTTGACCTTGGGTCTTGAGGAAAGGCCCCTACGGGTTACTGTAGTTCCAATTTCAATTCAATGGGTCCTACTCCTTATTATAATGTTAAAAACACATCATGAGTACTCATAAAATGTTGGCTACATTAAAATAAAATTTTTGCTATTGTAAGAATCTTGATATCAGAAAAACATTGTTATAATGCAATAGAAAAAATGGCTTTGAATAAGCAATGTTATTGAAATTTTTCTTCATCTATTCTCTCTCTCTCTCTCACTCTCTCTCTCTCTCTCTCCCCCCCTTTTTTGGTCTGACATTCTTTACCACACAGTTTCCTCATTGATTTTTAACATAAAAATCACCTTTTTTTAACCCATTATTATGATAGTCTAGTTATGCAATTTACCAATTGAGAGAGCGATTTTTTTTTTTTTTTGGAGAAAGCAGACTGTTGGAATCCTTGTCTGCCCTGGTTAGAACATTGGAAAATAGCTGAACCTGAGTTACTATTGGTTTCTAGACAAATATAAAGATGATAGTAAGACTTAATTTATAAGGTTTTGGTATTGAAATAAGACCATAGACTTATATAACACATAAAAAGAAAAAAATAAATAAGTTGTCTTCTTAGGGTATAATTTATGTGTAATTTTTTAGCTTTGTGGTCACTTTAAGCAGTATTAATTCTAGACTATCACATAGTGAGAAGTAGGTCAATAAAGAGACGTTGAGTTTCCTGCTTTCCTCTCCATTTTTGAGTTGTCTCTAAGTGCAGGCCACTACATAATAGGGCATATTGCAAATGAAGCTGTACTATCGAATTATAGAACATTCCCCATTATAAAAAATGCATAAATATCTCTATTCAAGACATTTCGTTTGGGGATGTAAAGCACTGTAAGCCCAGCAGAGATATTGATTTTGTTAAAAAGGAGGAAAAACAATCTACTGCAGGGAAATCCTACTGTTTCTATATATAAATAGTTTCATCATTAGAGATTCATTTTTAGTCATATAATTAGATACAGTATATAAGAAAAGTGGAAATGTTGGAGGGGAAAAATAATTTGACTATGAAATAATGAAAGGTTATGCAAACAAGCAACATGTGCTTTTAGCACAGGCATATAATGCATGTGTCCTTGGGACATTCCATATCTCAGCACAGGTAGTCTGCTCAGGTTAGTAGCCAGAATATCATTGCAGTACAACGCTGACAGATTTTGCCAAGCAATTGTCACACTGAGCCAAGCAAGGAAAATGTTCAAAGGTGTAAATGTCTAATTGTTTGCACAGACATGGAAAAAAATAAGAAACAGCCCAGGATCAATATACAACTTTATTAAAATTTCATTTTACTTACTCACACACGATTTTCTGACACTTTTGAAAAACTAGAAGTAAAGTTCATATTGAAAAGAAGATGAAATAAGTAAAAGGCTTCAAAATCAAGGTGCAAGACTGAGTAGTAACTGGTAAAAACTTGTAGCAAAGTTTTCTAAGGTAAAGGAATGCTTTTAGTATGCTAATACTTGCTAGTTTGTCCAAGAATAAACTTTGCATATGAAGAAATACAAAGCTAAAACTTGATAGCTTAGTCAGCTCAGATTGATACAGCAAAATACCATGAACTGTGTGGTTTAATCAACAGACACATTTCTCACAGCTCTGGAGGATGAAAAGTCCAAGACAACTAAGCTGATTAGTGTTCTGGTCAGAACTTTCTTCCTGTATTGCAGATGACTGCCTTCTTGTACCCTCACATGATGGAGAGAAAGAAATAGAGCAAATTCTCATGTCTCTTCTTATTAAGGCACTAATTCCATCATGAGAACCACATCCCCAAGACCTCCTCTAAACCCAATTACTTCCCAAAGGTTCACCTCTTAATACTATTACATCAAGGGTTAGGACTTTAAGGTATGAATTTGGTGGACAGAAACATCCAATCCATAATACTTGTTAATTGTTTTAGACATTAAGTATTAATAAAATACAAGTCCATCATAGGGACCCTAGCTTGAATTTGGATACAATAAACATAGAAAAGAAATAGTATGTAGTTGTTAATCATTCTCTAAAATTATATGGCACACTCAACAACAACAAAAAAGCCCAAATGACAGCAATACATTACAGAGTTTATATACAGCAACTGGAAAAGCATATAGATGAACCTACAACACAATTCTAAAATTATAAATACAATTAAGGTAAAATAAATATTAATTATCACTATCTTTCTGAATTTCTTAACTACCTTAAGCAAGTGAAATAATCTTTCAAATTATGTATCTATAAAGGTGGAAGATTTAACATATGAGCCATAATCAGGATTTTTCCCTGGGCACAAATTCTTATAAAACACCAATCCAGAAATACTGTTTCCAGAGAGCTACACACAACAAAAGAGGGAGAAACACTCTAGCTCATTTATACTAAAGAAAGGCCGGGATGAGTAATATTCAAAGGGAAACCACACTATAGTAACCTTTTCACTTTTGTTTGTTTCCTTATTTACATGTTTTAAAACATTTTTCACCTGGTGGCTTTGTGCATTCTTCATAATTCAATTCAAATATCACTCCCTATGAAATCTCCCCTTCATCTCAGAGGCAGAAAAGGTTTAGACTGGTTAGCTCTTACATGTTATATTTAATAAACACTTGGTTATATGTAACAATTTCTCTTACTCACTACTAGACTGAGACCTCTGAAGGCAGTATATCTTATTTAACTTTATTCTTGTTGTGTAAATTTTCCAACACTGTTTCTAGTGCAGAATATACCCCAAATTGGTCATTGTTGAATAATTAAGGGAATCAATAAATGTATAAACAGAAAGGCATTTTGATTCAAAGGACTTTTACCATTTATGTTAACATACCTTAGCTTTTGAAGTATAAAAAATAATAAATCTCAACATGATGATTTTCATTTGCAATTGAAGGTGGATATTATTAAAAATAAATGTTTGAAAGTCCTACTGCTAATTTTATCAGATAAATTTAATTATAAGCAAATGGCAACTTAACTGGAATATGAATTGTGAAAACCCTATGTGATATATTTAGATGTTGCTGAATATAAAACTGTTATTAATACTGAATATCAACAAAATCCTATAAAATTAAAAATGTAGTCCTTGCAAAAGTCAAAACATACATTTAAAATATTTGCCAAAGCAAAACGAAGAAATATAAAATTGGCAATGAAGAGTTTGATAGTGAAGTCAGCATGAGTTTATACTAGTAGGATAGAATGTAATGAGCAGTTGATACAGGTTTGATAAAAAAGTCAAAGCTTATGTTGATTATGAGAATGAAGGCTTAGTACTTCCAGTAGTGAACATTTTTCTGCAGCTTTCTTCGACATATATTAAGCTTATAACGAGCAAATGCTTTCAGGAACTAACTCTTTGAGAGAAGTAATAATAGCATTTGGAAAAATTATTAAAATACAAAAGGATCAAAAGTCTTTAAAGAACAAATCTATGTGTTGATCTTGCATTCCCTTTGTACAACTAAATTGAGTCCATAGTATTAAACAGAAACTGTGGAACTATAATTACACAACTAACTAACCACCTGCAGTTCAGATAGTGTCAAGTGAATTGGGTCAGTTTGGAATGAAGTCAAATGCATAAATGAGGAATAAAACCTTTCCATGGCCCTGCAATTGGGCTGCTAATGTGACTATGAACTAGCTGACATCTTGAAGAGCAAAATCTTCAGGGTCTCACACATTTGCTCTTATATTATTATTGTAAATGTCTTTAAAACATACATGATGAGAATGCTTAATTGAACAGAAAAACACTCAAGCTATGAAAGTCAAATAGATATATTTTTCTTTTTTTGTATATTCAAAATAATGATTAGAAAGCACATTTTCCAAGTATTTTCCTATAAGATATAATGAACACAATTACAAATACATGTATCATAGTATAATTCAAGCATGCCAAACTCAAAGGCTAAAATGAGCCAAATAAAGAAGGTTTAAGTTTATGTGGGCCAAAAAAAAAAAAGAGACAAAAGTTTTAATTTTCATAGAAACAGGTTTATTTTGAAAAGTATAGGATAAGAACAAGAGCAATGATAAAATCAATGTTTTTTTCCTGACACTTGGTAACTCTTCTCTGCTACTGTCTTTCCTATTTCAGGGGAAATCGTGTTTGCAATGATTACTTTCAAAACTGACCCAAGGTGAATGTCAGTAATTCTGGATCTGACAGGAGACTTATTTCCTTTCATAACTATAAATAACTGCTCACACTGTTATATTGGCTGGTCCACAAAAATATTCCTTATGGACTACATGTAGCCTGCGGGCCATGTGTGTGACATGCTTGGTATAATTTCTAATACATCCTATATAATAAAACCCTAATATGCAAATTGACTGTACTACAGAATGACCATTAGAATGAAGGGTCACTGTGATGCACACTGCCCCCCTGAGAGGAAGGTGGCCGGTGGTGGCGATTAGGTTGCAGGGCGACAGGCCACCAGCCAAGACGGATGCCAGTGGGGGCTCCCTGGTCACCCTGCCTCCTGATCACCTCACAGGTCAGCCCTGATTGCTGGACAGGCCTAGGGACCCTATCTTATATATTGGGAACAGTCTCTTAGATTTAAAAATTAAAACCTGGCAAGGCTACTCTAACACTGAAAAAACAGGATGATGCAACAATGACTTGCATGGACTCTGGCTTGCACCTTTTATGGTCAGCCCTGATTCTGACACTTATAACTATGTGACAAAGCCAATTACTTAGTTTCTCTCTGCTTCAGTTTTTCCACCCATAAGATGGGGGAAATGGTACTACTGCCGCAGAAAGACCATGTTGTGTACTACTTTTTATAATCAGGGCAAAAAAAAAATGTAGCTGCCCATACAACAGCAAGATGCCTTTTACCTGCATAAAAAGTATGGTTCCTGGTGCATGCAGCATCTGGATTGTTAGAGGGATCTCCAACTGCTGGTTTAGGCTCATAAACTGGCAGAAGGGCATCCCCTGAGGGGTCCCAGATTAGGAGAGGGCACAGGTCAGGCAGAGAACACACCCCCATGCTTAAATTTTGTGCACTGGACCTCTAGTTTTCTTATATATTTAATTTGCTCTCTATAAGAGCAGCTGAGGAAACTTAGACTCTGACAACCTTTCTTTTTTTTCCCCCCAAAAAATCCTTTAGGTCATAAATGATGGAAGCAGGACTTAAACATTCTGATTTCAAATTCTTGTATAACATTGCTACTAACTGTGTGCCTATTATATTATGCATTGGTTCCACTGATATCCAGCAATGTTTCCTAGAAAGTAGAATTATTAGCCATTACATATTGTATTAGGGGTGAGAAATAATAAATGACCAGAAATGTTTTTATAGTAAAAACCTAATATCAATTTCAAATATTTTCTCCTTAATAAGTATAAGAAACTGAAGTTAGAACAATTATTAACTTAATAAGAGGGAATCTTAAAGGAAAGAGTAAATAAGCCAATAATAAATTATAATTTAGCAGACAACATTCTGGTAATTCTGTAATTGATTGCTGTCTAAAACTTTACATATTTTGACCTATTGTCCTGTACAGACATTACTTTCTAGTATCTAGGCTTATATTGACAACCATAATAAAAATGTGTACTTTGCTAGCTCTTCTATAGATATAAATTGAAAAATATATGTCACTTTCTGGTTAGACAAAATATAGTCCCCTGATCAAATCCAATAATGTGTTCAAATAAAGTGTTTATTTTTTCTGATAGTTTTTACCTCAAGAATATAGTGTCTTGTGACAATAGCCAAACACAGAGATTATAAGACATCTCATGGACTCAGATAAACTTACACTATTATGCAGTACTAGGGGCCCGGTGCACAAAATTTGTGCACTGGAGGTGGGTGATCCCTCAGCCCAACCTGCCCCCTCACACATACAGGGAGTCTTCTGGGCGAGGCTTTAGGCCTTGGGCACCCAGCCATTGCCCTGCAATGGGGTAGATTGCTGGCTCCATCCCAGCCCCGCCCCACCACCCCTTCGGCCAGGGCCTTAGCACCAGCCGGCTTGCCCCAGCTAGCATGGGCCTTGGCCCTGCCCACCCAGGCCCGGGCCGCCTTGGACATTCCCCCCCAGACCCCCCCAGGCCTGGGCTGCCTTGGCCACGCCCCCAGGCCCTGGCCACCTCAGACACGCCCCCACGTTCCTGATTGGCCAGTGGGCATGGCCGGTGGGTGTGGCTTGTAGGTATAGCGAAAGTACAGTCAAATTTGCATATTAGTCTTTTGTTGGATAGGATACCAAGCAAGAGCTTATTTATGGTTTAATTTAGATATTAAAAATTAGTTTTATTTGGTATCAAATATTGTGGTTAATGCCAAAAATGAGCTTTACCATAATGGCTTGGGAAATTTCTATACTCATGAATCGGGATTGTAGCTCACTCCTCTTTGAAATGCAAAGGGTACTTAGTTAATGAACAGAGCTCACACACTTAGAAAAGCCATTCTGTAGTTTGTGGGGGGTTCATGTTTTTAGAGGACATTCATCTAATCTTGCTGTTGCAATTTAATTAGATTCTATCTTAACTAAAATCTCTGTTTTGCTATTGCTCTAGTTTTTTTGAAACTTGAAAATTAATTTTTAATATGCTGCAAGATATTTAAGGTTGATACAATATTTGCCTCAGACATATGAATCAAGTTTACACACAATAGGTTAAAGTTTAAGAGAATCTCAGCATCTGCACATTTGTACAGGTTGAGTGAGAAAGCATTTTGTTCCATTTGAGTAAATGGTTCAACATAAAAGAAACTCTCCTCCAGGAACATCAGTCTAAGAGACCACAGTTATGTTTCTTAGTTTTAAACATTTTATAGTGAATATTATCTCAGGTTGTCCTAACCTCAGAAATTAATTTGAATAATAAGCAAATGCAAAATGCTTTACACAAGACAATATAAAGGCATGTCCCAGGGGGAGTCCTTGATCTTTTCTAGGAGCTGTCAAGTTCCTTACAGAGAATATTTTATGATAGAACAAAAATCCTTTGTGTGGGGCTTTGTGTGCTAAAGGCTAGATAGATGTACCTGATAATGAGATCTACATAATAAAGACAGGAATGTTGAGAAAAATAAAGACCAAGACCTTTGGTTGGATGAGACCTTTGAGAGGAAATCTTGCAATGTGCTAGAGCAGTTTTAGAAGGAAAGATCCTTGAGAAAGTCGTGTCAGAAAGAATGGTGATTTATTTATTTGTCTGCTAGTGGCTCAGTGCACAGATTCATGCACATTGAAAGGAAATTAATTAGAAGAAATATTTTAATATTACTATTCATCCTTTCTCTATAATAGATGTGTCAGAGATCAAAGAAAATTAGTAAATGTATATGAAAATGATATATAAGTTGATTAATAAATAAACAATAATAACATGATATACCAACAAAGACATGATATAAAAACAACAAAAACATGATATAAAAACAATGACTGATAAATTAATTAAACTTATTCTAATATCTCCATGTATATCACATTAAGAGTAAAAACACTTTCAGAGTGCTTGATTAATTTTCCTTGTGATGAAATATTTACAAGTTTAACTTTAACATTACGCCCTCTTCCAACCAGAGAGAAAGCAACCTATAACTGACCATTTCTGAAAACGGGTTCAGGTATAAATATTCCTACTCTGTCTAGAGTTTGTTCTTGTGATTTATATATACAGATAGCTATTGAAATATTTTTCATTCAATTGTGGGCCTTTTGGTGCTTAATAGGGTTTTTAAAAATCCATAGCAAACTTGGCTTCCTATTTTTATATTAAAGAGGTTTGCAACTTGAGAAAGTAATCACTTGGTGACTTGTGGTTTCCTTATTTCTAATGTAGTTAAGATAACATGAGTAATGCCAGATATCTATACTTTCCAAATAATCTATATTTTTATGTATCAATATCCAAACATTAATTTAGATATAGGTATAGATATACCATGTGCCAAAGACAACAGTAGATATTTTGCATTTTAATTTTATTGTTACAATAATTCTATGAGGCATAAAATATTATTATTATTAAGATTCAGAGAAATTTCTGAGGTACATTATATAGTCTCCTCATTCTGGCTTAAACCATGAGCATTTTAATTATTTTAAATATTTTATTAGCCATTCTCAATGGGTTTCCAAGTTAAAATGTAACAAAATGATTTGTTAGCCATATTCAATGTGTTCTCATGTTTGTAATCCAACAACAAAAAAAATGTTCTTATGTGCTTTCTTGGGGAAGTACTTTCTCAGAACATGGATTATCTGTACCTGAATTATGCTCTTGGTCTGTTGTATTGGAATGACATTACTGATACTCAAATACATTGGGACACCAACTTTATTTCCTTCCATAACCTCCTTAATATGGCTTAATGCCCTTCATTTCTGCCTATTTTTCACTCTTTTTATTGATCTTTATTTAGTCAGTACTTAGTATGCTTGGTTCTAGGACTTAAAAAATGAAAAAAAAAAAGTTTCTGTCGTCAGCCAACAAAGTATGTAAAATCTAGTTAGATGGGAGAAGAGACAAAGTACAAAATAAGAAGTAAGTTTTATAAAATAACATAATGAGATATTTTTTACACAATTTAGTTATGTGCATGTATCAAAATTTTATAATGATCTAGTTGCAGAGAAAAAAAAGACTGTCAACAGATCAGTTTAAGATTATATTTCTTGTATGTGTGTAAATACTCTAGGAAAATGGGTGGTTAGATAACCATGTACTACATGGAAGAAAAAATAATTATTAAGAATTATTATGCCTTCAAGACTGTTACAGGTAATTAGGCCCCTCCCAAGATTAACAGTCTGCTAAAGGAATGGATAGCTGAGTTCTCAAAAGTGGTCTTATTCTCATTAAAATTTATTTAAAAATTAATTAGGTCTTTTATCAGGATGATTTTTTTTTTCCCCAAAAAAGCATTTGTAAGTTACAAAGTGAACAAAGTTTCTCTTCTAGTCCAGACTTGGGTCAATTTTTCTCTTCCTACGTGTATGTGACAAGTAGAATTGAAGGTCTGAATAAGAAATTACTAAATGCCTATTATGAGGAAAGAGAAGAGGGTCAATAAATCTCAGCCAAAAATTACTACTTAGATAAAAGGGTTTATCAGCAGTGGAGAAGGGATAACTACCAAAATTTGAATCCTTGATCAACTGCAACAAATAAATGGGGTCAGTAGTTTACTGCTAAAAATAATCTACAATTTCTTGACTGAGCAGTGTGGAATGGGATACTGAGAATTGAAAATGGATCCTATAGAAATTCAACTTTGATGTAGGGTGTCTTAAAGATTGAACCCACTCAGACACAAATGAGCTCTTCCTACTTGGACATGATTAAGCACTTGGACAGAAAACTAGGACCAACATCCTTTCTTCCTTCCTTTCCTCCCTTCTTTCCATTCTTCTTCTTTCTTTCTTTCTTTCTTTCTCTTTCTTTCTTTTCTTTCTTTCTTTCTTTCTTTCTTTCTTTCTTTCTTTCCTTCCTTCCTTCCTTCTTTCCTTCCTTCCTTCCTTCCTTCCTTCCTTCCTTCCTTTCTTTCTTTCTTTCTTTCTTTCTTTCTTTCTTTCTTTCTTTCTTTCTTTCTTTTTCTTCTTTCTCCTTTCTTTCACCACTAAAATGGAAATGAAAATCACACAGCTGAATCAAGTGATCATATCAATGATCCAGGGCTAGAAAGGGTGATTTCCTAAAATATGGAGTTAAGTAAAACTTAATGAAAGAATACAAACTAAATAAATAAATAAATAAATAAATAAATAAATAAATAAAAGAACATTGGGGAAGAGAGCTGTAGTGTAAATGTTTAGTGATTTCTAACTTCTGTTTTTTAAAAAATGTTGAAAGCAGACATTTATATATATTCTAGTTACAATTGCACAGACTATCTTAGCCTCTGTAACTTTTTATGTTTGTTATTTTTGTCATTATCTGGTTGCTTTTTGGTTTTGATTGACAGTAAAAACTTTGACTGACAGCATTAACTAGAGATAATAGTACAGAAAGTTCAAATGTTACTCAATACTTGTCTTTCAGGCAGTATTTAATTTAATCCTCCAAGCTACCTATTAGGTAAATACTAATACTATTCCTAAAAGAAATCCATATAGTTAAAGGAAGTTAAATAACTTGCTCAAAGTCACAGAGAATGGTTGACCTTGATGCAAATAGAGGTCTTTTATTTTTACTTCAAAGTCTAAGCTACGTGTAAGCTGTTAGCAGTAAGCCTGTGCAATCCTTGAATCTTGAGCTTGAATCCTGTCTCTGCCACTGTTTATTTCATAATTATAGATAGATTATTTAGCCCTCTGAGCAACACTTCTGTTGCCAGTGGAAATAGCATTCTTCCAGCCTCAGGAGAAAAGCCTTTTGGGGATTCCAGCAAAGGAGGATGTGAGCAATTGTAGCAAGATTTACTGGAGTGAAAATACAAAACAGTCCCTAGGTGTCTGATGTCTCATACAAGAAAAGGGGGCCCAGCTGCATCTCAATGTAGAAGTCCAGCCTTTGGGGCTTCAAAACTACACCTGAGCCTGTTGAGGCGCAAGAGGCCCAAGTCCCAGAGATGCAAAACTTTCCTGTGTCTCATTTCTTTCTTTCTTTCTTTTTTTCCTTCATTCATTCAAATATTTATTGAACAGCTAGGAAGATACAAAGGTGTTTAAAACATGGTCAGAGCCGAGATAAACGAACAAGTCAAGAAAAGTTCACTGAATCACAGCAAAAGAAAGGCGCCTTAGGAGACTCAGTGAGACTGCGTCCAGCCTGGTCGGGGGCATGGCTGAGATAAACCAGGAAAGGGCACTGGGATTAAAATGGAAGACTTCAGTCTGGATTGTTGATGATACCCAGTACAGGCTACATTTGTCTCTCCTTTTCCTCTTTCCCCATCTTTGGGCTTAATTTACCAGTAGTGCCCAGGATTGTTCAATGCGCCTTTTCTATACTTGCTTGCATTTTTGCTTTAATGTCTTCTACAGAACTAGGTCCTTTCGGTGTTTTAGGAGTTTTTTCCTGTTTTTTGAAGGATTCTTGACCTTTTGATCTTGGTGTTGACGGTTTTGAGTCTTTTCCATTCTGATTTGATTTTTGTGCATTTTTGGCAGGAGTATCTCGTATGGATTTCTTTACTGGAGCCTTTTCTTCTGCTTCCTCGTCATCAAAATCATCATCATCATCATCTTCATCATCATCCTCATCCTCATCCTCCTCCTCATCATCTTCATCAGCAGCAAGTTTTACTTTTTTCTGTGGAACCGTGCTACCACCTCCAGGGGCTGACCGCTTTCCGGACATACTTAGGAGTTTCACATCCTCCTCCTCGTCATCTTCTGATTCTGCATCTTCCTCCACAGCTACTAAGTGCTGTCCACTAATATGCACAGGCTCTGAACCACACTTCAACCGTAAGACCACAGGTGGTGTTATTTCAAAGCCACCAAGGGAAACCGTTGGCTGCACGGACATTTTCAGAGTTGCCAGTGTCACTTTAATCGGACTGCCCTCGTAGTTCATTGCCTCTGCTTCCACAATGTGCAGCTCATCCTTTGCTCCAGCCCCCAGACTGACCGTTCGTAAAGACAATTGGTGCTCATTTTCGTCATTGTCCACCTTAAAGTGATCATCTTTGTCGGCCTTTAGCTCACAACCGAAAAGGTAGTTCTGGGGCCTCAGAGGGCTCATGTCCATGTCCATAGAATCTTCCATGGGGTGGCAGCACGCACTTAGGTGAGAGAGAAGAAGGACGGAGGTAAAGCGGCGTGTGCCCTGCAGAACAGACGCGCAGGACGGAATCGCACCAGGGCTCCTGTGTCTCATTTCCCATCCCTCAGAAGGCAAACCCTGAGGGCACCCAGGCTCTGACCGGAAGCTGCCACCAGGCCCCACAGGTGCTACAGGGAGTGGACAGGAATGAGGGAGTCCTGGGCCTTTGTTAAGCTTTGATTATATCTCCTTGGGTTTGGGAAGAGATAAGCTTTCTTTCGAAGGAACCACTTTTCTTCTTAATTCTTCCCAGGCTTGTACTCTCCCTAGCCAATCCCTTTCCTGGATCTTCGGAGTTCCATGCCCTTATCCCATCTGACTTTTCCCCACATTTTCAAAGGCTAGACTCTTCCCTTCTTTGAGTTTGGCTCCTACTGTGCATAACTCAAAGTTTTGCCCACTCCTTGGGCCTACTGCACATACCTCACAGAGGAATTGCACCTTTACTGATCTGCTCCTCCCTAATCTGTGGGAAGGGGCTAAGAGATTGAAAGGCCCATCCTTCCCTCTCACTGGAGGAAGGGGGTGGTCAGAGGGTAGTCTAAAATAATGGTTTAAGTAATTGATTAATGGCCACTCCCACTTACTGTACAGCATTTTATTATATGCCAAAGAACAATCCCCTTCGGCAGAGGATGCAGCTGTTCCCTGGAATGTGTGAAGCTATAGCTTCCAGATTTAATCAGGTTTAGCCAGTGTAGCTCTGTTTTATTTTGTAAATACCTAACTAGCTGCCTACTGTAACACTTGCTTTCATGAAATATACCCCGTTTGAGACCTCTTTTATTCAAGAACCTGATCTGTCCAGGACATCGGAGTTATTCCTTTCTTTCTCTTCCTAAAAAATTATCATTGGGATGAGCAAGAAGGGAAGAGTCTCACAGAGAGCTAAAGAGGCAGCTTTCCTCTACTTTGAAGCGAGGTTTATAGGTGAGACCCCCAAGGGATAGAACATGCATAAACTCATTAGGAGAGGGGTGAATCTGCTGATAAAATGCAGGAGCTGGAACAGTTCCTCTGAGACTAAACGGTAAACAGCAGATGAGGTCCCTATCATTGTGTATGATCTTCTGACTCTGTGCTCTGCCTTCATTAGCTCTGTGCTACTTGGAGCAATGCGTAGCAACTCAGAAGCTGTTGAGAGGGTTATTGTGAGCATGACAGTATAAATCAGTGAAAGGAGTTTTTTTGGGGGTAAAATAGGCAAGTTTAGGGAGTTTTAGAAATAAAGAAGGCCCGGGGGGGGGAGGGGGGAGAAAGAAAGCTTGAAGCCCAAATAAGGTGGCTTAGAGCTGCCAAAAGGCATACTGTTCACAGAGAACAAAATGTGCCATAGGATAAGGGGAGAGGAAGATATCCATTCACAGAAGTTAGGGAAAAGCCACAGGATATGGGGAGAAAGGAAACAAAATTTCAAAGGGGATAGAGAAATGCTGACGAATGGGAGAAAGAGGAAAACAGATTTTCACAGGAGACAGAATTGTACCACTGAAGGGGGAGAAATAGTGTATGTGTATGTGTGTGTGTGGGGGGGATCAGGTGGAGTATGAGCTTTAAAACTGCTATAGTGACCAATTAGAAGGAAATATCAAGAGACAAATACCTGCAGCCTTTATAAATCTTAAGAAAAAGGAGCATAGTGGGCTATCCTCTTTGGAACCCCCTTCTTTCCACCTTTTATCAGGGAGTAGGTGCTTATTTAATATTTATTCCATTGGATTCAAAATAATGTTGTAACTGCCATGTGCTCTAAGTGAGATAATTGACTAGATCAGTGGTCAGCAAACTGCGGCTCGCGAGCCACATGCGGCTCTTTGGCCTCTTGAGTATGGCTCTTCAACAAAATACCACGTATCCTAATTAAGTTAATAACAATGTATCTAACTATATATTTAAGTTTAAAAAATTTGGCTCTCAAAAGAAATTTCAATCATTGTACTGTTGATATTTGGCTCTGTTGACTAATGAGTTTGCTGACCACTGCACTGGATGATCAGAAGCATCAGAAAGTTCTTTTGCATATAATAAAATACTATATAAGTGGGAGTGGCCATTAGTCAATTACTTAAACCATTATTTTAGACTACTAAGCATAGAATGAGTACTGAGGGTTTAAAGGTTAATAAAGTCTTAATTCTAAAATAAGCAACTTTTATGAAAAAGAAACTGTCTGAATAATGTCTTAGAAATGGACAATCAACAAAAAGAAATTGACTTAGAAATAGCACATGAGACTGGTGTCCTTTCAGCTGAACTTGGGATGTTGTCTACCAGTTCCTCTGGTGGTTATTCTGGAAGGCTGTGTCTTTTCTATTGACTCTGCTGACTTACAACTCTACAGGGATGGAAGTTACGTTGTAGAAAGCAGAATACAATGCAATGTTTCTTGTCCATAGAAATGCAAATGAATTTGGTCCAGTAGAGCATAAAATTTTTTATAAGACATTTTCATTTGAACCAGCTTTAACATCTTTCTTGTTTCTTCACCATTAATGAGCCTAATAAAATCTCTGCTAAGTGTTCACTTTATGTTTGCTGAGAGCTATGATTTTATCACTTTGGAAATTATACTTTCACAGAAGGTAAATACTGCATGCCTCTTAGGTATCCAGCAATCTCATTCATTTTTTAAAAATATATATTTTATTGATTTTTTACAGAGAGGAAGAGAGAGGGACAGAAAGGCAGAAACATCGATGTGAGAGAAACATTGATCAGCTGCCTCTTGCACACCCCCTGCTGGGGATGTGCCCGCAGCCACAGTACATGCCCTTGACCGGAGTCGAACCTGGGACCTTTCAGTCCACAGGCCAATGCTCTATCCACTGAGCCAAACCAGCTTTGGCTCCAGCAATGTCATTTGTGCTAACTTACTGAATACTCAAAACAACTCTACAGGCTGGTAGACTTCCATGCACAGCCTCTGTATACTGAAGTTAAAGAAAAAATTATCCAGTGGCACTTGCTAAAGAATGGTAATGCAAACTCTTTATTCAGGATCACCACAGTAAGTATAGGGACCATTGCATTTTCATGATGGGAAGAGAGGCTGAGATTACCTTCAAGCACAACCAGGAAAAGGAGAGATTTATAAACAAGAAGCAGTGTGGGAGTAAAGAGGTAGAAAATTACCAAGAGAAACACGAAGGATAAGAGGTGATTCTGGTTAACCTGACTGACAAGATTCCTCTTGAAGGCAGACTTGAGTGATCAGACATTATATGGGATCTAGTGATGGATGAGGAACTCAATAATCAGATATCATGATTAATCAATCAGATTTTGAGAATATTGATTTAGCAATATTCTTGCTAAAATTGGACAATGTAGAGACAAACACAGAAACCCAAAGTTGGGGGACTAGCTGAGAAGATAGTTCGGAAGTGCCTGAATAGACATTGGTCAAAAAGAACATATTTTCATTGATAAGAGCTCAGAGGTTTCAAGAGGAAAAGATACATTAACAAATGTTTGTGAAACAAACTGATAAGATTTCTACAAAGCCTGTATCAACTAGTGAGTACCTGGTAGAGGTGAATTGGAATTTTGGGCTTAATTTGATATACATATATACTAATTTTATATAATCCTATATAATAAGGAGGTAATATGCAAATTGACCCTCACACCCTCATACAAGATGACCACTCCCATGTGTGGCCATCACAAGATGGCAAGCAGGGGAGGGCAGTTAGGGGCGACCAGGCCTGCAAAGGAGAGAAGTTGAGGATGACCAGGCCTGCAGGGGATTGTAGTTAGGGGCAACCAGGCTGGCAGGGGAGGGCAGTTAGGGGTGACTAGTCTGGCAGGGGAGGGCAGTTTGGGGCAATTGGGCTGACAGGGATGTAGTTAGAGAAACATGAATGATAATTTATATATATATATATATATATATATATATATATATATATATATATAAAATCTCTTTGAGGTAAAACATTTTATAAAATGCACTTTTTCATTGAAATATCCAATTAATAACAATGTAAATCAACCACATAAAAACACTCTTACCTATTTAAAAAGCAGCAATATTAGGGAAAAAACGAAAGATTAAAAAACTAAAAATGGAGTATCTTACAATTTTGACACATTTGTAAAAAATATAAAGAACCCCATTTTTTTCTCTGTAGCAGGAAATCACACACTATTTCTCTCCAGTTTTTGTACCTTCTCTTCATTCTCTTACTCCATTCTCAGATACACTTGCATTATGTCCATAGCAATAGTTAAAATGTATTTTCCCCATTTAAATGGGAATACTGAGTAAGGACAAGTACAAAAAAGACAGCAATCAGTATGAGTTTCATATCTTCTCCTTAAGAAGGAAGATTAGGCCTGACCAGGTAGCTCAGTTGGTTGAAACATCATTCCATGCACCAAAATGTTGCAGGTTCAATTCCTGGTCAGAGCACATACTTAGATTGTGATTTCTATCTTGGTTGTGGCTGGTTATGGGAGGTAACTAATTAATGTTTCTCTCTCACATTGATCCTTCTTTCTCTCTTCTCCCTTCTCTCTCTAAAGAGTCAGTAAAAAAATATATCCTCAAACGAATATTTAAAAAATAATAATAAATAGGAATAATGTAGATAGGAGCAAAAATGCCCAACCCTGTATAACTATTCCCTTGGCCTGTTACTATACTAACTCCTGGGCTCATAGGTTAAACCTCACATGGGACAAGTGAGGTTCTCCCCACCCCTTCTTCCTTATTGTTTTCCTAATCTCCTTTGGCTTTCTTCTGAATGAATGAATGAATGAAGAGCTTCCTTCTCTTTATTCTGTAAATATGGACCTTTTGCTGTTCCCAGCTTTCTCATTCTATGGAAATATACCTGTTGCAGCTTTTCAGCTTCCCTAGTTTATGGAAATACACCTTCTGCTGCTCTGCAGCCCTGTGCTTCCTCCATGGTCCCCTTTATTTACAAAAAAAATTCTAAAATTTTCTAAACTGTCCTATTTTGCCCCTAAAGTTCCCATTTCACTAAGAAGCTAGAATTTCATCTGGAAGGAAATAGTGAGCTGGTGAAGGGTTTTAAACTAGAGACTGTTCATATGAGCCTTTTTAAATATCCATTCAGGCCAAAGGAGAAGGCAGAATCAGCAGCCGACTTTATGGTAAAATGACCTTAGTCTAGAAACCCTTTCTAAACATAAGGATACGAATAATTTGAGGTACCATCTAAGTTGGGGAAACAAATATCATTTGGGGAACTTCTTAAGTCACACCCATCCATGATGACCCCTTTAACCATAAGATTATAGCATAGCTGCCAGTTTCTGAGTGCTGTACTGATTCAGAGAAATTATGTCAGATCTTTACCATCCTCCCAAAGACACAATTTGAAGTACGTTCCTTCTTATATTTGCCCACTTTAGTCCTGAGGGAGCAGGTTTATGTTGTCTTTCTTGTTACCACCAGAGGGCACCCTTTATCCTTAGACACACTAAGTTGGTGCCTTCATTGACAGCTTGACCAGACATCTCAGACCAGATGCGGAAATATAATTGTAAACATTCAGCTCCTCTCTCAAGAGCTGGAAATAGAAATATGAGTGAATTTGTAATTTACTAGGGGGCCGATGTACCAAGAAACAAAATAAGGAAGAGACAGGTAAGCTAAATGTGAATAAATCTTATTAATAACAAAGCACTCACATTCACACCGCATGTCCTGGTTTCATCATGTGGCTCATTCTTACTTGGGCCCTAGCTGAGACCAAGGAGGGTCAGGGTTATTCACATTTCCTGGGTACATGTGTATACACAATCTTTCAGTAAAACTTCTATTAAATAAGGCAATTAAATAAGCTTCACTGAGGGGTAATGCAAACCCAGGGTTCTAACTTCAAAGTGTTGATGTTCTCTTCTTTGTTATCTTTCTTTCATATGCAGACAAAACCATAGTTCTATATAATATCATCAGCTTTGTTGTTGGTTTGATTTTTAGAATACTTTAGCTCTTGACCAATCACACTGCCTATGGTTTATCTGCTTTGTCCTCAGAGTGGATAAAATAAAATGCATTTTTCTTATTTAAAGAAACAGTTTAAACAATGTGGAGAGTAGGTAGATTAGATGAGCCTGCCATAAAGTCAGCTGGATTTACTCAGAGTAATTTCTAGATCCATATGATGCTGGGCATTGAGCTGCACTTCATTCCGAAGGTTCTTACCAAAGTCAGAGGCATTGAAGGTACTTAGTACCATGAAAATAAAACTTCAATGCAGGGAAAATTACAGCAAGTATGAAATTAAGAGGGTCAGCGTGACCATGTGCTGGGCCAGGCTGGTATAATAGCTATTTATTCCATCACCTTGGTCTTTCCCCAATTGCTTTGTGAGAGTACTTCAAGCACAGCATTTTCATCCTTAATGCCACTGCCCCTTAGAAATGGGCTCCATGGGGCACAGAGTCAAAATAAATCCTTTTGCAGTGCAAGGGGGACAGATTGTTCCATGCAAAACGGATGCTTAAAGGAACACCAGTTCTTAGATGAAATGATGTAGGTAGAGTGGGGCATGTTTAAAATATTGATGGACCTATTTTACATTGATAATCTACATGGTCATGAGTACCTCAGTGGATGTGAAAGGACAAAGGACTATCCTCCATCTTGAGGGGCTGGTCAGCCTATCTCCCCTTTCTCCCTGCTGGGAGTGGCCACAGGGGTGCCAGGAATGTCCTGACTCCCCCAGCCACTGCCTGAGCGGACCAATGCTTGCCCAGGGACATAGCTTAGGTCCTAATAAGGCATAACCAAAGTACTGGTCACTCCCTGATCCTTGTACTGTGAGACCCCCGCTGAAAAACCCTGACCTAATAAGGCTATCTCTGTAACCCACGTCACTTCCCTGGACCACCCAAATCACGAACCCTTTATAACCTATTGTTCTTGCTGGGCTCGCTCTCTCGCCTCGCTGCTGTGCCAGATGAAGATTGAGGGCCAAACCCAGGTTTGAATGAAAGTTCTATGCTATTGCAGCTGAGTTGGGCCCCCTGGTGGTCTTTGGGGATCATGAAATCTGGGCATAACAGATGCTGATTTCAGTTGTTTCTCACTGAGTGAGAAGGTGCATGCCAGAGACCGAGAGAAAGAATTAACACTGGTTGTTAATATTATTTGTGCCCCCTTTGCACTAGGTAGATGAACACCGGCACTCAGCATTTTCCGTCCTGTTCCATTACAGAATGACCTCTATCACATGAAAGAAAATTAGTAGTGTGCAGGAAAAATATTTATTAATGATCTTGAAGAAAGTTTAATTACCTTAACTGTTCGATTCTTCCGAAACCCCTTTTAAATTCCCTTGTTGGTGTACCTTATTTGTCAGATATTTAGATCTAACAGATTACTCTTTTCTTTAAAAGAACTCACCTTTTTTAGATTAGAACTTGACAGAGCTTTCATTTATCTTATTATACAGGACAAGATCCACAATATCTGCAAAGTATGTTGATATTCTTTTCATATTTACCTTAAATATGAAAACACATTTAAAGCTGTCTCTTAAAAGGTATTCCAACTCATTCACTTGATAGATAAGATATTCAATTGATACAAATTATTGCTTCCAGAGAAAATCTTATTTTATTTTCTGTATCAAATTATTTGTTTACCCCTGATGTGTTTATAAAAAAATCTTGGTTGTGATTATTTTTATTATATTACTAGGGGCCCGGTGCATGAAATTTGTGCACTGGGGGTGGGTAGTTCCTCAGCCTAACCTGCCACCTTAGGGGATGTCCTACTGAAGGTTCACCCCGAGCCTGCCCAAGGCTGAAAGCCTCTGGCCAAGACTTTCTGTCTTTGAACAGGGAACCTCAGGCAGGGGACCCTGGCCAACAATCGCCCTATGATAGGGCTGATCACTGGCTGGCTGCGCCCCAACCCCGGCCTGCCCAAGGCCAGAAAAAGCCTCTGGCTGAGGCTTTTTCTTGCCTTTGGCAGCAGCCGTCTTGGTTGGGTGTTAATTTGTATATAACTTCTGATTAGCTGGTGGGCATGGCTGGTGGGTGTGGCTCAAGGGTGTAGCCAAGGTAGGTCAATTTGCATATTACTATTTTATTAGATAGGATAGGAGTCCTTAGTGAGAAGGCTAACCCCTATTTTGTAAAACTACTGTTTGGAATTCTCTGTTTTTTTAGATGGCCTTATTCTAAAAAATAACTTTGCTTTCTAGCCTGTTTTCGCCTGCTTGAATAATGAGGAAGATAAACTTAGCTGTCTGTCCTTGTAGACCAGAGACTAGATATGCCCATAATCTCAATGCCATGCCAGGTGTATTTTTAAATTGGGTATAACTGTGTTGTTTTCAAGGCCAGCAGTGTGATAATCAATAAGCACACATAGGGCTGGCTCATTATTAAAAAGGGAAGTTTTGCTTGTAGCTTTGCTTAGAATTTGAATTCATTTTCTCTAAGCCCACCCTGAATAAAGTGTGATTCCAAACTCTCTGAGCATTGCTTGATTTATTCCCGCTCTCTGTAATATTATTGGTTCCCTGAAATTCCAGGAAAACCAATCCATAATTGGCTTTATAGCCTCTGGTGAGTGGACCAGGTTTGAGGCCCCAGGGGTGCTGCTCTGCTGAATTAACATAATTTAACCAGGGACTCTGGATGCTTCCGGACCTCAGCCCAAGCTCTGGGCAGCATCTGGAGAGAGCTGACGGACACTTCTGTACCAGGCAACAGAATCAGTAAGGTAGGGACCCTGTCAGTCAGGCCGACTCCAAGTGAGTGGGAGGGGGAGCTTGATCACTTCCCCAGAAGTCATAGGACTTCATCAGATAAATTAGTCAGGAATCAGGAATCAGGAATCAGGTAGACTGGGTTTTTAAACTCTGAGTGAATGTCTGGTGAAAGTGTGTGAGTGTGGAGGGAGAGGGCCTGCCCTCTACTCTCCTTTGTGTGGCTCCATGACTTTGGTTATGAAACCCAAGTGGGCCCTAACTATCAGTTCATCATATGGCACAACAGTGACTCACCCCCAAGTGGAGGTGACCAGGCCCAGGGTTTATATGGATGCACCTTAGCTAAGATGAATCTGAACTCCCAAGGGTCGTGGCCAGGAGGGCATCTGAGTGAGGATCTGTGAAAACAGGTTGCCCCTCCCTTGTCTGTCTCATGCTACCAATCATCATGGGGTCAGGACAGAGTAAACCCATTGTTCTTAATTGCATGTTGAAAATTTTTAAAAAGGGATTTGATGGTGATTATGGAATTAAAATGAATTCTGAAATACTGAGAAAATTCTGTGACGTAGAATGGCCAGCCTTCGGGGTTGGCTGGCCCTCAGAAAGCTCTTTAGATGAAGGATTGGTCAGGGTGGTCTGGGATGTAATCACAGGAGACCCTGGACATCCAGTTCAGTTTCCCTACATAGACAGCTGGTTAGAAATTGCTCAAACCTTCCCACCTTGGGTCCGGGTCTGCGTGTGTAACAAGAGACAGAGTAAGGTTTTAGTAGCAGGAGTAAAGAGGCAAGCAGAGCAGGTACAGGTTTAAGGAGAGGCAAGCAGGGCAGGAGCAGGTCTATCAGAAGGAAGTTCAACCCTCTATGCTATAGGACTTCTTGCCCCCCCGCCCCCAGGAAGTTCCATCAGTGTTACCACCTCCAAATGAGCCACAGAAAGCTCCAAGTGCTCCCCCTGCTAGACTGGAAGGTCTGGAAAATCTGGAAAAACCGACCCCCTACCTCTCTTCTCAACCAAGCTTTCCAGAGCCAGTTAGGTGCTTGTGTTCAATTGATCAAGGGCCCAAATAATAGCAGGCAAGTCAGATGCCTTGTGGGGAGATTCAGGGTGCCCAAGTGCTTGATGAAGATGGGACCCAACCAGGAAGGAAGGCTGATCTATTATTATCAGCCCTTTACCACAAGTGACATTCTAAATTGGAAGCAACACACCCCAGCTTATTCTGAAAACCCTCAGGCTATGATAGATCTAGAAACAATTTTACCCAGGCCCCGGAAGGGATATTAGCCTGTACTCAGAAGACGGAAAGACCAGGCTAGAAAGATACCAGCTGGCTTTTCTCCGGTCAGGGCTGGAGCCAAGAAGCCCACCAATATGGCTAAAATCTCTGAAGTTTTCCAGAAGCCTGATGAAAGTCCAGCAGCTTTTTATGAGAGACTATGTGAGGCATACCGGATCTACACTCTTTTTAACCCGGAGGCCTCGGACACTCAAACCATGGTCAATGCTGCTTTTGTAGGCCAAGCCCAGCCTGATATTAGGAGATTACAGAAACTGGAAAGGTTTGGAGGAAAAAATGCCTTAGAAGGTAGAAATGCCTTAGAAGGTGTCCCTCAAGCAATGGGCAAGTGAGTGTGCTTCCCAGTATAATAATGACCAATAATGTTCCCCTCCAGGCAAAGATTAGGCAGAGTTGCTTATAATTCATATAGAAAATTGGGATTGCCTAAATTCAGGGTTATTCAACTGTGATGCATACCTGCTACATTCAAAGCATCCTCCTGGGCCATATCATTTCATCCTGTAAAATTTGAGCCACAGGGGAAGCTACGTGAATATGAAACTCATACTGTTTTCATTAACTATCCTATGTCTGTAAGTAATAATATCCTATGTCTGTGACCCAGGAAACTTTTGTTTTCTGCCACTACTTATGATATTGTGAAAGACACATTTGTGAGCCTTGAAAGTGGAACAAAGACTCAGAGTTTTCACAATCCCCAACAGAGAATTGTTTTAGAAAAAAGAATCTGAAAATTTTAATGATATAGTTAAATAAATTTTTCCTGGATTTCGGCACATTCCTGGCCATGAATAAATTTTAATTAGCTAGAATTTGGGATTCTATCAATCTGTGAGTAGCAAGTGAAGGGGGAGGTGGTATAGATAAAGGTGTACTTAGCTAATTTGCCCTATGATATTGAATGTAATATGGTACACATATGTAAAAGAAAAAGGAATTGACCTGGCTGGTGTGGCTCAGTTAGTTGGCTATTGTCTCATCCACCAGGAGGTTTCTGGTTTGATTCCCAAACAAGGGCACATGCCCAGGATGGTGGCTTGATCTCTGGTGGGGATGTGCAGGAGGCAGCTGATCATTGTTTTGCGCTCACATCAATGTTTTTCTCTCTTCTTCTCCTTTCCCCTTTCTCTAAAAATCAATAAACTATTTTAAAAAATAAAGGTAAAGGAGAGGAACCAAGAAGGCGGCATAGGTAAACACCTATCTTGCTGCCCCACACAACAATTCCAAAAATACAACTTAACAACACAACAAACATCATCCAGAATCACCGGAAAGCTGGCTGAGTGAAATTCCCACAAATAAAAGTAAAGATAGGACACTGTGACTCAGAGGAGCAGTGGAGTGCAGATGTTTGGAGCCGTGCATGTGTGAGTGGAGAGGGCTGGAGGCTGCAAACCCGGCCAGTTATCTCCAACAGGGAGGGCAAAGGCGTCCCACTGCACTGATTCCCCAGTTCCAGGCGAGGTCCGGGGAAGGCACGCTGAAACCCAAGTGAGGCAGAGAGTGAGCTTGTGGAGAGTTCGAGTGAACTTGAAAACAGCAGTTTGGATGTAAACTTGGGTACAGATGTGCGTGACCACGCAGAGAGGACTTGTGACTTGCTCCCTCGTTCGGCAGACCACCGGACTGCTTTGTTTTACAAGCCTGGGCAAGACTTTGGTGTGCAGACTGATTTGGGGAGAGGCAGAGTTGTCTGGCAGCAGGTGGAGACCGGTGGCGGCTTTCTCTCAGAGGTGCATGCAGCCATTGCCACCTGGCACAGAGACCCACGTGCCGCATAGGGCAAAGCTGACGCTGCCTGCTCAGCCAGGAGACTCCACCTATTCAACCTGAACACAGCTTACCCTCACAGCCAATTAGCCTGGAGGTCAAACACTCCTAGTGCTAACAACAATAATCTGGGTTTAACTTCAACAATACTCTACAACCCATAAAAGACTGCAGTAAGAGTATCCACCTCAGGTAACTGCAAAGGCTGAGCCACTGTCCCTTAGAGGACACCTACCACACAAAGCTAATGGATCAACTCAGGAAAGCAGCAACAATGCAGAGAAATGGAAAGAAATCAGGTGTGAAAGAAATTGAGGAAAAAAGACGACTAGACATAGACTTCAAAACCACAGTAATAACGTTTTTCAAGAGGCTCCTAGAAAAGGCCAATGAACTTAATGAGAACTACAAGGAAATGAACAAGACCTAGGAGGAAATGAATGAGATCTATGAGGATATGAAAAAGGACCAACTAGAAATTAAGCATACACTGACTGAAATAAAAAATATTACTCAAATACCTAAAAGCAGTCCAAAGGACTGCAAGAACCAAATCAAAGATTTGAAATACAAAGAAGCAAAATCCACTCAGCTGGAAAAGCAAGAAGACAAAAGAATCCAAATAATTGAAGATAGTGTAAGGGGCCTCTGGGACAACCTCAAGCATACTAACATCCGAATTATAGGGGTGCCAGAAAAAGAGAGGGAGCAAAATAATGAAAACCTACTTGAAGAAATAGTGATCAAAAACTTCCCCCACCTGGTGAAAGAAATTGACTTAAAAGCCCAAGAAGTGCACAGAACCTCAAAATATAGGAATCTAAAGAGGACCACACCAAGACACATCATAATTAAAATGCCAAGAGCAAAAGATAAAGATAGAATATTAAAAGCAGCAAGAGAAAAGTAGTTGGTTACCTATAAGGGAGCACCCATACAATTGTCAGCGGATTTCTCAACAGAAATTATGCAGGCCAGATGGGAGTGGCAAGAAATATTCAATGTGATGAATAGCAAGAATCTACAACTAAGATTACTCTATCCAGCAAAGCTATCATTCAGAATTGAAGGTCAGATAAAGTGCTTCGCAGATAAGAAAAAGCTAAAGGAATTCATCACCGCCAAACCAATATTATATGAATTGCTGAAAGATATTCTATAAGAAGAGGAAGAAGAAAAAGGTAAAAGTATAAATTATGAACAACGAATACACATCAACAGATGAATCTAAAAATCAAGTGAATTAATAATCTGATGAACATAATAAACTGGTGAATATAACAGAATCATGGACATAGAGAGGGAATGGACTGACAATTCTTGAGGAGAAAAAGGGTGTGGGAAGTGCAGCGACAGACTGGACAAAAATCATGCACCTATGGGAGAGGACAGTGGGGGCGGAGAGATGAAGGCAAAAGGTGGGACGGGTACCAGGTGGAGGGGAACAATAGGGAGAAAAAAGGGGGAAATATTGTAATTAATAAACTGAACAATAAAAAAATAAAAATAAAGGAAAAGGGATTGGAAAAGTTGGGCAATTTCAAAAGGTATGCTTACTCTTCTATTTCACCTGGTTATATAAATAACCCATGATGAATATCTCATTTCTCTGCTGAAAATTTGTATGAATAATTATTTTTATTGGATATTTTATTATAAATTAGATTATCACTCCATACATTTATTATTTTATTAGACTTTTGACTAGTAGTGTTAGATAACCTTGTTTCAGTTGTGTACACGAAATGTGTACCTGCAGCACAGCTTCGAAATTATGGCAACCAGTACTGAAGAGAGCTGCCTATTAAGAGATTTAATCACAGAGATGCTTATGTTCAATAAAAGTTATCAAAAGGCATTATCATAATGAGGAGTCTTAGTGCTCCTCAAGTGTAACACCTTATGAATTATGCGGAGCTATTTTTGAACTACAATGCAACACTAAATTAGATTCTTCTTTTGTAAAAAATTAAAGCATAATCAAAATCAGATACTAGTCTCTACTCATTTCTAATTTCTACAATGCTGCCTTGATTTTGTAAACCTACAGACATTTTCTTTACTCTCTTTTCCTGTTTTAATGCCATCTTACATCAGTTTCACCTTTTTTTTTTTTCCTAGCACTGGCTTATGAAACCAACTGGCACTGGTAATGATCCTTCCCAGTGGAACCCAGCAAATGCTGTTGCCATTTCTCTTAAGCCAGACTAGTCTTGCAAACATACTGCCTCCACTTAGTGAAAATAAAAGGAAAGCACAGAAAGAGGAGATCATGCATATCTTAAAATAACAGCAGCCATATGACAGTTTCAGGCCTGTGCTGAGACAATTTGCATATATCCCATTAAGTCTGCCTGAGCTTCACTTTCAAATTTTGATGTTGCCAGTCAATTTGCAGAGGTCAATATTTTCTTTTTCTAAATGCAAGTTTTCTTATAATTGTACCTCAATAACTGACAACTGGCCCTGACAAAAAAAAAAAAAGACAAGAAAGACAAGTGTTTGCTGCAGGAAAACATCAATATATGGCATTTTGCAGACAGAAATGCTTCTGAAAGACTCTGCTATTTTTGGACCATTAACATCAAGTCAAGGTTTCAAATGATAAATCCAATTAGAGTGGAGTTGACTAAGTGATCTAAAATAGTGTGCATTAGGAGCAATGTATAAGCATGGAGTTCATTAACTGGCAGTATCAATGTGATCACCTTTCAGTAACACAATCAATTTGCTGGTCTTTGAATAGTAGTGGTGGTCAGACTAAATTAAATTTAATGTACATTGATCAAGTGATTTGCAGTATCTAGATTTACAGTATCTCAGAATAAAGAATGATGATTTTTCAAGTATTCCTGGAGCAAAGAGAGGGATAAATCTAAAATGGGCCAAGTAAGGTGAAACTTGCTTTTTGTTTGCTTCCAAGTTTTACGACAGTTCTTTTCCTGAAGTCTGCAGAAAATGTCAGACTAATCGAAATCCTGTGGACTCCACAGATACTACAGGCTTGAATGCTGCATTGGCAAATTGGTATTCCATTTGCATTCCCATCAAAGCCTTTAAAGTTTATATTGCTGAATTTCTACTGACAGGTGCTACGCAAGCAGCCTTATTATGATATGCTGAAATAGTCATTGTTGCTTAATAAGGAAACCATGAAGATTCAAAGATAGGAAAACCAAAACAGTTTAAATTTATTACAAGCACATCAGAATTCTCCCATTTTCAACTCTTTCTTTAATGTATGATATATGAATAAAAGAATAATGGTAAAGATCTTATATGAGTTGGCCACATGTGTCATATTCAGACACACTTTTGAATGTTATCCTTTTTTTTTTTTACCTCCTGAGCTGTTGCCTATTTGCATAAGATTTGCTGATCACTATCATAGCCACATCCTAGATTTCACACTCACACTCCAAGAATTTGTCTCTTTGATGATTGAGGGATGGGGAGTGGATTTTGAGGACTAATGGAAATCTGTTTGATATGTTTGTGCTCTATAAAATAAATCAACTTTTTAGACTTCACCAGCAATTGGTAAGATTCAGAGTTAGAACAAGTTATATGCTGGAAATATTAAACAATAATAAATTTTTAAAATTCTACAAAATATAATACCTCTCTTGAGAATACTTTTATTTTATTTTTATTTCTTTACTTTTAATTTTTAAAGTATTATATATGTCTCATCCCCTTACCCCCGCCCCCCCCCCGTCCAGCCCCCATTGATCCCACCCTGGACACTCTCACTCTCTAGGACAAGAAAGCGAACTGCATGGGAGAATACTCTTACAAAGCTCCTTGGTGTTACATACAGTAGTCTTTAAAGCTCCAGAATTGACTGCTATTCTGTTAGGCAAAGCTAGGGGGTGCCATAACCTTACAGGTGAGTGAAATCTGGACCCCCCTCCCCCAGAATGAAAACAGCTTCTTGGCAAAGAGGTAAGTTGTGTGTGTGTGTGTGTATGTGTGTGTGCATGTGCTGTGTTTCCAAATTTTTAAACATGTGAATGTCATATCTTTGAAGAACTATTGTTATTTTTCTTTAAATGAATATGTATTTCTCAAAATTTTAAGATAAGATGTTTTTAGAATAATAGAAGTTCTAGGTAGTAAGTATGCCATTAAAATTATTGTTATTTTTAATAACTGTGGTTAGCTCAACCGATTAATATTGTATTTAAGAGACAGAAATATTCCATTACTTAATTTTCTAAATTTCTCACATGTCAGGTAACTAAAATATTTTTGGTAAAAATCATGGTTTTGTTAAGTTAGAAAACATTGTAACTAATATTGACCAACTACCATTGTTATTTTTACCTCTTCAGAGGTATTGATATCATTTAGAAATGTTGATATTTTGATTGCAACACTTATTTAAATGATATTTTTCTAGTCTAATAATTAATCAAAGTAGAATGTTTGGGAAAAGCCTGCATTATAAAACCTTCTTATTTATATTTTGAGGCTCAGATTTAGAGTTCATTGAAAAGCTCGGATCCTGATGCTTTCTTTTTTTTTTTATTTTATTTTATTTTTTTTTATTTATTTTTTTCTTTTTTATTGTTCAGTTTATTAATTACATTGTTTCCCCTTTTTTATCCCCCTATATCTTCCCTCCACCCTGTACCTATCCCACCCTCGCCTCCCCCTCCCCAATGTCCTCTCCCATTGTTGCAAGATTTTTGTCCAATCTCTTGCTGTACTTCCAACAACCCTTTTCTCCCCAAGAATTGTCAGTCCATTCCCTCTCTATGTCCATGTTTCTGTTATATTCACCAGTTTATCTTGTTCATCAGCCTATCAGTTCACTTGATTTTTATGTTCATTTGTTGATAGATGTGTATTTGTTGTTCATAATTTATATTTTTACCTTTTTCTTCTTCCTCATCTTAAAGAATATCTTTCAGCATTTCATATAATTCTGGTTTGGTGGTGATGAACTCCTTTAGTTTTTTCTTATCTGCGAAGCACTTTATCTGATCCTCAATTCTGAATGATAGCTTTGCTGGATAGAGTAATCTTGGTTGTAGATTCTTGCTCTTCATTATTTTGAATATTTCTTGCCACTTGCGTCTGGCCTGCATCGTTTCTGTTGAGAAATCCGCTGACAATCGGATGGGTGCTCCCCTGTAGGTAACCAACTGTTTTTCTCTTGCTGCTTTTAATATTCTCTCTTTATCTTTTGCTCTTGGCATTTTAATTATGATATGTCTTGGTGTGGTCCTCTTTAGATTCCTATATTTTGGAGTTCTGTGTACTTCTTGGGCTTTTAAGTCAGTTTCTTTCACCAGGTGGGGAAAGTTTTCAGTCACTATTTCTTCAAGTAGGTTTTCATTAACTTGCTCTCTCTCTTTTTCTGGGACCCCAATAATTCGGATGTTGGCTTGCTTGAGGTTGTCCCAGAGGCCCCTTACACTATCTTCAATTATCTGAATTCTTTTTGTTTCTTGCTTTTCCAGCTGAGTGGATTTTGCTTCTTTGTATTTCAAATCTTTGACTTGGTTCTTGTGGCCCTCTGGACTGCTTTTAGGACTTTGTGTAATATTTTTTATTTCAGTCTGTGTATGCTTGATTTCTAGTTGGTCCTTTTTTTTATCTGTGAGGGTCTGGTTCGTATCCTCAGAGGTCTTGTTAATTTCCCTGAGGGTCTCATTCATCTCCTTGTAATTCTCATTCATTTGCTGGTTGGTCTTGATTATTTCCTGGTAATTCTCATTAAGTTGATCGGCCTTTTGTAGGAGCCTCTTGAAAAGCCTTATAACCGTGGTTTTGAACTCTATGTCTTGTCGTCTTTTCTCCTCCATTTCTTTCACACCTGATTTCTTTCCATGTCTCTGCATGGTGGCTGCTTTATGTGGTAGATATCCTCAAAGGGACAGTGGCTCAGTCTCCCCAGTTACTTGAGGTGGGTACTCTTACTGCAATCCTTTATGGGTTGTATTCAGTGTTTTTGAATTTAAACCCCGCTTTTTGTTGTTAGCCCTAGGAGGGTTTGACCTCCAGGCCAATTGGCTGTGAAGCTCAGCTGTGCTCAGGTTGGATGGGCGGAGTCTCTGGGCTACGCCTCGGCGGCGGCGGCGGCGGCGGCACAGCGGCGCGGCGGCGCGGCAGCTGGGTCCTATGCAACGCTCTCGCGGGCTCGGGTCTGTGCTGGGTGGGGATGGCTGCAGACTCTTCCAAGAGAAAGCTGCTAGTCTCTTCCCCTTGCCAGACAACTCTGCCTTTCCCCAAATGTGCCTGCACACCAAAAGTCTAGCCCAGGGCTGTAAAATAGATGGTTTCTGGAACCAGGAGACAAGTTTCCAGGGGACAAGTCGCGGGTTTGCTGTCCCTTGGGGCTAGGAGCTTCTGCCGCGCCGCCCGGACCTCGGACCTCGCCGGTTCTGGGGAATCTGGGTAGGGAGACTTCTCGTACCCCGGATCTCGGTCCTCGCCCGGCTCGGGAAATCTGGGCCCCGTCGGAGAAATCCGGCCGGTCCCTGCTCCAGCCCCAGCCCGCGCGCGCGACCAGGGCGGCTCCTAACCTGTTTCAATCTGCGCTCCCGCCGGTCCTGAGTCTGTGTTCCTCCTCTGCTGCTGTTAGTGGAGTTTTCATTCAGTCAGCTTTCTGGCGATTCTGGGTGCTGTCTGTTCTGCTATTATGTTGTAGTTCTTAAATCGTTGCGCGGGGCAGAACAATAGGTGTTTGCTTATGCCGCCATCTTGGTGTCCCCCCCTGATGCTTTCTTTATGGGCATATTTTAAGTTTGTTGTAAGACTGCTTTTATTTTATTGATTGATTGATTAAGGTATTACATGTGTCCTTAGCCCCCCACTCCCACACTCATTGCCTCACACCCACAGTGTCTGTGTCCATTGGTTAGGCTTATATGCATGCATACAAGTCCTTTGGTTGATCTCTCACCATCACCCCCACCCTCTCCTGTCTTCCCTCTGAGGTTTGACGGTCTGATCAATATTGTTCTGTCTCTGGATCTGTTTTTGTTAATCAGTTTATGTTGTTCATTATATTCCACAAATGAGTGAGATCAAGTGATATTTATCTTTCTTTGACTGGCTTATTTCGCTTAGCATAATGCTCTCCAGTTCCATCCATGCTTTTGCAAACAGTAAGCATTCCCCCCCCCTTTTTTTTTTTTTACCTCAGTGTAGTATTCTGTTTTGTTGATATACCACACTTTTTAATTCACTCATCTGCTGATGGGAATTTAGGCTGTTTCCAAATCTTAGCTATTGTAAATTGTGCTGCTATGAACATAGGGTGCATATATCTTTTCTGATTGGTGTTTCTAGTTTCTTGCAATATATACCTGGAATTGGGATCTCTAGGTCAAATGGGAGTTCCATTTTTGTAAGATGGGAAACTATGAAAATATTAAAGGAATCCACAGGCAGCAAAATCTCAGATGTATGCCAAAGCAATATCTTCACTAATTCAGCTCCTAGGGCAATGGAAACTAAAGATAAAATAAACAAATGGGACTACAACAAAATAAAATCTTTTGCACAAAAAAAAGAAACCATCAACAAAACAACAAGAAAGCCCATTGCATGGGAGAACATATTTGCCAATGTTATCACTGATAAGGGTAAGGCTGCTTTTAAAGCAATTTTAAGGAACACAGTCATCCTTTTGTTTAAATTTCTTCATTTACCAACTTGTTTTGGGTTGTTGTTAATCCTCACCTAAGGGTATATTTTTCCATTGATTTTTACAAAGATTTAAAGAGAGAGGAAGGAGAAAATGAGAGAGAGAGAGAGAGAGAGAGAGAGAGAGAGAGAGAGAGAGAGAGCAATGTGAGAGAGACACATCAATTGGTTACCTTCTGCACATGCTCTGAACCAGGGCCTCGGATCAGACGCGTAACCCACATATGTGCCCTTGACCAGGAATCAAATCCATGATTCTTCAGTTGCAGGCTGATGCTCTAATCATTTGGAACACTGTCCAGGGCTATCCACTAACTTTTAAAGACAAATTCTGAATCAAACATTTGCTGAGGAATAAATGATTTTTCACATTGGTTGACTTAAGTTTAGACAAGCATGTTAAATTCCCTCAAAACTCCCGCTCTGTGACTCTGTGATAGACCAGATGAATACGGAGTGTTCAATTTCTACTCATGGGAAGCTCCATCTAATATTTCCCACATACTGAAGATGGGATGTGGACCCAAAATAGGTTGAATTTCATAAACCCAGAGGAAAGCATCCCCAAGTTATTTTGCTTGGCATTAAATAAGTTAAATAACCCTACACCCATTTCATAAATAAAAAAGATATGGGCTTACTCATCTATAAATTCAGTCTATTTAGAACTTATGAGAGCAATATTATTTTGTGTATCATCAATTGTTTCAACTTCTGGGAAGGCTTCTCTCAGGCTTAGTATTGGGGGGTGGTGTAATTATTTAACTAACTAATTTAGCAAATCATTAACGAGGAGTTAAAATATGTTAGTCACTGCACATCACCTGGAGAGATAGGCTGGTCCCTATTTTAACAGAACCCACACTTTAGTTCTAAAATGAAGAATTCTAGAGAAAATTAACGATGTACACGTTTCAGTAAACAAAACAGGCTAAGGAGATGGTGTGAAGGTATTTCAAAGGAAAATTAGCTGACATATGTGCTTTAACATGAAGACCACATGCTAAGAAAAAGAAGATAAAACGTGTGATTAAGCATTATAGCTGGAATCACCTAAAGTTAACACAAAATTCCTGATTTAGTTCAGAAGAATTATCAAATTACCAGTTCTCAGGGAACTTTAGTGCTAAGCAGATTATGTTTTCACTGGGCAGTCTAGAGAAGGGCCTTTACCTACATTCTACACTTTTTTGCAACTATCATGACTCTCAAAATTGTTAGCATATTAAAGGGCATCAATAAATATTTCCAACTGACATTTGTAGCTGAAATAATGTTTTTCTGACATAATTAAAATAAGCTTTTGAGATATATGTACTAGTATGTGTAGTACTTTAAACAATAAAAAATATTAAAGACTAAAAAATAAATAAGCTTTTGAAAGAAAATCTAAAATGCGTAAGCTTCTTTGGCATTCAGGTTCTCTTAAAACTTGTTTTTCCTAATCACTAATGCCCTTTCTAAAATGTAGTTACTTGGATATGGTGTTTGTGAATGGGTGTGTGTACTTGCTGAACTGTGTGTGTGAAAATGATTTAAGAGGTCAGAGAGGGTGCCCTATCTCCAGGTCAGTTTTTACAGCTATTCAGCCCTTGCCAGTCAGAGAAGGTGATGGATGACTTCAGGAATTGAACTCTGACCCTTACGGGAGAACATGCTCCCTGTCAGAAGGATCTCAAAGAATTCCCATTACCCTTTAATTTAAAAGACTCTTGAAATTACTTATAATTTTTGCCTTAGTTAATGAAAACTTCCTTTTCAATTTATAAGTTAATAGCAAAATGATGTGTACTTCAAAGAGTCACTTATGTCATAAAATTACTATCTGATTTAGATAATATTAATATTTTTAGCCAGGAAATACTAATTGCCACCTAATTATTATCAAAATAATTGACCAAATTAATCTAATGTATACAATTTATTTGTAACACTGAACAAGTTTTGGAGAAAACAAAGTATATTGTGATAGAAAAAAAACTGTACTGAATTATTTTTAAGAACGTACAAATGCTATGTATAATACATGAATACCTTTGCAAAAACTGAGTATATGTAAACACAAGCTCAGTCAGCATTAGTATGTAATTAACTGCTCCCCCCACAAATAACTACAGGTTATTTATTTTAGTCTCATGCCAATGCTGTCTTTTGGTGAATTTTATTGTATTATAATAAAATAAGCCTGTATAATAAAATCCCAAACCCCGAGTATAGCTCCCAAAGATTCATCTAAGATACTTGTCAGTAAATAAGATATGCCTAGTTCAAGTAGACATGTTTAATCAATAGGAAATTATTGAACTTCAGAGAAAATTATGTTAAAATATTATAAAACAGTGCATATGCTGAATCTACCTCAGTTCAGGTTATTTTTTTTTCTATGATGTGTGGACCAGCTAACACTAAAATTGACATTTTAATATAAGACCGTTTTAGAACATAATGAATTTTAAAAGCAAAAATTAGCATCATTTCTTATTTCACAAAATTTATCAGATATTAAAACGCTTTTAGCACTATATTTGGGTAACCTGATTATGACAGATTTATTTTCCTTATAAATTGCTTTTAAAGATAAATATAAGCCATTTGGAAAGAGATTTATTCTTTTCAAAATCAAAAACTCTAGCTACAAGGAAAAGCTAGCAGTTGAAATAAAAGCTGCACTTAAATATTCAACACTCAATAAAGGGCAGGATGAAGTTAAATCTCTATATAATCAGAATACATGAGATTGTACCAAAAAAATTACTCAAAAGAATGGGAAGGTTAAGAGAGGAGAAATGCATAAATCTTACAAATTAAACCTCGGAAACACAATTCAAGAAGAGATTGAAGCAACAATTTTTCACATATATTGTATTAAATGCATAGCTTAATTAAATCATGCTTTCAGTGGTTTAATTTGGTATTTCATTTCCAAACAATGATCAAAATAAAAGATACTATTTTATTGTTATTATGTTTGTAAATATACCTTTTTGTAAATTTATTGATGTCATTCCATTTATCCAACATTCTCTCTTTTACCCTTTTAACTTAGCATGTGGTGATAACTTCCACTAATGCATTTAAAAATGCTAATGAAGTATTATTTAGTATTTGCCAGTATTGTATCAGTAATGTTTTGTTTTTAATATATTTTTATTAATTTCAGAGAAGAAGGGAGAGGAAAAAAGCGATAGAAACATCAATGATTAGAGAGAATCATTGATGGGCTACCTCCTGCATGCTTCCTACTGGGGATCGAGCCCGCAAACCCAGCATGTGCCCTTGACAGGAATCCTTCAGTCCGTAGGCTGATCCAGGTAGGGCTTATCAGTAATGCTTTATACAGCATTTCTGGGAACACAGCTCCAGGTGGAGCAAGGTGCATTAAGAGTCTGAGAGCGGTGGTCCTTGAAGGCATGCCTGCAGAGTGTGTGTGGTCAGTTCTGATGTATCTAATAAAATGACAGTGTTCAGCTCTCAGCAGTTGCTATTAAAGGGTGATTTAATGAGTGCTACTTCTCAAGAAGAACACAGGTTTTCCTATCCCTCTTTATACTGTAACGTATCATAGCACCTTCTTATCACGTTTTGTTTGGTAAATATCATATTATTAATAAAATCATTACCAGCATGCATATTTTTTGACATTTCTATGCAAGAGGTCTTGTGCTAGGTACTAAAGTGGTTGGCAGATAACCCTTGCCATCTTTCACGCTCAGTGTTTTACTGTTGGGGTGACCTGGTTTCAATCCTGCCGGTTGTACTTGAAAGATACTGAGATAGTAAAATTGGAGGCAGCTAAAACTGTGAGTGAGGTATAGAAAAAAAAAGTGTTGTCACTTTCTTTCATCTTTGCTTTTTCACCTCTTTCCCCTCAATATAGGAAATACACTCCAGATGTGGGATATGTATTGAAATAACCAAAAATAATGTTTTGTCTTTTTTATTTAAAAATAGGGTAGACAGACTATGATTACCTTTTATTTGCTCTTAGGTAAGTACACAAAGTATGAATACCATTTTCCCCAAAATTTCTCTTGTTCAAAACTTCTCTCTTTGAAAACTGTCAAGAAATCACAGAATTGCTATGTTCTTTTTCCCTCTCTGAAAATACAGAGTAATTTTCCTTTAGTGTCCTAAATGAAGTAAGAAAATTATAATTGAGTATTGAAATTAAATCTGCCTCAAATGATGGAACAGAGCTAAGTTTGCATGTGACCAACATCTTCAATTTCTAGCCCAGGGTGAAGACCATAAATTACAAAAAACCTCCCCTCTTGGATGAGTTCACAGAACAAAACTTAGAATTAAGCTGTGGGTAAGGAAGGTTTCATAGATGTACAGGCTCTACAGTTACAGGAATCTGAATCTTGTTTAATGCCATCCTATAAGCATTTTAATTTATGAACAAAGAGCCTTGAATTTTTGTTTTGTACTTGGTCCTGCAAATGATATAGCCAGCAGGTTGTGGGTTGTTGTAGAAATTCTGCATCAGTTTAGGTTCTAAATTCTTGTAAAACAAGGACATTCCATCATCAGCAAAAGACTAGCGTAGAAATGTTATCTTTTTAACTGAATATTGATGATAGTGTTTTACACACAAACAGAACTTGTGGAGCTTCTCTGTTTCTTGATTTCCTGAATTTGCTTTCTCATTCAAATTGAAATATTAAAATGAAGCCTGCATTTTATTTTGGCTAATTCTAAATCAAGCTTATCTTTCCTGTAAAGCCTTTCCCTTTGGGTGCTTTTTTTTTCTCCTGCTTTCTCTTAAAATAGGTAAATTTTCAGAAGAGGGAGATACACCTGACCTATTCAAAATAGGAATAATAGTATACATTTATTTTATTGCTTATGAGGATTGAATGGGATAATACATGCCAAATTTTAACAAGTTTTGGGCACATATTAAGTTATCAATAGATTTAAACAATTTTTGAATTATTAAATTCAACTTCAATGTGAATCATTTATATGTACATATTTTATATGAACTAAAATAACTTGATACAAAAATGTTAAAGTATCATATGGATAATACTTTTATTAATTGTCTTTTTTATTTATCTTTTACCACTAGTACTACATAAGTGTTGCACTCTATTTACTTTTCTCATTCATTTGAAATCTTTTAAGTAAATAATGTTTTAGAATAATTATTTTATTTGGACAAATCTCTTCCTGGTAGTTTCCTTGTTGTCAAGGTTCTACATTTTTTGTCTTCTTCAAATAAAACATGTAAAATGAAGCTAAAATATGGAAAAGTGTGCTTAATATTTTTATATTCATAGCTTGAAACTAAATATAATACTAGCTTCAATATATTAAGTCAATCTACTGGTTATTTCTATGAATCATAAAATTACCATTTTAAGAATTTTACTTTAGATCACAAAGAATTGATAACATTTTCCTTGCGAAATGAGATTTACATCCACTTTTCAAGCAAATGAATATGGAAAATAGTGCAGGAGAGTGTGGTTGGCAGAGATGCATGGAAAGCAGCTATGCATTTTTTCTCCGGCCTCCAAAGGGGAAATGTTAACAAGGAGCTGTAAGGTAGCAGAGAAAGCCTAATGAAGTTCATTTCCCACCAGTCAAAGAGATGAACATTTTAGGAGGCCCTGCAATCAATCAGTAGGCTTATTAAACATTAACACATCTTTCTCACTTTCTTCATTAGAGATTTTGCAAAGTAAGTAAGAATGTGACTGAGCCAACAAGTCAATTCTTTCAAGTACCAAGACAGGCATAGGTAATAATGTTTGATATTTCCTTATAATGTACTAGAGGCCCATGCATGAAATTCATGCACTGGGGTTGGAGGGGGGCCCTTCAGCCTGGCCTATGCCCTCTCTCATTCCAGGACCCTTCAGGGGATGTCCGCCTGCCATCTTAGGCTTGCTCCTCAGAGGGAGAGGGCCTAAGTCAGCAGGTGGACATCCCTCTCACAGTCTAAGACCCCTCCCTTTTTACCCCTTACTGCCCACCTGCTTGGTGTTTCCTACTGCTCGGCTCGCTACTCCTTAGTGCTGCTCTGGAGGATCCTGGCACCACCACTGCACTTGCCAGCCATGAGCTCAGCTTCTGGCTGAGTGGTGCTCCTCCTGTGGGAGTGCACTGACCACCATGGGGCAGCTCCTGCATTGAGCGTCTGCCCCCTGGTGGTCAGTTCATAATGATCAGTCATTTCACCATTCAGTCGATTTGCATATTAGAGTTTTGTTATATAGGATAGGAAATTGAATGTGAACTGTCAATGAAAAATAAAATTAAAAAAATTTAGATCTGAAAAATTATATATATATATATATATATATGTGTGTGTGTGTGTGTGTGTGTGTATATATATATATTCTCACCTGAGGATGTTTTTAAAATTGATTTTTAAAGAGAGAAACATTCATGTGACAAAGAAATATTGGTAGGCTGCCTCTGCACCTGCTGACCCCCCCAGATATAACCTAAACCTAAGTATGTGCCCTAAACTAGAATCCAAAAGGAAATCCTTTGGTGTATAGGTTAAGACTCCCGCCAATTAAACCACCTGGCCAGGGCAGATCTAAAAAAAAATTTTTTTTTAAATGTACCTCCAGGCCCTGGTTAGTGTGGATCAGTAGTTAGAGTGTCCTCCTACTCACCAAAGGGTCATGGGTTCAATTCCAGGTGAGAGCACGTACACAGGTTGTGGGTTCCATCCCTGTCGGATTGCTTGGGCAACTGATTGATATTTCTCTTTCTCTTTCCCTCTCCCTTCCTCTCTCTCTAGAATCAATGAAAAAAAAAAAAAAACCCTTAGAGGAGGACTTAAAAAAATGATGGTTTGGTTCAGTGGATAGTGCTTCTGCAGGCAGACTGAAGGATTCCAGGTTGGATTTTGATCACGGGCATGTACCTGGGTTGCAGGCTTAACCTGGGGCTTTGGTAGGGGATTCAGCAAGAGTCAACCAATTGATGTCTCTCACATTTTAGTTTCTGTCTTTCTCCCTCCCTTCCACTCTCTCTAAAAATAAATAAATAAATAAATAAATGTAAAAATGTCCTCAGGTGAGGATTAACCAAAACAAACAAACACCTAGCCCCAGTGTGATTATTGAAAAAGCATGTGAAGTAAGTATTTGTTGAATGAATGGAAAGAGATGGTACTTCGTTTTGAGCAACTCTGCAAGCCAGAGGGTTTATTTTTTATTTTAATTTTTATTGATTGATTATTTTAGAGAGAGGAAGGGAGCAAGAGAAACACTAGTGTGTTCCAATTATTATGCTCTCTTTGGTTGCTTTTTGTCTATGCCCTGACTAGAGGTCCAACCCGCAACCTTGCTGTATCAGGAGGAGGGTCTAACCCACTGCGCTGTGGGCTGCCTGTCAGGGCCCCTCAACAAAACCCCTCTGGCATGCCCTGGCCCCTGCTGTGGGCCGGAGCTCCTCTGACACAGTAAAGGTTTGGGTTCCATTCTGTCAGAGCACCTACTTATGTTTCAGGTTTGATCCTCGGTCAGGGCTGAGTGCTGCTCAGAAGTGACTGAGGACTGTTGAGGTCCGTGTACTCTTTGTCATTTGGTGGGGAACTGGGGTTCCATTGTCAATATGGCTGACACCAATCTCCGCTACCCTCACTACTCCATCAAGGTCGACTTCAATTATGGCAGCTGTGTGGCCTCCCCTAGCATACACAACCCCAAGGGTAAGGTTGACTGTCCACAGCTCACCCAGCCCAGCTGCTGTGCAGTCACCCCGGGAGGTGAATTTCCAGGTTCCCAAGGAGAGTGCCCTCTATGCCAGCCAGATTCCCAGGGACAGCGGGGTCCCAGAGGGAAAGCACTTTGCTCCACCTCCCCTTGGGGCTCCCAGGCTGGACACCGGTCCTGGGCAGGGCCCAGAGGGGACAGATGCCCCAGGGATGCCTCCTAGCTGGGTGCTGAGAAAACAAAGCTGGAGCCCTTCCTCCTTGAACCCTGCCATCTTCAGTGCAGAAAGGGACAGATGAAAGCCTCAGCAGCCTCACTGGAGCATGCTGTGCGTGCAGCATGCTGAGCAGTCATGATGTTATGGTGTCCCGGACAATTTGCATATTCCTCTATTATTAGTATTGATATTTCCTTATCTCAGAAATACTAGTAATTTTGCTAGTATAATGCTCTAAAGAGTAACCACATAACCAACATCACACACTGAAAACACACACACACACACACAGAAAACACACACACACACACACACACACACACACACACACACACTCCTTCATCAAAGCAGTAGTCATTGTTAAGAATAAACACTTATCACATCAGATGCTTCTTCTGAAACACTGGGCAACACTCTCTTTCTGAGTGAGGTGGCAAAGTTTATCCTGACTTTCCTAGTGGACATCTTAGGCAAGTGTAACATTCAGTGTTGACAATGGTTTTCTGATGTTTTGGAAACAGTATCCTGTTTGATTTTCAAAAGTTTTCAGGAGTCTCATCTATTCTGATTATTGAAATGTCAGAGTATAAATTTTCACCGAGTGACTGATTTCTGTGGGAGGTTGAAATACCTCTTTACAGACTCAGATAAAATGTTTTTCCTAAATGTCCTTAATTCTCTTAGCTGAATGATAAATTTATACTAATAAATAATTCTGTGTCATCCTATCATCAGATCATTGTGAGAAGCATAACTAAATACTTAGTTTGACTAGTTATAAATATAAAAACATTCTGAGCTGTAAATATATAATATTAAGAAACTTTTTTCTCCTGAATGAGTTTTCAAAATTCTGCTTTGGGGATGTATCTTCATGTTAAAATGCCTTCTGTCACTCCTTATTTCTCAAAGATCAAATCTAGACTTTTGAAAAGAATTTTATAATTGGACACTTTCTTCTTTATGGTTATCTCTAATAAATCTAAATGCTGGTCAATCAAATCAGCATACTTAATGTACTCAATATATTCTGTTTTCTTTACCTCTGTTATTTGCTTATCTCACTTTCCTTTCTTTTTGTAAATTTAATTTTTATTACATTTATTGAAATGAAAGTTAATAAAATTATGTAGGCTTCAAGTGTACAATTCAATGATACATTATCTACATATTGTATTGTGTGTTCACCACTGAAAGTTAAACCTTCCATCACCATTTATCTCCCTTTAACCCTTTCTACCTTCCCTGCAACCTTCATTTTTTCTGGTAATCAGAGAAAATGTCTGTGTCTGAGGCTTTTGGTTTGATAAATTGTTTTTTTCTTAATCCCTTTACCTTTTTCAACCAGCCCCCAACCCTGCTTCCCTCTGACAGCTGTCAGTCTGTTCTCTGAATTTATGAGTATTTTGTTTGTTTATTTTGTTCATTAGATTGCAGATATAAGTGATATTACATGGACACTTGGGCTGCTTCCAAATCTTGGCTATTGTAAATAATGCTGCAATGAACATAGTGTTGTATATATTCTTTTGAATTAGTGTTTTGGAATTTTTTTGATATATTCCTAGAAGTGGAATCACTGGGTCTTATGGAAGTTCCCTTTTTAACATTTTTAGGGTACTCCCTACTGTTTTCCACAGTGGCAGCACCAATCTGCCTTCTCACTAACAGTACAAGAGGGTTCTCTTTTCTCTACATCCTCACCAACACATATTGCGTGTTGATTTATTAATGACCAGAGGTCCGATGCACGAAGATTCGTGCAAGAATGGGCCTTCCTTCCCCTGGCTGTGGCACCACCTTCACTTTGGCTGGAGCCATCTTTCCACTCTACCCCAAAGCCACCTTTCCCCCTTCCTACACTGCCCAGAGGCCCAGAGCGGCTGGGGTGGTGTGGAACACTTGTGTAGTCGCCATGGCAATGATGCAAACATCTCACCCTGGCCCTGGCCACTTGGCATCTGAGTATGCAAATTAACTCACCATGTTTATTGGGTTAATTTGCTTACTCACTCCTGATTGGCTCGTGGGTATAGCAAAGGTACAGTCAATTGGCATGTTACTCTTTTATTAGGTAGATAGTCATTCTGCCAGGTGTAAGGTAATATCTTATTGTAGCTTTAGTTCATATTTCTCTTTTATTAGTGACATTGAGCACCTTTTTATATGTCTATTACCCATCTATATGTCCTCTTTGGAAAAGTGTTTATTCAGGCCATTTGCCCCATTTTTAAAATTTGAATACTTATTTTATTTGGTGCTGAGTTTTGTAAGTTCTTTATAAATGTGTATATTCACCCCTTATCAGCTGTATCATTGGTGGGTAAACTCCACTCATCTTCATGAAGCGTTATTGAGAGCCTACTATCTACAAGGAACTATGCTTGAGGATTTTACATGGATTTACCAAGTGGATTTCTGAAACAATGGCTTATTTTGAAGATTGATAAACTAAAGATTAGATAACTAAATTTAGGCACAGAGCTGTGAAATGGCTGAGATGAGATTTAAAATCCAAGTCCATATATATTTACGTATATAATTTCACAGTTGCCTCAAGCCAGCTTAAGTTCTATCTCCTTTAGAAACCTATCTCTATTAAACCACAGCTAATTTCCAAACTCCTAAGCAAAATTGTCTGTATAATTAACTGGCAACTGCAGTCATATACAATTCCCTCTATCTCTGACTGCCTTCTCTATGTATATATTTCTTGAATTCAAGGGTTCTGATTTGCTTTAACTCCCACAGTACTTCGCAAAGCTTAACAAGGCTAAAATCTAAACAAGGCTAAAATAGTTTTGTTACTTATCTCAGCCCTCTTTTCTTAAAATGCAAAATGTAGGAGGAATTATGCTGTACGGTGAGGCTTTATAGACACTCCTAATTGCATATCTCTATCTAAGGAACAAAAAAAGGACTTCTTTGATCTTGCACCTATGAGTATATGTATATATTCAGTTGGCAGCATCAATTTGATTGTGTAGGGAGCAGTGTGTACACAGGTACTGTGACAAACTGGTCTGGAGTGTAAAGGTGGACTGGGGGAAAGAAAGAGGGTAGTGAATTTCTACTTTGTATAAACACTTTGAATAATTATTAATTCCAATGGGTTAAATCTGAAAAGAAAGGAATATCAATTAAGCTATCAGCCATTAAAATGTGCATACATTTTTTGGAGGACACCCCAAATATATATAAATCCCAAGCAGATTTTTATTATAACAAAAGCCAAGAATTCTTAGCTACCCAACCATTAAAATTAATTTGTGTCAGTGAAAACTAGGGCTAACCTCAGTACTTGAGGTGCCCGAGAAGGTTAGAGACATGCTGGTGAATCTGTTAGGGTGTATTCATACTCCAGAGCACTGGGTATAGCTCAGCATCCTGTTCATGTCAATTGCAGATGAACAGAAATAGTTTTTAAAAATAGATAAATGATGTCCAAAATTAAGATAATCTCAGAAGCATAATTTCATCACAATAATTATATACCTTCATAACAGTTCCTCTTTATTCCTATGAAAAGCAACATATTTAAAATTTTACTTTGTAGTATTTCTTGTTTGTTTTAGAATTGGCCTTTAATAGAAACAAATTGAAAACCCAGAATAAATTTATCTGGAATGACTTTGAAAACTGGAAGAATGTAGTATAATAAAAGTTTTAAAAATAAATGAATGATTGGATGTAACTAGCTTAGATATTAATAGTGGAAACTATATTTAATCCCTTTGAGGTAATAACTTTTTAGAGATATTTTAAATTTAATTTAATTCAGTTAAAAATTGGTAGCTTCATGTTTGGAGCTATAGTAATAACAATGATTATAAATGGACTGTTAGTGCCTAAGGAACCTCTATCAACTGTAGGAATAGACAGATGATGTAAATGAAAATTCTGTATCTTGTGAAATAAATGGTTTCAAGAATGTGCATATAGAAGGCAGGCAAATGTGACAAGAGAACCAGTATTAACAGTCACATAGCTGCGCTTGAGGAATAATGATTTCAGGACATTAACATGGACATTTGTATAATTATGGTCTGGTTCTACCTCTCAAGTCCAGAATATACCTTGCTTAGAATAAATGCCAAGTAAACTATCACAACTTATTTTAGATATCCATTTAAAATATTTAAGTCTGAATCCCATTTTCAATTGGTATTAAACAAATTTAATGCTCTCTGAGATCCATATGGTCAAAGCAAAGCATTGATTAAAATGAAGTAAGTGGGAAAATGCTAGGTTTTGAGAAATGATGGCAGTGTAACTATGGCAGCTGTGATGTTGGGAAAGGAAACAAGATGTGAGAAGGAAGACCTGGGGTAGATTTCTGCTAATGTGGGCCTTTGGGAAACTCTAACCTTTCTGACTTTGAGTTTATTTATAAAATTGGGATAAAAATGATAACTCTTAACATAGACATTTTTGATGTGAGAACCTTATAGTCAAATAATATTTATGAAAATTTTTGTAGTGATTAAAGTGTATGTAAGTATTTGTTATATATTCCACATAGTTTATCATGAAACAATGACACCAATGTTTATTAATGACTACAGGCCCAGTGCACAAAATTAGTGCACAGGTAGGGTCCCTTGGCCTGACCTGATATCAAGGCTGATTGGGTTCCTGTCTCCACCTTCTCCTTTTCTCACTTCCTCAGTACCCTACCACTACTGCTGGCTGCCCACCATATTCCATGCTGCCCTCTTTTGGTCAGCACATGTCATAGCAAATGATCGAGCTCCAGGTCTCCTGGTTGAACTCCCAAGAGGACAATTTGCATATTAGCCTTTTATTATATAGGAGGATTATCTCCTTTCCTTGCCCATGGCCTGTTTCTATTTATTTAATAACAAAATAAAAATGATTCTATGGGCTGGCATGGTTTGGAGAAGCATTATCTGCCCTAAGTGCCAATAGTTTGTCAATTTATTGTTTTATAACAAACAGGCCTCTTCTTCTTTTCCACCTGTGGCATTTGGGCTTGATTTCAAATATCCTTAATTAAGGTGACACATTATATTAATGGAATATGACGGTGAAAGTGACTGAAGGAAAATTAATTTCTGAGATCAGTTTTGATGGAAAATGGATTAAATAGTAACATACAACAAACTTCAATATCTGAGGTGTATGGTGCCTTGAAAGAGAAGCAGAATTTTTAAAAAAATGACTAAAAGCTCTGAATAATATGAAGTCACTTTAAGTAGAGTTCACCCTATGGTCAAATGTTATCCAGTCTTTGACACAGATCAAAGAGAAAGTTTCCTTTACTCAGTATAAAGGAGTTTAAAAAGTTGAGAAAACAGCTGAAACCGGTTTGGCTCAGTGGATAGAGCATTGGCCTGCAGACTGAAGAGTCCCAGGGTTGATTCCGGTCAAGGACATGTACCTTGGCTGCGGGCAAATCCTCAGTAGAGGTGTGCAGGAAGCAGCTGATCGATGTTTCTCTCTCATAGATGTTTCTAACTTTCTATCCCTCTCCCTTCCTCTCTGTAAAAAATCAATAAAAAATATATTAAAAAAAAAGTTGAGAAAACAAAAATGGAACCTCAAAACATGCTATTCAAGGCAGGAAAGATGTGAATTAAACCACAAAGAAACTCGTCCTGGGTTGGAAAGTTTAAAGAAGTCCCTTTTTAGTGTGGTTGAGCAAAGGACCGCACATAAACTAAAGAATAAAGGTAACATGTTTAAGAGGGAAACTTTTACCACTGAGTGATACTGGTTTCAAGAGTATCTTTAAGATTACCTTCGAGATCAAGGGTAGAGATTCTATCTGGTCTACTGGAGTCAGGAGAAAATCTCAGTGAGTGAGGGGAGAGATCAAAGTTAAACCTGAAAGCTTCCCAGAAAACCACAAAGAGACAGAAATATGTTTCCAAGGATGGTGTGCTTCCAGATATAAGACAGTATCTTCAGGATATTTTGTTGATAGTTATTAGAAAATGACCACTATCTTGAATTGTTTTCCAAAATAGGGTCAAAGGAAGCCATGGAATAAAAATGCATTCTATACTTAAGGAGTAGCTTCAGAGTATATTATATATAGTTATATTTTCTACACTCTAATACAATTTGTACATAAAGTATCTTCAACCTGTGACAAAACCTACACAAATTGGATTTTAGAGTTAAGATGTGAAGAATTATTTTAAGTATATTTCCAATAAATATGTAGTAGTGAATATATGAATATAGAGTTCATGTGTTCAACTATTCAATAACTAAATGAAGAGAAATATATGGTTGTTTTTAAACTGTGGAATTCATACCCTGACTTTCTTTTCTCTTGCATGAGCAATTTCCAAGTTGTTTAATGTGGATGCCTTTATTTGTATTTTTTTAATATCACCCCTGTCACAAGACAGACACTCTTGCACAGGAAAAAAAAAAGTGTTCATGTTTAAGTCCTTCAGAAAAACAGGATTTCATGGAAGTGGTTAACATTATGGCTAACATTTTATTTCTGTTTTGCAAATATTAAAGCAGTACTAAATATTCTAGTACTAATATTAAAGATAACATTAATAAATTAATAGTTAATGGTCAGTAATCATTTTTCAAAGAAACAGGAAAAACAGTGCATAAAATTGAGGTAGATTATATTAATTCAGTTCATTAACACATTCTCATCAATGTGAGAATTCTGCCACATATAAAATAACCAATGATGGTTGTAAAAAAATTGATACAGCCTGGCTGGTGTAGCTCAATAGTTAAGCATTGACCTATGAACCAAGAGGTCATAGGTCCTTGGTGGGGGCATGCAGGAGGCAGTCAATGAATGATTCTCTCTTATCATTGATGTTTCTATCGCTCCCTCTCCCTTCCTCTCTTAAATTAATAAAAATACATTTTTAAAAATTGACATAGTGCTTAGTGTTCTGGGCCTAACACATTTCTGTCGTTACTGAGAACATGTTTAATACAACTTGTGACATAGAAAACCATTGGATTGATTTCAAATAAAATGACAGATTTCTATGATAATACTTTTTTTTGCCTGCCTCCCCTCACTACTCTACCCCCCAATTATTTTCTGGGTATTTTTCTCCCACACAGTCCCATTCAAGCCTTCAAGCCTTCAAGATTTAATCTCTACAACATAACTAGGAGCCCCCACTCATTGACCTTCTTACAATCATTTTCTTATCATGCTTGTTCACTGCTACATGCTTTCACATGTAATTATATTAGTCCTAAATATCTTTTTTGTTTCCCATCTGGTATGCCACTGCTTACCATTTAAGTCGTGCACTTTGTGAAGTCATTCACATAAAACTCCCAAAGAGAATTGGTTGTTTTATTCTAATCCTACACTACTATTTTTTCTCTCTTGAAGATTTTTTTCCACAGCAATGTAATGCTAATGTACAATTGTTTCTATTTAAAAGGTGAGTTATAGTCATTTTTGCATCCTCCATTGCTGAGCATTGAATTGTTCCTCTAAAGTTGCAAAATTAGTGTCTAAGCTGAGATTTGAACCTTGACCATTTTCTATTAAAATGGGTCACTACCCAAGTTCAGTATTTCTTTTTTACTGTAGTCTTAGTTACCTAGAATTTTTTACTCTCTGTTTGTGCTTCTTCTTTATTGCAATGGCAATGTTTTGAAAAAAAGTAAGGAGTCACAATAATTTAAATTATTCTCCTTAATTAGGCACTGGAATAATCATGACTTCTGTTTGTGGTTACAGTGAATGCATATAGAGATTTTATGTGTCTAGATGATGGGTCACTTTGACCAGTCTGATGAGGCCCAAACATTGGTAGTGGACATATGCTTCTCTTACATATGTATTTTCATCCATGATATGTGTTTAAATGTTTGTATTCAGTAACTGGATGATATTGGGATTATTAGCTGTTAAAAGGGAGGTCTTAAGGATGAATGGAAGGAATGGAGATGAATGAGAAAGTTTATGCTTTATCTGACCTTTAACTGAGTTTGAGTCAAATTAGGTAGACTAGAATGAGGTGAGGTTTTTGTTTGCTTATTTTTTTAAGGTGTGGATTCAATTCTACCCATAGAATGTGAAACAGTCATGAAGGTCTAGAAATATTTGGGTGAAATATACCTATATTATATTCTATCACTGCTAAGAAGATTTCATTTGAAGTATATTTTAGCCATATATTTCCTTATATATAGAAAGAGCGTATATATTTTTATTATGTAAATATATAATATAAAATGTACAATATACAATACAATAGAGTATGTTATATATATTTCTTTGGGATTTATAAATATGTATGTATATTTGAACTTTAGTCAAATTAAAACTTAGAAATATATAATTATATGTAGATAGGTATGTGGGTATATGTAGGTATATTAAGTGGATTTTCATTTTTTACTAATGCCATGCATTTGTTTTTCCTAGAAAATGGACTTTGAGCCAAATGTACACGCAATGAAAGTGATTTCTTTAAATTCTGTATTTCAATTTTCTCATCTTTATAAGAGAATAGGGGCATAAGATCTAAATATTTAGTTTTCAAATTATATTATTCTATGAGAGAAATCTGAAGAATTACTATGACAATGGGAACAAAAAAAGAAACATTACCTTTGTCACCTCTGTGACATTTGAGGTATCCAGCAAAGATTGTGTGTCTTGCTAAACTTGCCATTACAAGAACTGCAAATGTCTTCAGATTTGTTTTGGCCTGACATACATTTTTTTTTAACCAATTTTGACTACCCACTGAAGTCTAGACTCTCAGATTCTTCAACATTTATATTCACTGCCTGAGGAAAAATGCGTGGGTAGAACAGGAAATGAGAATATGGCATTTAATTATTAAATCAATACATGGCCCTGACTTGCAGAAGCTAGGTACAATTTAAATCTGGTTAACGGAAGTCAATCATCCATTCTCTGAACCTCTGGAAGCAGACAATCACGCCTTTGCATTTGAAGGCTTTTGAAGGCTACAATAGTTTAGTGTATAACTAATTAACTAACTAGAAATGAAAACATTTCATTTGCATTGGGCACACTCTTGGACCTTTTTCTTTTGAACTTTTCAAACAGTATTGCAACATGACAGACAATTTCTTTTTACACAGTCACATAATGGTCTTATAGGTCTTGCCCAAACTCATGCAGGATGGGAACAAATTTAGTGGTTTTTATTGCTCTTCTGTGGGTACCAAGCAGCTGCATTTGTTTTCTTGTTGTTATTGTTTCACCTTAAGAATCTGATCATTTCCTATGAGTTTTATTGGCCATCATAGTAGCTATAATTCAAGATAGTATTTTACTGTGAACTTAAAATCATGCTAGACATGATGCTGTATATTATACACCCATTACTTAAATTAATATTCAGAGCAACCCTAAAAGCATTTATTACTATGGTACCTCTTTTGCAGATGTGGATAAGTTGTCAAAATACATTTCTAAGAACATATATACTATAAATATTGTTGTGATACAACAAAAACTTCAAAATGAATACTCACAGCACCATTATTAAGAATAGCTAAAACTCTCACTGATCTCAGAGCTCATTCTCACCATCACCAAGCATAGGGCCTCAGCATGCTTAACATTCATCTATTCATGGATATTTTGGTCTCTTCTGATGTGTGGTAGATGGAAAGAGAATCTCATGTTCAACTGTAGCTGCAGAAAATGGGAGAAGTGTTCTTAATACCACATTAAAGTCAGTTCAAGGAAACTATTCTTAGATAATTTTCTAGCAGATTTTTAAAATGCCAGAATCACCTTTTACATGTGTGTAGCAGAATGTTCTTACTGTATTTTTTCTATGACATGGTTTTTTAAAATACAAAATAAAAATCTTTTTTTATATTGTGAGGAGTCTACTCCCTTCGATATAAAATAAAAATCTTTTTTTTATATTGTGAGGAGTCTACTCCCTTCTTGCTCAATAGATTTGAAAAATCCAGTTGACTTATCAGGTAGAATAGTACCATTTTTTATGTTTGTATGGATTCGATTTCCCTTTGGGTTGAGCAAAAATTGTTCTGTGCTTTGGGCAAACTTTTTTATTTTATTAATTTTTTTTATTGATTTCAGAGAGAGGAAGAAAGAGAGAGGGACAGAAACATTAATAACGGGAGGTAATAATTATCAGCTGCCTCCCGTATGCCCCCTACTGCAGATTGGTACTGCAATTCAACCATGTGCTCTGACAGGGAATTGAACTGTGACCTCCTGATTCATGGATTAATGCTCAACCATTGAGCCATACTGGCAGAACTGAGCAAATTTTATTTCAAAACCCATATTTACTCAGGAATGCCATTAAGAATGTATCTTTCTCTTTAAGGCAAGCAAATGTACAGAGTTTTACTTAATGCAACGCTGACAATAAATTGCACTTATATTCTGAGTAGCTTTCCAGGAGAATCCCCAGGTGTTTTACAAAAATTAAAAATTCTTAAGGGCAACATCAAACATCAGTTACTTTGGTTTAGATTTTAAAACAGAAATTGATTTAGCATTTTAGATCTCCAGTGGGGATTGCTTCTGCATTCATTGAAAGCTGCAGTGAAAGGTAGATATGCCATAAAACCAACCGGTGCAGATCTAGCCAAAGACTTGTATAGTTTCCAGGAAATCACAAAGATGCTTCCAGAACAACTGCAGGCATTAACCAAACCAATCTGTGAGAGTTGAAGATTGGAATTTAAACACATAGTTATTAGTGCAGAGAGCAGTTTGCATAAGTGTTGTGGGAGTGTCCTCATTCAGCCTACTTCCTGTAGTGCTACTATTTCTATAAAGCCAGGGCACCTTGAATATAATGTGAAAATAATAATAAAACAGTATTACTATTGTATGTTTAACCTATGCTTATAATTTCAAGTATCATACTAGCCCTAGTCAGCTCAGAGTTAGATATAGAGCCAGATATAATAAAATATTGTAGAGGTCAGTTCCAATATTCCTAATATCACAAAAATAACTATACTTAACAGTTTGAATAGCTTTTATGAACACTAATGTATTTTTAGGAGATCATGAAAAATAGATGTTTTCTATCTTCTTTTTTATATTTTAATCTTTATTGTTCAGTTTATTAATTACATTGTTCCCTTCTTTTTTCTCTTCTATAGTTCCCCACCACCCGGTACTTATCCCACCCTCTGCCCCCCCCCCCCCCCCACTATCCTCTGCCATAGGTGCATGATTTTTGTCCAGTCTCTTGCTGCACCTCCCACATCCCTTTTCTCCCCAAGAATTGTTAATCCATCCCCTCTCTATGCCCATTAATCTATTATATCCACCAGTTTATCCTGTTCATCAGATTTTTAATTCACTTGATTTTTAGATTCATTTGTTGATAGATGTGTATTTGTTGCTCATAATTTATATTTTTACCTTTTTCTTCTTCCCCTTCTTAAAGAATAACTTTCAGCAATTCATATAATATTGGTTTGGTGATGATGAATTCCTTTAGCTTTTTCTTAGCTGTGAAGCACTTTATCTGACTTCCAATTCTGAATGATAGCTTTGCTGGGTAGAGTAATCTTGGTTATAGATCCTTGCTATTCATCACTTTGAATATTTCTTGCCACTCCTGTCTGGCCTGCATCGTTTCTGTTGAGAAATCCGCTGACAATCTTATGGGTGCTCCCTTATAGGTAACCAACTGTTTCTCTCTTGCTGCTTTTAATATTCTCTCTTTGTCTTTTGCTCTTGGCATTTTAATTATGATGTGCCTTGGTGTGGTCCTCTTAGGGTTCCTATATATTGGGGTTCGGTGCGCTTCTTGGACTCCTGAGTCAATTTCTTTCACCAGGTGGGGGAAGTTTTTGGTCACTATTTCTTCAAATAGGTTTTCATTGTCTTGCTCTCTCTCTCTCTCATTTTCTGGCACCCCTATAATATGGATGTTGGTATGCTTGAGGTTATCCCAGAGGCTCCTTACACTGTCTTCAATTTTTTGGATTCTTTTGGTTTTTTGCTTTTCCACCTGAGTGGATTTTACCTCTTTGTATTTCAAATCTTTAACGTGGTTCTTGAGGTCCTCTAGAGTACTTTTAGGTCTTTGTATAATATTTTTTATTTCAGTCAGTGTATGCTTAATTTCTAGTAGGTCCCATTTCATATCCTTGAGAGTCTTGTTCATATCCTCAGAGGTCTTGTTCATTTCCTTGTAGGTCTCATTCATTTCCTCCTAGGTCTTGTTAATTTCCTCGTAGGTGTTGTTCATTTTCTCATAGGTCTTGTTCATTTCCTCGTAGGTCTTGTTCTTTTCCTTGTAGGTCTCGGCCTTTTTTAGGAACCTCTTGAAAAGCCTTATAACCGTGGTTTTGAATTCTATATCCAGTCGTTTTTTCCCCCTCCATATCTTTCACATCTGATTTCTTTCCATGTCTCTGCATGGTGGCTGCTTTCCTGAGTTGGTCACTTAGCTTTATGTGGTAGATGTCCTCTAAGGGACAGTGGCTCAGCCTCCCCGGTTACCTGAGGTGGATATGGGTTGCACAGTCTTGTAGAAGTTAAGCCTAGATTATTGTTGTTAGCACTAGGAGGGTTTGACTTCCAGGCCAATTGGCTATGAGGTTCAGCTGGGCTCAGTTTGGATGGGCGGTGTCTCCGGTCCAAGCAGGTAGCATCAGCTCCTCCCTATGTGGCCTCTGGGACTCTGTGCCAGGTGGCAATGGCTGCCAGCATCTTTGAGAGAGAGCTGCTGCCGGTCTCCACCCACTGCCGGACAATTCATCCTCTCCCCAAATGAGTCTGCATATCCAACGTCTCACCCAGAGTCATAAAATAATGCAGTCTGGTGGTTTCCCGAACGAGAGAGTAAGTCACAAGTCCTCTCTCCGCGGTCACGCAGCTGTGCTGTTTCCAAGTTCATGCACACTCTGCACAAGGTCGCCCTCTCCATAAGCTTGCAGACCCTTGCAGCGCCTGAGTTTCGGCATGCCTCCCCACTGTCCAGTTTTTACCCAGTATGTTTGTGGGTTCTCTGGACTTTGCCTGGAGATGGAGAATCAGTGCAGTGGGACATCTTTGTCTACCCCGTTCGAGAAAACTGGCCAGGTTTTCAGCCACCTGCCTTATCCGCTGGTGCGCGTATGGCTCCAAACCTCTCTCTGCACGTATCTTCAATGCTGTCCTCCGCTGCTCTCTGAGTCACAGTGTCCTATCTTCACTTTTATTTGTGGAATTTTCACTCAGCCAGCTTTCCAGTGATTCTGGATGATGTTTGTTCTTTTGTTAAGTTGTAGTTTTGAAATTCCTGTGTATGGCAGCAAGATAGGTGTTTACCTATGCCACCATCTTGGTGCCTTTCTTCTATCTACTCTTAAAAAAAAGGAGTTAACAAAAATAGGAAAGAAGGCACTTACAAAACTAGAAGGGAAACAAAAAAAAGATAGAATAAAAGAACCAATAAATATCAAAAGGATTGTTATTCACATTTGGATGAAGGCAATCTCTAAAGTTATTAGGTAGAGAAAAGCAAAATAGTATGGATGTGGAAGATCCTAGATTTGAAATAGAAAACATTGATGTACAATTAATATTGTATTCATATAATGTAAAATCTTTCTTAATGTCTTGACATATATATATCTTAACAAATTAAAAAGTAATATTGAAATTGACCAAACCTCTGATCAAGCCATGCCAACAGCCACACCCATCAGCCAATCAGGAGCAAATTATGCAAATAAACCCCAACCAAGATGGCTGCAGCCACTGAGAACAGGAGAGAGGCTTGGGTTTACCAGGCAATGGAGGAAGCCAAGCTTTCTGCTTGCCCTTGCTAGCCTAGGCCTACACTCAATGTTACCAAGTTTCAATTATAGAAGACAAATATTCCCAACAGAAATGGCAGCAGCCGTCGAGAGAGCAGAGGCTAGGGTTGCTGGGGCAAGGGAGGAAGCCAGGCTTCTGCAGCCCTAGCGCCTACCTCTCCACTCTAGGCTACCAAGTTTCAAAGAGAAATGGCTGTCACCACAGGATGAGGAGAAGGCTTGGTTCCAATCCAGGCTATGAAGTTTCAATTGTAGAACATAAATTATTACCAGATCCCAGGGCCTCCACTTGGGTCACTGGGGGGCGTGGCCGGCCTGCAAACCACCATAGGCTCCTCACCCAGACTGTCCCACACCCCAAGGGAACCCCCACCCTGATCTGGGACACCCTTCAGGGCAAACCAGCCAACCCCCACCTATTCACCAGGCCTCTATCCTATCTAATAAAAAAGTAATATGCAGATTCACCATCACTTCAATAGACAAGAGGGCTGCCCCCATGTGGTCAAATATCCTGCCCCCATGTGGACACAAGATGGCCACCACAAGATGGTCAGCAGGGGAGGGATGTTGGGAGGGACCAAGCCTGCAAGGGAAGGCAGTTGGGGGTGATCAAGCCTGCAGGGGAGGGTAGTTAGGGGTGACCAAGTTGGCAGAGGAGGGAAGTTGGGGGCAAACTGGCTGGCAGGGGAGCAATTAGATATCAATTAGGCTGGCAGGGTAGTGATTAGGGGGTGATCAGGCTGGCAGGCAGAAGTCGTTAGGGGCAATCAGGGAGGCAGGCAGGTGAGCAGTTTGGAGCCAGGAGTCCTGGATTGTGAGAAGGCTGTTTGCTGCCCATTTAGGCCCGATCCCAGTAGGATCGGGCCTAAACAGGCAGTCGGGCATCCCTTGAGGTGTTCTAAATTTGAGAGGATGCAGGCTGGGTTGAGGGACATCCCCCACACCACTGAGCACAAATTTTGTGCACTGAGCCTCTAGTACATACATATATATCAATGTTTTAAATTCTAACACATGAGAAAGAGAAAGAAGAAGGAAGGAAAAAACGAGCAGAAACTTAAAATGTGTGTTATAGGAAATGTTAACTTAATTAGGTCCAATAATTTATATAGAAATTAATTTTATTTCAATTGCCAGAGAAGGGAGACACTTGTGAATGCTAGTACAAGTCTAAGATAAAGTAAAGTTAAATAAATAAGAATACTAATTTCTGCTTAAATCTCTGCAAACTATTTATCTTTACAATAAGTTAAGCATGTCTTATAATAGGACATATTTTCAACAAAAAGTGTAGGAATAATTGTGCAACCACCTGGAAACAAAATTAAGTTGTGTATCTACCTCAAACTCCATATAAAAATTATCTCAAAATATATCACAACCTAAACATAAGAGCTAAAAGTGTAAAATTTGTCAAAGAAAACAGGTGTAATTCTTTATGACCTTGGATTCTTATATATGAAACCAAAAGTACAAGTGTCACATGAAAAATATAAATAAATTGGACTTCATCAATATTGAAAACTCTTGTATTTCAAAAAACACCATAAAAATGTGAAGAGATAAACCATAGAATGAGATAAAAAATTATAAATAAAATGTGTTATGAGTACCTAGAATATATAAAGGATTATAACTCAATAATAAAAAGATAATAATAATTATTAACAATCGAAAGCTTCTGAATAGACATCTCTAGAAAGAAGATATACATATGGTCAATAAAATTGTGAAGATGTTTCACATCTTTAGCTATTATGGAAATGCAAATGAAAAACATAATATGATGCCACTTCCTACTCATTAGCATGAATAAAATAAAAAAAGACTAGTAATAACAAGTGTTTTTGAAGATGTAGAAAAAGTATACCTTCCATACACTGCTTGGGGAAATGGTGCAACTACTTTGCAAAATTATGTTAAAATTTCTTATAAGGTTAAACATAGAGTTACTGTAAAACCGCAATTTCACTCCTATCTATACATGCAAGAGAATGAAAACACATATCCACACAAAAACTTGGACAGGAATGTTCTTAGCACCAATATTGAGGATAGCAAAAAAAGGTATTAGAAACTTAAATATCCTTCAACTGGGGAGTGGATATATACAAGCTGTTATATACACACAATAGAATATTATTTGGCAATGAAAAGGAATGGGATATTAATGTATGTTGCAACATGAATTAATCTTGAAAACTTTATGTTACCTAAAAACAAAAAAATCACAAGATACTAGATATTATATGATTCAATTTATAAGAAACTAGAGGCCCAGTGAATCAAATTTGTGCATAGGAGGGGGGTCCCCTCAGCCCAGCCTGCACCCTCTCTAATCCAGGACTCCTCAGGGAATGTCTGACTGTCTCTCAGAATCCTGGACTGTCTCTCAGAATCCTGGCTCCTAATCACTCACTTGCCTTCCTGCCTGGTCTCTCCTAACTGCTCCCCTTGCCAGCCTGACTGCCCCTCATTGCCTCTGTGTGACAGCCTGATTGCCCCTAACTGCCCCTGCTGCTGACCATGTTGCCCCCAACTACCCCCTGCCAGGCTGGTCACCCCTTACTGACCTTTTTGCCCTCAACTACCCCCTCTGCCAGCCTGATCTCCCCTAATTGCCCTCCCAGCATCCTGATTGCCCTCAACTGCCCCCCCCCCACTGGCCTAGTCTCCCCTCACTGCCTCTCTGCCAGCCTAATAGCTCCCAACTTGCCCCCCCTTGCTGGCCAGGTCACCCCCAACTCTACCCCTACTGTCCTGGTCACCTCTTACTGCCCCCCCCTTGCTGGGCTGGTTGCCCTCAACTGCCCCCTATGCTAGCCTGGTCACTCCCAACCACCCACCCCTGCTGGCCTGGTTGCCCCTCTCAGCCCACCCTGCTGGCCTGGTCACTCCATACAGCCTGATCTTCAATTGTTTGGTCGTCCCTCACTAACCCCCCTGCCAGCCTGGTTGCCCCATGTAGCCTGCTTGTTCAGTCATTTGGTTGTCCCTCACTAACCTCCTTGCTGGCCTGATTGTAGGCAGCCATCTTATGAGGGCATGAGAGTTAATTTACATGTTACCTCTTTATTGTATAGAATGTCCAGTATAGACAAATCTTTAGAAACAGGAAGTAAAATATTTGCCTAGTATTAAGAAAAAGTGGTGTTTTTTTTTTTGAAGTGATGAAAATGTTCTAAATTGATTATAGTGATGATTGCATAACTCTCTGAATATACTAAATTTTCCATTGAATTGGACACTTTAAATGTATGGTATGTGAATTATATCTCAATTACGCTGTTACAAAATAAAATTATATAAATAAGTGTTGCAGATATTTCATTGACAGTTTGAATAGTCTCTTTTGTATGAGGAAAGCAAAACCAGATGCAAAGTATGAAAAGATTATCAAAATATATTATTCTAAAAATAGAAATGTCATTACCACTGATTGTGCCCAGAAAAGTTTGCACATTTATAAAAAAGCAACATACTGATACAGTACACATTAATCTATGCCTCCTTCTTAAACAGGTTTATCATTTAAAAAAAAAGAATGAAAAAGAAAACCAGTTCTGTAGTGACATTAATGAATCCTAATTAGTGTTTCACAAATTTCTCATTAACCATCAAATTGTTCAAAAGACTAATATATATAAATTTGCACTCTTCTGGTACCGGTGCATATGCACCGGTACCAGAAGAGTGCAAATTTCATGGTTTTGTAACTGAATCATAGAATCATCTTAACATGCAATACCTGGAAACTTGACAAAATCAGAGATCAAAGAGCAAAACTAGTAAGAAGAGTGCAGTAATAAGACAGGTAAAATCATATTAAATTGAATGAAGCTGTAGAAAATATTGAAAGAACAATTATAAAAATAGTTGTATAGCACCACCCCTTAAAATCCCTAAAAAAATTCAGCAGCTACTGAAAAGCTGTAGGAACATATTCTCTAACACACTTATGTGCATGAGAAAGACAATAATTCTGTTCCATCTGTAGAATGTCCCATTGCAATGCCGACATTATTCTGGATTTGGTGAGAGCTCCCTCAGAAGATGCATCTACAACCAGCAGCACTTTCTCCTGAGGTACAAGTACATCAAAGCAGCAATCCTCTTTCCTATATTGCAGTGTACTGAAAAATACAGCACATTCAACAACGTGGAAATGGAGATGTTAGCAGACTTTAAAAGGACCATTGGAATCACAAGTTTATGCAACTGTGATGCATAATATAATGTAATAGGCTGTAATATATTGATTGCATTTGACAACTGTGGACACTTTGACAGTTTTCAAAACATTTCCGCCTCTCTCATTAGACTCACTCTCAACCAAGAGAGCTAAACTGGATGTTTTACAAACAAAGCAAGGCAGCCGTGGGCAGGTTACATTTTGCTTTTGGTTCTGAAGCAGCAGTGCATGAGGAAGGATGCCGGTGGGAATGCAAAGCCATAGGAGGGAAATGGGAAAAGGAAGGTTTTTCCTTGAGCTTTAGTTCTGTATCAGTACAAAGATGAATATACACAGAATCTTGTTCTAGTTCAAACTGTGAGCATAGTTTGTGTTTACTGTATCATGATATGTGGTCCATTATGTAATGGAAAACAAAATATATATACCTCCCAATTCCAACTATACATTTCTCCAACTCCATTGCCAGCATACTCCATCACCCCATACAATCAGAGCCTTCAGGAAACTTCACTCATGCTCCCTCCTATTTAGTCACTTTCCTATATGTCAGTCAGAGTGATTCCTTCGATCTGTGAGTCAAATGCTGCTCAAAATCTTCCAGTATCTTTCCATCTAACTCAAAGTCAAATCTAAAAAATGGTCCAAAGCTTTACACGATCAAAATACCTGATAGCATTGTCTCAACTCTTATCATTGGCTGGCCTTTTGGTCTCTCCAGCCATTCTAACTATAGTCTCCTCCAAGTTCCTCCAATACAGTAGGGGCACTGTAATCATCGTTCCCTCCATTAAGTAATCTCTCCTGCCTTATATTCATGGTTTTTCTCCCTTACTTTATGCCAAATCCTTTCCTGGGTACCCTACTTAAGCCACCTGACTACTGGAGAAATGAAAAGAACTCACTATCTGTTTTCCTACTCAGTTTTTATTTCTATTATTTACAACTATCTGAAAGAGTATATCATTTATCTTAGTAACCTCTTGTGGAAACCCTAATCCTAGTACACTGGATGTTCAAGGCCCATTTGCCATATGCATGTGCAAAAGCAGTGACACAACAGTTATACTGCATGCAATACACAGGCATACCTTTCTATAACTCAATACTGACGTCACTATTTGGCAACAAGCCTCTTTTGTCTGGGTTGGTATACAGATGTGTTACTGACTGGCCAATGTGGGGCTGCTTTGCAAGGCTCCTTTGAAGAACTGTTTTGTCTGATGGTTCCTTGTTAGCAATGGCTATTGGTCTGCAATAAAGTTTCGCCCATATTCTCATGTCTGATACCTGGTGTCTAAGGACCTGTGCACCCAATAGTTGGCATAGTTGAGCAGGATCAAGGAAGAACTTGCTCCCACAACTGGTGCAACAAGCAGGTGTCAGGAGAAAGCGCTCCAACACCTCTCCACCACTAAAATATAGTATACTGTGCACGGTATATAAATTTATATAAGTGAGTGATTTGCTGGGTTATTATCATGTCTATTTAGTAGCCACATTGAGGTAAATAATTTTTTTCTGCTTTTCCCCCAGTGAATATTTTTGTTATTGTCTTGTTAATCCTCACTGAGGATATTTTCCCACTGATTTTTAGAGACTAGAAGTGGTGGCGGGGAGACAGAGAGAAACATCAATGTGAAAGAGACACATCAATTATTTGCCTCCCACATGCATCCTCACTAGGGCCTGGGATCCAACAGAGGTATCTGCTTTTCACCAGAATCAAACCCAGGACCCTTCAGTACAAGGGTCGATGCTCTATCCACACAGCCAAACCTGCCAGGGCTCCCAAGAAATGTTTTGCAAAACATTGAACTTGGTGCTATGGGACATGCAGAGCTGAATAAAATATGCTCCCTTGCTTGACTCCTTATATATGAAATACAAATGGAAAATAAAATGGTTGGTATCACATTTACATTTTGTGATACATCTCAGAACAATTTAACTTTAAATCAGGATATGGAAATCCTAGAACACAATCTAAGCGTCAGAAGAATATTTGAGGCTTTTCAAAGCTAAAATATTTTATGTAGCCTCAGTGCATGACAGCTCGTATTTATAATTCAAAACCCACATTCTGCCACTTAGAGCTGACTGAGTCACAATTCCTGTAGCAAGCTGTCTTTCTTCTTTTTTCCCTCCATCCCTCCCTCCCTCCCTCCTCCCTCCTTCCCTCCTCGCGCCATCCCTCCTCCCTCCTTCCCTCCTCCTCCTTCCTTCTTCCTTCTTCTTCCTTCCTTCCTTCCTTCCTTCCTTCCTTCCTTCCTTCCTTCCTTCCTTCCTTCCTTCTTTCTTTCCTTCTTCCTTCTTTTCTTCTTCCCTTCTTAAATTTTCAGTATAATATGAGAAAAATTAAATTAAAAATAAGAAAAGGAAGCTAAATTAAATGCCTACATTCATATGACATCTGATAATCTGATAGGAAGAAAGCTGAGAAAACTTGGCAAACTAGCTTATGTGTTGTGATGTACCCCCATCTTACAGAGGACACATAAAAAAGTCAAATTATGGAGTCATTTTATTAAAAAAATCAGAGGCATACGAATGGCTAATGCTCTTCAAATCCCACAGCCCCGAACAGCTAAACACAACTGGCTTATACTGGCAGAATATCACAAAAGTATTGATTACATCTTTGGGTCTGGAACGAGGAACATACTTCGTGAAAAAGCATGTTTTACAGAAGCAGAAATTGAGCGAGTTAGTATCTAAGAATCATTAAATCAACAGAAACACATTATCTGGGACCACCTGGTCAGCAATTTAGAATAATTGTGCTGTTCAGATTTTGGGCTCACTGAGTCAACAGGAATGCACTCTCAGTAGCCACTTGAGACAATTTAGGATAATTGTGCTCTCCTGGCTCCAATACCACTGAATCAACTGAAACTCAGTTATCTGTAGCTGCTGAGACAATTGGGATAATTGTCTGTCTTGGTTCCCAGAGGAATGTGCTCCGATGACCAGTGAGATCACAATCAATGGGATATTCAAACCGCCAGCAAGGGAACATTCAATAAGACATCAGTTCAGAAAATCAAACTAACTCTTCTACTATTGTAGCAAGCAAGCAAATGGGTACAGAAGCCAATTAGCAGGTTAAGATTAAAACTGCAGTGTCTACCAAAGCAATTGCTGCCCTACTTCATATGTACCATAAAACATAGTTGCCTCGAAGCACATTGGGTAGCAAAATACATACATATCTCTGTTACAATGAGAGAGCCAACAGTTAAAATAATATGTTGTTGTAAGTTTTAGAACTTAAATTGGAAATCTCAATATTTGACAAATTTCTTTAAAATACTGTTATTTTTGCCGAGACTGGTTTGGCTCAGTGGATAGAGCGTCGGACTGCGGACTGAAGGGTCCCGGGTTCGATTCTGGCAAGGGCATGTGCCTTGGCTGCGGGCACATCCCCAGTAGGGAGCATGCAAGAGGCAGCTGATCGATGTCTCTCTCTCATCGATGTTTCTGACTTTCTATCCCTCTCCCTTCCGCTCTGTAAAAAATCAATAAAATATATTAAAAAAATAAACTAAAATACTGTTATTTTTCTTACAAATATGGTAAATGATGTGTCATAGTTTTGTGGACATGTGTATGTGTATTTTACTGATACATTAAACCCTTCAAAGAAAATATTTCAAATGAACCAAATAGTTTACTATACATAGATAAAATGTATATAGAACTACATTATAATTATTCAAGGTGTTATTTTATTGTTTTTATTTTCATGTTTACTAGATAATGCTTTAAAATAACAGCTTAGTTAAGGTAATTAATGTTGAATTACGGTAGAAAGCCAATTGAATTACTTGTGACATTCACATTAATAGTAAATGAGTTCACTGTGATTAATGGTTTTAAATGGATACCAGAGGAATTAATATTGATTAGGCAATTATTTTAAAGTGTTACTGTTTATTGCAATTTATACGAACTTACTTTTTTGAGTAAACCTTTTTTTTATTGGCAGCTACGGAATTACCTGGGGAGCCTGAATTGGCAGCACAAAATTGTGTTTGTTTCCTTACCTATAAAATGGCAAAATGTGAAACTTTCCTTAACTCTCCTCTCTTTGATAGTAGTCCCCAAAATCCCAAGGTTTTTAACAAGTTCTGTATGATTGTTTATAATCTCTCCCAAATGCAATGGGCTCTTGAATCTCCTGTGTAGTTAAGTCTTATGTATTCTGTAAGGCCTATCTCAGGTCCTGAACCTACATACACTTCTCTACTCCATGTAACATCTCTACAGTACTTGACAAATGCTGGAGCTCTAGCATATCACTTCAGATTACCCTAATAGTTGTTCACATTTTAATACGTGTGCAGGAAACCAGTCATTGCCTCACTAATAGAGATGTGAATAGAAAAATCAGGAAGATTGGTTAACCTTAATCCTTCTGAAAGGTCAGAGCTATTCATTCATGGTTTAGTTGAGACATTGGTAGTTGAAGCAGTCTCCACTTGTTAGTCTTACTTAAATTCTTGCTGAAATTTCCTGACTGAAAGGATATGAGTGTATCTCATAGGCTTAATCAAAGGGGATAGCAAGGCCAGAGCTGGGGGTAGTCCTTCCACTAGAGGTGAGCTGCCGCCTGGCCCCCAATATTCCCAAATTTATGCTTTTCTAGTCGCTTTCATTTGTGTTTGGCCTTCTCCAGAACCCAAACCCTGAATTGGAACCCTGGACCACGTGGGAATTGAAAGGGGTTCCCATATATGTGCTTATATAAATGTGTCACACATAAATATTTTCAACAGTGGGAAGTTTTCATGGAGATGGATAATCTCACTTACAAATTGTTAAACCATCTGTAATTGCCAGACATAAACATGTGCAGATTAGTCCTCTTAGGTGGTAGGAAATAATAGTAATTATGTCTGTCCTTATCATATATCTGAGTGGAAATGTACTGTGAGACTGACAATCAATATAAGTTCCATGTTCATCTCTTAATGGAAAACTGGGAGGCTTATATCTTTGAATCTCCATATGTTTTATTAAAATGTATAATTAAATATTATTCTCAAGTATTTTCAAAAATAGAACAAATAAATTACTGTAAATGCAACTGTAAAAGATGGGACACTTTTATTCAGAAGCTTCTGATTATTCCATTATTTCTCTTTTTAACACAGCTTATGAGTAAATCTTCATCAGATGAGGATATAAGGGAAATGTTTTCTCCAACAGCAGGAGAACATTTAGGAAGACGTTACCTTCTGAATCAGTCAAGGCTCTCCAAAAACACACAACAATTTTATATTTATCATCTATCTAATTTTCTACTAAGAAAGATTTATAACTTATGTTAAGGAACTAACATGAGTGTGGGGACTAAGAAATCTAAAATCTGTGGGGCAGGAGGATGGCAGACAGGAGTTAGAAAAGACATTTATTTATGTTTATATTTTTAAGAGATTTTTTTTTGAAAAATTGATTTTTATAGAGAGGAAGGAAGAGGGAGAAAGAAACATCACAGTGATTGGCTGCCTTCTGCATCTCCTCCCTGCCCCCAACCATGAGGGATGGAGCCTACCTGAAATCTGAGCAAGTGCTCTGAACAGCAACTGGCTATCCTTCCATGCATGGGACAAACCCCAACCAACCGAGCCACACTGGCTAGGGCAATGCTGCCCTTTCAAAGAATAATTATTTTCCAGGAAACCTCAGTTTTATTCTTAAGCCCTTCAGCTGATTGGATGAGGCTCACCCACATTATCCTATCTAATAAAAGAGTAACATGCAAATGTGACCATACCTTGGCTCCTGATTGGCTATGCTACCAGCCAATCAGGAGCAGGGGCGGGGCCAAGTGGCATGAGCACTGGCCCCAGGGGTGGAGATGAAATGGCGGTGGCATCGAGCACCCAGCGAACAGGTGCTGTGAGGGGAAACAGCGACAGCAGCAGCAGTTGTGGTGGTGGCCGGCCAATCAGGAACAGGGGGCAGGTGTGGGGGGGGCAGGGCTGTGGTGGGAGAGGGCGGGCCTGCCATGGGAGAGGGTGGCCTTCAGTGCCCCTAGCTGGCATGGTGGAAGAGGGTGGGCCTTCAGCACCTTTGGCAGCATGGCAGGAGAGGGCAGGCTGTCTGCGCCCTAAGCCAACCCGGCAGCCCACTGTCTCCCACCAAGAGATGTTGGAGAGGGCAGGCTGTCCACACCCCTGGTGGGAGTGGCGGGAGAGGGCAGGACTGGGGCAGGAGAGGGTGGTCCTGCAGCGGGAGAAGGGGGGCCATTCGTGCCTCCAGCACATCCCGTGGTCTGCCCTCTCGGGCCTTGGGGCAGGAGAGAATGAGCCATGTGCAGCAGGAGAGGGGAGACCATCTGCGTCCCTGGCCAGCGCAGCCAGAGAGGGCGGCCTTCACCATCCCTGGCCGGTGCAGCAGGAGAGGGAGGCCCTCAGTGCCCCTGGCTGGCATGGTGGGAGAGGGCGGGCTGTCTGCACCCTGGCCAACCCAGAGCCCACCCTTTCCCGCCACCTGGAGGGAGAGAACAGGCTCGGGACAGCAAATTTACACCATGCCAAGCAGAGAAGCCAGATCTGAAAGCCCAAGCCCCCAAGTACCCGACAGGGCTTCCTGTGCTGGGGTCCTGAGGAGGCCCCAGGACAAGCATCTCCCCAGAGGCTGTGCAGAAGAAGGAGAGGAACCTCTGGATGAGGGACACTCCCCCCCCCCCCCCAATGCACAAATTTTGTGCACTGGGCCTCTTAGTCAAGAATAACTTCCTATATTTAAAGTCAAGTGATTATTCATCCTAACCACATTGATCATATACTTTCATAGCAACATCTAGAATAGTTATTTTATTTTATTGAATATTTGAATACTATTGCCTACCAAGGTGAAATATAAAACTACCCATCACCTGTAATAGGAGTATAGGTGTTTAATGTAGAAACCTTTTAAAATTTTTGCTTTATATTTCTTAGTATACTTAGTGCTTTTTAGATTTATTTTCTACTTCTTTGATTTTGCCAACTGGCATTCTTTTTTAGTAGAAAAATATATAAAAACACAATAATATATATGTGTATATATATATTTCAAAGTAGCTATTTGTCTATTTTCTTTATGATGAGGAATGGCTTGTTATTTCTGCTGTAAATAGTAATTCTATTCATTACCACTATTTTAAATAAAAGAGAAATTACTCATTAACTTCCTCATGTCATTAACATTATGACAAGTACTAATTATCATAAAGGATAGAGATAATAATCAAATGATAAATAATACATATCAGAAATAAAATAAAAGACATTCTATTATTATGGGCATGAAAATAGTTTCTTAAGCCTAAGCAAATTAATATTAACATTTAATTGCTTCCTTTTATTTTGGGCTTTAGATATCTTTTTTGCAAAAGCTTGGGAGCAAGCCCTTTGCTTATCAAAATATATTCTCAGGTAATGTTCCATATATACAGGTTGATTTACATTTATTATTGATGCTCTTTTTTCTCCAGGTCTTAATAGATTTACTGAAATTAGGTAAGTTTTCCAACTTAAGGGAATTGGCCTGGAAATTTTTGATATACTCTTATCGTTCTCAAAGGAAAAAATCCAATCACTCACACAAATGCTCTTTGATTGTGTCCATGTAACATTCCTCAATTTAACTTCAAGAAATGCTTAATGTATTTCCATAGGTACCACAATTTATTGCATTTTTCTAGCCAGGAGTATATTTAAACTGAAAGTAGTTTGTCTTGGTGTCAGCACAGAAAATTGTTATTTCCCTTGTCTTTGCATGATTGTGATGCAGAGGAGAAAAAGATTAGAAAAACAGAATAATATAAGTGGTAAAACCCAAAAGGGAATGCCTCTTGGACTTCCACATGGATAGAAATATGGACAAAATGGGACTATTCAAAGATTATGCTCAATTTCCAGCTAATTAAAATAACAGGCGATAGAGAGTGAAGAAATATGTAATACATCTCTAAGATTTGGATTATGCCATAAGTAACCGTTATAAAATATATAAAGTTGATATCGATCTAGTCCACAAGAGACAAATATTTACAACATTAAAAAAAAGAATAAATAGAAGAGACTGAAGTAAGTCCACTCCCTTTGAAAGCCGGATTCTTATCTCTTAAGTATAACTGTTTTTGCTACAAATCTTGAAATATCTTCCATGGCACATGTGCAATAACTGATCTTAAAAGATACATACCATTATGTGGCTGAGTATCTCTGGGGAAAATTCACTTCTTAAGTTAAAATGTAGTTAGAGGCTTATCAGGTGATATTTATGGCATATCTTATTAGAGGAAAATTATCATTACTTCCATTAGTGATTAGTGCACCAGAAGCTAAATATTTTATGTCTTAAAGAATTCATTCCATTACCATTAGCTTATTATTACTGTATTTTATCCTTTTCTTGCAGTATTATCAAGGTAAAGACTGCTTTCATTTCATCAAGCTAATGTAGTGGCTGCTATTGCTATATTTTCCCCCCATTATTGCTTAGATTAGGATTTCTCCTAAAATGGCTTCCTGAGTGAATCAAAAATAAAGTTTCTGTTCATTTTTCTACTCTTCTTTTCTTAAAAAATAGGTAAATGAGAACTTGTAACTCTTATTTCTTTGCTAGGCAGGCAAAGCCATGCTTTGCCAACATATAATTTAAATTACACAATTTATCTAATGTTGCTAATGGCACCGTTATCACCATCACCAACTTCCTTGTAGGGGCAGGTCATTCTGCCACATTTGTATAAAGGGTAGTCGCTGCCACAATGCACTTGAAGAGTTCTCTCAAATACAGGCTTAACATTGCATTATTTAGACAAAACTGACTTCCAATCTTGAAACTACTTTGTTCTGAAGTATTTTATGTTTTTACTAATGATTTTTAGTAAAACTAGAGTTAAATCACAACTAGAGTTAAATAGCAGGCTGTGTCCAGTGTGATAAGTAATATTACCTTCAAAACAATCACAGCATGAAAGTTGTTATGTTATGAAGTCAGCTTATAGGAAAAAGATTGCTGATGTAAAAATTTAATTTTGAGTGCTTTGTGTTTCTTCCACAGTTTGTATAATGAATATAATCTATTTTCCAAAAATCTACAGTTGTTAATATGGATCACACACTATTATTTTTTAAGTAACATCCATTTTCATGGACATAGCTTATGAGTCCTATCATGAGCTGGTCCTTGCTTCTGTCTTTGGTCTCTGCTCCTACCTTCAATCCACACTCCTCAGTCTTCTATTTGCTGTCCGGCCATGTGGAATCACTTCCTAGATCTCACTGTTTTCTGGCTATGGTGTATATCATTTGTTCTGCTGTTAAACTAACAGCAAAGCCAAGGAACTGAGGTGGTTCTAATGCCTTATCAAGCTACTTAAGCAAACCAAATCATCCTACATAATAAAGAGGTAATATGCAAATTGACCATCACTTGAACACACAAGATGGCCATCCCCATGTCGTCAAAACCAGCTGCCCCCATGTGGAGACCAAAAGATAGATACCACAAAATGGCCAGCAAAGGAGGGCAGTTGGGGGTGACCACGCTTGCAAGGGAAGGCATTTGGGGAGATCAGGCTAGAGGAGAGGGCAGTTAGGGGCAATCAGGCCAGCAGCAGGGAACAGTTAGGTTTTGATCAGGCTGGCAGGGAAGTGGATAGGGGTGATCAGGCTGGCAGGCAGAAGCGGTTAGGGACAATCAGGTAAGCAGGCAGGCAAGCAGTTGGAAGCCAGCAGTCCTGGATTGTGAGAGGGATCCCAGATTGGAGAGGGTACAGGCAAGGCAAGTTCTTAAGCTAGGGCCACTCAAATAATTTCCTTGTTTTGCTTCCATACCTACTCTACAAAAATTGTGTCCATACTGACTCTTGCTGATGCATTTCTAATTACTTCTGGTTTCACACTGATTGACTTGATCAATTTTTGCTTAAAAACTTGAAATTTTTAACGTATCTCAGTTTATCTTTTAATGCTGCCTATAATATTCTTTTCCCTGTTTCTTTAGCTGTTTAATTATTTTCATTCTAGGTGTTAAGTATAGAAGTAATCTCCTCAGAAGAACACTTTTTCTCCCCCAAAGACAGAGTTAATTGCATCATCTTGCACCGGTTGTATAGCATTTATCCCATGAAATCAGAGCTGCTTGTTGCAGAGTGCCTTATTGTGCACTACTCTCTACTCAGCACCTACCAGGAACACAGGCATTGTAGATATAAAATCATTGTTGATGGAATGAATGATTGGGCAAATGGTCTTTGCTTTGTAATAAGAAATATGCTATACACATGGGCAGATAATTGACTTTTTTCCCCCTCTATCTTTACAAGAAAGAATAATGTCTTGTTCTCATTTCCAACTCTGCCCCCTTTTTGATGTATTTTCTAAAAGTGTTTTGAAGCCAGGACAATGGGAGGTCTTACCCTAGTCTATGCTGATAACTGATTAAAAAATGTACTTAATGAAATGTGGTCGAAAATACATAGTGATATGTTTGGAAAGGTTTTTCTCCTCTTTTATGCAATTAATGAAACATTTATTTCCATGAGTACCCCTGCTGTGAAGTGGTTACTTTTCTCCATTAGCTTTAATTAAGTGTGTTCATTTAAAGGAGACTTACAAATTTTGTTTTTAAACACAAACAAGTGAAAAATAGCCATATTCCTTTGAGGTATTTACCCACATTTTCCAACTATGCTTCAACAAAACAGATAGCTGAAGTCTTACCCGACTTTCTCACGGCCACACATTTGATCTCTTGGACTCCTTGTTGGACTAGCTGGTCACGATTTCACCAAGAACTCTGACTGGTAAGAGGCCTTTACTTCAAAACTTTACTTCAAAACGTGAATTACACAGAATGCAGCTGCTGTCTCACTACTTTGCATTTGACAAAATACTTCTCGCAGAAGTAAATTGGCAAGAGAGGTACTTGTAACAAGAGACTGAAAGCAATGTCAAAAAAAAATTCTTAAACTGTTTTTGAGAATTCATTGCTTTGTATTGCTCAGTTTCATGTTTTTCTTTTTTTCATAAACATGGAGATTCTTTGTTCCAAGAAAAAAAATCTTAACACTGTGGCATTGCCCAATTGCTTGAAAATTTTGAAACTTTGTAATCCTTCTGAGGAAGGGAAACAATTCTTGATTAATAATAGTATCAAATATTAAAATGATCAATATATTCTATTTACTCTGCATCATAACACTGCTCAAGTAAAATGAAAAACGTAAACATTTGTCTTTAAAATGACTAACAATTGTGTATTGCATTGATCTAATGAATTACTTTCTGATTTTTTTAGAGAAATATAGTTCTTAATGAAACCATAATCAAGTTTTAATTATCCATTTCCCTTGAATATACCCAGTACATATTTAAATCACCTAAAATTATAAAGAAAAATGTTTGAGATGAATTTGGCTAAAACTTTAGATGAAAATAAATGAAAACTACCCAGATGTGGTTTCTAAACAGTCCATGTGTTCCCTGTTCCAGCAGTGCCAATATCATTTAGGAATTTATAATATCATAGTCCTGTATGAAATTTCATGTGGTAAATCACTAATCTAAAATTCATTCTTCTACACTCAGATGCCTTTTGGATCATTTATCACTGATGTTTTCTGAGAAGCTGAAATATATGGCGATAATCTGTGTACCTCAGATATCATTTTTGTAATGTACTTTTTCTTTATCTGCTACTTGTCTTAAAATATTAGTTTGGGCACTTTTAATTTTCTTGTACTCTCTTATTATTGAATTCAAATTTAGAGTTTTGTTCTTCACTGTCTTTTAACTTTCTGAATATTTGGTCTCACTGATGAACTTCTCCCTTGATTCAATAACACTACTCTCATGCTTTTCTTATATTGCTTCACAGACATCGTTTTGTTCATATTCTACTGAATCATCAAGATTCCTGGAGGTTTTACTCCACCCTCTTCTGCAATTTCCTCTCTTCCAATGACTTCAGTTTCTGTCTACAACTGATCTACCTGTACTGAAGTCACATTCTCCCAATCGTTTTCCTTATGAGTTTTACAAATAAATTGCAAATGCTTCATTGTAATCTCCACATAAAACCAGCCTGTTGTTATTATGCCTCTCTTTCCATTTTTGTTCCAAATGACTGCTATTCTCTTCAACAGAATCATTACAGCTCTTTCTTCCCAGCCACCCAGTTTGGAAACTTCCAAATTGTTTTTTTCCTCCTCACTTTCAAAATCAACCATACATCTTTGATAGTAGTCCTCTTTTTTGTTCCCATTTACTCTTAGGAATTTCCATCTATTATCTATTCAACTGTTTTAATGGCCTCTTAAATATTCTACATGCTACACATTTATCCAGAATTTAGAGCGTCTTCCACTGTGTATTTTTCAAAATAATAGTTTGGTCATATCATCTATCTCCCTTAAAGCATTCCTTAGTGTCACACTGCCCCCAAAGTGTTTCAACTTCTTAGCAAGGACTAATGAAATCTGTTTCAAAACACCTATTTCATATCTATTATGCTAGTGATGTCAAACTTCCTTATGCTTGCTAGTCTTTTGTTCAATGTAGAATTCAGTTACGTTCTTTACTGCCTATCAACACTTTTTCATCCTAACCTCTCATGTTACTCTTATGTTTCCTTTTTCATGAAGCTTTCCCCAAACCTTATTCTGTTCTCTCCAGTGAATCTTTAACATGAGAATTAACCTTTTCTTCCACTGAACTCACATAGTATGTTGCTTATACCTCTTTCTTAGCACTCACTTTATCCTGTTAACTATGTAGAGTTACAGTACAGTTAACTATTTGTATGTCTGTAAACACAACTATATTATAAACATAATAACTTATTCAATGTGTAAACTTCATAGATCCTAGTTGATGAATATATGAGCCAATGACCACAGACTGAGTCAGAGTTACTAATATTCTTTGGGGCTTTGAAAAGCCCTCCTTTACATCATCAATTTCTACTACTCACTATTATCCTATACTAGAGGCCTGATACATGAAATTAATGCAAGGGGCTTGGCCCTTGACATGGCTTCACTCAGAAGGTCTTCCAAAAGATTGTCTGGTCTAATTAGCATATTTGGCTTTTATTATTATTCTATATATTAAAGAGGTAATATGCAAATTGACCCTCATGCCCTCACTAGATGGTTGGTCCCATGTCATCACAATATGGCCGCCCTAACACTGTCACAAAATGGCAGCCCCCATGTTGTCACAAGATGGCTGGCAGGGGAGGACAATTGGGGGAGACCAGGCCAACAGGGGAGCAGTTAGGTGTCAATCAGGCTGGCAGGGAAATGGTTAGGGAGTGATCAGGTTGGCAAGCAGAAGTGGGTTAGGGGCAATCAGGCAGTCAGGCAGGCAAGTGGTTAAGAACCAGCAGTCCCAGATTATGAGAGGGATGTTCAATAACCAGCAGTTGGACATCCCACAAGGGGACCCAGATTAGAGGGAGTGCAGGCTGGACTGAGGGATCCCTTGTCCAGTGCATGAATTTCATACATGGGGCCTCTAGTCTATATAAATAAAAGTCTAAGCAACCAAATGACCGAATGACCATCAACCAGTTGCTATGATGTGCACTGACCACCAGGGGGAAGACAATGCAAGAACTGCCTCCTGGTGGTCAGTGCACTCACACAAGTGGGAGCGCCTCTCAGCAGACCAATCCATCCCAGCAGCCCACCAGCTCCATGGCAGCCACTCCCTCCCTCAGTAGTCCTCAGGTCCAATCTCTGGAGAATGGGCTAGGTTCTGATGAACCAGTTCTGTTGGCATGATCCTGACAGCGCCAGTGGCCTCCTGGAAGTCAGCCTCAGATATCAGAGTTGCTTCCCCTCTCTGGACTCTCTGCAAGGAAGAAACAATAGAAAAGTGGCTGCCAGGTGGCCCCCAACAACTGGCACAAACATCAGCCACACAGATCCAAATCCCAGGCCAGTAAGGGTGTTCCACCAACTGCCTGGAGGGCCAATAGCATCCCAGCGCCCCCCCCCCCAAACCCACCTTGGGTTGGGTGCTAGACATAGGGCTCACAGTAAGTGAGTGCCACTGTGGCAGCATCAGCCTCTCCTGATCAGGACTGACTGAGGGTCAGCCCATGACAGGAGCAGCAGGGCTGGGATGAATGGGAACAGCTGGCAGAAGCGGCAGAAGGTTTTGGCCCAATTCCTGTGGGCCATGCCAAGGGACCCCACCCATGCACAAATTCATGCACTGGGCCTCTAGAAGATAATAAAAGCCTAATATACTAAGTTTTTGCTTGTCCAACCAATCAAAATGTAATGTGCTAATGATATGCTAAGGCCACTCGACTGCTCACTATAACATGACTGACCACAAGGGGGCAGACAGTTGACTGGTCACTCAGTCACTATGACATGCACTGACCACCAGGGGGCTGGTACTCAGATTGGTAGGTTAGCTTGCTGCTGGGGTTCAGCCAATAGGGAGTGTGTGAGATGAGCCAGACATGCCATAGAGTCCTCCCGTGGTCCCTCCCTGGCTAGCCAACCTCCTATGTCCCTCCCAGCCCTGATTGTGCACTGGTGAGGTCCTTCAGTCTGGCCTGCTCCCTCTCATAATCTGGGCCAAGGAATGCCTCCCCACCCCGAGTGCATGAATTTCATGCACTGAGCCTCTAGTATTATCAGAAAATTCCAGTGGGGCCTTCACAGTTATAAAATACACTTTGCAATAGCTCTACTTTCTCTCACTATCACAATAAACCATTTAGATTTTTCTATAAGAGGCCACTAGAGAGGTGAAATTTTTAGGAGTTTTTGATGGGAATGAGAACAATGTAAATTCAAAGTCAATTGAATGAAGGAGTTGTGGACTCACTGACTTACTCCCTTTGGGATAGATCACCTTTTAATTCTGAAAAGGTAGAAAATCATATCACCTTACAGAAACATGGCTGGAAATTTGTTAGACAAGATTTCTAGGCTCCAACCACATTCCTGGATTAATAATAGAACTAAAGTCCTAGCTAGTTTGGCTCAGTGGATGAAGCATTGGCCTACGGTCCAAAGGGTCCTGGGTTTGTTTATGGTCAAGGTCTCATACTTCAGTTGTGGGCTCCTCCCCAGCCAAGGCCCTGGTTGGGGATCATGCAGGAGGCAACTAATCAATGTGTTCCTCTTACATCAATATTTCTCTCTATCATTTCTTCTCTCTTCTACTCCCCCCCCCCAAAAAAAAAATACACCCTTGGGTGAGGATGTAAAGAAAATAAAACTGAAGTCTCAGAAGACCATTAGAGAGATTTTCATAAAGTGATCATAGATTGGGCTGCAAATATCTGCTACAGCAAGGAGATTCAGGAAAGCTGAAGACACTTGAATAACCCTAATCCCAGAGCCTGTGCTAAAATTTGAGTCATGAAGAAATTAAAGACTTAGACCTCTTCTCTAAACACATTCCATTTTACCTATGACTCTTAAAGAATGCTTTAATTATCTATTATCATATAACAAGCCAATAGGTCATTAAAGTAAACTGATTTCCATTAAAAATAATAAGTTACAAAACAAAACAAAAAAACAAAAATTTTAACCTCTTATGATTATCTGGTTTCAGCTGGAACTACAGTCTTCAGGAGGCTTAACTAACCTGGAGTATCCAACAGAGCATACTCATTATTATTACTAGAGGCCAGTGCACTGGAGGGGTTGTCCCTCAGCCCAGACTGTACCCTTTCCAATATGGGACCCATCAGAGGATGTTGACTTCCAATTTAGGCCCAATCCCACAGGGCAGTTGGACATCCTTCTCACAACCTGGGACTACTGGCTCCTAACCACTCACCTGCCTGAATGCCTGATTGCCTATAACTGTTTCTGCCTCCAGTCTGATCATCCCTAACTGCTCCCCTGTAGGCGCAATTGCCTCCAACTGCCCTTCCCTGCCAGCCCAATTGTCCCCTACTGGCTTGATGCCTCCAACTGTCCTTCTCTGCCAGCCATCTTGTGATGACCATCTTGTGTGGCCCTCTTGTAACAACATGGAAGTGGACATTTTGTGATGATGTGGGAGGCAGCCATCTTGTGATGACATGTGGTGGTCATCATGTGATGATGTGAGGGCATGAGGGCCACCTAGGCTCTTATTAGTATAGATTATTATTATTATTATTATTATTATTATTATTATTATTATATATTTTTCCCATCACCATTTATCACCTCTATGCCCTCGTTCACCTCCAACATCCTTCTTCCACCCCACCGTCGTCCATGTCCAAGATTTCTCGCTCTTCTTTTTTTCTTTTTTGCTCAATTCTACCACCATCCCAACACCCACCCTGCCTCCAGAGCTGTCTACCTGCTCTCCATGAGTCTGTCTCTGTTTTTCTTGGTAATTCAATTTGTTCAGTAAATCCCCAATATGAGTGAAATCATATGGTACTTATCTTTCTCTAACTGGCTTATTTCATTTAGCATAATGTTCTCTATGTTCATTCATGCTGTCACAAAGGGTAAAATTTTCTTCCTTTATATAGCAGTGTAGTATTCTATTGTATAAATATACCACAGCTTTTTTGTTCCCTCACATATCGATGGATGCTTGGGCTGCATCCAAATCTTGATTATTGTAAATAACACTGCAAGGTTTTTAGGTGTACTATATTTTGAATTAGTGCTTCAGATTTCTGTGGACAAATTTCCAGAAGCAGGTTCTCTGGATCATAAGGCAAGGGTGAGTCCTGTGATTTTAAGTTGATGCAGGCATGTTGTTTGGAGCTCAGCTGGTTCTATCCACAAGAGTAAGTTGCTAATAGTGAGGCCTTCTCATAGCATGGCCTTTGGTTTCCAAAAGTGCCAAAGTGGAACTTGCAGATCTATGATTCATCCTCAAAGTTATACAATTTTATTTCTGCTTTATTCTTTTGACCAAAGCAAATTAGATGGTTATCCTAGGTTCAAAGGGCAGTTGACTTTGTCTCTTTTTTTATTTTTATTTCTACTGATTTCAGAGAGGAAGTGAGAGGGAGAGAGAGATAGAAACATCACTAACAAGAGGGAATCATTGATTAGCTCCCTTCTTCATGCTGCCTACTTGGGATTGAGCCCACAACCCAACATGTGCCCTTGACTAGAATCGAACCTGGGACCTTTCAGTCCGCAGGCCAATGTTCTATCCATTGAGTATGACTTAATCTCTGAATGAAGGAAATGACAAAATATTTTCAGACATCATTAATCCACTATACTTATATTGTGGAGAACTATACTATACATACATTTTAACCAAAAAAAGGTTTGGCACTACCATCTAAATGTTATATATCCATATTTTAAGTGTGGACCAAAATTATGCAATATAAACATTTTTTGGGGAACCACATGACACAACTGAATCATTGAACAGATTGTCAACTAAAATCATATTGCTTATTATATATTTATATCTGTTGTCACAACCATCCTAATTTATTTTTATTTTTGAACATATGTTTAATCAATAATTTGTGCTTCTTTCCAAAAATCATTTTACATGATTTTTTAGGATAACTAATTATCATTGAGTTGATATTTAGTAAATGACATGAATATCCTCACTAACTGTGAAATTTAATAAACATAAGATTATTAGCTATCATTGTAAAATACATTTGCTTTTTTAATTGTATAAATCTCAGACAACTTAAGTATGAGTAAATTTTTCAGATACTTGAAATAATGCAAAACATAAAATTACATTGTTTTCTAGATTATATAATCTTTTGTTAATATTATTTTATTACTTCAAAAATATCATTATAACTTAATAATTTATTTAAACAGCCATTGTAAAAGCTAAAGGATATACCAATTTAAAATCACTTGTAAACTTGTAAAATATATTTCAATGGAAAACAGAAATATTCTTGCCCTTGCCAGTGTGGCTTACTCAGTTGTGTGCCCTTCTATGCACAGAAAGGTTGCCAGTTTGATTCCTGGTCAGGGCACATGCCTGGATTTCAGGCTTGATCCTCAGAAGGAGATGTGCAGGAGGCCAATCGATGTTTCTCTCTCTCTTTCTCCCTTCATCTCTATAAAAACCCATAAACTACTCATTTAAAAAATAATAGAAAACAATCTTATAAGCTGCACACTTCAACCGATTACTTACTCATTTGAAATTCCTTTAAAGCATATTTTAATTTAAATTTTGTTTATATTTATGAGTCTTTACATTAATAAGAAAACTGAAATCATAGGGGCGATTGTTAAGCTCTGAAATGATTTCTTTAAATTATTTCCCTGAAGAATAGGTCTAAGGAGCCTTATTCTTAACATGAAGTTGTCTGACAGGACGAAGTAGTTTTTCCCTCTTTACTTGTGCTTTCATCATAAGCCAAACCTAAATGGCTCTTGTAACTCTAGATTTAGATGAGGGTTACAGCTGTATCAGTTTATACAACATCATTGGTTATTCAATTGAGAGAGATGTTGGTTTCAAAGTTGCCAAATTCTGGATTGCTTTTTTAGACTTAGATATTATTGTTAGTATAATAGAGCCTGTGAACTTATAATAGAAGTCTGTTTTCTTTAAAAAATGAAAGGAACTCTGGGGTTTCATAGGAAATTTTCTTGGAAAACTTTAGCTCACATACATTCATTTTTAAGTAAAGAACAATCTTCATAAACTCAATTGAATGAAAGAAATTTTACAAAATAATGTGGAATTGATTTCAGTTGAGGACTACTTATTTTTTTTAAAGCAAACCAAGTGACAAGAAATAATGAGACTCAAAATATACTATACTCTTACATGCCTGTATGATTTTTTAAAAGGAAATCAATACACTTTTTCTTTGTATATGTGTATATGTCTATAACTATGAGGATTACCAGATAGATGATAGATACTTCACCTTTTAAATTATCTTGTCCTTTTTGAATCCTCATCAGCCTTCAGTAACCTAGCTTAGCATTTAATAGAACTTCAGTGTGTGTGAGTTACTGTAAATCATTCATGTGGAATCCCTGAACTATCAGGGTAAATTGGCACAATGACTGGCATTATCCAAAATATGGAAAAGTCAGATTTTATGAGTATTATGACTGGCTTTGAGCAGTGAAAAGCTAAATTTAATTAGCATTACAAAAATATAGTCCCTGTGGTTTGCCTTGGCTTGCCTATATGGCAAAACATCTCAGCAATTAACTTGAGTTTGGCATATAGAGGCATGACACAAAACAGTACATGAAATAATTCTGTGTCCTGTTCACAGTGATCTAGTATGTGATGCCTAAAATTCTAAGCATAAAATAGCTTTTTAAAAAAAATATATTTTATTGATTTTTTACAGAGCGGAAGGGAAAGGGATAGAAAGTCAGAAACATTGATGAGAGAGACATCAATCAACTGCCTCTTGCAAGCCCCCTACTGGGGATGTGCCCGCAGCCAAGGTACATGCCCTTGCCGGAATCGAACCTGGGACCCTTCAGTCCCCAGTTCGACGCTTTATCCACTGAGCCAAACCGGTCTTGGCAAAAATAACTTTTAAATACAGTCAAACGAAGCCTAAAAGATGTTAAAGTCTATAAACATGACCTTTTTTTTTTTTTTTTTTTTTTTTTTTTTTTTTTTACAAATAGGATTATTGCTGTATACCCTGTTTTTCCAAAACTATCAGTATTCCTACAATCTCCATCTTTTGCTTTCATGGAAAGAGTCTGTACCTACATTATTTTTTTTATTCACAGTCACTGAATTTCCAACCTGAATTATTTTGAAATCTGGACACTTCATATTCTAAATTGTAGTTGTTGGCCAGTTCATCCTCATTTTAAAAATGTTTGGACATCAAATTAGTTTGTTAAGTGCTAATATGTGTTAGATTGCTAGGTGAACCAAAGTGACTAGTTAATTTTAGCCTCCTGTCTAGTCAAATATATGAAAAAATTGAATTAGTACTCCTGTAAAATAAAATTTTAAAAATATCTGCTAAAAATAATCCCTTTCATGCATAATTGTGTTGACTGACCTAATCCCTGTGTCTAGAGAAGATGGAGTTGCCTGACTAATTCTGTGTTTTCCATAATATTGAAAGACTTACATACACACACCACACACATATACATGATAGATACAGCTTTCTTGATTTTATCTTTTATCTGATTGGTAGATAAGTATCTTATAAAAATATAAACATTACATAAATATGCAGCTATCTCCAAGTACCCTAAATTTGTCATCTTGTAGATTAAAAAATCAATGTTTTTTAGTTCTAATTTTTCTTCAGATATTCATGTTAGGTCAATATATTCAGAGTTCTCTCTACTTATTCCTGCTCACTACAAGTGCAGTTCAAATGTAAGAGATGTGTCTCCCGTGCTTTGACTTAGCAAGAAATTCATTCCTTTACATGGTAGAACAGACAGGAGAAAACAATTGTCTCTACACTTGTTTCCACTAAAAGAATCAATTTTCTAGATATATGAGTAATTCAATAGCCCCCAATAGTTAGACATTAAAGGCATATGAGAGAAGTTCCAACTTGATATTTAAAACTTATCCAATGATCATATGTTGTTGTTTTTCTTTTATATATTACTAACTAGCATTTTGTTTGTATGGAACTTAAGGAACAGACTGCTTTGTGCATTGGATTAAATTAATTAAATAAGGAATTTTATGACATTCTAACTTCAGCGTTAAATGTTACTTAAGAATATATTTTTAATCATTAAATCATTACCAAGTCTTCTTTTTCCTGAAGCTAATTCTGAGCAGGTCCATGAATACCAGTTAAACTTGGCTTATTTGAACTGGTCAAACTGGAATTGTGTGAATGGGCAATTGTCCCAGGGCAGTCTAAGAGTGAGGAGACCAAAAGTCACATGGGGTGTGGCCAGACAATGAAGGTAGTGGCTTGAGGATTAGAGTTGATAATTCGGGGGAATCCAGAAAACACAAATGCAGTGTCTGAGCTTTGAATGTTTTGTGGCAATAGTGAATGATACACTTTTGATGAAGTTCTAAGAAAGCACACCAAGGTCAGAATCTATTTATATAAAGGCCGAAGTGACAGTTCAACCAGTCAACCTATTAACAGGTCCCTATGACGTGCACTGACCATCAGGGTGAAGACAGGCAACACAGGAGCTGCCTCCCTGGTGGTTACTGTGCTCCCACAGTGGGAGCACAACTCAGCAAGCTTACTGAGCAGCAGTGGCAGCAGGTGCAGCGGGGCCAGGATGAGCAGGATTGGTGCAGCACCTGGCCTGGGCTCGAGCTCCTCCCTGGTAGCATGCTACTTCTCACACTACTATATCCCTCAGGGGATGTCAGACTGACAGTTTTGGCACAATCCCTGCAGCCTGGAGTCCCTCAGCCTGCCCTGTGGGGATTGGGCCTAATCCAGCAGTCTGACATCCCCTAAGGGGTCCTGGATTGCAAGAAGGCACAGCCCAGACACAAGACTGAGGGACCCTACTGATATACAAATCCATGTACCAGGCCTCTAGTCAGGAAATAAAAACAAAGCAGAAGAACATACAGGAAGAAGTTCACATAAATTGGCTGTTTCAGGGAAGAAAAAAATATCCTCTATCCTCTAAGAGTCTCTGGCTGGACCTAAGAATCAAACCAACATAAAAAAAAAGATTAAAAGGAGAAAAACAGAAATTTGATTTTTATAAGGAAACCTTCACAAGAGAATGAAGACTGGAAAAAGTGAACAGAACAGAACTTTTTTATACTTTTTAGCAAAGAAACAAATAAGATGAAGGGGGTTGGGCTAGGAGCACTCAACTGTGGAGAAATGATTGGAAAGATCAGAGTTAGTTTAACAAGGTATTTTGTGCAGATTTCTTAGCCTCAATTCTGTTTCTGGTTATGAGAATGTTTTCCTTCCTCCTGGTTCATGGAAGAAGAATAATGATTTCAAAATGTCCTCTTGCACCTGCTCTTTCTCAGTTGCCTTTAACTCAAAATAATCAATATGCCAAAGCAACATATTTTGGGGTGACATATTCTAAATTCTACTATTTAATTTCTATTTTCAGGTTTCTCACGGCAACTGAATGGCATAAGCAATAAAATTCTAGTTTGCTAGTATTTAGTATTTAAACAAAGTTAACAAGGACTGGTATCTAGTTGGCTCATGAACCACGGGGTTTGAATTGCATGGAACCACTTATACATGTATTTTTTTCATGGACAAATGTATAGTCTGCTCACCATATCCCCAGGCTTTTCATCTGTGGATTTAATTAACCATGGATAGAAAAACAGTATTTAAAAAAAATATTCACTCAAGAATGTTTTCAATGATTTTTTTTTGAGAGAGAGAAATATTGATATGAGAAAAATATCAGTTGGTTGCCTTCTGGGTGTGCCCCAATCAGGGATCAAACCTGCAACCTAGGTATGTGCCTGACAAGAATTGAACCTGAAATCTTTTTTGGTGTTCAGGACAATGCTCCAACCAACTGAGCCACCCAGCCAGGACTAGAAAACAGTATTTTTGATTTATTGTTGGGAATCTACGGGTTTGGAGGGCTAACTGTATGTATTGTTCTAGGCCATTTTGTATAAGGCACTTGAGCATCTTCGGATTTTGGTATCTGCAGTGTCCTGGAATCAATCCCCAGTGTCTAGTGAAGGATTAGTGAAGGACTATAATAGAATATGAGATAGCCAGTTAAAGTTGAAACTGTTGGATCACTGCCCAATTAGATATCTTTGGGAAATGCCCTCTCAATTTCTGCTGGAGTTTCCTTAAGAGCTGGAACATTTTTTGGTGCTGCAGTCACTTTGCAGAGAGAAAAGTGCCCATGAGCTTCAGATTCAATAGGCAATGGAGTAGCCCTGAGGGACTGGTGCCATCGTTTAAAGGCCCAGCTGCCTTGCCTTGATATGGAACAAACTGCAATGCAATTTATGCCTAGTAGCTCTCTGCACCTGTACGTTCCCATTGCTTGGTTTCTTGGCCTTAACTCTCCTGTTTTTCCCATTGCTGTTCTTGTTTCCCTTGAGAACATGTGTACACAAATTTTGCTCTCAATGTTGTCTTCTGGGGTTAGCAGATGACACTGTCTGCTAATTAGGACTATACCAGAAACTCAATTAGAATTGTAGCCATAATATAAGGTCAAATGTTAACTTCTCCCCATGCAAATGATGCTCATCATGTAGCTATGGTTTCTGTTAGGTGTAGGTGGATGTTTCTCAGACTATAGTCTAAGAATCACCTGCATCAGAGTCATTTTGGATGATGATGAACATGCAGGTTTTTAGGCCCTGCCATATTTCTTTTGAATCAGAGTCACTGAAGCTTGGCATAAGAAGTGGGCATCTTTAAAGAAAGACTCTAAGTGATATTTATGCATAGACGGTTAAGAAACTCTGATCCCAGTCATGTATGAAAAGCAGGTTTATTTCATAGCTCCCAGATGGTAGGCGATGCTATTTGTGGCATCGTCTAGGCTAGCTTTAGCAGAGAAACCAGACAGATCTGACGTTATCTGAAAGTATACACACTGTCTGCCAGGAATAAGTCGATTTCTTAGAGATAATAAATTTATTTAAGACTCTTTTTAAAGATGAGGAATCTAAGATCTAGAGAGGTTAAGTGGTTTGGCCAATAACATGAAAAGGCTATCTTTAGATGGAACAAAGGCCCAGGTTTCCTAATTCCCAAACTCTTCAGTTCCTACTGTAGCATGTATTCATACTGCCACTCTTGAATTAAAGCAAAATAATAATAATAATAACAATATCAGTGATCATATTTGCAATCACAGGTAAAGTTTTGCCAATGAATATTTGCATGCATGTACACACACACACATATCTGCTTCAATGAGAAAAAGTTATTTGTTTCATGCATATTTCTCTAGTTTTCCCTTTTGTTATGCCAAATCTATCACAGAAGGTTGATTCAGATGGCTACAGAAGCTAGACACAAAGGAGTTTCATCTGGGGATATTTTCATGTGGATATGGCTTTGCCTAGAATATATTAAAATATCTAGTAGCTTAAATTAATTAAGTGATAGACTAATTAATACAAGCAAAATATAGAACACTTGGCATTATGTAAATACAGCCAGTACTGACTGCCTGAATTGCTCACTGTTCAACCAGGTTTGCTATCATGTAAACAATGCCTGAGGATTTTTACAATTATATACCTGACCATATTCCATTGAAAATCACAAATGTTTGGGGGATTATCTCCTTTTTTAATACAATTGCTTTGATTTCATTAATGTGCATAATTAGTGTTGAGTGTATAGTTTTAAAGTTACACATTTATTTAAAATTTTTAATTTATGGGAGAAATGAAATTTTTAAAAATTGGATTATTTCTTACTGGTTTTTCAAAACATTCACTAGACTTACATGAGAAAAGTGAATAAGCTGGCAGTTTTGATTTATTGCTGTGACATAGTTATAATTTTATTTAATACGAAGTTAGCATTTACAATGTTTAATCATTACTGTTTTAGGTGAGTTTTACTCAGGGTACATTCTCTTCTCACACAGTGAAATATGATGTTTTTATGCGTGTTACACTTTTGGGGTTGTGCTGTAGATACTAAGATGCTTGTATTGAAATGGCTACTTTTAAAATGAATAATTCATGAGATTTTGTTTTGTGTAATTCTTAAAGTATCTCATTGGATAAAGCATTGTTAATATGCTTATGATATTTTTCCTCACTTTAATGGAAACAGCAGCAAACCACATACTAACTGTACAACACAGCTATTAATATTTATATTTTTATGCCCAAGCTATAATCCAGAAGCTTTAGAAATTGTCTATCCCTGGAAAAGCACAGCTTTGTCTAATATAAGTTTATAAGGTATGTAGCCATGCTAAGTCTTATCATGAAGTATTTCTATAGAGTGACCATTGAAACAATATGGTAGCTATTGCCAATCTATACAAATTCTCTCTCAATTCCTTAAATTACAGTGCTTATTTTTCCTTCAATTCTTATACTGTTAGTCCAGTGGATAGGAATTTTATCTCTGTTTATACTCTGTAAGCAGTTTATTGTCTGAATTTTGCTTTCTCTCTTAAAACCTGTGCCTAACCACAAGGAAATAAATAATAGGAGGGACTCATTCCCCCTCTCCACGTGGGAGTCTGTACTTGTTCTCCAATAAATTTCCACCTTTACTATAAAAAAAAGAAATTAAGAATAGGGTACATTAGTATATGTATTTCTGGTTCACCTGCTTTTCTTTCTAGTTACTATATACCATTGTTTTATTTTTCATTTTCATTATTCATTATGTATGTAGATATACTATACATTTATTTATTTAATATTTATAAAATACATATACTTTTAGCTTACTTATCTCAAAAACTACAATAGGTTTTGTTTGTTTTTACTGGATGAATTTAATTTCAATGCTCAATCCAGCAAGTCTCCTAATTAGTGTTTTAGGTCAGGAGATAAATGACAGTTTGGTACAGTGGAAAGATCTAACATGGTTGACAGAGGGTACAGGGAAGTGCTGTGATTAACACTGTGAGCTGTGGGATACTGCATCTCCTTCCCTCTGTTTCATCACCAATAAAATAGAATTTCCTATATTGACACTTCATATGACACAAGATAATGATCCCTACACATGCCCATGTCCTAATTCCTGGAACCTATGACTATGTTCCCTCACATGTCAAGGACTTCCTAGAAGGAATTAGGACTTTGAACATTAAAATAAAGAGATTATCCTGGATTATCTGGGTGGGTCCAGTGTAATGGCATGGGTTGTGAAGGTGAGAGTTTTACGCAGCTCAGGCTACATTCTCTTCTTACACAGTGAAATGTGACTGAAGGCAGAATGGTGAGATCTGATGACAGAAGGGACAGCAGAGATGTAAAGCATGAGACCCAATACACCATTACTGACTTTGGAGCCAGAGGGAACCATGTGCCAAGGAATGCAGAGGCTGGGAGCAGCTCTTAGCCCACAGCCATCAAGGAAATGGGAACCTCAGTGCTAGAACCAAAAGGAACTGAACTTTCTCTACAATGAATCAACAGAGCCTCTTGAAAGAAATGTAGCCTGCTGATATCTTGCAGAACTATAAATTGTACATTTGTGTTGTTTTAAGCCATTACATTTGGGTTTATTTGTTACAACAGCAATAGAAACCAATGTAATATAGTTGAAGCAGATCTAAGCTGCATATGAAAATATTTTCCAAGCTCCAAAGCCTGGATTCAATGCAATAAACATTGTTAAGAGCTACTGGACACTCTGAAATGTATCAGGCATACAAACAACAACAACAAAAGCGAAACATCATCCTTGGTCTCAAAGAGCTAATATATTAGCAGGAGAGACAAGCATATAAATAAATGAATCAAGACCATTCTATGTCAAATATGTTATGTTAAAGAAAAATGTTAAGAAGCAGCGAGGGCCCAGATGAGGAAGCTTGGTTTTCATAGTTATAAATTATCTTGTATTTTTAATTCCCATTCAAAAGAATCTTTACACTTTCAATAAAACAGTGATACTTTCTATTTTTTCTCTGACATTTTATAAAAGTATATTCATGTGTGAAATTTCTATATTAAACACCTCTATAGAAAATGGCCTATATCTAATTGGTTGCAAAAATGGCTTTCCTATTTCTTATTCCCAAACTGTAAACACCTTTTGAACTCTTGAGCTCCAGTGGTCAAAAAGTCTTCAAAAATGAGGTTTTGTCTATTAATGTAGATTGATGAAAAGTTAGTTTATTACTAGAAAACAGACTTACTTTCTATACCCCTAATCACATAAAATTATTATTCTTTACATAGTTAATAATATGTGTTAAATTAAAGCTATCATGCCCATTTTAGATAGCACTGTGAAGATACTTTTTTTTGATGTGATTAGTATTTAAATCAGTAGACTTTTAGTGAAGCAGATTTACCTCTATACTGTGAGTGAGCCTCATCTGATCAGTGGAAGGTCTTAATGGAAAAAACTGAGCAGGTCTTAAAAGAAAAGGAATTCTGCCTCCAGGATGCCTGTCGATCTAAGATTGCAACATCCACTCTTAAATCCCCAGACTGCCAGCCTGCTCTGCGATTTCAGACTTCCAGACCCCACAATCATGAGAGTCAGTTCCCAAAATAAATCTCTCTATAAACACACACTCATCCTATCAGTTCTGTTTCTCTGCAGAACTGTGACTAACACAGTTTTTATAATTGATGACACACTGTTCTGTAAAACATAGTCACTCTACTGCTATCTTAGTAAAATGACGCAATCTTTTGGTATCCATACAATTTGTGTGTGCGTATAAAAGTATGTATAAGGAAAAAATGGGAAAAGGACTTTTCTAATCAATAATAAACAGTCAAAATCAAAACTCTGTCAATTGTAATAAATTACTAATAAATTATACCTTTTCTTATATATATGTAACTAGAGGCCCAGTGCATGAGATTCGTGCATTCAGTGGGGTGGAGGAGGGTGCCCCAGCCTGGCCTGTGCCCTCTCACAGTATGGGAGCCCCATGAAGGATCACCCCAAAGAGTTAGGCCCTATCCACCCATCTGGATCTCCTTGATGGATTGCCCCAAAGAGGTAGGCAGGAGCCAGGGCTCCTGCCTCCATGGTGGGTGTGAGGCCACGGGAACCCTGGAGGAAGCCTTGTGGAGCAGCCACCAGGAGCCACCCCCATAGGGTGTGTGAGGCCTCCGGAACCCCAGCAGAAGCTGTATGGAGTGGGCTCCTGGCACCGCCTGCACTGTGCACTGCACAGCCATCTTGTGACAGCATGAGGGCATCACAGCATGATGACATGAGGACCACCTAGGCTCTTTTAGTAATGTAATTCTTTAAATGTGGGTGCGAGTACTAGAATCTCCTAAAAGATACATATGATATGATCAAGTAAAATTTAATTAAAAAAAGAAATAAAATCTGATTTTTATTGAATATATATTTTATTTCTTAATATTGTGAATTGTTACTACCAAGTTATTCCCATGAAAACAATGCCCTTTATTTAGCACTCTTTATTATGTTATATTTATAGCTCTACCCATTATTTTTTTATTCTATAAAATATAGCCATATTTTCCCTATTTCTGAATTATAACATTAATTCACAGAGAAAGTACATTCTTATATAGTTAAGAGGGAAAGCCAAAAGCAATCCCGCATATGTCTCATTTAAATGCTGTTCTTGCTCTAGCCATTTTAGTTCAGTGGATAGAGTATTGGCCTGCAGACTGAAGGGTCCCAGGCTCAATTCCAGTCAAGGGCACATGCCTGGGTTGGGGTTTGATCCCCAGTGTGGGTCAATGATTCTCTCCCATCATTGATGTTTTTATCTCTCTCCTCTTTCTCTTCCACTCTGACACTCTGAAATCAATAAAAATATGTTTATAAGTAAATAAATAGGTAAATACTGTTCTTAACCAATAATTTACTTAAGATAGTTTACACATATAGAACCTGCTCATCTAAGTTAACTGGTAAGGTTGGAATATAATTATACCCAATCAACTATCACTAACTGAATGTCATGTAGTCAATGGATACATATAGTATATCACAATTAGTTTGGTGGGGAAATTTCCATAGAACTTTTAATGGTAGATTTTGAAGTTATATCCTTGCCCCTGACAACCACACACACACACACACACACACACACACACACGCACGCACACGCGCGTGCCACAAGAACTCTGATGTTCTGCATCTCTTTCTTAGTCTGTAACCAATTGTTACATTTTAAAAATGTTGACAGGATTAGTATTTAGCACTTCACTTTGAGTTTTCTATCAGTCAGACTAGACTAAATTATGCTGCAGTAACAACCTCCACATCCAGTGGATTAAAAGAAAAAAAAAAGTATTGTTTTTGCTCCTATCTTACCTATAGCACTAGTCATGAGGGAGGCTTTGCTTATCAGAATCTTTCAGGAACTCAGGCCAACAAATCATTAACCATCTCATATGTTGCCGGCCAACGTGGTAGAAGAACAAACCTTGGATCTCAAATTGACAATTAAATTCTTTACATTGAAAACTATCCCTCCACTTATAATCTTGCAGAACTTCTCACTTGACCACATACCACCACAAAGGGGCCAGAAAGTACAACCCTGCTATGCTTTGGGAAAGTGAAGGGCAGATACTATTTGATGTTTAGCACACATTTTATTAACAGTTCTAGACAGACCTGTTTCAGGAAAAAAACAAAACAAAACAAAAATCCCACCTTGTATAAGAAGATATCATTTAAAGCAGAGTTTTCCAAAACATGTGTCCTTAGACATATTAGTATCCCTTATAATATTTAAAGCTGTTCATTAAAAAAGAAATGTTCATGAGGTCAAATTAATTTGGGGCAATTTTGCATACTAGGACTAATATATAATTAAGGATGATGAAAAATCCTTTTGAACAAAAATCTCTTTAATTTTTCAGTCCATTATATCTCAGTTATGAAATGCTAGTGTTCCGTGGGACAGTTTTATAAATCCCAGTTAAGATAAAGAGTGAGTGATTTACTACAAGTGGAGTACTGACACAGTTTCCATGGATCACTGTCTGATCTTGTGCAATGTCTGCAGAAGAGCACACCACTGGGTGGGAATGGATGATAGGGAGTAGTAGGACCAGGTTTCTCTGCAAACCAATTTTCACCTGTTGCCAGGAGTTGAAGTACGAAAGCCATGAGCAATCTGGGAAAATTTAATAGCATCTTAGTGAACAGTATATAACATTGTGAATGGTATACATCCTTTTATTTGGGATGATTATTAGGATACATTTGTTAATCTTTTAAAATAAGTTTACTATGAAAGAAATTCTAGAAACATTTATTTTTGTTGATTGATGTTATTTATCCATGCTAATTATTAAAGTGGACACCAAATATTCAGCATTCTAAGTGAGCATGTGAAGTGCAAATAAAGGTCAGATTGCTTAAAAATTTAAAATACCACAAAAGTAAAGACTCCAGGAGTTTATAAAGGTTATATATCTAGCTTTTATCCCCATAAATCCTTTATTTTCACTTATGAGCACTATCAAGACTATGTCTTTAGTTATTTTTCATTGAAATTATTTTTTATTTTCTCTTCCCTCTCTTCCCTCAGTTTACTTCTTATAAAACTTCATCTTTTAACTGAAAGCACTATTTTATGGATTGTTTCACCTTTAGTCTACATTAGGTCACATCATATTGGTATACACTATTTGTCTAGACTTCACAATATTTTCCACACTTTATAATAACTGTTTATTTGTATGATATTTTATAACCAGCCCTTCAATCCTTCACATTTGTGTGAAAGCAGGGCCACGACACTTGTGTACCCGACTGTGTATCTCCAGTTCTGTGCATACGAACAAGCTCCGAGGAGGATTGCAGTGAACTCTGATGAAGGAAAGAATTAAAACCTTGGTATATGGCAGTTACATCCTTGTATGTGCACCTTAGATTCTAAGCTCCTAGGTGCAAGCTTTATATATATTTTTTTCTTCATAGGAAAATAATAGAGCACATAGTTATGTATAAAAATATTGAAGGGTAAGTTGAAAATAAATGAAAGATAGAAATGAATGAATACTTCTTTCAATGCAATCTGTTTATGTTCAACATTAGTAGAGTAAATTTGCAAAATTTACTTTTGGTTTGTTTCACATGGACAACCATTAATTGCAATTTGCAAACATGTGAGGAAGAGGCATATTTTAACTGGGTTTATTAAGAGTGTGATGCTCATTATCCAAATAAAGTTAAAAATTTTTTAAGAACTTCTACATTCATTTACTTTTACATCTATTCAAAAGGATCAGCAAAACCAATGTGAACACATGAGTGAGTTTGTTTTCCATTGCTTGTTTGGTAAACCTCCAATTAATGAAAAGGAGTGGCTGTTCGGTTATTTGCTTGAATTTTTAGGTCAACTACCAACAGTTAAAGTACTACTATTATTTGTTAGGCCACAGTAAATTAGACCAAATTAAGCATTAATTTACTACTGGTACTAAAAGTGTCCAGTTGAGTTTCTCAGGAATAGAAGGACTTGAAAATAGACATTATAAAGAGAAAATAAAACAGGAGTGATAAATAGGAGGTTAGTGAATACCATTTGCAAAGCTGAGGGATAAAATATGGAGTTTAATAGATAAAAACTGTTTAAGGAGAAGCATAATAATTTTTGGAGGGTAAAAGTGATTATATAAAGTAGCTACTTATTGATAATGATTTTTTCAATTGGTTCTAAATTGCAATAAAGCCTGATATTAGTCAGGTTTAGTGTTTAGTAGAGCCATTTTTTTTCACTTAAATGAGTAATTTAACTATGGATCTGTTTTTCCTTTTGCATAATTTGAGACGTTTATTTTCAACTTTAATGTAACCACAATACATTAAAAGAAAAGTATGATTTTAAGAGAATCATCTTTTTGTCTAGATTTATAGAATATATATGGTGCTTAATATTCTTTAATATTGTAGCTCAAAATATTTGTAGGAACATTGTCCAGAAGACATTAGCTTGATTTTGAAATCCTTAATTTCCAAACATTTTGGTAATTATATTGTGCATAACCTTTTATAGTTCAGGTCATTTTTATAGATACAAAATTCAAGAAAATTGAATTTTTAAAGTGAGCAGTAGAATATAGCTATATTTTTTCCCTAGCTAGGAAATTATTAACAATGAAATGTCTTTCCTTATAAAATCTCTCATTAATTTCTTTAAGTAAATGTTTTCATTTATGATACGAAAGTTTATTTTCTTTTTTATTAAAATATTCTATATATTCAAGTTACGCATTCTAGAATTTCAAGTTAGATTAAGTTTGCTGAATAAAAATACAATTAAATGTATGTTTATATGATGGCATTTTTTTCTATAATGTCAAGAATATTATATCTTTAGTTTGAAGAGAGTGAACATAGAAAGTTTTTCAAAGCTTCCTAATTAAACAATGATAAAGAATGACATTGCCTGGCTGGTGTGGCTCAGTGGTTGAGCATCAATTCATCAATCAGGAGGTCAGGGTTCGAATCCCAGTCAGGGTACATGCCTGGGTTGCACGATTGATCTCCAGTAGGGGGCATACAAAAGGCAGCTGATTAGTGATTATCTCCCATTATTGATGTTTCTGTCTCCCTCTCCCTTCCTCTTTCTGAAATAAAGAAAAATACAATTTTTTAAAAAATGACATCATTTTTCTATGATGAGGTGTAACATAATTCAATAGTGCAATTGTACATTCATGATAAAGAATTGAAAATATGAATTTTTAAATATATCTAAATATATCTTAGTAGCTCCCCTTAACTTGGGCCTTGCCTTTCACTGAACATATTTTGTCAGGGGTACATTCTAATAATTAGAATAAAAGACTCACTCATAGGCCTCTAAGAGGATTAATTATGAAAAAGAGTAAGAAATAATGTAATGATAGGAATTTATATTTTTGACATTGGATTAGTAGATGGAGTTTTATGAGGAATAAATAAATTGCAAATGGACAAAAATGAAGGGAAACACCATGTGTGCAGTTGCTTTCCTAATACTTTCATTCGGTTGCTTACCTTCATCATTTGTTTCCTAACAATGGGTATGAAATCATATACCCCAAAAATAATCTATTTGGGGGGTGCCTCTTGTCTTTGAAAAGTTAAATACTGTCCATTCTGCAAATCAGAGGTTAAAGGAAAACAATAGTAAGCAAACTGTTTGGTCTTGGCTCTAGTTTACTAGAGTTAAGGGGTGATGATAGGTAAGAGAATGTACTGAACTCATGTCCACCACATTCCTGTCATCCTGCTAGCAAAGGTATTTGGTTTTTGCTCAATTAGTTGTTCTCTCTTTCCAGCTTGCTCAGTTTCCAACTTCCAAACCCTTCCTTTTCCTTAAAGCATCTGAGAGAGACACAAAATGTCAGATGTGATTTCTATACAAACTTGCTTTGTAAATGTGGTGTGGCTCTGGGCCGCCTTTTATAGTCCATGAGACAAGAGTTTTGAGGCTTCTTCACAATCCAGCTAAATTCATTGGGTTTAAAAACTATGTGGGTTTTTTGGGCCAAAGTCACAGATAGAAATAAAAGAATTTATCTGAAAGTGTTCTGGCCTCTGTGTACTCCTCAGAAATCTTGTATGCTCTATCAATATTGTATTTTAGGTTCTAATTATTTCTTTTCTTCTTGGAGTATTATTAATATATTTAATAAATACCTTTATGGGTTTTTTTCTTAAACAAGCTCACATTATACACATTCACACATTAAAACATTAAGCTGGCAGAGAGGCATTTTTTTATTTTTTTATTTTAAGCTCTACTCAGGGTAAAACTATTCTCTTTGGATTGATGGTGATATTAGGAGAAGTCAAACAAAGATTATTACATGTATTCCAATTTAAACTTTTTACTCATTTTCCAATAATTGCACTTCAGAAGCCTTGAAGATGTGTTCTCAAATTTTAAGAACCTTTGGGAAATTAGCCACTTTTGTGCTAATAAATTAATAATATACTTGAAATAACCTTTTCCAAGGTAACATAAAGGGCTATGGCATTGTTCTACTTCCTTAGGGATAATGTAAGGTTTTAGTTGACCTGGAATAAAATCTGTACAATTTCTTTTCAGAAAAAACAATGTCAGTTTAAATTCTCTGAATGGCATTCTATTTTGTATCTATAGTAGCAAACGTCTTGGTGTTTCTTTCAGATTTTTAATTATTTCTCAAATTGCAGAGCAAATCTATTAATCATAGTATTAAGTTCTCTTTTGACAAAGGGCATATATTGAGGGGTAAGGGGGAGGGTTATGGTGTGTTTGATATTATCAGATACAGTGTTTTAAACTCTGTTGTAGAAAACTTCTATTTCCTATAACATAAAATTCTTTTCTTGAGGTTACAATTTACTTTCTTTTGTTATTACTCTACTGCTTCATTAAGTAAACTGCTTCATTATAACACATTATAACTTAAAGGGTCTTCAAGGGATACCCATAAATTAATCAAGAAAGTCTGTCTTCATGGAGTTTCTATATTATTTGCTTTTAGACTATGTATAATGTAACATATAAAATAAGTGAAAGGACACAATAATTTGGAATAAATTATCTTAATTAGTTTAAAAAATTATAACACAAGGAAAATGATCAGAAACTCTAAGGTATATGTTTTTCATATTTATTTTTAATCTTCATTGCACTGTCTTTAGCACATAATAGGCAATTAACAAATATTTATTAAATGAATAGATAAAGAAGGACAACAAGAAGAAATCTGATCTAAACTTAGATCAATTATTCCATCATTGCACTTTCATTATATGAGTGTGTGAAATATTAGGGGCATATAAAATATGTGCCATAGAACCATTAAATATGCTATTATTCATAAATCTTATAATTGAGTTAAATTAATAAACTGTGCTAGTCAGTGTTTGGTTCTTAATCTCCTTCATTTCTCTGTCAGCTAGGATCTCATTTCCAAGCTCATGAGCTATTTGTGTCACCCAATACAGGGAAAGAACAGAACTTGGTGATTAATTAATAATTTATTGAATACCTATTGGGACATAGGCCTATATAATACTGAAATTCAGCTGTAGTTAATGAATCCAGGTGAAATAAAATAATAACAGTTTATAAATAGGATATATGTACACATAACAAAATTGTCGTATTTATTTTGCATATAGCTTCATTTGATATTTTTCTAGCTAATTGGTAATAAATAGACTATAAGGGTGCTGTGAATTGAATTGTGTCCCACAAAAAGTGTTTATGTCTTAATCGCCTGTGAAAGTGACCTTCTTTGGAAACAGGGTCTTTGTGAATAAAATCCAGTTAAGATGAAGTGACACTGGATTAGCCTGAGGCCCAAATCCAATGACTGGTGTCTTTATAAGAAATGTAGGACAATAAATGTTATTTTCAGCCACTTAATATGTGGGCTTTATATGGCAGGCCTAGGAAATTAATACAAAGAGTTAAACCAGTAAGGAAAGAAACATCTATAGGAAGAAAACAAACACAAACAAAATGTAAGGTAATTTGAGGCATGTAAAATATATAAATGAATTTTTCATTATAGAAAAGGTAGATTTGTAACTTAATTCATTTGCTGATAGTCTTGGACTTTAGGACAGAATGTATTTACCAATGCCTCAATAAGACTCAGGGAACTTTTCAATTTCAGACCTTTTTGACTCTACATTTCTTGAGTTTACAAATCAGAACTAACAGTGTAGACATTGTCATGTTATCTCTGAAGTTCCTGGAAGAAAGTTTCTCCTTGCCTTTACCCAGTTTCCAGTGGTTGTTGGCAACCCTTGTCATTATTTGGCTTGTAGTAGTTTAGCTTCATGCTCTGCTTCCATCTTCATATGTTCACCCTCTTTCTGACCTTGTCTCTGCACCCAAATTTTTATTGAAAACCTTGATATTTGTATAGAATGTTCAGTACTCTTCCTACTATCTTAACAACATGTAGTATTTGAATAATTGCAATTAGGATAATACAATTCTAAATATTTAATATTCTATTTCAAACTAAATCCCTTTATTACTAACTTTTAAAATCTATATGAAGCTTTATAATATTTGTGCTAAATCTTCTTTTATATTTAAATATGATTTGACAATTTTCAAGTATTATTCTATGTAATGCTTTACATTAGCCTGAACAGTAGAGTAATATATCTATAGTAGATGTTATTAAAATTTTATGTTTTATAATAAATAAGGAAATCAAGTGACAGCATGTTTGAAGTTTTCAAGATCATGCTAGTAGTTGTCTTGAATTGAGAATTCTGGCATGTTTGTTACTAATACTTCATTTATTTTCTACAGTGCCATACACATTAAAACTAAATTATTCCCATTATTTTGGGGAAGCTAAAAGTAGATAGTTATGAAGTCATTCAAATCACCAATATGCTATGAAAATATAATATAGTATATTTTTATTTCCATGTTCATCTCAGTTAGAAATAAAAAAAAACAATAATGTACTGGCTATTTATAAAAAAATAAAATTTCGCATCCTAAATTATTCCACAGAATGTTCTTTGTTTATTTGGGCTTCCAAATTGTTAATTGATAATAGGGATGTGAAAGACGGTGGTGATGGAGAGGAGCAACCAAGGTGGAGACATAGGTAAACACCTATTGTCCTGTCCCGCGCAACAATTCAAAAACTATAACAAAACAACAGAACAACAAAACAAACATCACCCAGAATCATCAGACAGCTGGATGAGTGAAAACTCCACAAATAAAATTAAAGGTGGGACACTGAGACTCAGAAGAGCTGCGGAGCATAGCCTTGAAGATACACATGGAAACAGAGGTTAGGAGCTATGGCTGCATGTGCGGGCTGTAGGGTTGGCAGCAGCAATCTTGGCTGGATTTCTCCAATGGGGAGAGCATAGAAGTCCCACTGCACAGATTCCCCAGTGCCAGGTGAGGTCCGAGGTCCGGGGTACGCACCATGGAAGCCGGGTGCAGCAGAGGTCTCCTACTCTGAGGAGAAACCAGGTTGCTTGGAAAAGCAGTTTGTGCGCGTAAAGTGTGTGATAGCACAGACACACGACTTGCTCCCTGGTGACATGCCCCCTGGTCCCAGAGACCACAGGACTGCTTTGATTTACAACCCTGGGCGAGACTTTGGGTGTGCAGACTCATTTGGGGAGAGGCAGAGTTGTCTGACTAGCGGCTTTCTCTTGGAGGTGCCTGCAACAATTACCACCCAACAGAGACCCGCACACGAGCACTGCATAGGAGGTAGCTGACGATGAGGCTGCTTGCTCAGTTCAGAGACTCCGCCCATCCAACCTGAACACAGTCTCCCTTCACAGGCAATTGGCCTGGAGGTCAAATCCTCTTAGGACTAACAACAACAAGCTGCACTTAAATTAAAAAATACTGTACAACCCATAAAAGATGGCAGTAAGGTACCTGAAGAGGTTGAGCCATTTTCCCTTAGAGGACATCTACCACATAAAGCAGTCACCATGCAGAGACATGGAAAGAAATCAGTTGTGAAAGAAAGGGAGGAAAAAAGACGACTAGACATAGAGTTCAAAACCATGGTTATAAGGCTTTTCAAGAGGCTCTTAGAAAAGGTCAAGACCTATAAGCAAATAAGCAAGACGTACAAGGAAATGAAGGAGACCCTCAAGGATATGAATGGGACCTGCAAGGAAATTAACAAAACCAATGTGGAAATGAATGAGACCTACAAGGATATGAAGGAGACTCTCAAGGATATGAAAAGGGACCAACCAGAAATTAAGCATACACTGACTGAAATAAAAAATATTATACATAGACCTAAAAGTACTCTAGAGCACCCCAAGAACCAAGTTAAAGATTTGAAATACAAAGAGGGAAAATCCACTCAGCTGAAAAAGCAAGAAACCAAAAGAATCCAAAAAATTGAAGATAGTGTAAGGGGCCTCTGGGATAACCTCAAGCATATCAACATCCGAATTATAGGGATGCCAGAAAAAGAGAGAGAGCAAGACAATGAAAACCTATTTGAAGAAATAATGACCGAAAAGTTCCCACACCTGGTGAAAGAAATTGACTTAGGAGTCCAAGAAGCACATCAAACCGCAATATATAGGAACCCTAAGAGGACCACATCAAGGCACATCATAATTAAAATGCCAAGAGCAAAAAACAAAGAGATAATATTAAAAGCAGCAAGAGAAAAACAGTTAGTTACCTAAAGGGAGCACCCATACAATTGTCAGCAGATTTCTCAACAGAAACGATGCAGGCCAGATGGGAGTGGCAAGAAATATTCAAAGTGATGAATAGCAAGAATCCACAACCAAGATTGCTCTATCCAGCAAAGCTATCATTCAGAATTGAAGATCAGATAAAGTGCTTCGCAGATAAGAAAAAGCTAAAGGAGCCCATCACCACGAAACCAATATTATACGAAATGCTGAAAGATATTATTTAAGAAGAGGAAGAAGAAAAAGATAAACATATAAATTATGAATAACAAATACACATCTATCAACAAATGAATACAAAAATCAAGTGAATTAATAGTCTGATGAACAAGATAAACTGTTAAATATAACAGAATCATGGACATAGAGAGGGAATGGACTGACAATTCTTGGGGAGAAAAGGGGTGTGGGAAGTACAGCAAGAGACTGGACAAAAATCTTGCAACAATGGGAGAGGATACTGGGGAGGGGGAGGTGAGGGTGGAGGGTGGGATGGGTATAAGGTGGAGGGGAGCTATAGGGGGATAAAAAAGGGAACAATGTAATTAATAAACTGAACAATAAAGATTTTTTTACAAAAAGAAAGATGGTGGTGATGATGCTGATAACATGAGTAAGACAAAGTCCTGAAGTGAACAAATGTTGCCATTTAGTATAGAAAATAAATAGCTTTTTAGAGATAAAGAAATAATATTGTCATAATTAGAAAGTAGGTTGAAATAAATAAATAAATAAATAATTTTTTAAAAGGATGTAGGTTGTACAAGGGTGAATATGAATAGCAGAGTTTATTGAATTGGTATGCAGAAGGGAGGTCTTTAAAGAAGATTTAAAATTTACCTTTTTATAAATGCTAGAAAAAGTCTCTAAGAATATTTGAGAAAATAGATAATGAGCTTAAAAAAGAGAATCATGTTCATACCAGAGGAGCTCATTTAACTAGATAAGAGAGATTAATGCAAAACCTACACTACATCATTATTCTAAGTGTTGCTAGACTTTAGGCTCATATCTAACATATCTTCTTTATTTTACATCTAGCAAAATATGAATTAGTTTACTATTTAAAAACTGTTTTTAATTCTAACTTATTTAGAAATTGTGAGGTTATAATTTATGTTATTATCCTATATAATAAAAGCCTACTATGTGAAGTGTCTGACTATTCATTCAACTGTTCAACCAGTCACTATAACACTCACTGACCACAGGGGGCAGATGCTCCAACTGCTGCTAGAGTCTGGCCAATCACGATTGGGCGAGGTGGGCAGGACAAGCCCAGGGCCCTCCTGTGTTCCCTCCCTGGACCCAATCGTGCACTGGTGGGGTCCCTCATCCTATTCAGCACCCTCTCGAAATCTGGACCCTTTGGGGAATGTCAGTAATTGGTTCAGCCCAATCCCCATAGGCCAGGCTGAGGGACCCCACCCAGGCACAAATCCATGCACTGGGCCTCTAGTCATCTATAATGATGGACTTTTTATGTGGCAATGTATTTTAATTTTACTTTACAAATGACTGTTTTTATTTATCTTATTAATATATCCATATCTAGCCTTTTAACTTATTTTCTTTGTTTTTCTGAGAGGTTGAAAATCCAGTAGCTGAAGCAAATAATTAATTAAAACACAGTTAGGCAAAAATCACAAGGAATATAAATATATGTCTTCATTCATTTATCCATTCTCATCTGCTTCCATTTATACATATAGTAGTTTTTTTTGTTATTTACTTATTATATGGTTAGTATTATGATATAGCAATGAATAAAATATATAAAAATCTCTGACCTTATAGGGCTGAATTTCATATGCAATGTAGGTAATAAACAACATAAACAAAATAATATTCATAATATCTTACATAATCAGCACTGTAAAAGGAGAACTGATGTAAGAAAACCTTACTGAGATGGAGGCATTTGCATATTATTATGAAATCAGTGGGAAGAAAACCATAAGGATGTGTGAAATAAAATAGTTTGGTGGAAAGGAGTTTGAGATGAGAAGTGCAAAGAATGTGAAAGGGATGTGCCTAAAGTATTCAAAGAGATTGCTCTCTCACTAGAGTACTGACAAATATGTGTTGAATCAATAAAGATATAGTAAAAATTTTTCATGAATTCTTGGTAGCTTTGGGAACATTAATCTTTGGAAGTAAGGATTAAGGTAAAATGAATTTGGAAAAAAATTATATATATATATGGTATAACAAATTTTCATGAAGTTCTTGCCATAAAACAGTAGGAATATATGTTTTTCACAGTTCTAGAGGCCAAAAGTATCACTGAGATTAAATCAAGGTATCTGTAGATACTTCTTTCCTCCAGAGCAGCGGTTCTCTACCTGTCTAATGCCATGACCCTTTAATACAGTTCCACATGTTGTGGTGATCCCCAACCATAAAATTATGTTCATTGCTACTTCATAACTGTAATTTTGCTACTGTTAATGAGTTGTAATGTAAATATTGCTGTTTTCTGATGATCTTAGGTGACCCTGCTGGCGGTTCTCACCCTGAGGGTCATGACCGACAGGGTGAGAACTGCTGCTAAGACCATCAGAAAACAGAGATATTTACATTACAATTCATTAACAGTAGCAAAATTACAGTTATGAAGCAGCAACAAAAATAATTTTATGGTTGGGGTCACCGCAACATTAAGAACTGTATCAAAGGGTTGCGGCATTAGAAAGGTAGAGAACCACTACTCCAAAGGATGTAGGGGAAGAATATATTCCTTTTTTCTTCTTCTTCTTCTTTAATTTTCTGGTGGCTTCCAAGATTTCTTGGTTTATAGTCCTGTCACGTCAAAGCTCGAGAACATATGATGGTTTCTTTTATGTCAACTTGACTGGGCTATGGAGTGTTCATATTGAAAGGATTTTTAGAGACAGGAAAGGCAGTTTTAGGGAAGGAGGGTCCATGGGAGAGGAATGCATATGTGACAGACAGAGACAACTCCAAGCCACCAGATTGTTTACAAGATAAGGAGAAGAAGAAGAGGGTACCGGGTGGGTTCTGAAACTTTGATATCAGGCAGAGAAGAGAGGGAAAAAGAGCCTATTAGGAAAGCATGGGGGACATAAAATGGTGGAGGGGTCCAATTAGAAGGTAGCATATATAGACAAAAAGCTGCCAACATTGATAAAGCCTCAGAAAATGAGGCTTCACTGGTTACCCACTAGGGAATCCCTCATTATGTGGGAGTTTTGTATATGCTTCCAATACATTTCCACACTTTTACTGAAAAAGCTTTTAGTCTGGGAATTTATCCTTCAAACTTTGGAAGACGACAACCTGCAATGAGAGTCTGAACTTGGCATTCCATGTATCAATATTAAGCATTATTTCTTAACTAGAGGCCTGATGGATGAAGTTCATGCATGGGAGCAGGGGTCTCCCTCAGCTCAGCCTGCACCTTTTCCAATCTGGGACCCCACGAGGGATGTAGGACTGTCCGTTTAGGCTTGATAACAGTAGGATCGGGCTTAAACAGGCAATCAGACATCCTTCTCACAATGCAGGACTGCTGGCTCACAACTGCTTGCCTGCCTGACTCCCTGATTGCTCCTAACCGCTTTTACCTGCCAGCCTGGTCACCCCCTAACCACTACCCTGCCAGCCTAATTGATGTCTAACTGATCCCCTGCCAGCCTGTTTGCCCCCAACTTCCTTCCTATGCCAGCCTGGTCACCCCTAACTGCCCTCCCCTGCAGGCTTGATCACCCCCAACTGCCTTCCCTTGCAGGCCTGGTCCCTCCCAAGGGCTCTCCACTGCTGGCCATCTTGTGGTGGCCATCTTGTGTCCACATGGGGACAGGATCTTTGACCACATGGGGGCATCCCTCTTGTGTGTTGAAGTGATTGTCAATCTTCAAATTACTTTTTTATTAGGTAGGATAGAGGCCTGGTGCATGGGTGGGGGCCAGCAGGTTTGCCCTGAAGAGTATCCCAGATCAGGGTGGGGGTTCCCTTGGAGCATGGGGCAGTCTGAGCAAAGGGCCTGTGGTGGTTTGTAGGCCAGCCACGCCCCCCAGCCACCTAAGTGGAGGCCCTGGGATCTGGGATTCATTTATGTTCTACAATTGAAACTTTGTAGCCTGGAGCAGAGTCATGCCTTATGCTCACTAGGTGGTGACAGCCATTGCTATTTGGGTTTATTTAAATAATTGAAACTTTGTAGCCTAGAGTGGAGGCCTAGGTGCTAGGGCTGCAGAAGCTTGGCTTCCTTCATTGCCCAGGCAACCCTAACCTCTGCTTTCTCTAGCTCCCTGGCTGCTGCCATTTCTGTTGGGATATATCTTCTATAATTGAAACTTTGTAGCACCGAGTGGAGGCCTAGGCTGGCAAGGGCAGGCAGAAAACTTGGCTTCCTCCATTGCCAGGGAAACCCAAGTCTCCCTCCTCTGCTCTGAGTAGTCACAGTCATTTTGGTTAGAATTTATTTGCTCTGATTAGCTTGTGGGTGTGGCTTCCGGGTGTATTGGAGGTACGGTCAATTTGCATATCACTCTTTTATTAGATAGGATATGTGTCATAGGTTGTTTTTAAGTGTTATTAATATTTTCGTTAATAAATTTCCCTCCATAATGTAAGTGAAACATCATCCTGGCCATTGAGTGTCTGACTAGAACAATAGCAGAGAAAGGAAGGATTTGTCCTCTTCTTGCCTGCCTTTTGAGGTAGGACGTCAGTTTTCTCTTGTCCTTGGACTGGGTTTTCCACTGTTTCCCCTGGTTCTTAGGCTTTCAGATGGGCTAGAACTATACCATCAACTTACAGGCAGCAGATCATGTAACTTCTCAAACTCCATAATTACCTATACTAACTTACTTAGTTAACTAATTAATTAATTCAACTGGTTCTGTTTCTCTGGAAAACTCTACTAAAGCTCTGAGCTTCAAATCTTTCTCTCTCCTTGTTCACAACATCTATTCCAATTTGTACGGTCAAATTTCTGTTTCTGTGTTATAAAGATACATGTTAATGCATTTTGGACCCTCCCTGCTAATCCAGGATAACTCCCATTTTTAGATCCTTGAATTAATCATAACTGCAAAGACCCTTTTTGATTAACAGGTTCTAAGGAGAAAGCATCTGTTATCTCTGGAGGAATATTTTCCAACTTACCAAAAGACAATGCGTCAATAATTTATTTCAACTCTATTCCCAGAGAATATTCCAAATATATCCACTTTCCTCCCTCTCTACTTTTTAATTCCAGCTAGTATGGTCTTTCACTTTGACTTCTATAATATTTATTTATTTACTTACTTATTTATTTATTTATTTACTATGATTTCACTCAATTTTTCACACAGCAGCCAAAGTGATCATTTTAGAAAGCAAATCAAAGTTGCTTCCCATCAGAAGCAGATGCCTGACAAAGATTTATTTGTAAAGATTTTATTTTGGAAGTACAACAATATTTGGAATGGGAGTGGAGAAGTGAAAAAGAAAAATAAACAAAAATAAAAACCAGTCAATAAAGAATGTGTTATCCAGGCAGCTACCATTGTGGTTTTCTAAAGCTTAATCTCCCCAAAAGACTAGAAAATGGCCAGAAGGGAAAAGGAACCCAGGTAAGTATAATAGTATACAGCATTGATTGCCTGAGGGCTACCTTAGCCCAGTGAATTTCTGTCAGATTGGCCTATTGGTATGAGAGCATTTTAGCCTTTCCAGACCTTCAGAGAAAGCCCCGGGCAAGGAGGTGTGGATATGGGCAGTTGGAAGTCCCCCAACAAATATTTAAATGGTCAGGCCCAGGGAATATAGACAGGACACATAAGCCTTTTTTTTTTAATTCTTCAAATACTTACTTTATTTAGAAAAATATTGCAGCTCCTCACTGCAGTATAATGGCCTGGATTGCTGGTTTATTTTCAAGCCACTATCATCCACTGCAGGACTTTACCTGCAATACTCCTTCTCATCATTTGGAACTCAGCTCCCATATTTTGTAAGTGAAGCATCTATTATTACCTAAATGACTAGAATAGCCACCAATTCCATACTAGCACACTCCTTTTTTATTTACATACCCAATTTATTTTTTCTTAGCATACTATCTTGATTAATATATATAAAGTTTACTCTCTCTCATGAAAATGTAGACTTCATGAGAAAAATAAGATTCAGCACTATATCCCTAACATTTTGACCAATGCCTAACCCATAGTAGGTGCTCTAAAAAGTATGGGATAGTTATTTTGATTAGGTAACTCAAGACATGACAATTCATTTTTCATTTTTTATATTGTTTCCCTAAGCATGGTATAATATTTGGAATTTTAGAACATAACATCTGGGTTCAAATGACAGTTCCAGTATTTATGAACTATGAACCATGGATAAGTTATTTGACCTGTCATTTGTAGTACTTACTTCATTCTGTTGTATTATATCATATCATATATGGCTGACAGCAAGTACCATAGAGCTATTAATTATTAGCTATTTCTTTTTAGTAAACATTATTGATTCATAACCATATATACATTTTATGCTAAAATGTGTTAAAACTTTGCTCTATATTTTGTAGTGTGTTGGAAACCAATCTTGTCTCACTAATAGAAAGATGTGGACAGGAAATCCAGAAAGCTGGTAAACAACCTTAATTGCTCTGAAAGTTCAGAGCTAAAAACATTGTTAACTGAAACATCTCTGTTTGTTCTTTGTGTATTTCTGTTGTTGGAATTTCCTGCCTGGGGGCTATGGGTGGATCCCATAGCCTTAATAAAAGGGATAGCCAGGCCAGAGCACGGGGCAGTCCTTCCACTAGAGATGGGCTCCCGCCTGGCCCCCATGATTCCCCAAATTTATGCTTTTCTAAGTCTCTATTCATTGTGTGCGGCCTCTCCAGACGCTGAACCCTGACATTGGAAACCTGGACATGCAGGACGTGAAAAGGATTTGCACAGTAGTGAAAATAGTACATTATCAGCTTTGGAACCAAAATCAGGTTTATTCTATACTAGAAGCCTGGTGATGAATTCGTGCATGGGTGGGGTTCCTTGGTCTAGCAGGAAATCGGGGCCATCAAGACCAACTGGCCAGAGGGAGGGACCACAGGAGGTTGGCCAGCCACGGTAGGTTGCTGTGGGAGTGCCCTGACCACAAGGGGCCACTCCTATATTGAGCATCTGCCCCCTGGTGGTCAGTGTGCATCATAGATACTGGCCAGTCATCCAGTTGTCTGGTTATAATGGTTGCTGAGGCTTATGACTTAACTACTTCCCTTCATGAAACTTCCCTCTTTATTTATAACCAGAGGCCCAGTGCATGAAATTAGTGCATGAAATTAGTGCATGGGAAGGGCGTGTCCCTCAGGCCAGCCTGCACCCTCTCCAATCTGGGACCCCTCCAGGAATGTTCAACTGCCTATTTAGGCCTGATCCAGGATTGCTGGCTTCCAACCACTTGCCTACCTGCCTGCCTGGTTGCCCTTAACCGCTTCTGCCTGATCACTCCCTAATCCTATGATGGTGAACCTATGACACCCGGGTGGGCACTAACACCGTAGCTATTTTTGATGACATGCAGCCACATGTGGTCGCATACAGAGAAGTATGAGGCCGCATGCTGAGAAGCACGTTTTTCCTCGGCTACTGCTCGTGCAGGTGCAGTAGCCAAGGATGAAACATTTGCTGTAGTGTAGTGTAGACACTAAATTTTCACCAAGGTGTAGAAACTAAAGTTTGTAAGTATTTTCCTCGCGTAACAAGTATTTTGAGAAGTCCAGTGCAGCTGCACAAAATGAAATGGAACCCTTGCATATAAAGTACCAGCATGTTTTAGACTTGTTACTTGACCAGTTCAGTGATAGATTTCACCAATTTAAAAGCCTAGGACAGACCATAAAAGTAATTAATATCCTGATGTAGTAGTCTACAGTAGTTTGCAATTAAATGATTTCCAATGCATGCAAGTTGATGATTTGGAGATGCAACTTGCAGAATTTCAAGACAGATCTGGGCTCAGGTGTTTGTCGACTTGAGGTCAAAGCTTGAGAATCTGGAAAGGTGCCGCTTGGAGAATCAAGCCACTGCAAACAGGAAATTTGGTGTGCCTGGAACCAATTACCAGACACTTGTAGTACCCTGAAAAATATAGCAATGGCTTTACTCACAATTTTTCTCTCTACATACTTTTTTGAGACCTTATTCTCAGCATTAAGTAATATCAAAACCAATAAAAGAAACAGATTGACAGATGAAGTTAGCAGCTCTTGCTTGGGCTTGAAGTGTACAAAATACCAACCTTCAATTAAAGGTTTAGCCAAGGAAATTCAGCAACCAAAAAGTCACTAGTAGGCAGGTTAGTTAAAGAATTCCCCCTCCCCCCTCACTTATCTTAGTTCACAGCACCCCACACAAGTTAAATAATATCAAGACCAACAAAAGAAACCAACTGGCAGATGAACAAAGAAGTCACTAAGAAGGTAAGTTAAATAATTAGTTTTTGGTTTAAATATAGTTATATATTACAATTATGCATTTTTGTTATTTAAACTATAAATATTTCAAAATTATAGTTTTTTTCTCAAAGTGACACAATACCTGAGTTATGCTCGGTTTTTTGGCGAATTTTGACACATCAAGCTCAAACGGTTGCCCATCCCTGCCCTAACTGCTTCCCTGCCAGCCTGATTGACACCTAATTGCTCCTTGGTGGCCTGATTGCCCTTAACTGCCCTCTCTTGCTGGCCTGGTCACCCAAAACTACACTCCCCTGCTGGCCTGCTTGTCCCAAGCTGTCCTTCCCTGCAGGCCTGATATACCCCAACTGCCTTCCTTTGCAGGCCTGGTCCCTCCCAACTGCCCTCCTCTGCTGACCTGATCGCCCATAACTGCCCTCCCCTGCCAGCTATCTTATGGCAACCATCTTGTGTCCACATGAGGTGGCCATCTTTGACGCCATGGGGCCAGCCATTTTGTGTGTTGGAATGACAGTCATTTTGCATATTACCTCTTTATTATATAGGATGGGGATAATAATGACTATCATTTAGAGTTTTTATGAAGATTACATAAGGCATGTGCAAAATGCCTAGCATATAGAAGTGTGCTACAATATTAATATCCTTTGCCTCTCACTATCATTAATTATTTGTGTGAGTTTAGAAAAGTCACTTATGCACCTAAGTATCAAAAGAAATAACCAGAGTTTGTCAAATAAGATTTTAAATCACAAAATAAACATCATGGGAGAAGAGTTCTTCAAAAGTTTAATATATCTGTCTACTAGAAAAAATAAGGGACATGGAGATCTAACAAGTGCAGAAAGATTTTTGTTCCCCATATTTAAAAAGTCCTGATGTACACTGATGAATTATAATTCCTTGCAAGTCTTGCAGTAAAGAAGACTGATCAACTTACTTTAAGATAACTTTACCCAGCACTGTTTTACAATAGAACAACTTTTTACCATAGAAGATGTATTAAAATCTTCCAAGACTCTGGAACTTTCTATAAAGTAACATCTAAAACCTTCCCAGGTTTAATATCTAAAATTCTATGATTTTCCTTTCTCTCTTAGTGGTATAGTTTTTATTTATTTTTATTTTTTATCTTTATTGTTCAGTTTATTAATTACATTGTTCCCTTTTTTTTTTCACCCTATAGTTCCCGTCCACCTGCTACCCATCCCATCTTCCGCCCTCACCCCCCTCCACTATCCTCTCCCATAGTTGCCTGATTTTTGTCCAGTCTCTTGCTGCACTTCCCACACCCCGTTTCTCCCCAAGACTTGTCAGTGCATTCCCTCTCTATGTCCGTGATTCTGTTACATTCACCAGTTTATCCTGTTCATCAGCTTATTAATTCACTTGATTTTTAGATTCATTTGTTGATAGATGTGTATTTGTTGTTCCTAATTTACACTTTTATCTTTTTCTTCTTCCTCTTCTTAAAGAATATCTTTCCGTATTTCATATAATATTGGTTTGGTGGTGATGAACTCCTTTAGCTTTTTCTTATCTGCGAAGCACTTTATCTGACCTTCAATTCTGAATGACAGCTTTGCTGGATAGAGTAATCTTGGTTGTAGATTCTTGCTGTTCCTCACTTTGAATATTTCTTGCCACTCGTGTCTAGCCTGCATCGTTTCTGTTGAGAAATCCGCTGACAATCGTATGGGTGTTCCCTTATAGGTAACCAACTCTTTCTCTCTTGCTGCTTTTAATATTATCTCTTTGTCTTTTGCTCTTGGCATTTTAATTATGATGTGCCTTGGTGTGGTCCTCTTAGGGTTCCTATATATTGGGGTTCCGTGCGCTTCTTGGACTTCTAAGTCAATTTCTTTCACCAGGTTTGGGAAGTTTTCGGTCACTATTTCTTCAAATAGGTTTTCATTGTCTTGCTCTCTCTCTTTTTCTGGCACCCCTCTAATTCGGATGTTGGTATGCTTGAGTTTGTCCCAGAGGCCCCTTACACTATCTTCAATTTTTTGGATTCTTTTGGTTTCTTGCTTTTTCAGCTGAGTGGATTTTACCTCTTTGTATTTCAAATCTTTAACTTGGTTCTTGGGGTGCTCCAGGGCACTTTTAGGTCTTTGTATAATATTTTTTATTTCAGTCAGTGTATGCTTAATTTCTGGTTGGTCCTTTTCATATCCTTGAGAGTCTCCTTTATATCCTTGAGGGTCTCCTTCATTTCCTTGTAGGACTCATTCATTTCCACGTTGGTCTTGATAATTTCCTTTGTGGTCTTGTTTATTTCCTTATAGGCCTCGACCTTTTATTGGAGCCTCTTAAAAAACCCTATAACCGTGGTTTTGAATTCCATGTCCAGTCGTTTTTTTCCCTCCATTTCTTTCACATCTGATTTCTTTCCATGCCTCTGCATGGTGGCTGCTTCCCTGAGTTGGTCAATTAGCTTTGTGTGGTAGACTTCCTACTAGGGACAGTGGCTCAGCCTCCCCAGTTACCTGAGGTGGATATGGGTTGCACAGTCTTGCTGAAGTTAAGCTCAGTTAATCGTTGTTAGCACTTGGAGGGGTTGACTTCCAGGCCAATTATCTGTGAAGCTCAGCTGTGCTCAGGTTGGATGGGCGGAGTCTCCAGGCCAAGCAGACAGCATCAGCTCTGCCCTATGTGGCCCCAGGGACTCTGTGCTGGGGGCAATGGCCGCCAGCACCTCTGAGAGAGAGCCGCTGCCGAGCTCCACCGGCTGCCGGGGAATTCAGACTTTCCCCAAATGAGACTGCATGCCCAATGTCTCACCCAGGGTCATAAAACAAAGCAGTCTGACAGTTTCCCGAATGACAAAGCAAGTCGCAGAGCGCTCTCTGTGCCGTCACGCAGCCGAGCTGTTCGCGAGCAAGCTGCCTTCTCCACAAGCCAGGAGACCCGGCAGCACCCGAGCGTCAGCGTGCCCTCCCACTGTCCAGTTTTCACCCCGTGTGATAGTGGGTTCCCTGGACTTCGCCCATAGCTGGAGAATCAGTCCAGTGGGACGTCTTTGTCTCCCTGTTTGAGAAAACTGGCCGGTTTTCAGCCGCCCACCCTCTCCGCTGGTGCACACTCCAAACCTCTCTCCGAAGGAATCTTTCAAAGCCGTCCGCCGCCGCTCCTCCAAGTCACAGTGTCTTATCTTCACTTTTATTTGTGGAGTTTTCACTCGGCCAGCTTTCTGGTGATTCTGGAAGGTGTTTGTTCTTTCTTTAAGTTGTAGTATTAAAATTGTTGAGCATGACGGCAAGATAGGTGTTTTACCTAAGCCGCCATCTTGGTTCCCCAGTGCTATAGTTTTTATATCACTTTTGGTTGCTTCATCCCAACACTTTCTTAGGTTACAGACATCATTCATTTCAGCTATTTTCTTTTCCAACTGCTGCCCCAGGCCTTCCTTCCTTATTGCTTTGTACCCTTGCACTATCTTTCTGCTTTCAAATATCATCTCCTTTTAGATGTCATACAGGTCAAAATATGCAATGAATATGAGCAATTCTATATCTGACATCCAAAGAATGGGGGTGAGGAGGCAACCAATTTTTTAATCATTCCAGAGTGGCATAAACATGCTATGAAGAAAAAAAATAAAGATCTAAATTTCAGAAATAAAAATGTCAAATGAGAGAACTAAGATGGCGGCAAAGGCAAAACACCTATCTTGCCGTCATAATCAGCAATTTTAATACTACAACTTAACGAAAGAACAAACACCTTCCAGAATCACCAGAAAGCTCGCCGAGTGAAAATTCCACAAATAAAAGTGAAGATAAGACACTGTGACCCGGAGGAGCGGCGGCGGACGGCGTTGAAAGATTCGCCCGGAGAGAGGTTTGGAGCGCATGCCCCGGAGAGGGCGGGCGGCTGAAAACCGGCCAGTTTTCTCGAACGGGGAGACAAAGGCGTCCTACTGGGCTGATTCTCCAGCTCTGGGCGAAGTCCAGAGAACCCACTATCACACGGGGTGAAAACTGGACAGTGGGAGGGCACGCTGAAGCTCGGGTGCTGCTGGGTCTGCCGGCTTGTGGAAAGGCAGCTCTCGCGAACAGCTCGGCTGCGTGACGGCGCAGAGAGCGCACCGCGACTTGCCCCTCATTCGGAAAACCGTCAGACTGCTTTGTTTTACGACCCTGGGTGAGCCATTGGGCATGCAGACTCATTTTGGGAAAGTCTGAATTCCCCGGCAGCCGGTGGAGCTCCGCAGCGGCTCTCTCTCAGAGGTGCTGGCGGCCATTGCCCACGGCACAGAGTCCCTGGGGCCGCAGAGGGCGGAGCTAACGCTGTCTGCTTGGCCCGGAGACTCCGCTCACCCAACCTGAGCACAGCTGAGCTTCACAGACAATTGGCCTGGAGGTCAACCCTCCAAGTGCTAGCAACGATTAACTGAGCTTAACTTCAGCAAGACTGTGCAGCCCATATCCATCTCAAGTAACTGGGGAGGCTGAGCCACTGTCCCTTGTAGCACGTCTACCACACAAAGCTAATTGACCAACTCAGGGAAGCAGCCACCATGCAGCAACATGGAAAGAAATCAGATGTGAAAGAAATGGAGGAAAAAAAACGACTGGACATGGAATTCAGAACCACGGTTATATGGTTTTTTAAGAGGTTCCAACAAAAGATCGAGGCCTATAAGGAAATAAGCAAGACCACAAAGGAAATGAGTGAGTCCTACAAGAAAATGAACAACACCGTCCAGGATATAAACGAGAGCTGCAAAGAAATGATCAAGACCAATGTGGAAATGATCAAGATCAACATGGAAATGAATGAGTCCTACAAGGAAATGAAAGATACCCTCAAGGATATAAAGCAGACTCTCAAGGATATGAAAAAGGACCAACCAGAAATTAAGCATACACTGACTGAAACAAAAAATATTATACAAAGACCTGAAAGTGCCCTGGAGCACCCCAAGAACCAAGTTAAAGATTTGAATTACAAAGAGGTAAAATCCACTCAGCTGAAAAAGCAAGAAACCAAAAGAATCCAAAAAATTGAAGATAGTGTAAGGGGCCTCTGGGACAACCTCAAGCATACCAACATCCAAATTATAGGGGCGCCAGAAAAAGCGAGAGGCCAAGACAATGAAAACCTATTTGAAGAAATAGTGACTGAAAACTTCCCACACCTGGTGAAAGAAATTGACTTAGGAGTCCAAGAAGTGCACCGAACCCCAATATATAGGAACCCTAAGAGGACCACACCGAGGCACATCATAATTAAAATGCCAAGAGCAAAAGACAAAGAGAGAATATTAAAAGCAGCAAGAGAGAAAGAGTTGGTTACCTATAAGGGAGCACCCATACGACTGTCAGCGGATCTCTCAACAGAAACGATGCAGGCCAGACGGGAGTGGCAAGAAATATTCAAAGTGATGAACAGCAAGAATCTACAACCAAGATTACTCTATCCAGCAAAGCTATCATTCAGAATTGAAGGTCAGATGAAGTGTTTCGCAGATAAGAAAAAGCTAAAGGAGTTCATCACCACCAAACCAACATTATATGAAATGCTGAAAGATATTCTTTAAGAAGAGGAAGAAGAAAAAGGTAAAAGTGCAAACTAGCAACAACAAATACACATCTATCAACAAATGAACATAAAAATCAAGTGAATTGATAGGCTGTTGAACGGATAGACTGGTGAATATAACAGAGACATGGACATAGAGAGGGAATGGACTGACAACTCTTGGGGAGAAAGGGGGTGTGGGAAGTGCAGCAAGAGACTGGACAAAAATCTAGCAACAATGGGAGAGGACAGTGGGGAGGGGGAGGTGAGGGTGGAGGGTGGGATAGGTACAGGGTGGAGGGAAGCTATAGGGGGATAAAAAGGGGAAACAATGTAATTAATAAACTGAACAATAAAGATTAAAAAAAAAAAAGAAAAAAAAATGTCAAATGAGCTAGATTTTTTGGTAATTTTTCTCATAAATTATTTTCATCTTCTTACTAGTATTCTAGGGGTATGCAAGTCCTCCTATAATATGTTATATTAAGATTTACTCAATAAAATTATGCCAAATTGTGCAGTGGCCTATTTTATATTACAATATCATATTTAAATACCTCTAGCAATAGACAAAATAAAATTTCCTGTCAGCACATTGCAGAAAATTAGAAAGGATATTTTATACAGGAAGATTTAGTATACATGTGATGCAGTAAAAAACAAAATAAAACAAAATAAGCTTTTAAATCACAAAATAAACCTTAACATAATATATAAGTTAAAAAAAAAGTCATGTATAAGTCAAACCTGAAAAAATCTGAAGAAGTCTTATCTGTATTTAAAATATTTTCATAGTTTCAGTCCTGGGTGATATTTATAATTGTTGGTAAGAGTTTTCTTAGCATCTGAAGAGAGTGCAGATCTACTGAAAGAGTGTTCAGCTGTTCCTGGTGGTCACTCTACTTCCTTATGACCTGTCTTAAAAGAAAAGATGCATTTCTTATTCTAAGGACCAATATCACACTAATTTTTATGCAACTGAGCCCTTTTGATTGTTTTGAATAATTCTCCAACAATATTTACCTCTTTTCCATTTATTTATTTATTTATTATTTATATTAATCCTTACCCTAGGATATTTTTCCATTGATTATTAGAGAGAATGGAAGAGTGGGGGAGAGACAGATAGAGAGAGACAGATAGATGGTTTTCTTGTGCATGGATTCTATGGAGGCCAGGGAATGAGCCTACAATTTAGGTATGTGCCCTTGACTGGAATCAAAAACAGGACTCTTCAGTCCATGGGCATATGCTCTATCCACTAAGCAATCCAGCTAGGGCTTTTTCTTACATTTATAATCTCTTTTCTATTCTTTTTCACTGAAATCTAACTTTAATCTCTAGCTGTCATTCTTCTGAATTTCCATTTTATACTGAATTTCTTTCTCTAATTATAGAATGTATTAATAATAAGATATTTACCAGCATTTTCTAAGACATTTAGATGTTGTTGTTTTTTTAACTTAATTCTTATAAGTAGATATAATCATTAACCACATTTTACAGCAGATTTTCTGATGCTCAGGCAGGATGTGAATATGCACAGGCAGAGTCAGCTTCATGGACATCCAACCTCAGCAGAAGGGTTTAGTTAATGCTCTATTGTTGCTGCCTTGATAATTTTATCTTTGGACCTGTGTTTTGTAAGGGAAGTCTGCTTAGACAAAGGAATCTGCATTTGAGCAGAGGAGATGCACACACTATGCATGTCCATTGCTATCTTTGTTGCTCCATTTGCATACAGTGGTTCTGATGTCCCACCAGGATTTTAGTATTCTGGTGAATTCAGGATGCATGGGAGTTCAGCAAGACTCAAAACCAGTGGATTATGTTTATGACTGGATAAGAAGGGAAAACAATAACCCCAAGAGGTTACACTTTCCTTTTGAACAAGAATTTTCTTCAAATACAGAGAGCAATGACAAATGAACTCTACCATATATTTTTTACATATATATATATATATATATATATATATATATATATCACTTTTCTGTATTAGCCAAAGATGTATGCTAACATTGATGACAGAGAAGGAAAGAGAAATATAAAACAATAATTCATTTTCCTTTTTGTCCTCTGTAATTGAAGAAAAAATTCATTATAGATTTTATTTAGCTCATAATGAAAGAGATGCACCACCTTTTAAAATGAGTTAATTTCTCAATAAAAAAAACCAATCACTTTTGGAATCAGACATAGTCCCACCTCTATTAAATCAGATACATTACTCACTTAATAATATCTATCACCTGTTAGTTAAGACAAAATATTTACATTTCAATAAATCATCTATTAAATAAATATATTCATAATGAATAAAACAAAATGTTTTAATAAGTAAAACTAAATGTTTACTGTTTATATGTCAAAACATGATTTTAATAAATTAGACCTTTTATTGTAAACTATTAACATTTTAATGATTTTAAATTTAGTGCTCTTAAGGATTGGTTCACAAGTAGCCTACTTGGGTTTTATCTATTCGCCATTTGTTTATTGATTATGGCAAATAATATTACACCTTATTTTCCGAATAATTGCAGGCGCTATGGCCCCTGGTTATTATTTTTCTGACAAACAGCAAATTAAATAGGTTTGATGTCAAATTACACAATTTTAAAAATTTTATAATTGAGGACATTTTATATACAGGATACTGGGAAAATTAGCTGTTGGTTATTGGTATAATGAGCAAATCTTTTTCATGGTTGTTGTTTTGTATCAACCTTATGGTACTTGCTTTAAGGTATAACCTGTGTCCTACGTGCTCATGGTGCTCAACAATGTATATCCTAAATAATGAGACTGTACCAAATATTCAGTTTTAGACTAATCTCTTGAGGTCATGAAAAACACTCAAGAGTTAGAAGGTTGACTCTTTTTCTTTTTCTTAAACACATTCATTAATTTTTCCTGGAAAAAATTCTGGGTCCATGGTTTTTCTGAGAATTTCATAATCACTGCAAATAGCTTCCCTGGAAGGGCCACACCTGAATATTCCACTCCAGCTCAAGGAAATCTGAACTCAAAATCACCTGTTTCAGAGACCCCAGAAGGGACTTTTCTTCCAGAGGCAGAAAAAGAAATAAAATACACTTGTTTTTATAAGAATCACAAATCCTTTAAATAGAGCTCTGATAAGGAAACTTCAGATTGACATTTGTAAATGTGTACATTCTTTTTTCCTCTTTTCCACAGTATGAAAGCACTAACAAATGCCTCCCCTTGTCCTTTTTAACACTATTTGAAATATTCTTCAAACCATATTTTTCATTGATCCAAATTTATTTGGAGAATACCTGTAATTTATCCTGGACACCTGGAGTTTTCTATTTCCTCTCTGTATGTTTATTCTTGTATACCTATAGAAATTGGCTTTGTAGTCTTTTTCACTCACCTCCAATAGGAATCTCTAAAATTCTGGTAATTTGAGAGTTTTAAACCCTATATTGGGGCAAGACTTTCTAAAATTACATCTCTCTCTCTTTTTCTGTCTTCCTCTCTTTGTTTTAATTTGTAATGTTTTTTATATTTAAAAATTTTAAGATACATTTATTTCTCTCAGTTTCTTGGCTTAATAGAGCTATTTCAAATTTATATTTTTACTAGCACTTATATCTATAATTTTTCTCTAACTTTTTTTTCCCCAAAGACACAGATTAATCTTTTCATGGTCATGCAAATATGAGTTAACTAGGGTACTCAAAAAGCACTTGTAGTAGTTTGATGAGTTCTAGATTACAAAAATATGATTAATACAGACTGATTATCTATGGATGGTTGGGGGGTTGGCCTCATTATGTTAGAATCCCAATAAGCATATGAACAGTCTCCATACATATCTAGATTTTAGGCAGTAATCAATAATTTGCTTAAATCAGATTAAAACTTTATTACTCATATGAAATTACATTTGAAATCTTGGAATTTATTAGTTATATATATCTGGTATTATCCTATATAATAAAAGCCTAATATACAAATTGACAAAAAGGCTGAAAGACCAGCTGAACAACTGGTCATTATGATGCACACTGACCATCAAAGGACAGATGCTCAATGCAGGAGCTGCCCCCAGCTCGAAGTCCCCAGGCCAGCCAAGGCAGGTACCAGCAGGGGCTCCACCGATTGTTTTGCTGGTCACCCCGCAGATCAGCCCTGATCACTGGCTGGGCCTAGGGACCCTACCTATGAACAAATTTTGTGCACCACACCTCTAGTATATTATTTATATGTCATATATGTTGTAAGAGTTTTCTCAAAATTTCTTTACTTGTGCCCATTGACAATTCCATATAACCTTCTAAAATTATACCTTCAAATCCCATGTTTACCATTATCACCCTTGATATGTACTCCAGTGGTTTCTATCTTCCATAATCCAACCATCCCAGAATTTTCTTCTTAACATAAGTACCTATCAACACTGCTAGTCCCCACCCTCTTGTGCTACATAACAAAATTTCATAATGAACAATTACTCTGTAATTGTATATTTTAAACAAATTATAATAATGTAATCTAACCTTTCTGTATTATTTCTTTCCCAACTTAGATTATTATAGAAGGTAAAAAGAGAAGGATCAGAAAGGTCGAATGCATCTCATGGAAAAGAGAAAATAGAAGCTAAGCAAACGTTTCCGAATTTGGAGATTGGAAGTCACTGGTGACAATTTATGGAGTAATTTCTATAAAGTTGTGGAAGGGACGGTCCCATTGGAAATGCTTAGGAAAGATCGGGTGGTAAGAAAATGGAAGACATAAGGCTAGCAGATTAAAAGGAAGGCATATTATCTGTTGGTTCCTTTTCATTAAATTTTAATCAACAAAGAAAATTCCATGCTGGGAATAAAAAGAAAAAATAATAGCAGAAGAAGGTAATGCTAATTGTTTGATAAACATTATAGTAAGAGAGAAAATTGACATCAAACACAACTAATGTATGTTTTTCAGAAAGAGCACTAAAAGTAATGGAAGGTATTGTTACAAACAAATCCTGCTAGAAAAATACACTCATTCATGTCCTCATTTATTCATTCATTCATTAATTCAACAAGGATGTATTTTGTATTGATATATCTAAAATTGCTATACACTGGGAAAGGAAAAATGAGTATTGTCCTTGAGGTTGACATACTATTAGAGGAGACAAATATATAAGTGATGGCATAGTAAATGTGCTAAATGCTTTAACAATGTTATAAACAATGTGTGTTGTTGATGAAAATACCAAGTATAGGGAGGCATTGGGAAAATCAGTAAAGCTTTGCAGAGTGGTAAATACAGGTTAAATTGGGGCCCGTAGAATGAATAGCCATTTATTCAGCAGCGAATGGGAAAGGCTATTCTAGGCCCTCGGAATAGTCTGAGAAAAGGTATGGTGGCTACACAGCAGCATTTCCATTATGGAATTGCTTGTGAACACTGCTTTAATCACGTTGGGGACCAGAGTAGTTGATAGAGCAGAATCTATATGTACAAAAGGCTAATATGCTAAGTGTCCAAGGGTCTGACAGGTGACTATAACATGCACTGACCACTAGGAGGCAGACGCTCAATGCAGGAGCTGCCTTAATGCTCACAGAGAAATGGCACCATGGACCTGGCACCCACAAAGCAACACTAGGCTTCTCCCAAGTGAGACATAGGCCCCCCCCACCACCCTGCAGTGACAGCCCATCAAATCACAGCCAACACTGCTGAGACTCCATGGTGCAAAATGCGGCCCACAGCCTAGCCCAGCCTGGACATGGCTGCTGTGGGCACCAGGTAATAATGTTACATAGCAACACCTGGCTTCCTCTCCTTGGCAGTGCCTAGCTTCCTTGCAGTTTCTTCAGCCCAGGAACATAACTTGCTTTATAGCCTGGTGCAAACATTTCACACTTTAAATGTCTATGGAGCATTTTCCTATGCCTCATCTCATTTGATCCTCACAGAAGTCCTGGAGTAGGTAGATAGGAGACTTGGTGGAATCCTATTGTCTTTTCATTAGCCAGAAAATGGAGATTTAGATAGTTTAGAAACTTGACCCTACTGAAAAGAAGTAAGAAATGGTGGACCTTAAAAATGACTTTAGGTTTTCTCCCTTCACAGAATATAGTCAAACACTGCTGCAGTTACATATTTTACCTCAGTTCTCCTTGCGTGATCTACAATAATAATCTGTTTCATGTTGATATTTACTGCTGTGTTGCTGAAAATTATCTGAAAGAGAAGTTGGGGTGCTTCACTGGGCTGTAAAAGTTTAGCTACATCAGAAAGCAGAACTAATTAAGCAAGTTTATATATATATAAAGCTAAGTTGACTCACACATATGTGATATATATAAAGCTCTCACTGGCACCAATCACACACATGTTTCAATCTGTCATTGTCCATCATGAGTTTGGTTGACACTTCTATTATAGAGAAAGGGTGAATAGCAATATTAAAATATTTCTTCTAATTAATTTCTTTTGCATATGCATGAATCCATGCACCAGGCCACTGGTACAAATATAAACTTCAATAGTGTTCACTGATGTTTCATTTCCTCCCAATCTCTTCTCCTCTTTCTTATCAATCATAACAAAAATAGTAACAATTACATAACAATTAGTATTAACTTTTAACTGCCTGTTATGACTTTGATTAGTAATTTTAGTATGTTAATGCATTTGAACTTTGAAACAACCTATTATGCAGTTATTGTTTACCAAAATCTATAGATTAAAATGTTGGGACTTGAAAAGTTTTAGTCACTTCCCTGAAATATTAAGCTAGAGAATGACAGAGTAGGATTGGAATCCAAAACTGTCCAGCTACCACACAATGTTGACACCACTACTATAAAATCTCCTGTTCAAACCTAAGACAGGCACAGTTGCAGAGGGGCCATCAGGAGTGAACTTGGGGGTCCACAGAGGTGGGTGACAGAACCTTAACCCTAACCTTGCAGGGGCCTGAACCCTCACCCTTTCTGAGGGAGGTCTCCTACCCCCATAGCTGCTTCGCTTCCTATGCCCATCTCAGATTGGGACCGAGGTAACAGACAGAGACTTGGCCAGCAGCAGCTGCCCTATATCTAAAGTCAGCCTAGCACCAGGAATCCTCAGGGCCTACTCAAGAATGCAAATAATTCTCCCCACTAATATTTACAGGGTAAATTAAGATTGTTGTTAGATTATTAAATTTGACAGTAAAATAGTAATCAAGTTTTCTGATTAGTTTAAATTGGCTAATTGAAATAAGTGAATATTCAAGAGAATTTAATTGCACTGGACAAAAAGCTGTTTCTAAAGTATTAACTAAAATTTCTATTGGTAGTTCATCTCATGGTAAAGTTGCTTAACATGCAATGAACCTAAAGCAGTCATATTTTTGTGCAAAAAATTAAAATTTAAAGTTATCAAGACTGTACTATAAAATTTCCAAAAGCCTCCATTAATAAAAATGGAGGGAATAGTAGGGTAATATCATGTAAGGAAAAATATCCTGTAACTAAATTACATCTAGAAAATGAATTTTTATTTGGAATACTAACACCAAGACACCCATGAAAAACACACATGGTGTCAAAATAAGCCAAAGGAAAATCATTTGGGCAAAAATAAAAAGGATCCCAAGTCAAATTTATAGAAAAGATTCCTTTATTAAGTTTTGATCGAGAATATGTTTGTATATTTTCAGAAAACAACTCCAAGACCATGTGGATCCTGCAACAGAGAGGACTTGACAGGTCTGCTCCAACCATGAAGACAAGAGGAGAAACAGTCCAGAAAGGGAAGAAGTTGATGATGCCTTGCCATGCTACCAGTCAGCAGTTGTGCCTAGCTGCAGGTCACCCAGGACCAAACCAGAGACAATCAGACTTACATTGCCAACATTTGTCCACCATCAAGATATCGTTGCTGACATGTACACATAAGGAACAGTTTGACATTGAAACTGGACTCAGAACTGTTGGACATTGAAATTGAGACTCAAACATTTCTTGTTCTCATATGTTTATTTCTAGTCTGCAGAAGCAAGATTTAAAAAAAAAAAGAAATGGGGGAAATAAAAATAGATACAGAGGCAAAGAAGCATGGAGCAGACTGTCAAACTACAGCGGGAAGGCAGGCGGGGAGGGGCTGCAAGAGATCAACCAAAGGACTTGTATGCATGCATAAAAGCATAACCAATGGACACAAGACACCGGAGGGGGCAGGTTAAAGTATGTGCTGGGTGGTACGGGAAACTGGGGGGAGGTCAATGAGGGAAAAAGGAAACATGTACTACTATTCATAATACTTTAAAGGGTAAAAATAAAATAAAATAAAATAACATGACCTGTTCATCTCAATATAAAGTGAGTTTGATACTAGAAAACCAGCTCACTCTGCTTCCAAAGATAATATTTAGCAAAAATAAACCTTATCTAAATTTTGTATTATAAGGAATAGAAAATATTTTTCCTTATGATGTTTTCTCATTATTAATGTTATACTTACTAGGAAACATTCAAAAATTTACTATTCATGCAATATATATTTTGCAAATATGTGTGTATAAATATAAACATGTCGTATGTCTAGGTCCTGTTAATGAATAATCAATTCATGAACAAGGGTTTAAGATACAGGAATAGTCCCAAGTTTCAATCTTAAATTCATGTATGCAGATAGCATGATAATTAGAAGCTGTTCTTCACATTCTTTAGAGGATTAAAACAAAAGCAAGTTTTAGTAACATCAAAACAGCCTGGGAAGCACTGGAACTTAGATGAACCACAGAGAAAAATGACTTATTTAAATTCCTCTGTAGCTAGAAGTATCTGCTTAGCATGTTAAAAATGCAGACTGTATCAGAGAAGTAGCAAAATAAAATTTGTTATAACAATGAATCTCAGAACTCTGGGTTGACTAGAGCAACACAAGTCTTAGAAACTTGTTCAGTTTCTCTCCAGTGCAACACCATTAAATTTAATTACAAAGAGAAACTTATTTTTGTTATACAAATAATATCCCCACGTAGCCTAATTTAAACTAATTGCCTACACAGTTTCATTCCAAGGGGAAAACAAAACTAAAATAAGTGCTGACTTATTGAAAATGTCTTTAATTATATTATCACACTGAATTCTGCTTTGACCCTTCTTCAAGAGTTATTTTCAAAATGAGAAATGTTATTGCAAAATGTGGCATACCTGCACTCTGTAAAGCTTTGCTCCTGCCTGACCTATTTTTATCAGTCATTTTCCCTTCCATTGTAGAAAATAACTTATTGCAGAAAAATTTCTACAATGTGTACAATGGGACATGAATTCCTGTGCTACAATGGAACATGAATTCCTGTGCTATTTTTCTTCATTTCCATTTCTTGTTATCTTATTATCTGTTAGGGGGACTGAAATTTAACTATAAATCTGGAGGTGGAAAAATTACTGATGTCTGGGCTTGGGGATTGGGCCATTTTTACATGCAAGCTCTTCAAAGGATTTGACAGGGCCAAATGCACCTGCTCTGGAGCACTGTGGTATGACAACACTGGGACAAAGGACTGGGCTCCAGATTTCTCTCACAGCATGGAAAAATGAGATTTTTAATTGGAGTCAATGACGGCCTCACCAGGGCTATGCCACTAACTGTCCTTGAGACAACAGGGAATTCAGAATTGAGATTGTGTGTGTGTGTGTTTTTTAAAATAAGCTTTCATTTATAATATGCTTTCTGAAAGACCAAAATTTTGTCTGAAATAAAGGTGGGAAAGTTTCAAATTTGAAGTCATAAAAAGGTTTCTCAGCCTCAGCAATGTTGATGTTTTGAGTAAGAAAAGTCTTTGTTGGCAAGAGGCTGTTCTGTGCATTGCAGGAGGTTAGCAGATTCGCTGGTCTCCACCCATGAGATGCCAGTAGCATCTTTCAGTTGCATCATCTAATATAAACATGTCTCCCGTCATTGGCAAATGTTCTCTGAGGTGCAAATTTGCCTTCAGTTGAGAACTACACATATAGCTATAGATCTATACAACCAGCTGCATTTCTTCCATTTTTCAAACCACTTAGTTAAAATGTAAAAAATCTGAATCAATTAAATCTTCAGCACAAACATTCCCTCCAGATCTCCCATTCTGTACGCTCTGTGTGTGGGTGATAAAGATATTATTACATTAAACAGAGTGAAAGATTTCTCCTTGGTGGATTTTGTATAAGGAGACCATGCATGGAAATGATCACAGAAAAGCAATAGAGTATCACATGCATACTTTGCCATCCCTCTGGATTTTATAAACGATTCTCACAGTTCTCCAGGTATAATACATAATGATTCAACACCCACAAGGAGCCAAGAGACATCCTTCACTCGTGGGTATTTGGGAGCACTACAGAGATAAAATCAACAGATGAATTATGGCTTCTAGATGGATGGCCACACTTGAGCTGTCAATTCCTTTCCACATTTGAAAATGTCACCTAAAGGACCATGAGAGAACAACCTGGGTGGTTATTTCTTGTTCTCTATTTTGTTTATATATCAAATTCTCCAATCAACGGTAAAGATAATATTTCTCAATTACTTTATAGTTCTCATCATTATTTGCCAAATGTTAAAAGGACAATGATGCCCTGCACAGTTTTTCTCGGTGGTTAGAATGTTGGCCCATGAACAAAGGGTTGCAGGTTTGATTCCCAGTCAAGGACATGTAGCTTGGTTTCAAATTCAATTCTCAGCCCCAGCTGGGGGCAAGCAGGAGGCAACCAATTGATGTGTCTCTGTCACAGGTCTGTCTCTCTCTCTCCACTCCACCCTCCCTCCCATTTTCTCTAAAAAAATCAATGTAAAAATATACTCTGGTGAGGATTTTAAAAAAAAAAAGGCCAATTATATAAACAATAGCTTCTTTTGTAAGCCAGCTTTTACATTTTTCTTCTTTCTCAGACTTTGTCCATAGACACATGCAAATACTTTGCTGGACAATAAACACACATAAAAGAGAAAAATTCATTTTTGTATTAATAATTTCATAATTTGCTTTGGAAATTAGTCAACAATACTTTGTCGTTCTGCTGATTTTATTTTGTAAAAACAGTTGGCTTTGTTGATCTTATTTTGTTTTTATCTTTTTGGTCATGAGAGAGAAGATTTTAAATTAAGAATTAAACTTTCAATAAGAAAACTCATAACTGTATTTGTATACACGAGGTCCTGACCAAGACTTAATCCTAATATGTTTCTGAGATTGAGACACAGATGATGAATTATTACTAACACACAGCAGTCTTGTTACAAATGAGGTCTAATAAAAAATGACCACATGTTAGACAACAATTCATTGGGTATTATACTTCTAAATTTTAATTTGGTAGAAAATTTGTCAGGAGAAGAAGGTCATGTGGTGTTAAACACTGTTTATTTTGCTAACGGCTGTCAACTTGGCTTTTTTGCAGCGAAATATAAGTTCTACTGCAGAGAATGAGCTTCACTGAGAATGCAGAGAAGGGTCATGTTCACAAATTAGCTGACAGTTTGGCAAATTATGTTATTCAGTATTTATCCACAGAACCAAAGCAGCACAGAAAATAGTGTTCCTTACAGTGGCCCCTTACAACGCCAACCCTTTCGGACAAACTCTAAACATGAGAAAGTACTTAGATCAGCAGAAAAATCATCTTACTCTCAAAAATGTGCAAACTATGATGCTGTTTCTGGTGTAATGATGTTTCTTCCTTTTGTTGTTGAAGATAATATTGCTTCATGCAGAGCAGAAAATGTTTTTTAATGGCAAGTATCTTTATATACTTCTCTGAATGAACCATGTACATCATCTCACTTAACTATCATAAACCACGAATAGTGTGCCCATAATAAAGATGGGAAAACTGAAACTTGAAATGATTGAGTACATTGCCCTAGGATTCACAGCTAGTAAGTTACTAAGACAAATGGAGATATATAACCAGATTGTCTTCAATTCAAGCCACATGGTCATCCGTAATCTTAAAAATCCCACAAACACAGCAATTTGAATAATATGTACTTTTTAATTTATTACTTGTCTAAACGAAACCTAACCTTGTGCCTTTAATCCATCTATGTGTGAATAGAAAAGCTGAAGTAGAGACATTCTGATTACCTGAAGAGTGAAGGTAACTGTCATAGCTCCACTTAGAAAGCTTTTAGTGACACTGGTTGACCCAAGCATGAATAGCTTTTAGACCAGGGGTATTGTAAATGTTATGTTTAAGTTACCATTACCTTTGAAGATCACCAACTTGTTTTGTAATACCAGACATTTATTATATGAATACTCTGCTAAAAGTAATATTTTCAACATTTACATAAGGAAAATGAAACAAATTTGGCATGGAATTTATCAATTTTTTTCATTATCAAAGAGCAAAGGAGGCTAGCATGCAAATATTTCTGCTATACTTTTTCAAGGCTCTTATTTACATGATTTGCTTGGACTGGTGGTTTAATAATGAAGGATGGAGCATATTCGGGTTGTTTAAAGAATCTGAGCTGAAAGTATGAGGTGTGGTTAAAAGTGTGAACTTTGAGGTCAGATAGAGATGCATTTGAATTCTGATTCAGAATCTTCATCTATAAGTTAGAGTTAAAATATGTGTTATTATAGATTTTAATAAGATAATTCACAATATTAAAACTGCTTAGCTGAGTGGAGCTCAATAATGGCATTGGGTTTCATGACAGGATGATTACAAATAACTATCTTTAAATTAACTTTCTTCTTCTATTCTCATTTCTAGCTGCAGTAGAGGAAGAACATTTTTCAGACTGTAACTTAGATGATAGAGGCTAGAGATGGCTATTACTCTTTGTAAAGATTTTTGCAATAACCTCTTAACTATCTCCTTGCTTCCATACCTTGTTCCTCTTCACTTTGTCCTAAACCAGCAGGTATAAAGATACTTTAAACACAATCAGATCATGTAAGTCCTTTGCTCAAAGCCTCTCCATCTCATGTGAAAGGAAAACTGAAGAATTTTGAATAGCTTATTGCTATACCTTCTGGCCCCTATTACTAATCTGGTCTCACAGGTCATTACTATGTTCCCTCCCTTACTGTATGTACTGGCCAGGGTTCTCTGAGGAAACAAAGCAATGGAACTTATGTATTATAATGAGACATTGGCTAATGCAGTTAAGAAGATTGAGAAGTCCCATGATCAGCTGTCCAGAAAAGCTGGTGGTATAATTTAGTCTGAGTCTGAGGCCTGATCATCAGGGGAACTGATGATATAAATCTAAGTCCCAAAGCAGGAGAAGATGAATTGAGATATCCCGGTGCAAACAGTGAGGCGGGAGGGGGGGGGGGAAAGGCATAAATTCATTCTCTTCCACCTTTTGTTTTCAAATCTTCAACAGAGTGGATGATGTCCATTCTCATTGGGGAAGGCAATCTGCTTCACTCAGTGTACCAACTCAAATGCATCTGGACACACCCTCCCAGACTTACCCACAAACACAGTTTAACCTGGCACCTGTAGCCCACTCACAATGACACAGGAATTCATCGTCAAGCTCTGCCTCATCTCAGTGGCCTAATATCAGTTCTCTAACCTGGCAGCCACACTACTGCCTCGGGGCCTTGCCAATCACTCTGCCCTCTGCCTAGATGCTGTACTCCAACTCCTCACCTATCAATTACAATGGTAACCCAGGCACATATCTCCTTACTGCCTTTCTTAATTCCCCATCTTCAGACAGTCTTTAACTTCTTTTCCAAATCACATGTTATTTTAGACTATATCTAACATACCATGTAGTTTTATTAATATTTTCTTCTTATCTACTTGTTTATTTTTTATTAACCACATTCTTCTTTAGACCCAGGTCAAAAGCAGGAGCTCTAAGATCCCAGTGGAGTATGGTAAAGACCAGAGGTCTCAGCTGGTCTTTGTAAGTAATTATATATTTTCTGAACAAAGTTGTAGTGTTCTTATAAAAGAGACCCCACAGCCTTTTCTAGCTTTTTCTGTGCTGTGAAGACATAGTGAAAAGAATTGTCTATGAGGAAGTGGGCTCTCATTAGACACCAAATATTCCAGAGTCTTGATTTTGGACATCACTATCTCCAGAACTATGAGAAATAAATTTTTGTTGTTTATAAACCACCTAGTCTATTGTATTTTTGTTGTAAAGCTCAAATAGACTAAGAAATAATGTGTAAAGAAAAAAATTTACAATCATGTTCCAAAATCATAGACTGTCATAGTCTTAGAGAAAGATATCTATAGCATCTGGGACTATATGCTTTTTGAAAAAGTAAGTTTTTATTGATTTCAGAGAGGAAGGAAGAGGGAGAGAGAGATAGAAACAATGATGATAAGAGAGTCATCAATCAGCTGTCTCCTGTACTCGCCCTCCCCCAGCCCCTACTGGGGATCAAGCCTGCAATCCAGGCATGTGCCCTGAACAAGAATTGAACTGTGACCTCCTGGTCCATCCTCCACCACTGAGCCACACTAGCTGGGCAACTATGTGCTTCTCTTAAACACTGGTGCTGTGCTTTATTCATATTCTGCCAAGGCTGACCAGCATACCTTCAGTGACAGATGAATGATTACGCTGACACAGGATCCCTGTAAAAAAGAGGGCTAAGGGATAGTTAGGCTAAAGGAACCAGACAGCCTTGATTGCCTGCCTCTTCAGGCTTTTATTGTAACAGCAGTTTGAGATAAAATTGATCTTTTAGGCATAATCAGTAGGGTGAGTAATCTTTGGGGGACACATATATCTACAGCATCCTCTAAGCAAGGACACCCAAAGATTAAGCATGAAGATTCTGGTAAACACACAAGAGTCTGCACAGACTTGTTTGTAAGGGTCAAGAAATAATTAGGGGTGGCTGCCTTTGGCCAACTTCTCTAAGTCAGAATTCCAATAAACAAGGGTAGGCCACCTTCAGCCAACTCCCTTAGGTCAGAATTTCCTCCTTACAAACTTTCCAAACAAGTCTCCTATGCTTCCCTACAATATTTTTTTTCTCTTTAACCCAAACCTGAGGATATGTGTTTATTGGCTTTTCTATAAAGAGGAAGGGAGAAAGAAAGAGAGACACATTGATGTGAGAAACATTCATCAGTTTCTTCCTATATGCTCCCCGACCAGGGATTGAACCTGCAACCTAGGCATGTGTCCTGTCCAGGAATCATACCTGGTGAGGGCTGGCTTATTCATTGTCTATATTCAGGAAGTCTTGCTCATTACCTTGTACATAATAGTCTTATTACATTAATATGTAAATGGACTCTTAATGGCTAGAGAGCCACCTTATCAAATTTCTACTCTTAAAGTCTAATCTAAGTCAGAGCATTAATGTATATACACACTCACACACACATCTAAAGATAAATGAATTAACAGTTTCTGTATTGCTATGAAGATAGTTTTTATTCATATAGTTAAATGTGGGCTCACATGAAAATGAAACAAACTTTGCAAATTTAAGAATAGTGTGCCTAACGTAATAACCAGCTATGGCATTCTTGCAATGAGATTAAATCATTGTCAGGGAAAGATAATGAACACAGCATGGTTCTACTAATGCTTTGCCAAATAAACTGGATGCAATCCAACTAACTGATGAAATAATATCACCATGGAAATGAGTGAAACCTCCCAGCTGGACTAGTCAGACCACTGGTTAATCACAGCCACTTATGGGATCAAAACCTTGGCCCTCAATACAGTGACCCAAAATCTACAAATTGTGTTAATTATTAACATCATTATTCTTTTCTAAGGATTTTGGGCAGTAATTTAATTCATTTAAGGATTATAAGAAGCCAGAGAGTATATCTATTTTTGTACCAAAATAGACTTCAGCTCTGCAGAAATCAGCTGATAGTGTTATATTATTATCCTATATAACAAAGAATTGATATGCAAATTGACCCTCACACTTTCACACAAGATGGCGGCCCCCATGTGGTCAAAGTTGGCTACCCCCATCTGGTCAAAGATGGCCACCACAAGATAGCCAGCAAGGGAGGATAGTTGTGGGTGATCAGGTCAGCAGGGGAGGATAGATGAGGGTAACCAGGCCTGCAAGGGAGGGCAGTTGGGGGCAACCAGACTGGCAGGGGATTGGTTAAGGGGTAATCAAGCTGGCAGGCAGGTGAGCAGTTGAGAACCAACAGTCCTGGACATTCCCAAGAGATCCCAGATTGGAGAGGGTACAGGGTGGGCTGAGGGACATGATCCCCCCCCCCCCAACCCAGTGCACAAATTTTGTGCAGCAAGGCCTCTAGTTAAAAAAATAGAATAAAAACAAAAATCAATTTTCAGATTTTGCTGAGATTTCTCTACTCTCGTTTAACTATATCTTATCCCGTATGTTCTACATGTCATGCAATGTCCAATAGCAAATAACTGCAGGTATTTGAGTCAACAAAATGGCCACTAAATTAGGGAATGAGAGATTCTTCTTTGTCTACTTCAAGGACTATACCCAGTAAAGAACTGAGGTACATATGATTAACCTTCAGGAGCACTAATGTAAATTACTAGAGGTCCAGTTCACAAAATTTGTGCACTCAGGGGGTGTTCCCTCCACCCGGCCTGCACCCTCTCACAATCCAGGAGCACTAGAGGGATGAGAGCAGGCCTAAGGAGGCAGTCAGAAATCCTTAGCACTGCTGTAGAAGTAAGAGAGGCTCCCGCCATTGCCACTGCACTTTCCAGCCATGAGCCAGGCTCAGGGCTTCTGACTGAACAGTTCTCCCCCATAGGAAAGCACTGAAAATCAAGGGACAGCTCCTGCATGGTGGTCAGTGCTAGCCATAGTGACCAGTCATTGGGTCATTTAGTCATTTAGGTTTATATATATATAGACTAGAGGCCCAGTGCATGAAATTTGTGCACAAAGGGAGGGGTGTGACCCTCAGTCCAGCCTGTACCCTCTCCAATCTGGGATGTCTTCAGGGATGTCCTACTGCCCATTTAGGCCCAATGGGATCCAACTAACTTGGATGGGATCGAACCTATATGGGCAATTGGACGTTCCTCTTACAATCCAGAACAGTTAGCTCCAAACCACTTGCCTGCCTGCCTGCATTATTGCCCCATCCATTTCTGTCTGCCAGCCTGAATACCCCTTAACCACTCCCCTGCCAGCTCAATTGCTCATAATTGCCCTATCCTGCAGGCCTGATTACCCCCAACTGCCCTCCCGAGCTGGCCCAGTTATCCATAACTGCCCTTTCTTGCCAGCCTGGACACCCCCAACTGCCCTTTTATGTTAGGCCTGGTTGGCCCTAACTGTCCTCCCCTGCAGGCCTGGTCACTCCCAACTGCCCTCCCCTGCTGGCCTGATCACCCCTAAATTCCCTCCTTTGCTGGTCCTGTTGCCCCTAACTGCCCTCTGCTGCCAGCCCAATAACCCCTAACTGCCCTCCCCTGCTGGCCTGGTTTCCCCCAACTGCCCTCCTCTGCTGGTCATCTTATAGTGGCCATCTTGTGTTTACATAGGGGCAGAATCTTTGTCCACATAGGGGCAGCCATATTGTGTGTTGGAGTGATGGTTAATTTGCATATTACCTCTTTATTATGTAGGATATGGGTTCTGTGTGATTTTGGCAAGTATTAGAGCCACATTCTATGTCTTGATGATGAAAAACACTGGTTCTCAGAACAGCCCATGTTAAATTTTTGCTGTGTTCAATGGTCAATTTTATTTAGTGTGTGTTTGTGTGTGTGTGTGTGTGTGTGTGTGTGTAATCTGATTATCTGTATTGTTCAAAATGTACCAGAATGCAAAAAGTCAAAATTTGCCTATTTCTTAAGCAACCCTGACTTTTACAGGCATAACCAAAGGTGACTATGTATAATAAATTGTTTGGAAATACTTTCCATATTAGAATGCTATTAAATACAAATAATGGCAAAATTATTTTAAAAACACATCTGTAGCATTCCACCAAGTCTCCCAGCCAAAAATCAACCTGCTACTTGTCAAATCTGATGTCTTATTTCAACTCTTGTAATATTTAATCTTTCTAGAGTGCTTAAGGTTACTGGTCATTTTCTTCTGTTTGAAACTGTAACTCCTCTTGAGTTCCAGGACACCAAACTTTTTGTCTTTATTTTAGGACTACTTCTTCCTCATATCTTTCTCTAGCACCTCCTTATCTACCACCTATTACATTTTGGTGTCCCAAGTTTTTATTCTGGACCATTTTTTTTTTTTACAGTTTGTTCAATCTCAAAACTTCTATGACTTCAACTCTTATGACACAGCAATTTGAGGAATATATCACTAATGTCTTTTGAGCTCAAAGTCCTTACCAGTTTGTCCACTGAACATCTATACTCTGATAATACACATACAATTAAATTCAGATGTTCAAAAACAATCAGATATTCATACCCCAATTATTTTCCAACTTTATTCCATATTATGCTACAAAAGTAGTACTAACCGAGACACATAAGCAAGAAACATTTTTTTTCAATTTCTGCGTTTATTTTATTTTTGTGTTTTGTTTTATTTCTATAATTGCATCCCATTTTTATTTATCATATGTGTTTAATCAGACTCTAAGTTCTGTAGATTTTGCCTCCTTTGGATTGCACGCTCCAATTCCATTAATTTTCTCTTCTTTTTATAATTTTAATTTCCCTTCAGATAATTTCTATAATTCTGCTTCTGCTCTTGATTCCCTCCAGTCCACCCTCTACAACCTCTAAAATAATATTTCTACAGTGAAAAAATCTGATTTTGTGACACTCCTGATCAAAATATTTTAAAATATCTCTGTGGTATTCAAATTATGTATAAATTACTTATTATATCAATAGGGGCTCCCAAGATAAGGCTCCTTAGATTTTTCTGTACTTATCCTCAACACAATAGATATCTGCCTTATTAAACCTTTCAATTTTCTTCTAACAGTACAGTTGAATGATAATCAAGAATAAATTACATATAGAATGGATTTAAGACTCCTCAGCCAGAAAAAACAATTTAAAGGCATTTTTTTTGCAGAGATCATGCACAATGATACTATTTAGATCAATAATAGTTTGGTATTTTGGTTTGTATGTATGTTTGTTCCTTAAAAAATCCTGTGTGTACTGAAGGATTGATAGAATCAGATCTGTGTTTGAAATGACCAGGACAGTTTTTATGTAAAGCATTTATTAGAAAGTCATTGAGAGAATGCACACACATTATAGAAGAGAATATATCAAAGTATAACTTGAAAAATAATGGAAGCAGGGCTTAAGGTGATTGTGTTAGAAATGGAGACAAGTAGATGCATTCAAAAAACATTTAAGAGATAAAATCAATAGAATTTATGAATTAATTTACAGTGGTAGTCAAAAAGAGAGTAATCAAGAATAATGTCAAGCTTTGTCTTGTGCAACTAGATGTATAGGTGATAAGTATGAGGTAGTAAACACTTTTAGATCAGGTTTATGAAAAATAAAGTGGAAAATCTCAATAATTTAGTTTGGGACATGTTTTGTTTGACTAGTGTTTAAAAACCCAAGTGGAATAATTAAGTATGCAAGAAAGTACAGAGAAAGTGAATTATAGAAAAAAATTGTGCAAAATCTACTTATAAGTGATAAATTATGGACTATATATACATAGTTATAAAATACATACATACAGATGGAGTGCACACGGGAAGGGGAGAGAGTTTTTAGAAATAAGCTGGTATTTGAAAAAGTATTGAAGTCATAGAATAAAGAGTTTGAAAATGTCAACAGTTCTGAATGTTTCTAGGAGATCCAAGTATGATATTGGCTGAAAATACTTCTTTCCACTTTATATTATAAAGTTGCTGTTAGTTCTTTGTGAAGTGATGATGATGAAAACCAGATGAGAGTATTTTTTTAGAAATTAAAGTATATGTTTTATATACTTTAAATATATAAAATGTTTTAAAAGTATCTATTTGCAAACTAAGAAGAAAATGAATGAAATTCTACTGAAGTGGGTAAAAATGGACAACATTTCCAGTAAGTAACATTTATATTAACCTTTATAGAAAGAAGGGATCAGCAACAGAAAGAGCATGACAAATTGAAGACAAAGAATGTGCAAAATCTCTAGGGGAAAAGAGACCAATGAAGCTGTATCACTGTTATCAAAGAAGATCATTATCACCAATAATATTTCAAAAGATGCACAGGACTAAGTCCACTCCAAATTTTAGAGACAATTTGATGTAACTTTTAAAAGCTATTAACAGTTTATTTCTAAAATTAGCCCAAGCAAGAAAGTGACATGATTTGATATGCATTTTAAAAAGACATCAGGTGCATTTGAAGGCTGAGATGAAAGCCAGGTTGTAACAGAATGAAATATGGAAAACTTACCTTTCCAACAAGATGGCACACTAGATTTAGAAAGGAAAAACTTCCTGCTTCTTCATGTGAATACAGGGAAGATTGGGATCTTTATTTGCTACAAGGACACCCATAACAATCCCGGTCTGAAGAGGATAGGAAACAGTAATAAAATTCAACTTAGAGTATTAATGGGATTGAATTTCAAAAGTGAAGCTTCCTGGGCATTTAGTGAATAAATAGAAGAATGGAGAGGTGACATGACTTGAGTCTCAAAAGTACAGAAATTTTGTTTTTATCCTATCTAATAAAAGAGTGATATGAAAATTGTCACTCTAACACACAAGATGGCTGCCTCCATGTAGTTATAGATGGATGCCTCCATGTGGACACAATATAGCCACCGTAAGATGGCCAGCAGGGGAGAGCAGTTGGGAGGGACCAGGTCTACAAGGGAGAGAAGTTGGGGGTGATCAAGCCTGCAGGGGAGGGCACTTAGTGGTGACCAGTTTGGCAGAGGAGGGAAGTTGGGAGCAACCGGGCCTGCAGGGAAGAGCAGTTGGGGGAGCTCAGGTCTGCAGGAGAGGAAAGTTAGGGCTGACCAGGCCTGTAGGAGCAGGCAGTTAGAGGTGACCAAGCCTGCAGGGGATGGCAGTTAGGGGCAATCAGGCTGTCAGGGAAGCAGTTAAGCATCAATCAGGCTGTCAGGGAAGTGGTTAGGGGTGATCAAGCTAACAGGCAGAAGCAGTTAGGGGCAATCAGGAAGACAGGTAGGTGAGCAGTTGGGAGACAGAAGTTCTGGATTGTGAGAGGGATGTCCGACTGCCTGGTAGGATCGGGCCTAAACAGGCAGTGGGACATCCCTTGAGAGGTTCCAGATTGAAGAGGGTGCAGGCTGGGCTGAGGGACACCCCCCCCCCCCATGCATAAATGTTGTCCACTGGGGCTCTAGTATTTTAATAAGATGAAAAGTTCTGAAAAATTCTGAAGGCAGTGATAAAAAGCAAAAGGACACTGACTTTTTCACCTAATTCTGTTATACTTAAAGTGTATGAGAATAGATTCCACCCAAGAGAGTACTAAGATGAAAATATGCCCTAAGAGAAGAGCCAGGTTGAAGCAAGGCTAGAAGATGGAGAAAACTTATTTAATAGAGATTGAGAGTATAGTGGAAATTGCCAACTACTAAGTAAGTGTTGCAAAATTCTGAGAAAATTCTGAGAGAGAGAGAGAGAGAGAGAGAGAGAGAGAGAGAGAGAGAGAAGAGGAGAGAACAAGAGAAGGGAGGGGAGGAAAGGAGAGGAAGGGTGGGAAGGGAGGAGAGGGGAAGGAAGGGAGGGGAGGGAGGGGAGACAAGGGGAGGGGAGGGAGGGGAGACAAGGGGAGGGGGAGGGGAGAAGAGGGAAGAGAAGAGAAGGGAAGGGAAGGGAAGGGAAGGGAAGGGAAGGGAAGGGAAGGGAAGAGAAGAGGAGAGGAGAGGAGAGGAGAGGAGAGGAGAGGAGAGGAGAGGAGAGGAGAGAAGAGAAGAGAAGAGAAGAGAAGAGAAGAGAAGAGAAGAGAAGAGAAGAGAAGAGAAGAGAAGAGGTAATTAGGAGAATTTGTTCAGTTGAGAGGATAAACTGTAAGAAGGGACTAGGGACTTTATGAGAAAAAATAGCAAGGAAGGCTAGACCTATATGCCTTTGTCTATGCTTCTCCCTATTTATCTCTATATATTAATGCTCTCTATCTTCCCTCTTTAGAATATTTATCACAATTTAACAGAATATTTTATGTTCCTATACTCAAGGCATTTATTTTATTCACATTTCTCTCTCAATCTCTGATAGATAGTAAACTCATTGAAAATAGGGATTGGTTATTATTAGATTTTATTTTTCCAGCATATATAGAGTTTCTGGGGCTTATTTGGTGCTAATGCATTTTACAAATGAATTATCCCTTCACTAAGTACATTTTATATACAATCTATAGTTCCAAGAGTCACAAGTATAAGCTCAAAGCACTGTTTCAATGCCGTCCTCACTAAAGTGCAAGGGTTTGTCCAGAATGACCTCTATGGTTTTGTGCTACTTAAGATTTTATGACTTCTAAACAACTAATCCTTTCATTTGTTCAAATTTTTCACCAGTGGCTCCCTTTCCATTTTTTCTGCTAAGATAGCTAAGCTAGCTGAGAATTTTTGACACTGACCTCTATTTTGGGAGCCTTCTATGTCAAGTACCTTATCACTTACTTTTCTTTGAAACTTTCTAAAAAGTAAAGTTAACTTGTATGTCAATTGTCTTGAAGGAAACATCTAGCTCAAAATAAGACTTAGATGCTATGTTTCTTATAATTCAGTCTTTTATTTAATTTTACATTTTAAGTTATTTGAGCCAGTACTGAAATGACTTAATACTGTGGTCATTTTAAGCTGTAATGCATTACAGAATCCCAAAATAAATACTATCTATGATAAATTATGTGTCCAGGAAATAGAGTTAAGAAAATTCCAATATAAATATTCACAAAACACTTTGTAAAATTAGTTAAGTAGTTTATTTAGGGTACTTATTTTCAAAAATTACATACATATTACAGGAATAAATACAGAGAGTTACTTTAAGCATATTCTCCAGGAGATAAAATGTGGAGAGTGATATAAACAATCTTCTTCCTTTTTAACAAAGTTTTTTCTCTTTTGGCTTAGCTTTTTGTGTGTGCGTGTGTGCAGTGTTTGAATAATATTCATCTTGATCCCTGAAAATATGAACTCCAGTCACCAGAAATAATATTTAATTACATTTGAAATATTTGCTTCACACATTTGATATGAAGCCTGTTTCCTATAAAATACTACTTTGCAAAGTGTTTATCACAGGTAGATGGCCAAGTAGTCTGTCACCAAAATGGAATTATTAACTAGTAAAAATTGGAATAAAAATTGTTTTAAGAACATGAAATAGCAAACCAAAGGAAATAATAAATTCAACTCATGTTCATATGGTCTGATTAAGTGACTGTTGTTCAGACAGATTCAGTACTCTCTCCACAGGGTCGATGAGATCAAGGCCTATTACCAATGTCAGCTGTCAGTTAGCTGAAAAGAGTTTCTTTAACACTTGAATGTCCCACCCCTATCTTTAATTTGCTCTGTGATACACTGTATGAGATTAATTATAGCAGTGATCATATATAATAGTTTCCAAGTGGCTTAGAACAGAGAAAGGATTCTTAGAGTATTATTGTTCAGGACCCCTGGGGTAAGTAGATGTTTCTTGAGTCTGGAAAGTGTGAGAGCTTGAGTATTTCCTGTGTCAAAAGTCTCTCTTCTGTAAGGATATTAATTTGTTCATTTAATGCTGAAGAGGAGGGAACAAATGAATAATGTGGCCATAAGTAATTCCCTTTTGTATCTTAAGTTTATTCTATTCTTCCATTTTGTCCGTGTTCTCTGATTCTCACCTTTGTTGCACCCAATAGTCATTGCACATTAATATTCTTCTTTTTGCTTTTGTCATTTACAGAAATGACAACAGAAATAAGGAGAGGGCACATAATGGCTTAAGTAGATATATTTTTTATTTGTCATTAAGTCAATAAGCATTGTTTACAAAACATGATTCTATAGGAATCATGAAGAAGATCAGTTTTGCAAACATTAAAAGGAGTAATTACATTGACACTTTTGAAAGAATAAAACTGATTTAAAACTGCCTTAGTCACAATGAAAATTAATATGACATCATCAGCATAAATAAATATAAAAGCAAACCAGAGTAAATAAATATAAAATATGAAAGGACTGATTATTTTTGTACTCAAGGTAAAAATCTTTCTTAAGAAAGTTTTAAACATGACATTTAAGAAGAAATAAGACATGGGATGACACAATTCCAATTCCAATCCATGGGCAAGTTTTTAATAACCAATAAGCAGCTGAAACAAGTAAATCCCATGTCATGATACAGATGATAGAAAGTGTAAAAGCTAGGAGATATGAATTCATCTGCTTTCTTATTGACTCTTACAGTAGGTGGCCTTACATTAGGTTTGCCACACCAAAATTTCAGTCATCATTTCTGAATTCTAACTAACTAGTCATTTATTCGTGTCTTAGGGCTGCTATAAAATTGCCAAAAACTTGGTGGCTTAAAAATTAGAAATTGATTTTCTCACAGTTTTGGAGACTAGAAATCTGAAAACAAGATGATACCAGGGCCACTCTGCCTCCAAAGGATTTAGAGGAGAATCTGCTCCACTCCTCTTTTAGCTCCTGATGACTGCAGACATTCTTTGACTTGTGTCCACATCACTTCAATCTTGACCATTATGTTCACCTTTCTCCTTCTTTCCTCTCTCTCTTTAATAAGACATATGTAATTTCATTTAAGATCCATCTTGACCTAGCCAGTTTGGCTCAGTAGATAGAGCGTCAGTCTGCAGACCAAAGGGTTCTGGGTTGATTTCTGATCAAGGGCATGTACCTTGGTTGCAGGCTCCTCCCCAGGTTAGGCCCCGGTCAGGATGTGTGTAGGAGGCAACCAATTGATGTGATTCTCTGACATCCATATTTCCCTCTGTCTCCCCTCTCTTTTCCATTCTCTCTCTCTCTCAAAAAAAAAAAAAACAAACCCACACAAAACAAAACAAAACAAAACAAAAAACAACAACAAAAACTATCCTCAGGGGAGGATTAAAAAAAGAGAGAGAGAGAGAGAGAGAGAGAGAGAGAGAGAGAGAGAGAGAGAGAGATTCTTCTGGATAATCCAGGCTCTTTCTCTTAAGAGCTTAATTTAATCATAACTTTTGTTATTGAAGATAATATTTACAGTCCCAGAAATTAGTATTTTGACATATCTTTGTTTATTTGGGAGCTACATTTAGCCTGCTACAATAGGCACAACAAATTCTATCTTTAACGTAGCCTAATTTAAAGATAATATGTCTTGCATGAGAAGAGGGACAGTAAGAAGGTGAAAAGGGTAAATAATTTGTTATGTACTTACTAGAGGCTGGTGCATGCATTTGTGTGTCAGTTGGTTCCCTTGGCTTGGCTTGTGCCCTCTCACAATCCGGGACCCCTTGGGGAATGTTGGAGAGCTGGTTTCAACCCAATCCCTGCAGGCCAGTATGCATATAAAATCTTTGGTTAATATCTTTCCACCCTCCCCTCCCTTCCTTCTGAGATTCCACATTTCCATGCACGTGATCTCCACTCTTGCATTAAACATCTGCCCCCTAGTGGTTAGTGCATGAGATAGTTACTGGGCCAGTCACTTAGGCTTTTTTATACATATAGACTAGGGGCCCGGTGCATGAAATTTGTGCACTGGGGGTGGGTGGTCTGTCAACCCAACCTGCCCCCTCTCACATACTGGGAGCCCTCAGGGGATGTCCAACTGATGGTTCACCCCCAGCCTGCCCAAGGCCTAAAGGAAGGGGACTGGGTGCTTGCTGCCATTTCTGCTCACAGCGCCCGGGGGCTGGGTGTTCACCGCCACTGTTGCTTCATCTCCACCCCCGGGGTCTACTGCTCAAGCCACTTGGCCCTGCCCTCCACTCCTGATTGGCTGGTAGCATAGCCAATCAGGAGCAAATGTATGTTCAAACTTGCATGTTTCTCTTTTATTATATAGGATATCTCTTCAATATTTGAGTATTTCTGAATACTTAGAAAGGTGGCATATTTACTATTTCTAGTCCTATCAATCTCTGACTTGGTTGCTCTATCTTCTGGTTTTGTATTTAGAAAATTAAAACAACAAAAACTGCTGGGATCTCTTTTCTAGGAAAGGCAGGACTTACCCTATAAATTACTGTACCTTGAACTTAGAAAATTCACTCCTGTCAAAAAAAAAAAAAAAGGACAAATATGCTGCTCATAGAAAATGATGACTTCATGTCACGTCTCAGTTTTCTTTTGCAGAGGATTCACAAGCCACCATTTTGCCCTGGGGAGAAATGTTGCCATTTTCACAGCAAAGTGTTTTTTGTACAGCGAAATGACAGTTTTCTTCAACAGTAAAACTGAATTAACTTCTGAGGGGAAAAACGCAGTAAAAATGTCAAAGTCATAAAATATATCATGTTTGGAACATCTGCACATGTTTTTGACTAACCTGACCGAAAAAGAAAATGTCCTCAAGGTACTTGTGAATCAGGGACTTGGTGGTTGAAGTACAGGTGGGGGTGAATATAGGACAATGTGGGTTTGTTTCTCGGTTACAGGTATAGTGGTCAAGGCATGGGGCTAATTCTGGATGATAGTATGAGGAGACTTTTAATTTGTGCAATATTACATTGAAAAGCTGAAAGATCTATGCACATCTGGAATCAAAGTAATACAAATCTAAACTAGAAAGCCTGCCATGTCTCCTTCCTTCCTTCCTTCCCTTTCTCCCTCCAAAATGCTTTCCTGTTAGTATATCCTATGAACATAAGTAATATATTTCAGAACAATTGTTTCAATTCATTGTGTCTTTAAACTTAGCCACCTTGTTCTAGTTTGCTAACTTTTAATTTTTTAATTGATTTCATATAGAAAGAGAGAGGGAGAGAGAGATAGAAACATCAATGATAAGAGAGAATCATTGAAAAGCTTCCTCCTGCACACCCCACACTGAGGATTAAGCTTGCAACCCAGGCATGTGCCCTGACTGGGAATTGAACTGTGACCTCCTGATTCATGGGTTGACACAACCACTGAGCAACACTGGTTGGACTCACCTCTTTATTACTTAAGTGATCATTAAACATTCTTTTAGAGAAACAGCTTGACTTACAGAAAACAATAGTTGTAGTCTTTAAATGAATTCAGGTGAAACAATACAACCCACAAGAGCCAGATATTATGACTTTTTAGATTCTGTTAGAATGTTTCAAAGTACAAATGAAGACCCCTCCTAATTAAAAAAAAAAAGCTAATCCATCATTTTTTCTCTCCTGACCAATGGCACAAAATCAGAGAAATCTCATATTCTGTCCTGTATGACCCAAGTGAAGAGGATAATTATATACAATTAATAAAAAGTGCAAAACTGTATGAAATTATTTATTTTTACTAGAAGTTCGATGCACGAAATTCGTGTATGGATGGGGTCCCTAGCCCTGGCCAGCAATCAGGGCCTATTGGGCTGTCTCACCCAGTCCCAACTGAGACTGGGTCAGCGGGGGCCTGGGGACCTGCTGGCCACCAGATGGGGCAGGAAGGACGGGGCTTGCTAGATGGGGTGAGGGATGGAGAGATGGGCCACAGGAGGTTTTCCAGGTGGGGGAAGAGACCAGGGGAGGTTGGCTGGCCATGGGAGGTGGCTGTGGGAGCACACTGACTAACAGGGGACAGCTCCCACTATGAGCATCTGCCCCTGGTGGGTCAGTGTGCATAATAGTGACTGGTTGATCTGTGATTCTGGTCGCTCAGTCCTAATGGTCCCTTAGGCATATATCTTTACTAATAAAAGCCTAAGTGGTCATCACGCTGTGATGCCTTCACACCAACACAGGATGGTTGTGTGCACAGCGGGCATGCACAGGTGGGCAGGGCTGGGCTTGATGCTGCATGCACAGCACAGAGTCTCCTGCCTCTTCCCAGTTCTGTGTGGCAAGGCCTGCCTGGGTCCCTAGGGGTCCAGCCTCCCAGCTCCCTGAAGTGTGGAGGTGGGACCCCCGGCTCTGGCCTAACTCTTTGGGGCAGTCCATCGAGGAGCCCCAGATGGGTGGGTGGGGCCTACCTCTGTGGGGCAATTGATCGTGGGGCTCCTGCACTGTGACAGGACACAGGCCAGGCTGAAAGGTGCACTGGGCCTCTAAAATATATATATATATATATATATATATATAATTGTTTCATATTCCTTTTAAAAATATTTTGTCATCACAATAGTCATTGAAACAAATAGGGGAGATAGTCATAGTTGGGTCCATAATGATCTCCACATATTAGCTCTTGGTATAAAATATTTGGCTTGAAAAAAACTAGGCAGATATCTGTGTGAAAGAATGTGGTTTCATATAGTAAGATAGGAAGCATTTCAGGAAACCCTCACTTACTAGTATGTACCTTTTGACTTTATCCTGGGCTTCAGTTTGCCTCTTTGAATAATAAAGAGAAGCTAGTGGGATTCTTTTCAGCTCAGACAAGCTGAAATTCTAGCAACCCTTTTCAGCAAGAGTGTTGCTTTCCCTCTGTGCACGGAAAAACCTTATCTTGAGCCTTTAAATTTCTCTTACTCTGGCTTATGAGAGCAGACTGCTTTTGGTGCAATCATTGCCTCAATATGACCTTAGAATAATAGGATTGTTAGCAATAAGAGGACAATTTCAGGGATTGGACTTGTCTTCATTACTTATTCAGCTGTTTGTAAGGCAGCACCCTATCCTCTTATATTTGCTTTTTTTTCTTGCTGGCCCTAGGTACCATCTCCTTCTACATCTCTCCATGGGGTAGCCAATGATAGCCAGTCAACTGATCAGATAAATAAATTTACTTTTTAACCATAGATAGTATCCAAGATCTGTCTGTAACAGAACTTACATGTAGCCAGAATTCTTCAAAGTTAATCATATAATTACAGTTTGCAGAAAATTGAAGTCCATATGTTTTGCATATATCCTTGGGGAAAAAATCAGATGTTTCCTAGTTAATGAAGAGAGGAGCAGGGAGGGCCTTGCATATAGTGTCAATGTCTGCCCGGATCTCTGCTAAGGCACCTATTCTGGTCAATATTCTTTTGTATAAATCCCAATAAAGGATCAGGGATATCCTGTAGCATCATGGACTTGGATGGCTTTTGGCTTGTATAAAAGGGAGCATATATAATCTCAGAATGAATGGAAAGCCAAAGTTAGAGAAAAGGTGAAAATTAGTATATTAAATCAATTCACTGGGTACTATATCTCCTAAGGGATTAAAAAATTAACAGAAAGTGAAGTTGAAGGTTATTAAAATAAAAAAGTCTTTTTAAAAAAAGAATAAGTATTTGTCTTTTCTGTCCATCTTTTTGTTCCTATATTTGTACTGTTTTCTTCTGTTCATCTCCATTTTCCATATTCTCTTAGATGGAAAAATAGCAAAAGTATTTGAAAAACTCAAAGTTAGAATATTGTATTTAAAAATTAATATTGAAGGAGGCAAACAACCCAACTTTCATTTTTATCATAGTTGGTCTTACTCTCCAATTCTTGACTTGTCTGGGTAGGTAATAATAAAGGGTTTGGATTCAATTTCAAGTATTTCTCAAACCATGATGCCACTTTAAGAAAAATGACAAAAGCTAAACTATTGACCATATGTTAAAGTCTTTTATTCCCTCTGACCCTTTATTTAGGATAAGATAACTTGATTTCAGCAAGCATTCAGATTTACCTATACTGATTAATCCATAATTACTAATGAACTTTGTTATTCTTAAATAATATTAGATTAAATATCAGTGGCGTCATGTGTTTTCTGAAATGTGCTGGTTATCTTTGGTGTGCAATACTCATTAAGAGCTGCTGCCCTCTCTTCTCTGTCCAGCTTGATGTTCCAGCATACTTCATAAAGCGAAGTGCATGTACTTCCCGCTCTCTTATTCCAGGTGGGATGGGCCAATGGAAAGCACAGGCAAGAGGAGGAATAATAGAAAAGGAGAGAACATTGTAAATTCTTTCCTTCCTCTATGCCTCCAGGCCTCATCAAGATACTGTAATGCATTCTTAGAGGCACCACTCCTGTTGCAAACATTCTTCTTTCATGGGGCTCCAATCTTTACTGAACATCAGAACCACCTCTTTCCCTTTTGCCCAAAAGGTCCTGCAATGCCAACAGCTTGTGCCTGGTGTAAGGTCCGTCAGTTCCTTGGAAAATGAACTTTAAGAGGAATGTTTCTGTGGAGGAGCCCTCGGGAGAAACACCTGCTGAGATGAAAGGCAGCAGGATGGGACAGGGTGAAAAATTGTCCTCTCAAGGGGCCCAGGCTGGGCCTTGACATTTTCTGAGAACGTATTGATGGATATAAGCTTCCCAGAGGATGGGCATTACCTTGGTAAAGGTAGCCTTCTTTGGCAGAGGACAATTTTTGTGATCCCTCAGCTCAGCACTCCTATTAGATGGGAGAAGGAGTGGATTATCACTAAGGAGAGAGTGGAGCAGACCACACCATCCACTGCACTAATGCCCCATGCTTCTCCAGCTTTTCTTGGTTCTTATAGCCTTGCCCAGACCTCTGTAAACAATTTCCTCATTATGCTTCCTTTGGCTAAGCCTTTTGCGGAAGTGTATGTTTTGGTCCAGATTCCTTACTGATTATTTATAAGTATTGGAAGAGATGAAGTAGCTAATGTATTACTTCCTTCAGGGTCTATGATTTATAGCAAATTGTGATTTCTTTAAAAACTTCTTAGGCAGTTTTTGATATTTACACTTTCAAATCCTAGTTCTACCATTTGCCTCTCACTTCAGGATACTGGTAGGTTATTTGAAATATCTGTTCTTTGGCTTCTCTCTGTGTAAAATACAGAAATGATAACACCTATCTCAAAGGATCTCCATGTGGATCACACATAACATTAAACTGATTAGTCCTGTACCTGACCAATAGAAAACACCTAGAAAATATAACTTTTACTATTATGCATAGTTTTAATCCAATCTCTAGAGAGCTGTTTTATTTGATCTTTTAACAGCTACAGTCCTGGAATTACTATTATGCCTAATGGAACTTTAATTGTTTAAGTCTTTCAAAAATTCATTGCTTCATTGTTTCAGTGCAGTTTATAGCCACTGCCTTGTTAATTTAAATAAATGTTCAATTTCCCTTGTAGTTAAAGATTATGAAAGGACAAAGTTTTCAGAAATATACAGTTATTTATAGGTAATTTTAAATATTTTATTTCTATTCTATTAATTTTATATGGCAACTGCTGGATATGTGAATATATCCTTAAGAGCTTAATATCAAGAAAATGTTTTGTTTGTTGTGTGGGGATGGCTGATGTTTTTATTGTTATTTTTTACCTGATTGTATTAGATTTTGCTTTAATATGTTCTCATTGTTGTTATTGTTTCCCATTAATAAGCCATTTCTTTAATACTTTACCAACCAAAAGTGAACAGGTTAGCTTATTGGCGCTAGTGTCTAAATTTTATATTTAATACATTTGATTTGGCTTTTTGATATATGCATTTGAAGCAAACTTAGCAAAAGTAATTTCACTTGACTTTACCCACGTTTTCTGCTTTTGGAAAGAAAATGAACATTTTCCTCCTTATTTTAGCAAATATAAAATTTTTTCTTTTCATGGATCTAGAAATTTGGACCAAAAAGGGAACATAATTTTTGGTTTAAAAAAAATCAAATGAATCTATTCATGATTGTCAATTACCATTAAGTGGACTTGAACCTCCCAAAGGTGGGAACATTTTTTGAAGATGTTATTTGTGTTTTTATTATTACTTTATCTTTGCTACTCATTTAAAAATGTAAATTAAATAAAACACTTAAAACTGTAAATTGGAGATTGGTAATTTACTATGTTGTTTTGACTATTGGTATATGGGAAAAAAAATCCAAATCCTTTTTTCCTTTGGTTTACAATCAAATTTCTAAAGAGAAGAAGAATTATTTTTCATGAATGCATGCAATAGCTCTCATAAAGCTTACTGATGACAAAGACCTTTATCTTTAGACACTGGAACAATCATACAGATATATTAATATGAGAATGGATTATTGGTCTATTACAAACAACGATGTGGAGGAGGGCTGTCCATAACGTTTAAATAACTTAAAGGCTTTAAAGTAATTCGTAGGCATTCACAAGTAATGTCAAATATATATGCAGATTGAAGACCATAAATGATTAGATCAACAAAGCAGTAGATAAAACTTTAGGTGAGAAAAAATTAAGCTCTAACTTTATTTATGATTTTCTGTAACTACGGAGGTACAGGTTTTATTTTCATCACATAAACACCTTATGAATTATTTATTATTCTAATAAAATAACCTAATTTTACAATTAAAAAATCACAGACAATTTCATGGGATTAAGATGTTGCTCTTTAGATTGCATTTGGTTTTCATGAGCATTCTGATTTTAGTTTGAATATTAGCTAGCCAAGTTAGGCCTGACAAATACTGAAATATATTTAGTTCATTATTTAATGTACAGTTTAATGTACATTTAATGTATTCATATTTTTGTTTCTGTTTAGATAGACATATGAATAAGAATTTTTAACTGAAAGACTGATAAGTGTGGCAATGTGAAACAATTTTTAAAAGTTCTGTTGATTTATGCCTGTTGGAGACGTACACAATTTTTTAATCTAAGTAAAAGAACAGCCAAGAATCCCCATGCCATTCTGTTGTTTCAGATAATGAAAGATTGAGATAGCCTCCTGAGGAATATCCCATAATGTGGCTGGCATTATATGGCAATATCACTGCTGTAATCTAGGGTTATATGGAATAGTGCCTTTCATCTCTAATATCTTGTTTTATCTATATGTCATTTGAAAAAAATCTTATTTATTTTCTAATATGTAAATACTTTTGGTTATCTATTTTTTCAGATACAAGATATAAAACGACAGTGGTAAAACCTGAGTTATTTTTATGGGTGATCCAATGGCACCTGTTCAAATGAAATAATGCATATGTATTTGAAAATAGAAAATCATAAAAACATGAATGTATTTTGTATATTTTCAGTATTATAAAATATCTTAATGTTGATAAAAAAAATAATAGATACAAGGGCTGGGTCCTTGAGTTCAATATGGCCTGACCTTACACCATTGATCTAGGCTATTAGAGGGTAAGTGGGTGGGGGGGTTGGGAAGTTAACAATAGACTGAATTATTGAAATCTATTCAATAGAACAAATACTAGGAGAATAGGACTAATTACATTTTATTTCATTATTATTTACTACATGTTTTAGGATACTTGGCATAAAGTAGGTACTATCTGCAGTGTAAATGTCCTTGTTAATACAGAAAGTTTAGTTATATTTCTTATGAACTATTTCTAGATTTTAGGAGATGTTTGTTACATTATTGCTGGTAAATTCATCATCAAAAGCTATGTTGTTGTTTATTCCTTCATTTTGACCAAATGTTAATAGCTTATTTAATTACTAGAGGCCTGGTGCATGAAATTCGTGCATGGTGGGAGGCCCTCAGACCAGCCTGCACCCCCCTCCAATGCAGGACCCCTCAGGAGATGTCTGACTGCAGGTTTAGGCCCAATCCAAGGACATCCCTCTCACAATCTGGGATCGCTGGCTTCTAACTACTCACCTGCTTACCTACCTAATCACCCCTAATACCCCGCCCCCTGCCAACCTGATAAAGCTTAACTGCATCTGCCTGCCAGCCTGATCACCCCTAACTTCCCCCTTGCTGGCCTGGTTGTCCCAAGTGCCCCTCCCCACCACCTGCCAGACTGGTCGCCCCATGCAGCCTTCTATTCAGTCATGTGATCATCCCTCACTAACACCCCTGCTAGCCTGGTCAGTCTATGCAGTCTGCTATTTAGTTGTTTGGTCATCCCTTGCTAACCCTCCTGCTGGCCTTGTTGCCCCACACAGCTTGCTGTTTGGTCGTCTGTCTAGTTGTTTCAGTCGTGATGACCCCTGGCATTTTATATATTAGGATATGATATACAGTTATTTCTCAATTTTAAAACAGTCACATTGATGTTTAATATCCAGTATTAATTCATCTACTGTAGAATCATTTGCCTTTTTCATTTGCTTGATTCTACAGCTTACGCAAGTGCCTCCTTCATTTCTAAATACCCACTGAGTGAAAGACAATTGAACCCACTGTAATTTGTGAGATTGTAACTATAGAGCAGATGTTGGAAAACTATAGCTTCACAAGCCAAAAATGCTCTACTACCTGTTTTTGTAAGTAAAATTTCATCAGAACAGAATCCCATTTTTTAAAATTTTACTTTGTCTATGTGATACCATGCTACAGTGACAATGGCAAGTAGTTACAACAGCAAATGTATAGGCCTCAGAGCCAAAAGTATTTTAATCATCTGGCCCTTTATAGAATATGTTTGCTAGTCCCTGTGATAGTGTTATCTCTTTCATTGGAGGAGGTAAAATTTAATAAATCAACACTTAAAGTTAATGCATGTGTGCACGCACACACACACACACACACACACACACACACACACACAAACACACAATCCTAAGAGTCTAGGTCTCTGCATCATTTAATAAAATAGTTTCTGGCTGTAAATCTCCTTGTCATCTCAAAGAACAAAAGAAGTCACCTTAGGGTGAAAAGAACTCAGAAGTAGTACAAAACATTGTGTGTGAGTGTGATGTGGGAAAACATGGCTATGTACAATCCCTCTTAAATATCTGCTACAATGAGAATGGCCATTAATCTTTTATGCCCTCCCTCCCATATTGTTTCTCTATCCTTTAGGGCAGTGGTAATCTTTGGAGACTCAAGTTTGAGTTTTCATAGAGCAGCAAAGTACTTTGTACAGATCTTATAGCCAGGTGGTCCATCAATATTGATTTAGTCTATACTGTGCACAGAATCATTTTCTAGAAGCTCATGAGTACTGAAAAAATCCTGAATTTATAGTTCCTGCCCTGGTGGAGATTATAATCTAAATGATGCTTTAGAAAAAAATTCTCATTTTAAAAAAGAAGAAAAAGTTGGAAAACTTTGTTTTTGTACAAGTTATATAACTAGTTTGCAAGAACTCAGGCTTTATTACATCAGAAATCAATAATTAATGAGAGAATTGTTTTAGGGAAAAGAACTATTAAAAAGAAATATATTATGCCATTAAGAAAATCTTTAATTTCATGTTGTTGTTAATTTGGGATTCCATAAATTGATAATGGCAACAGTAGTTTTAAGCTCTTTTGGAAATCACTGTGAAACTTTCAGAGTAGGATGAAAGAAGTGGCATAATGATTCCTTATATCTCTAGTTCAGTAAAGAGTTTGAATTGTTAGTAATGCTATTGTGTTACAGTAAGTGTACTTGAAGTATAGAAGGCAGAGATGTTTGAAAGAGTGTTTTAAAATAACTTACAGTTCTTACTAGGTTTTTCTAAATTGAAAACAACATGGTTATCACTGCATATTTGCTACTGAGCGTTAAGGAAGGGACAGAGGATGCCTGTAGATCAGTAGGATCAGGGACCTCGGCTGGAGAGAGCAATGCCTGACTATAGGGATGAGAGGTTCAGAAGGAAACTGCATTACATCAAATCCACTTCCTTGGGGGACATGCGTAACACTCTACTGTGGAAAGGGATCCACAGGACTGCTGGCAGCCAGGGAATCTAGATCTAAGCCCATAGTCATAGGAGGCTGCACCCAGAAAAGCAGTCTGAAGTTCTGCATTGGCCATGCAGTACTGGGAGAAAACACACAGTGGTGTGTTTGCTCGGCTTTTATATTTTCCTTGCCTTTATTCAACTAAAGGCATTTCCTTGCCTTTAAGCCCAGTGCATAGGATCTTTCAATTAGAAACACTCACCGAGGCTGCAATGCAGATGGAGGTGGAGTTTTGAGGAGGCTGGGGAGCAAGATAGGAAAAGGCAACCAGGAATCCAGCGAGCAAAACAAGAAATATTAAAGGGTGTGGTATAAAAACAAAAAGTAGGAGGAAGGGAAGAAGAAACACAGGCATAAAGAATAAAAATGGTGAGAAACAAGTACCTATGAATAATTAACTTAAATGTAAATGGATTAAATTTTCCAATAAAAAACATAGGGTAGCTGAATGGATAAGTAAACATGATCCATCTATATGCTGTCTACAAGAGATCCACCTCAGAACAAAGGGCTCACACAGATTGATAGTGAAGGGATGAAAAAAATTTTTTGCAGCCGAATTAAAAAAAAAAAAAGCTGGAGTAGCAATACTTATATCTGACCAAATAGACCTCAAAGTGAAGGCCCTAACAAGATATAGGGAAGGCCACTTCATAATACTAAAGGGAGCTATTCAATAAGAGAATATAACTCTGGTAAACATATATGCACCCAAGACAGGAGTGCCCAAATACATAAGAAAACTTTGGGAGATATCAAGGGAGAGATTGACAGCAATACAGTCATATTAATGGAGTTTAATACCCCATTGACATCACTGGATCAATACTCTGAACAAAAAATCAGAAAAAATATCAAACATCAATCCTAAATGATTCACTAGGTCAGATAGAATTAATTGATATCTACAGAACATTTCATCTCAAAGCTACAGACTATACATTCTTTTTAAGTAGACATGGTACATTTTCAAAGATAGACCACACAGGCAAAGTCTCTTCAAATTCAGGAAGAAAGAAACTATATCAAGCATTTTCTTATATTACAATGACATAAAATTAGAAATCAGCTACAATAAAAAAATAAACCCTTGGAGGCTAAATAGCATGCTATTAAACAATGATTGGGCTACCAAAGAGATCAAAGAACAAATAAAAAACATCCTGGTAATAAATGACAATCTATAATAATAAAAGCATAATATGCTAATTAGACAAAACATCCTTCTAGACAGCCTTTGGGATGAAGCCAGGGCTGTGAGGGAAGCCTGGGTCCTGGGTGCCTGCTGGTGGCCAGAGGGAAGCCCAGGTCCCAGTGCCTGCTCCAGCGAGAGAGAAACCCAGATCCTGGGTGCCTGCTGGCAGCTGGAGGGAAGTGTGGGTCCCCGTTGCCAGAGGGAAGCAGTACCAGCAGCCAGGGGAAGGAAGGCTTACTCTTGCATGAATTTCATGCATTGGGTCTCTATGAAAACATAAAAATCCAAAATCTATGAAACACAGTGAAAGCAGCCCCTAAAGGAAAGTTCATAGCAATACAGGCCTATCTCAAAAAAGAAAGAAAGAAAGAAAGAAAGAAAAAATGGTAATAAATTATCTAACCCTACAACTTAAAGAATTATAAAGAGAGCAACAAGAAAAGCCCAGAGTAAGCAGAAGGAAGGGAATAATTAAGATCAGAGAGAAAATAAATGACATTGAGACCAAAAACAAAACAAAAGATCAATAAAACCAAGAGCTGGTTCTTTGAAAGGATAAACAAGATGATGAATCTCTAACCATGATCACTAAGAAACAAAAAGGGGTGACCCAAATGACAAAATAAGAAATTAAAGTGGTAAAATAACAACAGATCCCACAGAAATACAAAGGATTGTAAAAAAAAATACTACAAACAACTCTACTCCAACAAACTGGACAACCTAGCCAGTGGTCAGCAAAACATGGCTTGTGAGCCACGTGCAGCACTTTGGCCCCTTGAGTGGGGCTCTTCCACAAAATACCAACCACTGCCTGGGCGAGTCTATTTTGAAAAAGTGGCTATAGAAGTTTAAATTTTAAAAATTTGGCTCTCAAAAGAAATTTCAGTTGTTACACTGTTGATATTTGGGTCTGTTGACTAATGAGTTTGTTGACCACTGATCTAGACAAAATGGGAATATTCTTAGAAAAATACAAACTTTCAAAACTCAATCAAGAGAGAAACCAAGATGGTGGCATAGATAAACACCTAAACTGCTGCCTTGCACAACAATTTCAAAACTACAACTAAAAGACAAAATGGAGATCACCCAGAACCACAGGAAATCTGGCTGAGTGGAAATTCTACAACTAGAAGAAGAGAGAAAAGCATATGGAGACTCGGGGGAGCTGCAAAAGGCTGAGGTATGGAGACGCGTGCACCGAGAGGACTGGCAGCTGAGTGCCTGGCTGGCTTTCTCAGTGGGAGGAGACAGAAGCTCCTGACCGCATTGAACCCCAGTTCCTGGCGAGACCCTGGGGACCCAGACTCATATGGAGGTAATCTGGACTGTAAGGAATATAGAAAAGCACATGGAGACTCAGGGGAGCTGCGAAAGACAGAGGTCTGGAGGTGTCCGTGCCAGCGTGAACAAAAAGGACTGACTGCTGAGTCCTGCTGGCTTTCAGAAGTGGGAGGGAGACGGAAGTTCTCAACTGCTCTGAACTCCAGTTCTGGGTGAAAATCTGGAAACCCAGGCTCATTTGGGGAGAAACAGACTGTCTCGCAGTGGGCAAAACTTGAGGGTGGCTTTCTCTTTCAGATGTGCTTACAACAATTACCAAGGGACACTGAGACCCAGGGGCATCAAAGGGCAGGGCTGATGGGAAGCCAAGGCTGTCTATTCTGCCCTGAGACTCTGCTCCATCCATGCTGAGCACAGAGGTTTTTGCAATTTTGCAAGTCTTGTCTCTTAAGGGTATCTCTAGTACAGAAGTTCTCCCAGCATAGAAACAGCTGATCCTGAAAGCCAATTAGCCTGGAGGTCAATGCCTCCCAGTGATACCAACAACAATCAAGACTTAACTACAACAAGGTTGTGCACACAGCCCACAAAGGGACTCACCAAGAGTGTCCACTCCAGGTAACTGGGAAGCTAATCCATTCCCCTATCGGACACCTACCACTAAAAGGTACTCAACCAACTCAGGGAAATAGTGAAAATGCAGAGACAAGGAAACAGGTCACAAATGAAAGAAATGGATGAAAGCAAATGACTGGATATAGAGTTCAAATCCATGATTATTAGGTTTTTCAAAAATTTCCTAGAAATGGCCAATAAATTTAGCAAAACCCTCGAGGATATGAAAAAGGACTAACTAGAAATTAAACACACACTGACTGAAATAAAAAAAATATATATACAGAGATCTAAAAGCAGACTAGAGGACAGCAAGAATCAAGTCAAAGATTTGAAATACAAAGAAATAAAAACACTCAACCAAAAAAGCAAAAAAAAACAGAATATAAAAAAGTTGAAGATAGTGTAAGAAGCCTCTAGGACAACTTCAAGTGTACCAACATCAAAATTATGGGAGTTCCAGAAGAAGAGAGATAGCAAGATACTCAAAACCTATTTGAAGAAATAATGACTGAAAACTTCTCCACCTGGTGAAAGAAGTAAACTTACAAGTCCAGAAAGTGCACAGAATCCCAAACAAAAGGAATCCAAAGAGGACCACACCAAGACACATCGTAATTAAAATGGCAAGACCAAAAGACAAAGAGAAAATCTTAAAAGCAGCAAGAGAAAAACAGTTAATTACCTACAAGGGAGCACTCTTATGACTATCAGCTGATTTCTCAACGGAAACTATGCAGGCCAGATAGGAGTGGCAAGAAATATTCAAAATGATGAATAGCAAGAATCTACAACCAAGATTACTCTACCCAGCAAAGCTATCATTCAGAATTGAAGGTCAGATAAACTGTTTCACAGATAATAAAAAGCTAAAGGAGTTCATCAATACCATAGCAGTATTATATAAAATGCTGAAAAGTATTCTTTAAGAAGAGGAAGAAGAAAAAGGTAAAGATAAAAATTCTGAACAACAAATACATATCTATTAACAAGTGAGTCTAAAAATCAAGTGAGTTAAAAATCTGATGAACAGAATAAACTGGTGAATATAATAGAATCAGGGGCAAGGAAAAGGAGTGAACTGACAATTCTCAGGGGGAAAGGGTGTTGGGGTGTGGGAAGAGAGTGGACAAAAATCATACACCAAAGATGAGGACAGTGTGGGGGAGGTAAGGGCAGAGGGTGGGGTGGGAACTGGGTTGAGGGAAGCTATGGGGGGCAGAGAGGAACAATTATAATAATCTGATCAATAAAGATTTATTAAATTAGAAAAAATAAAAATAAAAGGAATGCAAAAGTCAATCAGGAAGAATTTGAAAATCTGAATAGGCCTATAACTACTGTAGAAATTGAATCAGTAATCCAAAATTATCCAGAAAACAAAAGCCTTGGTCTGGATGGCTTTACAGGGGCGTTCTACAAACATTCAAAAAAGAACTAAAACCAATCCTCCTCAGACTATTCCAAAAAATTCAAGAGGAAGGCACACTTCCAAGCTCTTTCTATGAAGCCAGCATTACCCTAATTTCATAACCAGATAAAGACATCACAAAGAAAGAAAACAGGTCATTATCACTCATCAACATAGATGCTAAAATCTCCAACATAATTCTAGCAAATCAGATCCAGCACTATATTAGAAAGAACATACACCGTGACAAAGTGGGATTTATTCTAAGGATGGAGATGATACAATATCCACAAATCAATAAATGAGATACATCACATAAACAAACTAAGATATGACAATCACATAGTCATATCATTTGATGCAGAGAAAGCATTTGACAAAATCCAACACCCTTTCTTGATAAAAACTCTTAGAAGATTGGGAATAGAAGGATCATACCTCAACATAATAAAAGCCTTATATGAAAAATCTACAGCCAACGTATACTCAATGGGCACAAACTAAAACAATTTCTCCTAAGAACAGTAACAAAACAGGGATGCCCACTTTCACCACTTCTGTTTGACATAGTACTGCAAGTGCTAGCCATAGTGATCAGACAAGAAGAAATAAAAAGCATCCAAATTGCAAAAGAACAAGTAAAATTGTCATTATTCGCAGATGGCATGATATTATAAATAGAAAACCCTAAAGACTCCATCAAAAAACTACTTGACTTAATAAATGAAATCAGCAGTTTATCAGGATACAAAATTAACACCCAGAAATCTATACCTTTTTATACACCAGGAATGAACTCTCAGAAAAAGAAACTAAAAAAAACATCCCATTTACCATTGCACCAAAAAAATTAAGATACCTGGGAATAAACTTAATTAAGAAGATAAAAGGCCTGTACTCAGAAAACTAAAGGACATTGAAAAAAAAGATACAGGAAGACATAAACGAGTATAAGAACATACCGTGTTCATGGATTGGTAGAATCAACATCATTAAAATGTCCATACTACTCAAAGCAATTTATAGATTCAATAAATCCCCATTAAAATATCAATGGTATATTTCACAGATCTAGAACAAATGCTCCAAAAATTCATATGAAATAAATAAGACCTAGAATAGCCACAGCAATCCTGAAAAAGAAGAATAAAGTTGGAGGGATCACAATACTAGATATCAAGTTGTATTACAAAGCCACTATTCTCAAAACTGCCTGATACTGGCAACAGAACAAACATATTGACCAATGGAACAGAACAGAGAACCCAGAAATAGACCCAAGCCGTTATACTCAATTAATGTTTGAAAAAGGAGACAAGAGCATACAATGGAGTCAAGACAGTCTCTTCAATAAATGGTGCTGAGAAAATTGGTCAGATACATGTAAAAAGATGAAACTAGACCACCAACTTAAACCATACACAAAAATAAACTCAAAATGGTTAAAGAACTTAAATGTAAAATGAGAAACCATAAAAATCTTAGAAGACTTAATAGGCATCAAAATATCTGATACATGTCATAGCAATATCTTTATGGATACAACTCCTAGGGCAATAGAAACTAAACAGAAAATAAACAAATGGGACTACATCAAAATAAAATAAAAAAAACCAACAAACTTCTGCACAGCAAAAGAAACCATTAACAAAGCAATAAGAAACCCACTCCATGTTCATGTAAGAACATATTTGCCAACGCTATCTCAGATAATGGTTTAATTTCCAAAATTTATAGAGAATTCATACAATTTAACAAAAGGAATATAATAAAATTAAAAAAAAATGGGCAAAGGACCTAAATAGACACTTGTCAAAGAGGACATACAGAGGCTAAGAGAAATATGAAAACATGTTCCAAGTCACTGATCATCTGAGATATGCAAATCAAAACAACACCCATCAGAATGGCTATCATCAACAAATCAACAAATGGCAAGAATGTGGAGATAAAGGAACCCTTGTGCACTGCTGATGTGAATGTGGACTGGTGCAGCCACTGTGGAAAACTGCATTGTGTTTGCTCAAAAAAAAATTAAACATGAAACTACCATATGATCCAGTAATCACACTTCTGGCAGTATATCTTAATAAATCACAAACACCAATCAGAAAGGATATATGCACCCCTATGTTCATAGAAGCACAATTTATAATAGCTAAGACCTAGAAATGGCCTAATTGTCCATCAGCAAGTGAGTGGATTAAAAAACTATGGTATATCTACACAATGGAATATTATGCTGCTGTAAAAAATAAGGAACTTTTACCATTCACAGCAGCATGGATGGACCTGAAGAGCATTATGCTAAGCAAATTAAGAAAGTTAGAGAAAGATAAAAATCACATGATCTCACTCATTTGTGAGATAAAATGAACAACAGGTACTGATGAACAAAAAGAGATCCAGAGACAAAGAAATACTGAACAGATCATACAACCTCAGAGAGAAGGTGGGGGGAGGGGGATGGAGTTGGGGGGGGAATTAAGCAAAGGATTTGTATGCATGCGTTTTAGCATAACCAATGGACAGAGACACTGGGGCTATGGAGTCTTGTCCTGCAAACTCATTAGTCAACAAACCCAAATATCAACAGTAGAATGAGTGAAATTTCTTTTGTGAGCCAAATTTTTTAAACTTAAACATCTTCTAATGCCACTTCTTCAAAATAGACTCGCCCCGGCTATGGTATTTTGTGGAAGAGCCAAACTTAAGGAGTCAAAAAGCTGCATGTGGCTTATGAGCCACAGTTTACTGACCACTGCCCTAGGGGATAGGAGTGGTGGAGGGAGGGGGACAATCAGGGGGCAAAAGGAGACATATGTACTATTTCAAACAATAAAAAAATAATTTATGCTAATATTTTTATATTTGCTGAATATAAAAATATTAATACAAATAGCTTAGACTAAGTAAAACATTTAAACCCTACATTTTATAATTGAGAAAACTGAAATCCCGAAATTTAAATAATTAAGAAACGGGGGAGGAACCAAGATGGCGGCATAGGTAAAGACCTATTGTTCTGCCCCGCGCAACAACTCAAAAACTACAACATAACAACAAAACAAACATCATCCAGAATCACTGGACAGCTGGCTGAGTGAAAACTCCACAAATAAAAGTAAAGGTGGGATATTGAGACTCAGAAGAGCAGCGGGAGCTCAGCCTTGAAGATACGTGCGGAAAGAGAGGTTAGGAGCCGTTGTGGTCGCACATGCGGGCTATAGGGCTGGCAGCAGCAATCCCAGCTGGATTTCTCCAATGGGGAGGGTGGAGACGTCCCACTGCACAGATTCCCCAGTGCCAGGCGAGGCCCGAGGTCCGGGGGATGCACCCTGGAAGCCGGGCACGACAGAGGTCTCCTAGTCTGAGGCGAAACAGGGTTGCTTGGAAAAGAAGTTTGCGCGCATAAACTGTGCAACAGCACAGATGTGCGATTTGCTCCCAGGCAACTTGCCCCCTGGTTCGGGAGACCACCGGACTGCTTTGTTTTACAACCCTGGGCGAGACTTTGGGTGTGCAGACTCATTTGGGGAGAGGCAGACTTGTCTGACAAGGGGTAGAGACTAGCGACTTTCTCTTGGAGGTGTCTACAACCATTCCCATCCAATAGAGAGACCCGCACACGCGAGCGCCCATAGGACATAGCTGATGCTGAGGCTGCCTGCTCAGCTCAGAAACTCTGTCCATCCAATCTGAACACAGTCTCCCTTCACAGCCAATTGGACTGGAGGTCAAACCCTCTTAGGGCTAACAACAAGCTGGGCTTAAATTCAAAAATACTGTACAACCCATAAAGGATTGCAGTAAGAGTACCCACCTCAGGTAACTGGGGAAGCTGAGCCACTGTCCCTTAAAGGACATCTACCACATAAAGCAGCCACAATGCAGAGACATGGAAAGAAATCAGGTGTGAAAGAAATGGAGGAAAAAAGACAACTGGACATAGAGTTCAAAACCACGGTTATAAGGCTTTTCAAGAGGCTTCTAGAAAAGGCCGATGAACTTAATGAGAACTATGAGCAAATAAACAAGATCAACGAGGAAATAAATGAGACCTACAAGGAAATAAATGAGACTTACAAGGAAATGAATGAGACCCTCAAGGAAATGAACAAGACCTCTGAGGATATGAACGAGACCCTCACGGATATGAAAAAGGACCAACTAGAAATCAAGCATACACTGACTGAAATAAAAAATATTACACAAAGTCCTAAAAGCAGTCCAGAGGGTCACAAGAACCAAGTCAAAGATTTGAAATACAAAGAAGCAAAATCCACTCTGATGGAAAAGCAAGAAACAAAAAGTATCCAGATAATTGAAGATAGTGTAAGGGGCCTCTGGCACAACCCCTAGCCAGCCCTGGTCCCGATCATCCCCCCAATCCCATCTGGGGGCAGATCCAGCAAGCCAACCACCCACAACCCCTCCCCTTGACTGTCCCAGCCTAATCAGCCCCAATTGGAGTGGCCCGGCTGGACTTCACCTGTGCACAAATTCATATACCAGGCCTCTAGTACTTCCTATAAATAAGTAAATAGATGTATAGATAGATAAAATAAGCAAGGAGCATCTATTATAGCCTGGTGTCTTAGCCTAAACTCTAATTGCTTTAAATGTATGTGTGCATTCATATTATGATTGCTTAGTTTAGCTAGAGCCGGGGTGGAATATGCAGCCTAATGCCAGATAAGGTCTGGGAAATCATTTGGTCTGGCCCTGCCAAAGCATTAGGGGTGAGCTAATTAAATGTTTGACCAAATACAGTAGGCTGATTTTAAGTTTTCAATGTTGTATGGCCCACGAATGATGTTATAAATATCCAATAGTCCTTCCCTGAACTACTAGAGGATGTAATTATTCAAGTTATATTGAAGAGCTGGTTTCATGGACATGTGAACTGGGCAATCAATCAAGGCCCCATGCTCAGTTGGTTCCATGCCTAGCTCCGTGCTCTGCTATTGCCTTCTTAAAATTCTTGGTAGTTTTATATCTGAACTTGCACTATGTAAATAAAACCCAAAGGGATAAGAGCCGCATGCAATTCAGGTGTCCACTGTTCCTATCCTCCCCATTGCTTACAGCATTCACGATGCCCCCAAAACCCAGAATGCTGGTGAACCTGTGGTGGGAGGGAGTACAAAGGGACTCAGAACTAGTAAGTTACATGTATGAGTTAGAAAGAGGAACACTGACAGCCTTTGAGGGGCCATACTTTCCATTAAAACTAGAACTGGCTCTGAACACAGAAAGACGGCAATAGTTGCTTGAGAAACACAAGTGCCAATGAACCTTGTAATGTTCTTTCTGGCTCATGTTACTTCATCTCTGAGCTCACCACTTGCACTGAAAATTAAGCCATGGAAAGAAAGGAAATAACAAGGCAACCACAGTTATTTTGGGCTTTTCCTCCTGCCCTTTCTTACTCAGTATACAGGTAGGGAATGCTGGTAGAAGGCGCATCTACCTACACGTAAAATAAAAAGTTGGTTAATTCTATGTAGTGTTTCTACATAGGAATAAAGAAATATATGCTTATGCACAAACTGTGAAATGAATCTATGAAATCTTCATTATGCTGCCTCAAGTCAATTGCTCTTTTACTTGCATTTTTAAACTGGCAGTGTATAATAATATAATGATGAGTGGCACGGTTCAAGGTAATAATTAAAAATGTTTACTTAGAATGTCATTAATAACAAATAAAATCATCATGGAAAATCGAGAAAAGAAAAATGTAAGAAAAGAAACTTATATATTTCTGAACTTCTAACAGCACATTTGCAGCTTTTGGATCAGGGGCTCTACATTTCCATTTAGCAATGGGCCCCACAATTTATATAGCTGGCCCTATTGAGCTGCTACTAAAAAGTCTTTAATAAACAAAAACATTTAAAAATTACATAGATTTCCAAAAATGATTAGTATTCCCTCTCTCTTATACATCATCTTGAGATTTTTTTTCTTACACATGTACAAGTTTATTTTTCTCTTACTGTTATTTCTCATATTTCTTCTTTTTAACAAAATTACACATTACAAAAATATTATTCTCTCCAACTTGCATGTCCTTCTCAAAATATTTGAGTAGTTTTCTCCCCTACTTCTTCCAGATAGTCATTCAAATACCCTTTTCAGAAAGGCCTTGATGGACCAGCTACCTTCCACACCATAGCCATCACATTTATCCTTCCTAATAACCATCTGATGTACTACTTAATTTTGCTTAATTATTAGTTCATTGTTTGTTACTCTGTTTTAGTTTATTCGGGCTGATATATCAGAACACTGTAGATTAGATATCTTATAAAGAACAGACATTTATTTCTCACAGTCCGGAGGCTGGGAAGTACAAGATCAAGGTGCATGCAGATTAGGTGTCTGGTCAGAAACAGCTTCTTGGTTTGTGGATGGCTAGCGTTCCTGTGGCCTTGCATGGTGAAAAAGGCAAGGGAGCCCTCTGGGCTCTCTTTAAAAGGGCACTAATTTCCTAATGACGTAAACACCTCCCACAAACACCATCTCCAAATACAATCACATTGGGGATTATGTTTATACATATTAATTTTTTTGGGGGGACACAGACTTTCAATTTATACAGAACATCCTTAATACAAAATCTAGCTACTTGTAAGCTTTGTGATGACAGGATTAACATAATTTGGTAAATACATTCACAGCTACAATGAACTGTTAGGCCTAGAGAAGTACATGCCACAAAAGTTTATTGAACAAATATGCTAATATTGTATACTCTATTATGTAACTTGCATTTTAATAGATAATTATTTTTGAGCGTCAACAATATTTTCTAAAATATTCTGATAAAAAGACAACCTTAAAACATATTTTATATCGTTTTATGCTATATTTAATTTGTACTAATATAGTAAACTAGCTATATAATTCATTATGTATTTATTATATAAACTATATATTTCAGTGAATTTTATGTTATTATGCAATGTATTAGTTCAATATAAATTATTGATATGCATTGATTGGGATAAGAAGAATGCTTCTTGTGAGGGATGCAGTGGTGAATATTTAAAAAAATATCAATTTTTATGATTAAAAATGATAGCCCTCTGTCTGGCTGGCATGGCTCAGTGGTTGAGCATTGACCTATGAATCATGAGATCACAATTCAAATCCTTGTCAGAGCACATGCCTGGGTTGCAGACTCAACGCCCAGTGTGGGGTGTTCAGGAGGCAACCCAATCAATGATTCTCTCTCATCATTGATGTTTCGATCTCTTTCTCCTTCTGCCTTCCTCTCTGTAATCAATAAAAATATATTTTTAAAAGACTCTCTTTTATTTTTTTTATTTTGCTTTATGTTTTTATTGCTTAAAGTATTACAAATACTAGTACATATGTCTCCTTTTTTATTCCCTCTTTTAAAACATGAGAAATTCCTGAAAGTAGTGTTGCTGCATTAAATATATTTTAAGAATCTGCATATATATCTTTTAAAGTTGCATTCTAGTTGGGTATCCTATAAAATAAAAGGCAAATATGCAGATTGACTGAATGACAGAATGACCAGTTGCTACGATGCTCACTGATCACCAGGGAAAGACGATCAACACAGGAGCTGCCACCTGGTGGTCAGTGCACTTCCACAGAGGGAGTGCCGCTCAGCCAGAAGTCCTAAGCAGAGCTCACAGCTGGTGAGTGCAGTGATGGTGGCAGGAGCCTTTCCAGCCTCCACAGCAGCAGTTGGACATCCCTGAGGGCTCCCAGACTTTGAAAGGGTACAGGCCAGGCTGAGCGACACCCCCACCCCCTGAATGCATGAATTTTGTGCACTGGGCCTCTGGTAATTAATAGAAGTAATTTTTTTTTTTTGCTGGACCTTCTTGCCAATATCTTGGATATCATATATTTTTAATTGCCAAGTTGATAGGAAAAACATATATTAGAGAGGTAGGGAAATGGAGAGGAACAGATAGAAACATAGTGATAAGAGGGATCATTAATTGGCTGCCTCCTGTATGCTCCACACTGGGAATTAAGCCTGCAACCAGGAATATGCCCTGACCGGGAATTGAACCATGACCTCCTGGATCACAAGTCGATGCTCAACCACTGAGGAATGATGGTTGGGTAGGAAAAACATTATCTTAATTATATTTTAACTTGCATTAATTTAGTATTATTTGTCTATTTTTCTTTTGATTAAGATCACTTGAAGTTCTTAAAGACAATCTTTATTAGTTTTATAGTGTACAAATACACGTTTCTAATTTGTCTTTTGGGTTTAAATATTTAAAAATTTTATGTTCAAATTTTTAAATTGATTATTTCATGGTTTAAAATATGTTATCCAGGCCAATATTTTATAAATCACAAATATTATTTCCTTATTCTTTTTATTGTTAGGCTTTTGCTTCACTTAGATATCATTGACACATGGTTGAAAGTAGGCATCTACTTTTATCTTTTTATATGTCATTAGCTTAGTACCTTGATCTTAATGATAGTGTTTGTTAGGGAGCAAGTATTGTATAAGAGCCCTAGATAAATTATTTCAATGTATCCTGTACCAATCCTCTGAGTATTAATATTTTGCATCTTATTATAATGAAGTATATAAAGGCTAGTTCTCAAAATATGTTCCTAGATTTCATCATCAGCATCCCCTTTTTTAGCAAAATCCCAGACCTATTGAACCAGAAATTTGGGGAATCAGCCACCTGTGTTTTAATTAGCCCGTTAGGTAGCTCTGATGCACACTCAAACTTTGACAACCACTGGGCTAGGGAATTGGCCAATGGATACAGTTGATAATTAAGTGGAGATGAGATTTCAGTTCTTGCTGTCTAACAGCAAGCTCTCTTAACTGCTGCAGTACACATCCCTCTAACGGAGCCTGTGCACCCTCCCATCAGCCACTTCATGTTTAAGAATTCCTCTGTATTTAATGCAGCATCATGTGTACTTCAGCCTGCAGTTGGGATGAATTTGAAACATCAGCACCCCACTGTCCTCAATCAGGCTTAAATCCTGTTGTTTCAAGTCATAGACAACTCTTATTTAATAACAGAGAAAATTTCTTTCATCTGGAGTGAATCATTGATCGTTCCTCAATGCACCCTTCTTACCTCAGTCTTGTTTCTACAGTGGTGATAGGCATTTTTAGATTTCTACATAACTTATTAATATACTAGAGGCCCGGAGCATGAAAATTCATGCATTGGAGCAGGGAGTCGGGGGTGTCACTCAGCCTAGCCTACCCCCTCACACCTCTGCTGCTGCCACTGTTGGCAGCACAAGTCTCAGCCCTCCCTGGTTACCTGAGCCACATGTGGCACTGGGTAGCTGGGCAGCCACCATCTGAGGCTTGCCTGTGCCTCAGGCCAGCTCTAGGTGATTGGGGAACTGAGGGAACTGGGGGACTCTGGAGGCAAGCACATGGAGCAGCTGGACCTGCTTGGAGATGGATATGGCCTTGCTGCACTTCTGCCACCCCAGCAGAGCAGAGGGGACTGGGTGTGGCTGTCTTGTGGCTGTGGGTGCCACAATCTTTGACGGTGAAACCAATTAGTATATTCCTTCCTTATTGGTTGTGGGTGCTGCCATCTTTGAGGGAGGGGCACTCAATTAACATATTCCCTCCTTATTGGCTGTGGGCACCACCATCTTTGAGACAACATGAGGACAATTAGCATATCCCCTCTTTATTAGATAGGATTTATTTAAAAGGCAATTTTGTTATTAGCAAGGAGGAAAGTATGGGGGTTAGAGAGCATATTTAAGTACATGCTTTAGAAATTCCTAGCATCCTTTTCTTCATAAACAGAATAATATCTTTGAATTTTATTCAAGAACATTGTTTTTTATCCCCATTAGTCATGTCTAAGAGTTATCTGGTCTCAAAACAAGGTTCACAAGACCACAATATTAGATATGTCAAATTTGGAAATAAAAAAAGTTATTTATCCTTCTAAGATTATTTGCACCTCTGCACAAGTCCAAATAAATAACTAAACAAAAGCCAAAAGTGCCAAAGTAAAAGTAACTCAAGTTGATTGTCTTTTGTGATAAATATTATATTTTGTCACTTCACTTCTATTTACTTACTATATGCCAGCTATTGAGGATAATTAAATTTACTAAGTTAAAAGCATGTATTCATATTTAAAATATTTGTCTATCATTTTTAATGTAACTAATAGATATAAAACACATACATCTCTTTTCTAGTTATTAATTAAATATTTGATGCTATTCAATTAAGCAATATTATATAATGTTTAAAAATATATGAATTTTGGAATATCTGATTCTTATTTTTTATAAGCATGTTAATTATGATAGTATAATTATGCTATCTACTAAAAGAGCAATATGCAAATTTGACTGTATCTTCGCTACACTCACAAGCCACGTTCATCAGCCAAACCCACCAGCCAATCAGGAGCATGGGAGCATGACCGAGGCGGCCTGGGCCTAGAGGGGTATGACTGAGGCAGCCCAGATCCTGGGGGGGTAGGGGGCTGGAGGGCATGTCTGAGGCAGCCTGGGCCTGAGGGGGGCTGGGGGCTGTGTCCAAGCTGACCCAGGTCGTGAGGGGGAGGAGGTATCTGAGGCGGCCCGGGCCTGGGGGGGCCTGGGGGTATGTGTCTGAGGTGGCCCAGGCCTGGGGGTGCCTGGGGTGTGTCCAAGGTGGCCCAGGCTACAGGGGCATGGCAGAGGTGGCCCTGGTCACGGGGTGGGGCATAGCTGAGGTGGCCTGGGCCTGGAGGGGGCTGGGGGCCTGGAGGGCCTTGGAGGTGTGTCTGAGGTGGCTCGGGGCTGGTCAGGTGGGGCTGAGGCCCGTGCTAGCTGGGGGTGAGCTGGCTGGAGCTAAAGCCCTGGCCAGAGGGGTGGGGGTCGTGGCTGGGATGGAGCCAGCTATCTGCCCCATTTCAGTGTGATGGCTGTGTACCCAAGGCCTAAAGTGTTGGTCAGAGGGCTCCCAGTATGTGTGAGGGGGCAGGATGGGCTCAGGGATTTCATGCACTGGGCCCCTAGTCTTATATAATAAAAGAAATATATGCAAATTTGACCATACTTTCGCCATTCCCACAAGCCACATCCACATCCACACCCACCAGCCAATCAGGAGCAGATTATGCAAATAAACCCCAACCAAGATGGCTGCCACCACTGAGAGCAAGAGGAAGGCTTGGGTTTCCCTATCAAGAGAGGAAACCAAGCTTTCCCCCTGCCATTGGCTGCCTAGGCTTCCACTCAATGTTACAAAGTTTTAATTATAAAAAAATACAAAAATGGAGGCAGCCACTGAGCTGGAGGGAACAAAGGCTTGGGTTTCCCTGGCAACAAAGGAAGCCAAGCTTTCAGCCTGCTGTTGCTGGCCTATGCCTCTACTCTAGGCTACAAAGTTTCAGACAGAAATGGCTGCCACCACGGAGCAAGCAGAAGGCTTGGCTCCACTCCAGGCTACAAAGTTTCAGTTGTAGACATAGATTAATCCCAGATACTGGGCCCTCAGCTTGGGTCACTGGGGGGCAAGGCTGGCCTGCAAACTTCCACACGCCCCTTGCCCAGGCCGCCCCTCACCCCAAGGGAACCTCTACCCTGATCTGGGACACTCTTTAGTGCAAACCATTTGGCCCTTACCCATGCACCAGGCCTCTATCCTATCTAATGAAAGAGCAATTTGCAGATTGACCATCACTCCAACCACAAGAGGGCTGCCTCCATGTGGTCAAAGATCCTGTCCCCATGTGGACACAAGATGGCCACCACAAGATGGCCAGCAGTGGAGGGCCATTGGGAGGTTCCAGGCCCTCCAAGGGAGGGCAGTTGTGGGGGATCAGGCCAGCAGGGGAGGGCCATTGGGAGGGACCAGGCCCTTCAAGGGAGGGCAGTTGGGGGCGATCAAGCCTGCAGGGGAGGGCAGTTAAGAGTGACCAGGCCTCCCTGGGAGGGCAGTTAGGGGCAAAAAGGCTTGCAGGGGAGCAGTCAGGGATCAATTAGACTGGCAGGGTAGTGGTTAGCAGGTGATCAGGCTGGTAGGCAGAAGTGGTTAGGGACAACCAGAGAGGCAGGCAGGTGAGCAGTTTGGAGTCAGCAGTCCTGGATTGTGAAAGCGATGTCTGACTGCCCATTTAGGCCTGATCCTACCGAGATCTGTCCTAAACGGGCAGTCGGACATCCCTCAAGGGTTCCCAGATTAGAGAGGGTGCAGGCTGAGCTAAGGGACATCCTCCGTTGCCCATGCATGAATTTCATGCACCGGGCCTCTAGTACAATTATAAAATTTAAAAATTTCAAATCATTAATAATCTTTTTAACAATTATTTTTAATTACCAAGAAAAAATTTTTGAAGTGCTATAGCATAACTGACTTAAACATGGGCTTTATATTATTGGATTTTGCAATTATTTCAATCATTCAAAATAATATGTGTTATTGTGAAAGTTATTTTATTCATCAATTTTTTCTATAATGTTGTTAAAGTTTTCTACTTAACTATTTATTTAATATATTTTAGTAGCCATATTGTCCAGTTAAATTATAGTGCAATAAATTTTGGCAGATTCAGAAAATCTATCTGATTGAAATCAATACACCATTTCATTTGGTTAAATAATTCACAAAGTTATGATATTAAATTCATGTATGCAGAGTTATTTATTATTTATTTTTAAATCTTTATTGTTAAAAGTATTATATATACCCTCTTTTTTTCCTCATTGACTCCCTTCCACTATGTGCCCCAGGCCTTCACCACCCTATTTTCTGTGTCCTTGGGTTATGCATATATAAATACAAGTTCTTTGGTTCATCACTTCCCACCCACCCACCCATCCCAACCTTCCATCTGAGGTTTAACTGTCTATTCCATGCTTTGAAGCGTATTTTTAAAGTAAAATTAATAATCTCATTAACATTTAAAAAAAGCAAAGAATTTGAAGAGTTGTAGAGTCATTTTAACATAGAATTTTAGCAGTAAATTTAAAACTTCAAATGTTTTAAAATGTACCAACAAATCAAATCATTTAAGAAGGATCCTTTGAATTATAGTAGCCAAGATGTCAATCTCAATACTTAATATATGTTACATATATTTTAAGTATTTTTGAAAAATATTTTTTTACTTATTTCAGAGAGAGGAAGAGAGATGGAGAGACAGAAACATTGATAAGAGAGAAATAACAATTGGTTTCATCTGCATGCTCCTTACCAGGGATTGAGCATGCAACCCGGGAATGTACCCTGCCCTGGAATTGAATCAATGACCTCCTATTGCATAGGACAATGCTCAGTCAACCAAGCCACATCAGCTGTGCTTTAAATTTTATTTTACTTGTGTTTTTGATAGCAATGTGTAAACAGTATTAATAGTTTCTGTATTTTATTTAATTTGCTAAAAATAAAATGTACACATGTAAGTATATGTGCATAGAACATATATATGTGTGTATGTGTATATATATATATCTGTGTGTGTATTTGTATATATATATATATGTATATATATATATATACATATATATATATATATATATATATATATATATGAGTTTATATAAAACTAGAGGCCTGGTGCACAAAATTCATAGACTTGGGTGGGGGCAGGGGTCCCTCATCCTGGCCTGTGCCCTCTCACAGTCCAGGAGCCCTTAGTGGATGTCTGATTGATGATCCTCCATTCCCCTCCTGCCTTTACTTTTGCTGTGCTGTGAAGTCATCAGTGCTACCACCAAAATATATTTGAATCTATAACTTTTCCCCAGCTTTTACTGGAAAAAAATGATCTCATTAGGATTATTGCAACAGCTGCCATAACACATCTCCCTACTTCCTACATCTCCCTACTCCAAGTCTCTCTTAACACTACTGTCAAGTTATCCCTAAGCACACAGATAACCCCATGGCTGAAGGCCTGCAAGATTCATTGATGTTTCTCTCTCTCCATCTCTCTATGCTCAGTGCACATCATAGTGACCAGTTGTTCTGTTTTCGGTTGATTAATATATTATTCACCTTTTATTATATAGGATTGGATAGGATTATATGAATGGTACTTTTGAGGAATATATATATATGTATATATATATATATATATTCATATATGTAGGATATCCTCATACTTTTGAGGAATATATATATATATATATTCATATATGTAGGATATCCTCATACATATATACATTTAGAATATATATATATATAAATTTTTCACAATTGTAATGAATCCTGGTCTTAAAATCTGTTTTCCACAGAAAAATACAGAACATAAAATTCACATTGAAATTCAAAGGATTTATTTTATTTATATATATTTTTAACATTCATGCTTATACTATTGAATCTATTAAGACATGTATTACAAAATTTGTACAACATACAAACATACGACAAAATGTATTTGAAATTATTAATGAGGGATCAACAAGAATGGTAAAGCTCCTTTAAGAATCATTTAAAAAACAATTTATATAGTCCTCAGGACTCAAATAAATTTGTTACACTAGAGACACAATCGGTTACCATGCTATAAGCCAGAAAAATATAACATTTAGGGTTGCCTTGTCTTCCAAATTGAAATAATTTGCCTTCTTAAGAGACAGAAATCTGAAAATTTACATGCAGCTTCTCATACTTTAGACCATAACTATTAACAAATTCTAAATCAAACAAAAGCATTCTAGAGCAGGAATTAGCTTTTTGTGTGTGTGTGTGTGTGTGTGTGTGTGTGTGTGTGTGTGTGTAAAGGGACCCACAATAAATATTTAAGCTTTATTGGAAACATAAAATCTTTTTGCACGCATAGTTTTTAGTTTTTTGGAACACTTTAAAAATGTAAAAATGATTTTCAATGTGAGGATTACAAAAAGAATGGGTCATAGATTGAATTTGGCCCATGTGCTGTTAACTAAAATATAAGGCAAAGTGAGAGGCAACAAGCATTTATTTGAGATAAAAAGACTAGCTATTCAAGAAGCTTTGATTCAGGCAGAAAGCCAAATACTGTTCTGATTATGGTGAAAGAGAAAGGGAAGAGAAATGATTACTTGAATAAAATGAAGGGATTTCTGAGGTGCAATAAACTAAGTTATTCTCTATCTATACAATGTGGTGCAGATTCTAAAGAATGTCTTAATTTTCAGTCTGGCAATCAGGATGCCTGCTTTTCTGTTAGCTTTGCAAACAGTTGTTTGAAATCCAACATTAGTTTGGCCCAGTCCAAAGGTTATTTTGCCTAGCTTAAACATTCCAAGTCTGAGTAGTAAGACATGCAAGGCAGTTCCTTTGAAATGGCTGTCATAGCTGTATGTAAAGTGGTTCCACTTAAGTCACCATTTCACAGTCCCATAGTTTGCCAACCCCTCTTCCAGAGCATTAGTAATCCTTGAGTCAACAAATAAGACCACCCTCAGTGTGACATTGAAAGGACACTTCGCCATCCTATTGCCTTATAGCCTATATTTTAGATAACTTTTCTTAACAATCTTTGTTATTACAAATAATCTCTAAATATTTGTGTTAAAAATTAGTGTCATTTTGTTGTTATTGGCCTAAACAATTTACGTAGGCACAGCAAAAAGGCAATTCTCCAGACTAGCCTTGTATTATGATTAACAAATCTAGAATCAAAAAATATTGAGCAACTATCAAAGAAAAGAGTTAATTTTAATTTGGAAATTTCATAAAGAATCTAGGATTGCATTTTCAATGTTCTCTATTATTCTAGCTATTTCTTTTTAAATCACTGTTGTTGGATTTTTATTTTGAGTCTCAGGGGCCAGTCCCCCCCCAAATCATTTACATATATTTCATTTGCAGTGCTTATAATCAAAGTTAAATTCTTCTCTCCTCAAGATTCCCCAAGGACTGAAGTAATCTTCTTTATTACCTACTAGTCCCTCAGTGCACAAAATTCATGCACTGGGGGTGGGTGGTCCCTCAACCTCATCTGCCCCCTCTCACATACTGGGAGCCTTAGGGGATGTCCAACTGATGGCTCACCCCCAGCCTGCCCAAGGCCTAAAGCCTCGCCAAGGCTTTAGGCCTTGGGCACTCAGCCATCTCCCTGCTCAGCTCAGCTGCCTGTGACCACCTAGCCCCAGGGGCTGGGCACTCACTGACGTTCTAACTGCTTCCTCACTCGCCATGCCCTGGGCCCCTCCACGCCCTGCAACCTGGCCCCTTCTGCACTTGGGTGGCCCCCTCTGTGCTCGGGCGAATGGGACGCACTTCCGGGGCCCAGCCCTCGTGCTGTTTGGCCCCATTCCTCGGCCCCAACCCCTGCTCCTGATTGGCTGGAAGCGTAGTGGAGGTATGGTCAATTTGCATGTTACTCTTTTATTAGATAGGATAAGGCCTGGAACCTGAAAACCATATAATAATCACCAGAACTGTTCTGTAGGAGGGCTTTGTAGGCAGTAATTCCATATGTAAAGTACACTGCTTTTTCTTAGTAGTGGGATTATCATATGTGATCAAATAAAATTTGACACTGCAGTTTTGACTTTGGTTACACAATCAATTTGCTCAATTATATTCCTGTAAACAGGATGACAGTTCTTATTAAATCTGTGAAAATAACTACATTGCCACTAAAAGTAAAGAGACTTAGCAGATTGCTTCTGAATTCTGAAAGTTTAGGGGAAATATGTTATTTAAAGAATGTTTTATTTTACTTTGCAAAAGAATAATCTTTTGAATTCAGGGTTAGAAATGGGTTAAAAAGAAGGCTTCTTACCTATTCATCAAAACTGAAGAGTGAACATGTAGCAACAATACCATCATACTTTCAATGACAGCCAACTACAATTAGGTTTTCCTCAGTGTTCCAGGCATTGTTCTTTAGTTAATTGTTATTCCTCTGCATCTTGGGCCAGCAGGCTGCTTTCATGAGTCATCTGTTGTCAAGTAAAAAGGGAGAGAAAATGCTGATTCAGTTCCCAGTAAATCTAACAGTTTTCTACCCAATGACAGCTCAGCAGCCCATGTACATGGAACTTTTTCTTGATGTAAATATATATAACAGTACCTGGCATAGGTTTTTCTTGTGTGTGTATGAGTGTGTTTGTGTTTTCTTTTTCTTTTTTTTTTTTAAAGGCTTTGAGACTGTCCTTCATGGTTGAAAACTCAATTAAGTCTGTAGTTTAGAGCAATCTTGAGAGGGAAAGTAGAAGCAACCTGTTGATAAGACCTAACAGAAGTCATTATCTTGTTACAGTAGCCAACAGTATCAGAAGTAACAATATTGTTTTGTGGTGAAATAAATAACCATTCCTAAGAAATTGATCAATGTTTTCTGTGAACCTAAGAACATATTATGGACACTGAAGAGATTGATACAACACAGAATACTCTAACACAGTTTATAACGGATATACTCTTTAAAGCATATTTATAATAATTTTTTAATTCTTCCCTTTATTTTATTTTTACATCCCCATTTATCACCCATACATCCTCTTCCATCTCCACCCACTCCCCTCCTTGCTACAGTCACCTCACCTTTGCCCATGTTAATGAGTTTTTTCTCTCTTTTTTTTTCTTCTTTTATTTGCTCAAGCCTTTCACTACCACCCCTCAATACCCTCCCCCTGCAACTGCTTTCTATCTACGAGTCTGTCTATTTTGCTTGTTAGTTTACTTTTTTCTTTAGATTCCATGACGTATGAAATCATCCTGGTCTTTTGCTGACTGGCTTATTCACACAGCCTAATGTTCTCCAGGTTCATCCATGTTGTCTCGTTGGGTAAGATTTTCTTCCTTTTTAAGACTGAGTGGTATTCTATTGTGTAAATATACCATAGCTCTTTTATTGTCTTATTTACTAATGGACACTTCTAAATTTTAGCTATTGTAAATAATGTTATAATGAATATAAGAGCATATATGTTTTTGAATTAGTGTTTTGAATTTATTTGGATAAATTCCCCGAAGTGGAATTGCTGGGCCACTTATAGACATCAAACTAAGAAAGATGAAGATGACACCTCTTCCCTTGTTGATTATACAAAAGTGTTGAACTAATTAATAAATAAGAAACAAATCTAAATATTTAAAATATTTATACTCAAAAATGAATGTAAGATTACTGTTAGCTTATATAATCTACCTAATCTACTGTTACTTTTTATATCTATAAATGTAATAATTTTAGAAGGTTTGAATTAACTAATTTTTATGACAAACAAGTCTAAGACATTTTAAATTATGATGTATGTTTTATCATAATTCAAATTAAATAAAATAAAAGAAAAGACAAATAGTCTTTTAAATCAAATTTATAAAGCCAATTTGAATCTACCAAATGTTCAACTTGATTCTGTAAATATGATCTTATATAAAATCATTCTAAGTTAGACAAATTTTAAAGAATTTTATTTTCTTTGCTTAAGACTAGTACATTCTAATTGTGAGAAGTCATTTTCTTCTTTCCCCAGCCATGGATATCTTATGTTACTTTTTATTAAAGTTTGCCTTATCCTATAAAATAAAACCCTAATACGCAAATCGACCAAACAGGGGAACGACTGGTCTCTATGATATACACTGAATACCAGAGGGCAAATGCTCAATGCAGGAGCTGCCCCCTGGTGGTCAATGCACTGCCATAGCGGGAGCTCTGCTTAGCCAGAAGCTGGGCTTACACATAGTGGTGGTGGCAGGAGAGTAAGGAGTGAGGGGTTCCGGACTGCGAGAGCCCCGGACTGCAAGAGGGCACAGACTGGACTGAGGGACCCCCACCCCCAGTGCATGAATCCATGAACAGGACCTCTAGTTAGTTCTATAAAGAGGTAAAAATAGAGTTCCTTTAAGATAATTTAAAAGCAAATGTGTGTACACTTAATGAGGTAGAAATACATTTCAAACTCTCATACAAGGGGTAAAAGTTTTCTTCAACTATAGATACTAAGACACACAAAACACAGCTTCAGGTATGTTCCTTAACCTAGATCAAATCAAAGCAAAAGATAAAAGCTCACTGATCCAGATCTCTAAGATGTTTCTCCTTTCCAGTGAGCATGAAATGTTTTTATTGATTAAAACTCATTGTAGATAAAGAGCAAAAAACAAAGAAAAATAATACTAACAAACACATCTTTCATTTCTAACTTTAGAGAGATTTCCCTCATCATCCCAATAGAGATAAGACCACAAAATTTTATTCTCAACCATTGCTATTAATTTTAAACCATTGCTGTGCCCTGTGGGAATGATTTTTTAGCATCAGCAAAACAGAGCAAAAATCAAACCTTTCCAAGAGCTAGAAGCAAAAATAAAACTAGATAGAGAAAAAATTTGTGAATAAAATTTATTGCACTTTGGGGATTAATTCAAAGTCCAAATGGGAATAAGAGTGTACTCAAGATTTTTCAAATCATAAGGCATATTTCCTTAGCAATTCAGCCTAATTGTCTCAAGCTAGAGAGTCTGCTTGAACATTTTGGTGGAAACTTGAAAACTGTCAAGGTATAATTTTCATTGTCAAAAGCATGTTCCTCACACAATATAGAGTGAACACATATCAAAGATATGTTTGATTCATTGCTGAGTGGCCCAATAGGTAGGGTAGATTCAGAGCAAAAGACAGATGCAAATTTTTATAGTTAGTTGGGAAAGACATGATGAAATAAATTTGCTAAGTTAGAAACAAAATTGTTAAATATCCTATAGGTCAATAATTGTTGTGATTATCTTTTCTATCAGACAGAAATTACTTGCTTTTTCCTTCTCCACTAGACAGCAATATACAAGATCATACAAATCTTAACTAAATCTGGGCATAAAGCAGTAATAAATTGCTTGTCAATTCACTTAGAAAATTAAATAGTGCTGGGTGGGCCTGATAGGACATTAAGAACATATAGACATTTCTACCTTATTTCTATGTTTGGGCTATTTTTCTAAACAGATCTTTGAGATTTATTGTAGAAATAGATTTGGCAGTGTTTTCCTATTAATTGAAATGAGGAAAGTAAATCAAATATAGGTTCTTTCTGAAGAATAAGAGAATAAATAAGGCACTGAACCTGCAATATTGATGAAAGTATTATATTACTGAAACTTTATTACTCATGACTTATGGAGTTTCATACTTTTATTTAAGCATTTCATATTGCCTCACAGATAATTGTGGATTTAGATGTTACTCCATGACAATGAATAACTTAAAATGATAGTAACATTAAGAAAATCTTAATATATAGCTTCAACATAATTTTTGAAAATATAACACCACTGAAGAGGATAGGTTATCAGTATTCTCAACTGATTTTTGTAACAATATTTACCTGCTATTTTGTGCTTTAATTATAAAGATATAATCTTTTAAGAATAATTAATGTAAATTTAATACAAACAAAAATAACAACTTTTAATTTATGCTTTCTGTGAATAGGATACTGAGTTCTGACAGGATTAAGATAAAGTGGTTCTGTGTCTAGAAGCAGTTTTACAAGGAGCATTGGTCTTCAGGGAAGAAGCTGAAACCAGAATAGAGTTTGTGTTTTGATATGCCGAGTTCCTGAGTCTCTCTGAGGTATTTTCATCTGCAGATGTTTTTTAGATGCACATGTCCACATTTTAAGTGCTCTGAATCGTATATTTCAGGAGGGAATAAATGTTATGTCTTTTATTTATATATAGTGGCTATTCTGCCATGTGTTTCTAATAAATGACACATACCTGTACATTGATAGAATTAATCTATACAAAAATCATTAGCTTTACCTTTTTTTTAACCTAAAAATATTTGACTATGATCTATTTACCCAATCATCTAAGCCTTGAAGTAAGGAATTTATTATTCCCATTACATTGATAAGAGAAACAAGGTTTACAGTGGTTATATAAGTGGCCTAATATCATCAACCTTGTGAGCTGGGTAAGGATTGCAGAAGGAAGTTAACCCCTTCCTGACTTTTTATCATGGGACTGCACTGCCCTAACCTACTAACTTGTGTACCACTGCAAAGACCTCCAGGAGGTCCTCTGTTTCTCCCACCTCACAGGAGCCCTCCACATGATAGCTCATATAATAGCCAGTGTTTGTTGTGTTTTTTTTTTTTAATTTTAACATTAGCTGATTGTTTTAAAAATATATTCCAAATACTCTATTGTGGTTTACAAGGCAATACCTAATTTAGCTTTTGCCTATCTTATGGTTGCATCTTCCTTCCAATTCTCACTCCATGCCTGCCCCCTGCCATACTCCTTACTATTTTACTTCACAACAACCTTTTGACTTAAGAACTTTCTGTTTCTTTTTTGAAATTGTGTCTCCCCCCAGCTGACCCCCCATCCTGTATCTTTAGCTGGCAAGTTCTTTGTTATCATCTACTTGCATGGCTCTCTCGATCACACTATCTAACATAGTCCTCAATCCGCATTAATCTCTACCCAATTAGTTCAGTTTATTTTCTTCGAAATGTGTCATTATTCATTAATTAAAAATATTTATTAGGTATCTACAGTGCTTATGACACTTCAAGACATCAGGGGATATAGCAATAAAAAAAATACACAAAAAATCCCTGGCTGCACTAAATGCACATTCTATTCGGAGGAGATAGGAAATAAACAAACAAAAAATACATCAATCAATTAAAGGTCAGCAGTGATAAGATTATGTAGGATAAAATCAAGTGAGAAAAAAGATGGACAGGTGTTGTAGTTTTAAATATATGTTCAAGAAAAGCTTCATTGAGAAGACGGGATTTGAGCCACAACCCCAAGTAGCTAACAAAGTGAGCCATGCTTCTGTTTGCCTGAAGACAATCTCAAGTGCATGTTTGACACTCCTGAAATATACTTACTCATCTAAACTTTCTCCTACATTACAGTCTAGTTCTGTGAAAGCAGGGACCTTATCTGGTGCTTTATCCTTAGAGCCTGGAAGAATGCCTGCCACATTAGATACACTTTAATATTGAACAATTTTCTTCTGTTGGCTTCCAGTGGATTTTCCAGTGATGAAATATTTTAGATTATATTTTTAACCCATAGCATATTGTATTACTGTCATCAGGGAAATGATGCCTAAATGTTTTTCTTGGTCTAAGTGACGTCTTAAACATGTGTTCTTATTATACTTTGGGACTCGTATTATCTTACTTTTGCATGCTTATTTTTTTTCAAATTTCTCTGCCACTTTTGCATGCTTATTTCTTTTCAAATTTCTCTGCCACTTTCTTTTCTAACCACTTACACAACCTCATGAAATCTTCCCAGTTTATAGCCATCAACTTCATATTTTGCTACCTACCTAGAGTTGTAGTGTTGCTTTCAAAATTATGAATCTTACAGTGTATCTCCTTTTGCTGCCACTTACATAGACATTAAATGTGACTAGTCATAGCAAAATATCTCCATTCTGAGACCTATATATTCATACCCATATATTCCTACCTTTTATCTCTAGTTCCCACACTTCATCCATAAGAAATAGTACCTTCTAGACCTCTAGTTCTTAGTTTTTTTCTAACATTATTATTTGCATGGAACTTGAGCAAAAAACTGTTTGTGTGATTTAGTCCATTTCTTTCCCTTTCACCCTCTGGCCCTAATACGCCATTTTATTTCAATTCTTATTATAATGCCCACTTATTTATCCCCATGCAATCTCTTATGCCTTAGCCTACATTTTGGTTATTCTTATATCAGTAAGTATTATGGATCCAATTAGACTAATATTTAAATTACATCAAGATAAAGATATTTCAGTAAAGAAGTACTTCTGCATGTATATTGTAAAATCTTTAATCTTTTATTTGATTTTTGAGAAACCTAAACACCATTATGAGTATAAAGAATTTGAAAAGTTTTGTTGGTATTCTTCCTCTTTTTTAAAAGAAAAATCTTTGTATGGATATTTGCTACATAGAGTTTTCCAATAATGTCTATATTTTCGTTATAAATGTAGCAACACCTTAAATTAAGAGGCTATTTGCATTTACTGGATTTAAGTATGTCTTGGTTTCAAAAAAAAAAGAAAGGAAAGGACAGAAGGAAAGAAGGAAGGATGAAGTCAGACCTCTCAATTCATAGTGTTTATAAAACTGATAGGAAGGCAACGTTCCCATTTCTGCACTGGGTGAGGAGCTGCCTTCCTCGCAGGGAGCTGGTGGAGATACAGCAAGTGGCTGGCAGAGCTTGCATTCTGTTGGGTGTCTATGTTACGTGTGGTGCAGGAAGTCTGGATCCCCCTCCCAGCCTCTTGTGGATTATTTCACAGATGTTGCTTCACATGTTTCCTGTAAAGATCACAGGCCGGCAAAGTCATGCTCATCCGATGTTTTCTTATTTAATCTTGCCGAAAGGGGAGTTCTTTAAAAATGTGAAAATGCCTTAGTAAGTTACATCAACAGATTTAACTGAAACTCATTTTAAATACCTAAGGGGATTCATTCTCCTGATGTACTTTTAACTCCCATTATGATTAATGGAAGCATTTCTTGATTTATAACCTGTTATTGCCTTAAGATGGCTAATGTCTGCAGAGGGAAGAGCCATCAGCAAGATGATAAACTCAATTCGTGGTTCTACTATTGCAGAAAATATTTTTTAGCTTAGGTTAGACCCTGTGATTTGATTATAAGTATCATTATTTCCACCCATAATGGTGGGACCTCAGGTTTCATTCTGCAACAACTTAAAAAGAAATCTGAATCTAATTAGGAATTTTTAACACAAGATTACTGACTGTAAAGTAACAATTACTCCAATAAAAGCAGAAAATTTTAGCTAAAACAAACAAATGATTAGACTCGGAAACACAATTAATGGTTTGACTAATTTGTTTTCTTTCCTTCTACATTAACTTTTGCATGAACTTCAGCAGGGATATAACTAATTCCTTATATAAATAACACACATTACCATCTAGCATTTATTAAAAGCTATGATATATAAATTATCCAGGCACAAGAAAACAGTTTGGTAAATACTAATTATCACAATGAAGGTATTATAAAACCATATATTGATGTCTTACAAAATTTACAGTTTTAAGCAGTAAACCATATTTTCATATTGTATAATTTCTACTCCCTGAGCTAGTTGAACAATCTTGGTGTATTTATAATCAGAACAAACCTAATTAAAGGTTCAAAGTAAATTGTTTTTCTTGAAATATTACTGTTTATTGCATGTAACATTATTATATTTAAGACAGTTTTTCTTGAAATATTAATGTGTATTGCATGTAAATGGCTAATTATTTTCTATCTAAAATAAATAAATAAATAAGACAAAAAGGGCTCAAAGCAAACTTTGTTTTATTTAATTTTTAAAGTTCTAATTAAATTATTTACCATCATGTGGTTCAGATACAATACTCTAAAAATTCTTATTTTTCTTTTCTATGCAAGGTTTTTCCCTATGTGTTATTGGCTACGAACTTACCAGAAAGCTATTTGAGAGTTATTTCAAGAGTGTTAGATTGATGTTTCCCCTGTATACATTCTGAATTTAGTATTCCAGGTTAGTCTTATGAGTAGATGTGAATTTTCAATGATGATTGCAAAAATATAGTGCTTATAATGATCAATTAAATTTATGCCCAACTTTTGATATAGTGATTTAGTAAACTTGAAGGAAACTCAGGATTCTAGATTTTTTGTTTGTTTGTTTGTTTGTTTGTTTGTTTTTATTAATGAACTAGTGGCCTTGTGCACAAAATTCGTGCAAGGGGCTTAATCCTCGCAGCCCTGGCTTCATCTGGAAGGTCGTTTGGATGTCTGGTCTAATTAGCATATTACACTTTTATTATTATAGAATACAAATGATTCCAATGGCACTGATTTTTAATATTTTTATTCAGTTAATATTTATTGAGTACCTACTATATCCTAGACATTCATATTGGTGTTGTAGATCTGCAGTGAACTAAAAGGATGAAAATCCTGCCCTGGAGTTTATATTCTAGAAACACTAATTTAAAACATTTCCTTGTGTTGGATGGGTTTAACATGATTGGCAAGAATAGTTATGCAGATTTTACCTTGCACAGCTAAAGAGAGGGGAGGAACATTTAGATCATGGACTATATAGATGAAGCTTTCTCTGATTGTATGGTACACATTATACATGGTTATATTCAGTGAAACTGAATTGGTTTTAATTCTGAATTTTGTAAATAGCTGCTAAACTCCTAAGTCCTCATTACCTTCTGCTACTAAATAGGTATACTATAGTTAACCCAAAATGTAAATGTATTCTTCCATAAGTAAATATATAAAGGATTTATAGTAAGTTACACTTAGTTTCCTTCCAGATGTTTCAGAAGTACTTAAAAGACATGTTTTACATTGTCTCTATTCCTATTAACTTCATAGTCAAAATGGAACAGAGGAGGCATAAACAGCAGAAAGAAAAACCCTAGATAATCTGTGCTAAATACTTAAAAGTAGGTGCTACTATCCTTTTCTTAAATTGATATCACCTGATAATCAATAATCATTTTGGCAGGTGTTGATTCACATGCTTATTCAAAATCTGATCAATAATCTATAGTGAGACCTTATAGGAATAAACACTTAACTAAACTCATATTTTAAAAATTGTGACTGGGCTGTTGTCAAGGATATAATAATTGAGAAATTTACCATATAATTAATTAAAATGTATTCATTTGAAAATGTATTTTTCAGTATGTATCTTTTGAGAAAACATATACACTTCTTTTTGAACATTTTTCTGTTTTTGAATTTTCCTAGCCCATTATCTTTAATAAATCATTTGTTATTTTTACTGGAATGGTCCTAGTCATCCATCTTTTGGAAATAAGAGAATCTCATTCAATCTTGCTCAAGTTAAAAAGCATAATTGTTTTGAGATAGAAATTTTACAGAAATTAAAATTGGGCTTATTCAGAAGTGGGGCATTATCAGGTAGCTACTTTAAGTCTGAAGGCTTATGGATTCTGAACTCATTTTCCCTGGGCATTCCTGATTCTGTGTCTTCTGTCTTTTCTGAAGACAGCTTGTTCAGAGCACATCTCACCATGAATCTGGCTCCTTCCCTTATTCTACAGGATCTTATTAGTACAGCGTCTAACTGTCTGATTCTCAGGGCCTTCCCTGCACATTTCCTGGAAACAGAATACGATCAATTATTTTTAAGCAATGATTATGTTTCAATCCTAACTAATTAACTGTGGTCATGAGAACAGGAATTTGTTACAACTGTGGCCATCTAAATCTATCATTTCTGCCAGCACTGTGAGTTTGGAATAATTCCAACTAAATGGGTCTTACATTGGCAAGAACAATTGGGTTGAAAATTTTCATTTGCACTCTAGCTGACTGCATCAACAGACTCTTGTCCCAGGCTTTCCATTGGGTTCAAACAATAGATGGATTCAACAGCCAAAGAAGAGTGAGATTTGAGTTTTTATTCTGGTTGCTTTGTTCTTGTGAAGTCAATTTGGTTTGAGGGTTAGAAGGAAGAAACTAGATTTCAAAGTGTTGAAGAATAAGGAACTATAAATAACAAGTCATGAATTATTTAGACTTTGGTTGAGAAAGAAATAATGGAGAAAGGTCGGTAGCATGAGTGTGCCATAGGTTCGAGGTTGACTCTGGCTTCCTAGGTTAGGAAATGAGCAGTATGGATATGTGTATATTTGGAAGGAAATAATCTGGTAAAAAGGAGAGAGGATATAAAGAAAAATTGTTGAGAAAGGCATTGGCAATGCATTTCATTCATAATTGTAGGGATTAGCCTTGGATGGAAAAGGAAGTCAAATCAGGATGACATTAATTTAACTCTAAATTGCATTGAAATGTTTATGGCATTGAGACAAGTTGTTAGTTGAAGATAATTTTGATGAATTTGAAAATGTTTATGAATTTTCAACCCTAATTTTTATGAGTGAATCAGTTACTGCTACTCAAGTATAGATAAGAATGATTAGCGAAAATGTGAATGTGTTTAATGTGAGCTATAATTCTAAATTGTACACTGTTAAGTTAGGGAAATTTTGAACACATGTGAGGGACTAAATGGACTCAATGAACAAAACTCTATTTTGTGGGAATCTGAAGGTTCAGATGGTAGGCCACTAATTTTAACAGAATGAGCTAAACAAAATGAATTTGACCTAATGAAAAGACTAGTGTATTAGCGCTTAATGAAACATGATAACTTTCACTTGTATTTGTCTACAATCTTCTAAATCCATGCCTATATCTTAGAGAGAAAGGGACTGAAGTACAGTTACAATGAACTCTGTGATACCTTGATAGCCTAGCAGCTCTGTAGTGTGCTTTTCTAATATCATGTGAACCATAACCAAAGATGTATATTTATTCTAGTTCGCTGAAGATTAGTGCAATATTTCACAGCTTCAAGTCACTGGAAGAGAATTTCTGAGAACAATTGAGCCTGGCATTGAGGTAGAAGGATGACAAAGGGGGTGGAGTCTTCCCTAAAGTAGAAGGATGACTAAGGGAGTAGAGCCTTCCCTGATAATCCCAGCTCTGTTGGTGAAGCAGGGGGATGCCCTCAGTGTCTTCTGGTGCCCTCTGGGACAGAGCGTACATCAGTAGATTGAGAGCAGTATCTGGCAGAGTGGCATTAACTCTGAGCTCATTGAGTACATATAGGACATCCCCTCAGAATTCTCAGAAATAATTCACAGGACATTGTAGTGGCTGAAGATTAAAAAGTAAAAGTAATGAGTCAGAAAGCAAAAACAAAAATGAGAATTTTTAGTATTGGCTTTTCAGGTCTTAGTATATCATTTAGTCATATTAAAATACTTGTATTCAGAATGTTACAAAGCATTTAAATAAGTAGTTTATTTAATGGACAGCAATGAATCAAGCACTGGGGATCTTCTGATTATGAACCACCCAAAACTCTTGAAGGTATCATGTATAAGTAAATAAGCTTATGATTTTCATTATGTACACTTGGACATCGTCATTTACATCCACACCTCTCAATCTTAACAAATCCCCAGCAATGCTAAATTGTGCCCTTTCTATGTTGTTACTTAAATATATATTTCACAAGTGTATGCACAAATCCTATATAATAAAGAGGTAATATGCAAATTGACTCTCACACCCTTGCATAATATGGCCAATCCCATGTGGTCAAAGATGGCCACCACAAGATGTCTGGCAGGGAACAGTAGTTGTGGGTAATCAGGTCACCAGGGGAGGGCAGTTAGGGGTGACCAGGGTAACAGGGGAAGGCAGTTGAGGGTGATTAGGCTGGCAGGGGAGGGCAGTTGTGAGCAATCAGGCTGGCAGAGGAGTAGTTAGGCATTAATAAGACTGGCAGGGGAGTGGTTAGAGGATGATCAGGCTGGCAGGCAGGCAAGCGATTTGGAGCCAGCAGTCCCAGATTGTGAGAGGGTGTATACTGTGCTGCAGGGATCAGGCATAACTGGCAGTCAGAAATCCCCCAAAGGGTCCCAGATTGGAGAGGGTGCATGCAGGGCTGAGAGACACCCCCCAGTGCATGACGTTTGTGCACTGGGCCTCTAGTCTATAATAATTAAAGCATAATATGCAAATTGACCAAACAACCAAACAGCAGAATGACTGTCCAGGTGACCTTCCTAACAACCAGGCTATGACACCCACTGGTGCCAGGCCAGCCAAGGTGGGTATGATGTGATTGGTCAGTGGGCTGGCCATTGCCCCATGATTTCCCTATAGAGGGAGGCCCAGGCCAGTGGCTGGTGGGGCAATAGATCAATCGGAGGGGCTCCATGTTCACCCCAAAGAGGGAGAGCCAGGCCACTGACCAGCAGGCTGTGGCAGGTGGCTGAGGCATCCCTCAGTGGGGTGCAATTGATGGCCCTAAAGTGGGACACCCAGGCTACCCCATGGTGTTGCTCCAGTGGGTGGGTGGGGCCTCCCTCTGCAGGGGTGATTTAATGTGAAGCCCTAGCTGGGTGGGTGGGGCCTACCTCTTTGGAGTGATCTATTGAGGGTATCCTGGACTGTGAGAGGGCACAGGCCAGGGTGAGGGACCCCTCCCACCCAAAGTGCACAAATTTTATCCACCAGGCCTCTAGTATATGTCTAAGTCATTGCATTCCACATAAATTATTTTGTACTGAGTAACATGAATGATAAATAATTAATATTGAAAAGGCTTTAAATCAATATTAAAATTCTAGTTTTAAGAATAATAATAAAAGCCTTATTAATTTTAAATTTCTTACTGTAAGTTTGTTCGAAAAGATTCTTAATTTCCCCAATACATGTAGCTTATTAAAACTATGAAATTTAAGGCTATCTCTACCTCTATGCTTTTGTTTAATTAATAATGCTATTTCCTGCTTGTTCATCTTTATCCTAATATAGTCCTACTTTGTGCAAAACTAAAATGAGAGAAGGTAAAAGTTGCTGTAGACCTCACAGGATTGTCTAAAAGTAACAATAATAATAATGGCTTTAACGAGCCATCTCGGTGTTGCTTACACCTCAGTCACAAACTCTACAGAGTGGTGAAAGAAAACACTGAGAGTGTGGACTCCCAGAGGCATAAGCCACATTAGGTGGTTAGTGGAGAGTGAAGGAAAATTCTTTTAAGTGGAGCCCCAGATTAAGTTGCTAAAATGGTTACTGAAGCATTTGTGCAAGTAAATGCATGTGATGAAATGACTGACATAAGGATTAAAGCTTCATATTAGATCATAACCCTAAAGTATCCAAGCTTTTTGACTGGCCTCCATTTCTTTAAAGGAAGTAAATTGCCAAGCTATGATATTTCCTAATTAATGAATACCACAACTCCCTATTGTTCAAATAATAAACTTTTAAAAGTCACAAGAATTTTTAGGATGTATTTCAGAAGTGGAATGGCTGGTACAAATGGACATTCTCTTTTGAATTTTTTTAGGAAGTTTTTCCACAATAGCATTTCCACTAGGAGTGTAATCTGGTTCCCTTTTCTTAATACGCTTGCCAGCACTTGTTGTTTGTATTATTCAAGGTAACCATCCTAGCAGGTATGAGGTGATATCTCATTGTAGTTCTAATTTGAATCTCTTTGATGATTACTGATGTTGAGCATTTTTTTTTCACACATCTACTGGCCATTTGTATGTTTCTTCAGAGAAATGCTTATTCAGGTCCTTTACCCATTTTGTAATTGGATTGTTTATTATTCTGGTGTTGAATTGTTTAAATTCTTTATATATTTAGGAAATTAATTCCATTAAATTAAAAAAATAGAGGATGGAAAATTGGGGAGAGAGAGAGAGAGAGAGAGAGAGAGAGAGAGAGAGAGAGAGAGATCATATTTGGTCCAAATGGGGATTGAACCTACAACCTAGGCATGTACTCTGACTGAGAATCAAGCCCACAGCCTTTTGGTATATGGCACAATGCTCCAGCCAACTGAGCCATGTCTGCTTGGGGCACTGCTTATGTTTTCTTCTAGTATGTTCATAGTTTCACAGCTTACATTTATGTCTTTTATCTATTTTTTTAGTTTATTCTTCTATATGGTGTAAATTGGTGGTCTAGTTTAAATTTTTTTGCATGTGCCTGTTCAATTTTCCCAACATCATTTGTTGCAGAGACTGTTTTTATTCCATTGTATGTCCTTGAATAGATTTTCAGGCTTTTTGTTCTGTTCCATTGACCTATATACCTGTTCTTGTGCCAGTACCATGCTATTTTGATTACAATGGCTTTGTAGAATAGTTAGATATCCAGTATTGTGATCCCTCCAATTTTGTTCTTCTTTATCAAGATTGCTGAGGCATCTAAAAGATTAGGCTCTTTTATAGTTCCATATAAATTATTGAAATATCCCAAAATACTCATCAGAAAAAATGTATGGAACCTCATGCTCATAGCCAAGATCTGGAAACAACCCACATGCCCATAAGTAGATAAGTGGATAAAAATATGTGGTACATTTACACACCGGAATGCTATATTACATAGCTATAAAAAAGAAGGAACTCTTACCCTTTATAGTAGCATGGATGGATCTGAAGATTATATTATGCTAAGTGAAATAAGCCTGTCAGAGAAAGACAAATGCCATATAATCTCACTTATATGTGGAATCTTATGAACAAAATAAACTCACAAAAAATAGGATCAGAGGCATGGATAAGTAGAACAGACTGACAGATCTCCAAAGGGAAGAGGGAAGAGATTACCAAAGAGCATATATACATAGCCCATGGACACAGACAACAATGTGGTGAATGTGGGACAGGGGCTTGAAGGAGGAGTGCAGAGGGGGGAAATGGTGGACCTCTGCAATAGTGTCAAAAAAAAAAACAAAAGGATCTACAGGAAAATTCCAATATTTTCTATGGTAAGCTCACATGGGGAAAGTCTTGCTAAATACAAGAAGCTAAATAATAAAAATGAGGAAAATACAATTTAACATCATAATTTTAATGAGATCAAGATGTTTTCACCCGGGCTGGAGTGTCGTCCTGTAAACCAAAAAATGGCAGGTTTGATCTCCAGTCAGGACACATACCCAAGTTGTGGATTTGGGTGCATTTTGGAGGCAATGGCGCTCTCTCTCTCTCTCTCTCTCTCTCTCTCTCTCTCTCTCTCTCTCTCCCTCCTTCCATCTCTCCCCTTCTCCTTCACCATTTCCCTTTACTTCTGAAAAACAAATTTTAAAGAGATCAAACTTTTTTGAACAATTTATTTACTTTGAGTTACTTGTGTTTTTTACTAATCATGGGACTGAGCAGGTCTTAACCCATTTACTCGTTTTCCTTTTTGTATAGGTTTTTCTTTGAATTTTTGGCTTTAATAAATTATATTTATTGCCATAGATAACTGAATCAGTCCTGAAATATTGTGAACTTAAGTGTGGTTTAATCAAGTCATTCTTGTCACCAACATTCTAGATCTGTTTCTTTGTCATTTATTGTGCTCTCTTAATGTATCAATTTTATTCTTATCCTAGTCTTATTACAATTACAAAATAATTGTAGCACTTTACTTTCTTTTCTAAAGCAACATACTTGAAGGAAGTGAAGTGTGCATTTCTTGTTCATGAAAAACAAGCTAAAGTTCTGAGGTGCACTCTATTTGAATCTTACTAAGTCTTCTACCCACCTCTCAGTATGACCACTAGGCTAAAACTAATGAATTCATTTAGTCTAGTTCTCAAGCTTTACTTTGCTGTTTATGTGAACTTGCTTTCCCATCATGGCTCCTCAAGGTGCATGATAGATGCTGAAGAGATAACCAAAATTTCCTATTTGCTTCATGTGTTCTTCTTATGAACCACACATCATTCTTAAAATTTGTTCACCTGGTGAAACTTACCTTCAGCATGAACCATTTAAATGAACTGGCCAAGGAGGGATCAATTCCATTACTGTGACCTCTTTTTCTCTATGCACTAAAACAACTATGTTAAACTTTCAGTGATATATTTATTAGATATTTTGCTCTTGAAAATAATAAATAAACCTTAGGCATTGCAAAGTGGCTTCACTACTCAGCTTTCAAATCTGAAATAATTTGTGCAGATCAGAACAATTACCTTCCCTTATTTGATGTTCCTTTTACCTTCTAATCTCATTACATCAATTTGCTTCTAGTATTTCTTAAGATGTTCCTTAAAATAAAAATGCAAATAAAATAAAAAAATAGGTAACCAGGAGAGACAAGAAGTCAATTTGTTTAAAGTTCGTTTTCTTTCCTCCTGATTTTTGCTGCATAGTTTCTTTCACCCTCTGGAATTAAGAATATTTGCAGTGTTCACTCCACTTTTTGCATTTAACAAAATATTATTGCAGGATTTCATTTTACTTATTTCAACAAAATTGTTCACTTTCATTTCCTGCACTTTCTATGAGCATTGGTTCTGCTATTGTGAAGATACTGACCCATTTTATCACTGACCCAAATCTGGGCAGGTTAGAACTTAAGTAGTGATGATGTGGTGTTAATGGAGCCTGTGAATATTTATTATTGAAAGATCCAAGGTGGCTTGGCCACATAGACCATATTGTTCCTACGCTACTCTGTACCATATGGAGGGTTTATATTTGCATTTTAACCTAATCAAACATCAAATATTAATATAATCAAGAAGGGTCTAAATATTTTGAGAGCACTGTGACTTTTTAATTTCCAAATATGAATAATGGACTTGGCTAAGTTATAAAACTTAAATATAATCATAGCTCTGGGATTTTTCTGGCTTCCATAAAAACCCTTCCTCAGTGCTTATCCTGAAAGTAATTAATATGTTTTAAATCACAGATGTGCATAAAATGGCAAAGAAAAATAGTCCCAGGTTGCTAGCTTTTATTAAAATCACTAGAAGCCCAATGCACAAATTTGTGCACTGGAGGGGGGCCCCTCAGCCTGATCCGTACCCTCTCACAGTCTGGGACTCCTCAGAGGATGTCCACCTGCCAGCTTAGGCCTGCTCCCCATAGATATTGGGCCTAAGTCTGCAGTTGGACATCCCTCTTGCAGTCTGAGACCTGCTTCTCCTTGCTGCTCAGCTCGCTACTCCTTAGCATTGCTGTGGAGGTGGAAGAAACTCCCGACACTGTTGCTACACTAGTCAGGTGTGAGCCCAGCTTCTGGCTGAGCAGCGCTCCCCTTTTGGGAACACACTGATTACCTATGTTGAGTATCTGCTGCCTGGTGGTCAGTGGCGTGATAGCAACTGGTTATTCTGGTTGATCTGCTATAATGGTTGCTTAGGCTTCTATTATATAGACTAGAAGCCTGGTACACAAAATTTGAGCACAGGTGGGATCCCTAGGTCTGGTGGGTGATCAGGGCTGATCAGGGCCAGGCTGATCTGGGCCATAAGGCTCTGGCAGGGTCAGGAGAGGAGGTGGCTGTCGCCAGGCCCGGTGCAGAAGGAACAGACTCCAGACACCAATGCTGCCCTTGGTGCCCCGCCACTCCATGGTTCCTTGCCTCCTCCCTCCTCCTTCCCTTGGTGCTATTCTGCTATGGGGGGGCCTGCTGGCTGGGAGAGAGGTTGGTGGAGAGGCGAGTGGAGGTTTCAATCCCCAGTTTGGAATGTGCATAAGGCAGCCAATCAATGATTTTCTATCATCATTGATGTTTCTATCTCTATTTCTCTCTCCAAAATCAATCAAATATACACTGAGTGGCTAGATTATTATGATATCTGAACACATAATAATCTGGCCACTCATAGTATATCCTATCTAATAAAAGAGTAATATGCAAATTGATATCACTCCAACACATAAGATGGCTGCCTCCGTGTGGTCAAAGATGGCTGCCCACATGTGGACACAAGATGGCTGCCATAAAATTGCCAGCAGGGGAGGGCAGTTGGGAGAAACCAGGTCTGCAAAGGAGGGCAGTTAGGGGTGACTGAGTCAGCAGAGGATGATAGTTAGGGCCAATCAGGCTGGTTAAGGGAGCAGTTAGGCATCAATCAGGCTGGCAGGGGAGTGGTTAGGGGGTGATCAAGCTGACAGGCAGAAGTGGTTAGAGGCCATCAGGAAGGCAGGCAGGTGAGCAGTTGGGAGCCAGCAGTCCTGGATTGTGTCCAGTATAATCAGGCCTAAATGGGCAGTAGGACATCCCTTGAGGGGTCTCAGATTGGAGAGGGTACAGGCTGGGCTGAGGGACACATACCCTTGTGCATGACTTTTGTGCACTGGGCTCCTAGTCTATATATATATATATATATATATATATATATATATATATATATATATATGCTAAATGTTGGTCTGACAAGTAGCTATGATATGCACTGACCACCAGGGGAAAGATGCTCAATGCAGGAGCTTCCATGATACACACTGGCCATTTAAAAATAAATGGCACCATGAACCTGATGCTGACAAACCAACACTTGACTTCCCCTACTTAGGACAGGCCCCATCACCACTCCTGAGTGACACCCCACCAAATCGCAGCCAACACTGCCAAGACCACATGGTGCAAAATGTGGCCTACAGCCCAGCCCAGCCTGGAAATGGTTACTGTGGGCACTGGGCAATGACCTCACATAGTAATGCCTGACTTCCTTTCCCTAGGGACTAGCCTCTTTGGAGTTTCTTCAGCCCAGGAACCCAACTTGCTTTGTAGCCATGTGCAAACATTTCACAGTTTAATCAAATGTTTATGAAGTGTTTTTCCATGCCTCATCTCATTTGATCCTCCCAGAAGTACTAGAGTAGGTAGATAGGAGACTCAGTAGAATCCTATTTTCTTTTCATTAGTAAGACACAAATAGTGATATTAAAATATTTCTTCTAATTAATTTCCTTTCCATGTGCACAAATTTGTGCAATGGGACACTAGTTTAATTATAAAACCTAAACAAGTTATGTAACTGAAAGGTATTTTTCTTATCTGAAAAATGTGGATAATCTCTCTGGCATATTTCACAAAGTTGTTATGAATATAAAGTAAACCAAATATTTGCAATGTTTGAAATATTAGAGAAGTGAATGTAAAAGTAGGGAATTGTAATCCACCCACCATTATTTTGACATTCTTTTTCTAAATGCTGACTCTAATACGTAACTTAGAGATAAATAACATGTTTGTATAAGAATCTTAGGAAATAACTTCAGAATACACAGACTCCTACTCTTAGTCTTCTCAGTTCTGGGAGATTTGCTGACATTCAACGTTAACCAGGGTGATGTAGAACCAGGATGACAAAGACCAGGATGACCCACACCAGACCATCACTGGACCAGTTCTAAGATCCTTATCAGAGTGGACTCTATTGGTCTGCATGTGGAGAACTTTTCACCCTACCCCTTAATTTCATAGTTTTGATTTTCCTTCCCCTCCTTATGAAAACAACTGCCTGCACTGAGAAGGGAAAATGGGCTTTGTAACAAGAGTCTCCCATCTTTCCTGGCCAGCATGGCTCTGTGGTTAAATATTGACTAGGAAGTCAGGGTTTGATTCCCAGTCAGGGCACATGCCTGGGTTGAGGCTCCAACCCCAGTGGGAGACATGCAGGAGGCAGCTGGTCAGTGATTCTCTCTCAATGATGTTTCCATCTTTCCCTCTCTCTTCCTCTGTTTAAAATAAGTAAAAAACATATTTAAAAAGAGTCCCCCATCTTCTCAGGTGTCTGGCATTTGAGTATATCAGTTTGTTTTTTCATCAGCATCTGTCTTATGAGTTTGGCTTTTGTGGTGGCAGGAAGTCAAATCTTGGTTCTGGTTACATGAATATATTAAAATATAGTTGCCTATGATTGAACATGATTAGTTTTCATAAGGGCACAAAATACATCCAACTTTATTTTTTAATTCTTATAACTATTCTCTTTGGCATTAGGAATTAAACTTGGTGAATTTAAAGTTGGCCTATCATGGTTATTACTATCATTTTCCATTTCTACTACTATAGAACATTTAGCCTGAATCCAGTACAGTTTATATTAAAGTTTGTCCTCAATTGATTTCATAAGGGAGGCAGCTGAAACTTATCTAGAAGAAAACCTGGGGCAGTTCAGTACTGTTGAATTGTGGCAAGTTATAGGCATATCTAATTTCAAATTTTAGGCATGTATAAGAAAGAAGGGTATCTGATGGAGATTCACAGTACTTGAATTATGAGGGAAGAGACTATTAGCATAGCATTTTGATGCTTCATTTACTAAACAAGCTATTTCTTATTGATATAGTAAGGAAGTCACTTCAGCTGTGTACTCTGGATTTTAAAGCATAAATTTAAGTTCAAATTTGCAGCGTGCTGTATGATAAAGTTAAAATCACAATGGAGTTAGCCCAGAACATCTGCTCTTCCTGCCAATATCCCAACAGACATACCCTTTGGTTTGTTGTTTTTAGATGGCAACAGACCATGGATGATAATGACATTTCTAAAATAAACAAAACCACTCTCTTGGGAAACTTGACACCACCCATTCTTTTTAAATAATTCATTTAAATCAACTAAATTACATGTATTTATCAAGGGTATACTCTGAGTTGAGGAGCTCTGAAACTCTAGGGTGTTTTTGTGTCCGCATTGTAAAAGTGATGCCTCGATCACATCTTGCCATTTTAAAACTCTGGAAGTTTAAGCAGGGCTAACCTCCATCATTTTGCAAGAAATAATATTTACATATTGATTCACCATTTTTCAAAATGTCTAACAAAGCACAAATTGAACAGACTGAAACCTCTTTGGTACTGGTAATTAAATATTGCTGTGGCTATAAATTCAAAATTTTAAAACATTAATTAAATATGTAAGCTATTAAGATTCATTATTCCCATTGAGCAATAATTCTATGGCCTTAATTTAGGAAAAGCAAGCTGATTTATGCCTTTTCATATGAATGTTTTGAATATTTGTAGGCATAGCCTGCATCTCTACTATGCTTTGATCACAATTTACCATAATGTTCCTAGGAATAACAATAATATATATTATAGGTTGAATAATATTTAACCTGCACTAACACAGACTTAATTGTACCTTGAGGGAAAGAAAAGAACTTCTCTAGCATTATAGGCAAATTTATTTTATTCATTAAATTTACATGCAAAATCTAGATTAATTTACTTGGATAATTGAGGCCTCAAGCTCAAGTATTTCATTAACTATTCAGATAATTTAGGCAATATTTTATTTCTATTTTATTCTCGAATTATCTTGATAATTGCTTCTTCTTCACTTGATTTTTTTTGAGGGGGTGCATAGAGAAGAAAAATCCCTGAATATTCCAAGTAGTTTTTCCTATTATTATTTTGTACAAAAAGTCTTTTTGGAATCATATATAATACATTTAATGACTGACCTTTAGTTATCTGTTCTTTTCAATGCATATCTATCTATTTATTGCATGCAAATGGATGTGTATTACATTACATTGTATTACATATACATATATATATATAAATATATATATATATATATATATATATATATATATATATATACACACTCACATATATTCATGGAATGGCCAGATTATTATGATCTCTGAACACATAATAATCTGGCCTCTCAATATATATTCAATATCTCTCTCTCTCTCTCTCTCTCTCTCTCTATATATATATATATATATATATATATATATATATATATTAGAGGCCTGGTGCATTAATTTGTGCATGGGTAGGGTCCGGCCAGCCTTGTCAAGGGGCAGGGACATGAGCAGTTGGCCAGCTTGCCTACTGGTTGAATTTCTGATAAGGAGACAACTTGTATATTAGTCTTTTATTACATAGGACTAGAGGCCCAGTGCACAAAATTCATGCATGGGGGGCAGGGGATGTCCCTTAGCCCAGCCTGAACCCTCTCCTATCTTGGACCACTCAAGGGATGTCTGACTGCCCGCCTAGGCCCGATTCTACCAGGACTTTCTCACAATACAGGACTGTTGACTCCAAACTGCTCACCTGCCTGCCTCCCTGATTGCCCCTACCTGCTTCTGCCTGCCAGCCTGATCACCCCCTAACCACTACCCTGCCAGCCTAATTGATGTCTAACTGCTCCCCTGCCAGCCTATTTGCCCCCAACTTCCCTCCTTTGCCAACCTGGTCACCGCTAACTGCCTTTCCCTGCAGGCTTGATTACCCCCAACTGCCCTCCCTTGCAGTCTTGGTCTCTCCCAACAGCCCTCCCCTGCTGGCCTGATGGCCCACAACTGCCCTCCCTTGCAGGCCTGGAACCTCCCAAAGGCCCTCCCCTGCTGGCCAACTTGTGGTGGCCATCTTGTGTCCACATGGGGGCAGGATATTTGATCACATTGGGGCAGCTCTCTTGTGTGTTGAAGTGATGATCAAACTGCATATTACTCTTTTATTAGATAGGATAGAGGCCTGGTGCATGGGTGGGAACCAGCTGGTTTGCCCTGAAAGGTGTCTTGGATCAGGGTGGAGGTTCCCTTGAGGCTGGGGTGGCCTGGGCAAGGGGCTTTGGAGGTTTGGAGGCTGGCCACACCCCCCAGTGACCCAAGCTGAGGCCCTGGTATCTGGGATTAATCTATATTTACAATTGAAACTTTGTAGCCTGGAGCAGAGCCAAGCCTTCTGCTTGCTCCGTGGTGGCAGCCATTTCTGTTTGAAACATTGTAGCCTAGAGTGGAGGCCTAGGCCAGCAACGGCAGGCTGAAAGCTTGGCTTCTTCCATTGCCAGGGAAACCCAAGCCTCTGTTCTCTCCAGCTCAGTGGCTGCCGCCATTTCTGTATCTTTTATAATTGAAACGTTGTAACATTGGGTGGAGGCCTGGCAGGTGGAAAGCTAGGCTTCCTCTGTTGCCAGGGCAACCCAAGCCTTCCCCCTGCTCTCAGTGGCGGTAGCCATCTTGTTTGGGGTTTATTTGCATAATCTGTTCCCAATTGGCTGGTGGGCGAGCTTGTGGGCATGGCTTGTGAATTTGGTGAAGTTATGGTCAAATTTGTATATTACTCTTTTATTAGATAGGATATACACTGAGTGGTCAGATTATTATACATTCAGAGATCATAATAATAATCTGGCCACTCAGTGTACATACATATACATTTTTTTCCATTTGAAAGTACTTTATCCTTACTGGATTCAACAATCCCCACTGATGTTCCTGTTCAGCATAGTATTATCTAATCTTATAATCACCACTGAATGCATTACACCATGCACTTTGAATGATCACATGGTTGGTGTGGAGCATGGTGATGCTATTTATACAAACATATTGGTAAGAAACTACTGACACAGCAGTGAGTTGCTTTTATGTGGCACTCATTTGAGGGTAAACCGCTGGAACAACAGAGACTAAATATCAGAAGGTTTCTAACAAGCCTCCCAGGAACACTATTGGTAGACTTGACTGTGTTAATGAAACTAAAATGTTTGTGACTGGGCACTTTACTTCTCATTTTTTTTCCCAGACATTTTTAGCTATTTCTAGCTTTTTTTCTTTTTTCTTTTTTCCAAAGGACCATGCTTTGTCTTAAGACTTTGTGAGCTTTTTATGGTGTCTCTTTCTTCTTAGAATTCTTTGCATCCTTTCTTTTTTCCCCATGGATTGCTCACATATACCTCTTTTATCAACTCAGATCTTTTAAAGGTTTTGCTATCATATGATATTACTCCTTACAATTTCTTGTCCTTGTCACTTTCACTAAAGTTTTAGCTCCACAGTATTATTTTATCTCTTTCTTCTCCTTTCATTATTATTTTGGAGGTTTTTGTATACTTGGTAAAGACTTAATATACACCTTAGCTTCTTGTTTTTCTGTCTTCCTCATTTATGTTGATTTTTCCCCATCTTCCTCTACTATCCATTCCAAAGATGGAGATCTGGACTAGCACTGCCCAACAGAATTTTTTGCATTGATGGAGTTGAGTTATCTCTGCACTGTCCAGTATAATAACCATTAGCTACATGTAACTATTGTTCACTCAGATTGCTGTTAGCTCAACAACAAATACAAGGGAATGTATTTGTAATTGTGTAATTTTAATAAACTAACATCCTATATAATAAAAGCCTAATATGCAAGTTGTCCCCTCGACTGGAAGTTCTCTCTGCACTGCCATGCCTCATGTCCAGCTATCATTTCTGGCCTGGACTTTTGAAATAACCAAATAACTAGTCCCTCTCATTTATAATTGTCCCCCTCCAATCTATTGTCTACATCACTGTTAGCTGATCTATTAAAAATGGACATCTGAGTCCAACCAGTATGGCTCAGTGGTTGAGCATCAACCTCTGAACCAGGAGGTCTCAGTTCTATTCCAGATCAGGGCACATGCCCAGGTTGTGGGCTTGATCCCCAATGGGGGCTCTTGTAAGACACAGCCAATCAATGATTCTCTCTCATCATTGATATATCTCTCTTTCTCTCTCTCTCTCTCCCCCGCCTCTCTCTCCCTTTCTCTCTAAAATGAATAAAAATATATTTTAAAAATATAGCCCTAGCTGGTTTGGCTCATGGATAGAGTGTCGGCCTGCCAACCAAAGGGTCCTGGGTTTGATTCCAATCAAGGGTGTGTACGTTGGTTGCAGGCCCCTCCCTGGCCTGGGCCCTGGTCAGGGCTTGTGCAGGAGGCAACCAATTGATGTGTTTCTCTCACATCAGTGTTTCTCTCTGTCTTTCCCTCTCTCTTCCACTCTCCCTAAAAATCAATGGAAAAATATCCTTGGATGAGGATTAACAAATGACATTTTATATTTATCACTCTACTCCTTTAAATAACTCTTTATTTCTGTTTTTCTTTAGGTGTAAAGACCTATGATTAACAGCTAACCTGAGCCTGGTACACACCTACTTCTCCAGATTTTCCTACACCTACTTTTAACAATTTATTCCAGCCTCAGAACCCATTCTTGCTATTGCCATTTTTTTTTCACTTGATTTAGCACCTACTTGGAGGCTATTTTCACTTTTGATATTTTTAATTGCCACTGATTATTCAATTTTGGGATCAAGATAAAATGTTATGTCAAAAAGAAAGACTTTTTTGATCCCAAATCAATTCTGTTCTCAAAATCCTATGTGCTCTTATAACTCCCTGACTTTATGGCTAGTGGAGTGTCTACATAAATCAGAATGATTATGTTACACTGAAAGTGACAATCCACAATGACAAATTTTTCTGTGTACCATTTTTTCATATACCTTTCATGAAATATATCCTTATAATATTATGAACAAATATAAAACTTCTTATATTATATCCTCAAATTATTATATGAGCCAGGCAGGCTAAATATCATCATCCCCATTTCACGGGGAAGAGAACTGCATTTCAAATTGCCAAGTGCTCTAGTGAGAGAAGTGGTACTTGAAGCAAGGTATTCTGACATTAACCTCACAGTATTTCTTTGGCCAGCACAGCTAGCTTTGTAAGTGCAATCACACTGATATTTAAGCATATTTTTCCAGAATCAAAGAAACAGATAAAAGTAGCATGCTTAAAAAGGAAAACATATGTACTACTATTAAATCTAAGGTATACTGCAAAATATATATATTTAAAAAATAAAAGTAACATGCTTATGATTTATAGTATTATATTGTTTATATATACATATTTTGTAATTAAATGGCTTGATTTTCACTTACCTTGACTCTATATTATGTTCTTGATGGTTGTTCACTGCTTTTAAGTAAAGGGAGGAAATGCTTCTTTTTAGGATTCTGTTTTCAAGCTGTTGCAAAAACAAACTATTCTATGCCTATAATTTATCCTATATAATAAAAGCCTAATATGTTAAGTATCTGGTCATCCAGTCATTTGTTCAATCAATCAAAGTGAAATATGCTAATGATATGCTAAGGTTAGTCAACCACTTGCTATGATGTGCAATGACCACCAGGAAGCAGACAGTCAACTGGTAGATCAGTCTCTATGATGTGCACTGACCACTAGGGGACAGATGCTTAAACTCATAGGTTAGCTTATTTCTGGGGTCTAGCCAATCAGGACTGAGCAAGATGTGCCAACACTCCTTGGAGCCCTTCTGTGGTCCTTCCCTGACTGGTTAACCCCCTGCCCCATCATGCATTGGATGGGTCCCTTGGTCTGGCCTGTACCCTCTTGCAATCTGGGACCCTTTGGGGGATGTCGGAGAGCCAGTTTCAGCTCCATCCTACAGGCGCGGTTGAGGGACCCCACCGGTTCATGAATTCATATACTGAGACTCTAGTAGTATAATAATAAACATTTTTTAAAAAGCCAAAACATACATCTTATATTCACTGAGGTATTGTTATCTTAGAAAACTATGAACAACAAGGATTTAAGAACAATTTTACTGCATATTACTCATGAATAAATTCTCTTTTCATTTTAAAAGGCCCCATCTTTGCCCTATTATTAGATGAAATAAACCCAAGGACAAAGGAGATAAAGAGGTAACCCTTTCGACAATCTTGTCATGCATTTTCTGCAAAACATTCCCTGCAGTGCAGGATTGTTCAGAGCTTCACATGCTGAGTCTAGCTTGCTGTGCAAAAGAACTAGCTATTTCTTGCTGAGAAATATTTTCTGAAAAGGAAAAGAAACTGAGTGACTTGCTTATATTTGCATGGCCCAAGAAGATCTAGTCTGGGCAAGCCTCAGTCCACGCCTCAGTGATTCCTTGAATGCATGCACATAAAATGCTCTGTGACCTTATTGGTTGAAAGGGCTTAGCCTTGAGAAAGAAACATCTCATTTAACGTTACCCTCTTTTACCAAAAAGTATCTAGTCCTACATCAACCGTTTGAATTTTACATTTTCTACTCTAAATATCTATGATTTTTAAATACTATTAGTACTTGATGTTAAAAATATGTAACATTATAAAACAACAAAAATACATAATTCACATGATATTTATAAAACAGATAACATACAAATATTGAAAGCCCTGAAGAAAATTTCATCTTGTAATATTCCCCAAACCACCAATAGAACATCAAACGTCATGTTTAGAGGAGATATAGGTGGGATTGGACAGTGACCCTTTTCCACTGTTGGTCATTTTGAGAACCGAGGATACAGACTGATATAGAAAGTACTTTTAAAAAGAATGTTGCCAGACAAAAAAATACATTTTTCTTCCTGTTTATGACACTGTGTCAATATGTTATAGTGGTTGTTTTCCTCAGTTAATTGTCATACATCCACACACTTGAAATTATATTAATTTATTAACTTATTAAGTATATTAATAAGAAGAGACACCCTCATTATCAGGTAACACCATTGTGGTAAGACCCCTGCTCAACCTACTGCAGTGCTTTCAAATAGGCCATGGGTCACCCTAGATGGTTTGGCTCAGTGGGTAGAGTCAGAGCCTGTGGACTGAAGGGTCCTGGGCTTGATTCTGGCCAAGAGCACGTTCCTGGGTTGCAGGCTTAATCCCCAATAGGGGGCAGGTGGGAGGCAGCAGATGGATACTCTCTCATCATTGATGTTTCTATCTCTCTTTCCCTCTGGCTTCCTCTCTAAAATCAATAAAAATATTTTAACAAAAATAAAAAGTAAATAGGGCATTAATTAAATCTCACTGCTCTCCATCCATCCAGTCCCCTCACACGCTCTTTTGTCTTCACCACCACCCCTCCCCCCCCTCACACACACATACACACACTCTACTGGGGTCTGTAAAATGGGGTCAGGATTTCTAAATAGTACAGAGATGAAATGCGTAACATATCCATAGATTCTTATGATTGCTTTAATATATGGCTGTGATATTACTAGTATATTATCTGGCCAAAATAGTCCACACAATATGAAATTGAAAAGAGTTAAAATGTTTAAACTATTCTTTAAATAATTTTTCTCTTTGTGGTATTATCAAAATTATACAATTTAGAATTCTAAAAGTCATCCTAAAGATTACATTTTCCCTGGTATTTCATAGTGGTCAACATCTCCCAGATGCATTTAGTTAGTGTGGATGGGGACCTTGATTTATTCTGGGCTAGTGTCCTCTATTGGATGGCAAGTTATATATTGTTTTATTTGTTTTATTTCCATATTTGGTATGTAAAAACTCCAATACATATTAGGACTAATTATAAAGCATGAAAAAATAAAGCAATAAAGAAAATGAAACTAGCCTTTAAATTGAACTTGCCATAACAAGACCTCAATTCCCATGGTTGAATTAACTCAACACATAAGCAACTAAAATAAAACATTTTTTGAAAATACCCATGAGTGAAGGATTACTTAGCTAATAAAACATTATCACCTTATCTTTCCATTTTTTAAATTTTAGACTGAAATCACTTAGGGATATTATAAATTAAAAAAATATTAAGAATAGCAGATACTAAACGTTTGTAAAGAAAACAGCCTATATAATAAAAGCCTAATATGTAAATTGTCCCCTCAATTGGAGTACAGCTGGAAATTCAACCACTTGGCTAGTTGTTATGATGCATATTGACCACCAGGGGACAGATGCTCCAACTAGTAGGTTAACTCGCTGCAGGCGCTGGGGGGCTGGACTGGAAAATGAGGTGTGAGGTGAAAGCCCTCAGGAAGCTCCCAGGGTTTGGCCCAAGTCCCTGGGCTGGGGGCAAGCAGGGGCGGGAGCCAGGAGGGACCTGGTGGTAAGGGAGGCTGATACACGTGATCTGAGAGCTGTGGACTGTGCAGCCTTCCACAACCTGTGGCATTCTCAGTGCATAATTTATAATCTTCAGAGCTTCTTATTTTTATTTGTTAAGTTTCACTAACTACTCCTGAGGCCAAGGGGTGGCCTTGGGCTCCAGGGGATGCCGCAGAGAGAGGGTTGGTTCAGAGAAACAGAAACCAAAACTTGACAGAAAGCAGGAGGCAGCGAGGGGCAGAGGGTGACAGTAGTGCTGGTTGGGGGCAGCTGAAAGCCCAGTGCCTCTCCCACAGGACTGGTTCTACCTCCCTCACTCCTCCTCCCTCTCCCCTTCACCATCAGCCCAGCTCTCCTCTGAGGCCAACTGGGCTTGCACTGCACAGCTCCTCACTACAGCATGGCCTTGCACAGGCCCGCCAGCGCTGCCTTGCCCACACTGCCTCGTCCACCCTGCACAGCCCCACCTGACTCCACATGGCCCCACCCCACAAAGGCTTTGGAGATCTCTGCCCCTGAAGGAGAAAGGGGGAGGTTGTAGACAGGAGGTTGCAGGAGGAAGGGGCAGAGCAGGGCCCACAAAGTTAGATGGAAGGGAGGGAGGGAGAGACCCCACAGGGCTGGGAACAGAGTTGGGTGGGTAAAGAAGGCCATGTGGAAACATCACCCTTGGTTGAAGTAGAAATCCTGACCCCATTTTACAGATCCCAGTAGAGTGTGTGTATGTGTGTGTGTGTGTGTGGGGGGGGGATGGTGGTGGTGAAGACAAAAGAGCGTGTGAGGGGACTGGATGGATGGAGAGCAGGGAGATTTAATTAATGCCCTATTTATTTTTATTTTTGTTAAAATATTTTTATTGATTTTAGAGAGAAAGCCAGAGGAAGAGAGAGATAGAAACATCAATGATGAGAATCGATCTGCTGCCTCCCACATGCCCCCTATTGGGGATTGAGCCTGCAATCCAGGAATGTGCCCTTGACCAGAATCGAAATCAAGACCCTTCACTCTGCAGGCCATGGCTCTATCCACTGAACCAAACCATCTAGGGTGACCCATGGCCTGTTTAAAACTGCTGCAGTAGCCTGAGCAGGGGTCTTACCATGATGGTGTTACCTGATAATGAGGATGTCTCTCCTTATGTTGGTGTAATTGGAACTGCAGCAAAGTAAAGGCACACCCATGGATCTTGCAAAGGGTTTCCATGCACACAATGTAATTTACTTCCTGTGGCAGCTGAAGAGGGTGAGCAGAGTCTTGTAAGAACACGAGGTCTTCAAGACGCTGGAGGGAAAGTACGTGCCAAGATGCCGCACTTTGAGTTATAATCTATATATATAAAAGCCTAATATTCTAAGTGTCTTGCCCGAGTAGTCGACCGACCAGTTGCTATGATGTTCATTAACCACCAGAGGACTGATGCTCTGACCGGCAGGTTAGGTTGCTGCTGGAGTCTGGCTAATTGGGACTGGGTAAGAGGGGCCAGACAAGCCCTTGAGCCCTCCCAAGCCACTGTCCCCTACGGGCCCTGATCAGGACTGGGCAAGATGGCCCTGATCAGCTCCAATTGCCGGCCAGATGGAAGGAACCTCCCTGCACCCTCATGCTTGAATTTCATGCACTGGGCCTCTAGTATTTTATAAAAGTTTAGATATATTTAAGTTCTAAAACTTTCTTCTGATGTTAACATCTTACATGTGCATTACGAGAAATTAACATTGGTGAATTACTATCAACTTCAGAGTTTACTACTTTTTTCATGAACATTGTTTTTCTTTTTTTAAAAAAATATATTTTATTGATTGTCACAGAGAGGAAGGGAGAGGGATAGAAAGTCAGAAACATCTATGGGAGAGAAACATCATTCAGCTGCCTCTTGCACACCTCCAACTGGGGATGTGCCCGCAGCCAAGGTACATGCCCTTGACCAGAATCGAACCTGGTTTGGCTTGTTTTTCTGTTCTATGATCCAATTCCGATACCACATTGCATTTAGTAATCATGCTCTTTCATCTCCTCAGCTCTGTGGCTGATATAAAAAGTACTTCTAAAGGGGATGTTGTTTTTCTGTGTATGAGACTATGTCCATATGTCTTTATTTTCCTGTCTTTATTTTTACTACTCTTGTCACTTTTGAAAGGAAATTGTCAGGTATGATGTAGCGTGTCTCTGAATTTTTATTTGTTTGACAATTTTCTAATGCTTAAATTGGGGTTAAGGGTTTTGGGAAAGACTAGCACATAGTTGAAGTGACCTTCTCATTACATCTTTTCAGAGATTACATGATATTAATGACATATTTCTATTGAGGTTGACCTTGATGAAGTTAATGTCTGCCAGGTATCTCCATTGTAAAGTCATTTACTCTTTCCATACATAATTATTTGGAAATAAGTTAGACTTTCAGCACACACTCAACCAGAAAATAATTAAATTCTACTTTCTAAAGAGAGGAAGGTCTACATATATCATTTGGAATTATTTTGTAAAGATCCACCCCATTTATTTATTTTTATTTTTTAAAAAATATTTTATTGATTTTTTTACAGAGTGGAAGGGAGAGGGATAGAAAGTCAGAAACATCGATGAGAGAGAAACATCGATCAGCTGCCTCCTGCATGCCCCCTACTGGGGGTGTGCCTGCAGCCAAGGTACATGCCTTGACCGGAATCGAACCTGGGACCTTTCATTCCGAAGGTTGACGCTCTATCCACTGAGCCAAACCGGTTTCGGCCACCCCATTTATTTTTTTTATAATAAGATGCAGAAATTTCACTATTTTATTTAATTCAAATTTATTTTCATGACTTTAATTTTCTAAGTGTAAACCTACCTGGCTCACCTACAATTCTCCTTTTGAGAACCTAAAGTAAATGGTAATAAAGGAAAGAGTTTATATTGTTTTAAATTGTTTTCCTTATCTGGTCTGTTAGAATCCAAAATGCCAGAACAACCCACTTATTTCGTCAGTGGGAAATCATGGTAAAAAGAAATCTGATGTATGTTGCTGGATCTAGAAAATGTTTAGTTTAATAAATTGGATAAGGCATAACAGTATACTTCATTAAAGATATATGTATATTAACAAAAAGATACATGTATATTAAGATATGGAAATCTGGTTGCCAAAAATAATAATTTTAAGCATTTTGAGATGTAACTAAACACAACTGGGTGTTTTGTTTTATTCAGAGAGATGGGATATAACAAATCAAAATTACAACTACATTCCAAAATCAAGGAACATATTTTCTCAAAGCCTCAGCTTCAAGGGATTTGAGTACAGGCTTTCATAAGAACTGAATGGCCTGTTCTCAGTGACCTCCACGGGCAACCAGAGACATCAAGAGGCAATAGATCGAGCACACATATTGGTCTATGGCTATTAAACGCCTTATAGTGAGTAACAAAACTTTAAAATCAGTATAGATTTTTATGGGAAGCGAATGAAGAGATTTTTAAATGAGTAGGTTAATTCCTATAAGAATGTGGCTGGTTAAATTTGATAGATATGTTTTAAAAAGAGCACTGCTCTGCTAAGCCATATGTAGAAAATCTGAATGATCTCAACTTTGGAAAATATATTGCTCACATCATATATAATACATTATATCATAAGAAATGTTCCTCATGATGAGATAATGGATGAGGAAATATTTTGTAAATGAGAAAAATCCTCACAAATGTTAGAAATGATTATTAGAGTTATTACATAATAATTCTCAATCTACTGCTTAGAAAAGGTGTCAGTTTAATGACAAGTCATACTTAATAACAGCACTGAACTATGATTTCATCTGTAGGTGAAATATTTGGCTTTGAGATATTTCACATTTTTTTTCTCTATCTTCAATAAGCTCTGTCTAGATGAGACTATTTTCCAACAGTGAAATCATTCTTGGCTCAACTAACTTTTACCTATTCCATATGGTGTTAGACAGGGATACGACAGTTCACCAGGTGACCTATATTTGTATTTTTGAACAAAAGTAACATATTGATAACAAAGCAGAAAAGTTCTTGCTCTGAAATTTTCCCTTAACCCACCAAAATGCATGACCTCAACCAGAAATGGAAAGGTAAAAGTGACCCAAACTATGAGGAAATTGAACTTCACTTCTGTTGATTCTATACATGATTTTCTCAAAGTGTTGTCCATCCTCACTGCCACTCTGATTTAAATAACTTCAGCTCTCTCTGGTTTCCTGTGTCCGCTACTCCCACTGGATCCTTCACTCTGCAGTGTGACTTTCTGAAAATGCTTTTTCTGATCTTCTGCCAGGTTGATCTTTCTAAAATCTAATCTGATCATAGTGCCACTGTTCATATTAGAACCTTCTAGTATCTTATATCAGAGATCATAAATTCAGAATTGATGCTGCTATGTCTTTGGATCTATTTTGTTCATCAGTTTATTTTGTTCAAGTGGAAAGAAGGTCAAGAGACATGAAAAACTGCTCACAGTCACTAATCTTCAGAGCGATACAAATGAAAATGACAATGAGGTATCACCTCACACTTATCAGAATGGCTCATTAACAAATCAACAAATGACAAGTGGTTGTGAGAATGTGGAGAAAAAGGACCAAGTAGAGTGCTGGTGGGAATGTAGACTGGTGCAGCCACTATGGAAAACAGTATGGAGTTTCCTCAATCTGTACCATTCTTACTGAATCTTCTGAAGAATTTCTTCAATACCTGAGGATGGTTTGAGTGCCATTTAGGTGTTCCCATAGCCACTCTGTGTGTATCTTATTAATGCACTTTTGAAGTCTTTTCTGCCTATTTTCTGGTCTGCCTTCTCCACCAGATGGAAAAGTCCTTGATCTGGAAGTATACTGTTAATCACCACATTCCCAATATGTAGTACAATGAGCAGGATAAAATAAACATTTATTGACTATTTGCTAAATATACATTGAAACTATGTGTGCGAAACAGTATATCCCCCATTAAATGCATACATAAATATATTTCAAAGAGAGCATTCTCAACTGTTTTTATGGTGTACACATTATATCAATTTAATATTGTATGAAGTTTCATAAAATAAAATATTTGGAAAATATATAGATCAGATACCATAACAAATTTCTGTCAGCATTTTCTTGTCCATTTCTTTACGAAGTTTTACATTATTCAAAAACTATTCTTTATATCTATAATTTCATTACCTCAGCCTGAGAATATAGCTGACTTTTGATGAGTTTTTTTATCAACAACTATGGAGTGATATTACAGATTCACAAAAGTAATTGCAGTTAACTTATCTATTAGAACATTTTAATTTGGGATTTCTTACATATAGATATTTCAGTGTCTGAAAATAAAAATAGCATGCCCATTCAAAGTGTATAGAACACTTCTAAAAATTAACATGTAAACAAAATGTAAGCCATTCATTAAGAAAGCAAATTCAGCCCTAGCTGGGTGACCCAGTTGGTTGGATCATTGTCCGATACACCAAAACTGTTGTGGGTTCAATTCCTGATCAGGGCACATACCTAGGTTGTGGGTTCAATCATCAGTCAGGGAGAATTCAGGAGACAACATATAGATATTTCTCTCTCACAGTCACCTCTCTCTCTTTCTCTCTTTCTCTCTTTTTCTCAAATCAATAAACATATTTTTTAAAAAGAAAGCAAATTTGGTAATGGAGTTGATTTGAGATGCCATGAAGCACAAATCCCAGTCGGTCCGAACATCCTTCATGGTCAATGAAGCATAAGGGACCCCACAGAAAGGGAAATAGTAATTGAACAATCACTGTGGTATTGTTGAGAAAAACCTTATTTTCTGTAAGCCAAGATTACAATAATTGAGAACACTTGGAAGGCAGGAGCCAAATCAGTAAATAGTACTTTTTACCAAATCTCTGCCTTTTAGAGCTCTTCCAGGGTCAGGGAGGTTGTTTCCACCTGGGAATCATTGCAATGGTTCACTTCCCACCAAATAATTCTGCACAGTCACTTAAAGGGGATATTATCTCTTGCAGACAATAGCACTGCATTTGAATAACAACAGTGGAATAGCCAGTAATATTAATCTAATATGCTTAAATATCACAGGCACTTTAGAACTATTATCTTACTTAGCTATTAATACCTTCAAGGAGAACTTGTGCCACATTATACATTAATACACAAATACAGATATAAAAGCACATGTTCAAGTTAACGCAGCTAAAAAAATTATAGGTCACAAATTTAAAATTATGTCCTTTTGGCTTTAGAGCCCAAGATCTTAACCAATAATAATAATAATGATAATAATAATAATAATCATCATCATCATCATCATCATCATCACATGATAGCCTCAGCAAAGAATGTGTCACATATTACCTTTATTTTGGAAAAAAAAGCTATTCTTCTTATTAATTTTGCTTTGTAAAGAGCTATTTGTTTCAAAATAAAATAGACTATTCTACTTGCAAATAGGGAATCAGATTTGGGAAATTTTGTTTTTAACTTAGGTAATGTTTTACCCTGGTGAGATGTCTGGATGTAGTTTTGACATTGGAAAGTAATGCAGAGATAAAGTGATTAAAGTTGTCAAATGTTCTTCCAGTTGTAAGAATGTGGTAATTTATATTACTTTCATTTGCTATCAGTTTTATATATTCTCTACAGTACTTCTGTTTAGAAATGTTTTTTATCTTTTTTCTTTTTGTTTATTTGTTTAAGGCATTATGATTGACAGAAATTATTGCAGAAACACAAATAAACCAACTTAGGATTTGTAACCCAAGGGAAGCAACTTGAACAGCTAAGGTAAATGAAGATACTTGAAACTATTCTCTATTGAGTACAGTATGGTCTCTGTGGGTTCATATTTCCTAGTTGTATCATCTTGAATTCTGTGAAAATGATACTCCTCATCTAGATTGTTAGCCTTTAGTATGATATAAGTACATTTATTTTGTCAATTTTCTTTTATTTCTTTGGAATCATATAAGGTATATTAACTTCAAAAGTTATTTTCGCAGACTATTTAAGAAAAGAAGAAGCTTCCATGATACCTAAGCAGGTTTCTCTGTAGCACAAAGAATAAATGTAAAAAATATTTCCAGTCCTGTGAAAACCAAATTTTCCTACTACATCAATTATAATTTTGTGAAACACATTTTTTAAATTGAATGCTATTACGGTGTCTTAAGGGAGACAGATATTTCAGTGTATGAAACAGTATGGCATTATGTTGCTAGGAGCCTCTATTTTTAATTGTAGTTAAATATTATGGCTGAACCCAAAGGCAGGTGCTGGACATGGAGACCACGGGGGCATAGACTACAAAGGAGACAGGACTGGACCTCACATCACCCTGTTTGGCCCCAGAGGATGGCTGGTTAGCCAGAGACTGGTAAGATTCCTCAGGGAAGGAACAACCTAAGACAGGCACAGTCGCAGAGGGGCCAACAGGAGAGAACTAAAAGGTCAACAGAGGTGGGCACAGACCTCATCCACAAACCTTGCAGGGTCTTGAATTCTCACCCCTCCTGAGGAAGGTCTCCTACCCCCACGGCTGCTTCACCTCCCACACACAACTCACACCGGGACCCAGGTGGCAGACAGAGACTCGGCCAGCAATAGCTGCCCTATATCTAAATTCAATTTATGACCAGGAATGCTGAGGACCTACTCAAAAATGCAAATATTCCTTTCCACAAGTATTTACAGGGTAAACTAAGATTTCTGCTTGAGTATTAAAATTGACAGTAAAATAGTAATCAAGTTTTAGATTAATTTAAATTGGCCAAGTGAAATATGAGAATACTCAAGAAAATCTAAGTGTACTGGACAAAAAACTTTTCTTAAAACATTAACTAAAATATCTATTAGTAGTTCATTTCACTGTAAAATTGCCTAACATCAAAAGAACCTAAAGCAGTAATATTTGTGTGCAAAAATTAAAATTTAAAATTACCAAGACTGCAAGTTAAAATTTCCAAAAGCCCCCATTAATCAAAAAAAGTGGGAGGACCGTGGGGTAATATCATGGAAGGAAAAATATCCTGTAAGTAAAATACATGTAGAAAATTCTTACTCCAGAAAAGTAAATTCCATTTGTAAAACCAACTGCAGGACACCCATGAAAAAACACACATGGTGTCAAAATAAGCCAAAGGAAAATCATTTAGGCAAAAATAAAAAGAATCCCAAGTCTATTTTGCAGAGAGGATCCCTTTGTTAACTTTTGGTCGAGAATGTGTTTGTGTGTTTGCAGAGAAAAACTCCAAGACCATGTGGGTTCCTGAGACAGTGAGGAACTGACGGGCCTGTTCCAACCACGAGGATGGTCCAGAGATGGCGGACGCTGAGGACACCTTGCCATGCTAGCAGTCGGCAGCTGTGTGGGGCTGCAGGCGGCCCAGGAACATACCAGAGAGGATGGATCTTGCATTGCCACGATGTGTCCACCATCTGGATACCATTGCTGACATGTACACATGAAGAACTATTTGACATTGAAACTGGGACTCAGAACAGTTGGACATTGAAACTGACACTCAAACATTTTTTTTGCTCTTATACGTTTGTTTCTAGTATGCAGAGGCAAGATATTTTTGAAGAAAAGAAACAGGGGAGAGTGATTGATATAGAGGCACAGTGGCCTCGAACAGGCTGTCAAGCTACAGGGGGAAGGCTGGAGTGGAGGGGAGGCAGATGCTGGGGGAGATCAACCGAAGGACTTGTATGCATACATATGAGCATAACCAATGAATGAAAGACACTGGGGCGGGGATGGGGGCAGGTGGGGACATGTGCTGGGGAGTAAGGGAGGCTGGGGGGAGGATTTTGGAAGGAAAAGGAAAAGATATGTACTACTATTAAATATAAGTTATATTGTAAATAAAATAAATAAATAATAAAAATTAAAAAATATTATGGCTGAAATAGCAAAAAGACTTTTACAAAATACTCTTATAAACACCAGATTTTAGTGAGTCAACTAGTTTATATGTTCTGAGTATGTAGAGTATAAAATACGTGTTGCACTTGTCCACTTAAAGGCCATATTAATACTTTGAAATTCCAGGTCTAAATCTCAAAATCAGGACATTAAGAAAGGCAAAATAAAAATAAATAAGTGCTAAAGTAAATTTAAATGAATATAAAAATTTTTATTTTGATATGAATCATCTTACTTTGATGTATTTATCACTTAATCAATTAATTTTACTCCTTTACACTTAATTGTATAAATATATTTAAGTCTCTTTAACTAAATCCACCAAATTAGATATCTTACATGTACCTGATAAAGGAGAGAAACACCAACAAGGAACATGTTTTTCTGCGTGGGACTGAGTTTTGGTGGATAGACCATTTACCATGAATATTTATAACTATATTTTTGCCCTCATACTCTTTTATGGAGTTATGATTTATCATTAGCTTTAAAAAAAATGGTCTCCCAAAAGCTAAGACTGTACAGAATTTATATAGATAAAACCCTAATAATCCAAAATTAAAAATAGGCATGCATAATATAAATAATAGTTGGCTTTATACAAATGAATAAGTAAAAAAATGACTCAATCTGGGTGAAATTAAGACAAAAAGATAAAGGCATAACATCATACCTTGATTAGTGATTAATTAATTTTTAATGATTTAAGAAAAGTCTAATTATAGTAATTAATACTTTGCCAATCATTAGGTACTTATATCCTATTTTGTTCTTTCTCATGTTTTAAAAATAAATGGCAGCTCATGTTTTTGTAAATGGATTTAAAAAATATATATATATATATTGAATTTATTTTGCTTAATAAAATTACATAAGTTTCAGGTATACAGCTCTACAATACATCATCTGCATATTGTATTGTGTGTTTACCACTCCAAGTCGAGTCTACTTCCATCACCATTTATCCCCTCTTCAACTTCTTCCACTGCTGGATACCCTACCCCACTTTCCTCTGTCAATCAATATACTGTTGTCTGTGTCCATGAGTTTTCCTTTTTTTCTTTTCTTGATTCCTTCACTTATTTTACTCAGCCCCTGTCCACCAGTTCTTTGTATTCATTCGTCTGTTTCTACTTTGTTTATTTTGTTCAGGGGATGGTGTATCTTTCACATCAACATCTTTATGCTCTCATTCATGTGATCTCTAATATTATTACCTCTTTAAAGATATTGTTAATGACTTTATTTCTGTTCTTTTCTGTCCTTAAGGCAGAAACATACTATTTGAAGTACACATTCATCTTAAAATCTCATTTTTATATAATTTATTTTATATAAGATTGGTGCGAGTTTGATCTTCCTACCATTTCAAAAATATGTAATGTACCTGTGTAATAAAATAGGAAAACTACAGGCTGAAATGAAAAGACATAGACTACAGATTTAAACAAGCCTTTATTCAAATCCCTCTGACACTGCAAATATTATTTTCACCATCACTTTTCTCACTGTACTATTCACCTTCTATATCATATTTCTTTCATATTTTTTATAAGTTTAAGTCTTCATTATTAATTTTTGTAACTTCTACTGGCATTACCTTTATTTACGTTTTGATAGTTCAGAATATTATTTTTATTATTAGAGGCCCGGTGCATGAAATTCATGCACGAGAGGGGGGGTGTCCCTCAGCTGAGCCTGCACCCTCTCCAATCTGGGATCTCTAGCAGGATTGGGCCTAAATGGGCAGTCGGACATCCCTCTCACAATCCAGGACCGCTGGCTCTCAACTGCTCGCCTGCCTTCCTGATTGCCTCTAACCACTTCTGCCTGTGAGCCTGATTGATGCCAAAATAATTCCCTGCCAGACTGATTGACCTTAACTGCTCTCCCCTGCAGGCCTGGGTTCCCCCTAACTGCCCTTTCTTGCAGGCACAGTTGCCCCCAACTCCCCTCCTCTGCTGGCCTAGTCACCCCTAACTGCCCTCCCCTGCAGGTTTGATCACCCCAACTGCCCTCCTTTACAGGTCTGGTCCCTTCCAACTGTCCCTTCCTGCTGGCCATTTGTGGAAGCCATCTTGTGTCTACATGGAGGCAGCCATCTTTGATCCATGGTGTGTAGCCATCTTGTGTATTAGAATGATGGTCAATTTGCATATTACTCTTTTATTAGATGGGGTAGAGACCTGCTGCATGGCTGGGGGATGGTTGGTTTGCCCTGAAGGGGTTCCCTTGGGATGTGGAGTAGCTTGGGCAAGGGGCCTGTGGTGGTTTGCAGGCTGATCATATTTCCTGGTGACACAAGCAGAGACCCTGGTATCTGGGATTTATTTATCTTCTATAATTGAAACTTTGTAACCTTGAGCAGAGGCTAGAGCAAGCCAGGGCAGGTGGGAAGCTTAGCTTTATCCATCACTGGGGACAACCCAAGCCTCCTGCTTGCTCCAGTTCCGAGGATGCCACCATATTTATTGGATTAATTTGCATACTCACTCCTGAATGGCTGGTGGGTTTGGCTTATGGGCATAGTGGAGAGACAGTCAATTTGCATGTTTTTTTAAATTAGTTAGGATTTTTATTTAATACAATATTTCTGTTAGTTTCAGGTATATATCTCAATGATTAGACTTTATATAACTTTCCAAGTGATCATCCTGATAAATATCCAATTCTTCTGAAAACATACATACATATTGGAACATTTTGACTACATTCTTATGCTGTACTTTACTTCCCATTGACTATTTTATTACAACCAATTTGTACTTTTTAATTCCTTCAACTTTTTCACCCATTCCACTTACCCCCTTCCATTTGTCAGCCATCAAAATGTTCTCTGTATCTGAGTCTATTTGTTATGCCTGCTCATTTATTTTTGTTTTTAGATTAAATTGTTGATAGATTTGTATTCAATGTCATTTTGTTATTCATATTTTTATCTTGATTTTTTCCCTCTTATTCTTAAAGAAAACCCTTTAGCATTTCATATAATACTGGTGTAATGGTGATGAACTCCTTTAGCTTTTTCTTTCCTGGAAAGCTCTTTATGTGTCCTTCAATTTTAAATGACAACTTTGCTGGGTAGAATAATATTAGTTGTAGGTTCTCAATTTTTACTACTTTTAATATTTCATGCCAATACCTTTTTTAAAAAATATATATTTTATTGATTTTTACAGAGAGGAATGGAAAGGGACAGAGAGTTAGAAATATTGATGAGAGAGAAACATTGATCAGCTGCCTCCTGCATACCTCCTACTGGGAATGTGCCCACAACCAAGGCACATGCCCTTGACCAGAATCGAACCTGGGACCTTTCAGTCCTCAGGCCAACACTCTATCCACTGAGCCAAACCAGTTAGCTTCATGCTAATGCCTTTTAAAGTTTCTTTTTGGGTGATCAGTGAGGGTGAGCCACTAGACCCTACAAGGCGCCTACTATACACTGAATGGCCAGATTATTATGATTTCTGAATGCATAATAAACTGGCCACTCAGTGTACTTCTCTTGAGTAACTCATTTATTTGATATTAAAGATACTATAACTTGTTCATCTGATCAGTTTTTACCTTATCACTGGCTGCTAGAAAGTTCAGGGTAAACAGGTAGTTGGTCTGCAGCAAAAGTCTAAAATACTTTTGGTACCCATTTGATATACAAATACACTGAGTGGCCAGATCACTATGCGTTCAGAGGTTATAACAATCTGGCCACTCAGTGTATAAGGCCACTATACCAACTCCAGGAAACAGAGCACCTCTACCTAATTCATAGGAACAAATACAGGGAGCCTTAAAAAACGAAGAGACAAAGAACTATGTCACTAAGAAAGAACAGAACAAAACTCCAGAATGGAATCAAACAATGTACTAGATGCAGAATTCAGAACACTGGTTATAAGAATGCTCAGTAAACTTAGTGAGATTTCCAATAACATGAAAAAAGACCAGTCATAAATGAAGGACACACTAACTTAAATGAAAAATAACTTACAGGGAATCAAGAGTAAAGTAACTGATGCCAAGAATCAAATCAGGGATTTGGAATATAAGGAAGCAAGAAACATTCAATCAGAACACTGATTATATATTTGTCATTTGCCATTTGTTTGTCTGTTAGGGTTGCGAATGGGCTGCTAGGAAAGACTGGGAGGCAGGGAAAAGGAATGAATGCTTTGCTCCCTTCTGTTTGCCTGCAGTTATTTTCAGCATTACTGCAGCTTAGACACAGATTCCTGAACAAGCAGTTGGTTCCTGTTTCCTATGTTATTAGCACTCACAGAACAAGCAGCATTCATAATAGTAAAAAAATGGAAAACAACCAAATATATATCAATAGTATAATAGATAAATATCTCATGGCCATTCAGAAAGCAATAGTGACAATTAATAGAATTAATTAAAAGCAACATGTACTAACTTGACTGAATCTCAAAGGCAATATTGAAGAGGCAAGATAATGAAATATATCAGTATTATTATATTTGTATCAGATTAAAAAACATAGGATACATGTAAAAGAAAAGCCATAAAATGATTATTTCAAAACTTGATGATTTTCTGTGCAGGAAGAAAAAAACGTGATTATGTAAAGACATCTGGGTAATTGTATGATGCACTTGTATATTTTCGTTCCTTAAATTTTATATGTTTCATGTCTGAGATAATGTTCTATGCTTAAGCTATTTTTCATAATAGAAATAATAACAAAATGTAAAACAAAATTTCAAAGGCAAAATTAATTGAGCCTTAGTAATATTATTGGTGACACATAAATAGTGGAATGTCAGTTTTTTTCCCAAAACAATCTATCTTGATAGAGATAAAATGAAACAGAGTTTTAGATTTATAACTGCACCACTGACATTTTCAAAAAAGAAAGCAAGGAAAAGAGGGAGAGAAAGAAAGAGAAAAGAAAACAGTGAAGGAGAGAGAAAGAGGAGGGACTAAGTAAAGGGATAAAGACGGAAGAAGAAAAAAGTAAGAAAGGAGGAAAAAAGAAAAATAGAACTACCGCTTTTATTATTTCAAAGACATAGTAGTTGTGGGATGCAGCATAGTTAGATGAGGTTTGTTTACAGTGTTTGAGTACCTAAATACCCTGGTCACTGTGGAATGCATGCCCATATAGGAACATAAAAGGAAGACAAAAATCTCATAAGCTATAGAACTTTTGTAATGGTCATGTCAATGTGATAGAAATGGAGCTTACTACAAAGACCCTTATTAGCAAGCCCAAGCTCCAGCATTGCAAGGTTTATAACTTAAGTGATGCAGCTGATTATCTGCACTCAAACAAATGATCACAATTCCGGCAAACTGGGGCATTTTGCTGTAACAATTTTTGCTTATAAAACGTTTAAAGTCATATTCTAACTATTTTCAGGTCCACATACACCTTAAACATAAAGTGGAATTTTTCAGAAATATATCCTACCATCAGTTGTGAGCAGAAGGTATGGGGGGGATGTGATCGGCAAATGAAAAGGAGCAGCAGAGAAGGGAAACAAAAATCCATAATATTTAGAAGGGCCAGGCTATCAAAGAAAATACATACACACACACACACACACACACACACACACACACACACACACACAGCAACACAGAAAGTTAGCTCAAGATGTATTAAAATGAGACTAAAAAGAATGAATCAAATGAAATGTGACTCCTCCTCCCCCCAAAAAAAGCTCCCATGTAAATGCAGATTCTTTTGAATTACTTATGCTGTTACTCAATTCTCTGAACACTCAGGGAAAATCTACTGCACAAAATCTACACTGGCCGCCTTTCTGTGCAAGAAACACTTTTCTCTGTGACTTTTCACTGTATAGTCATTCCTAAATTGCTCCATCAACTACGCCATCCCTTGCTGGTTCCTTTAAACAGTCACACTATTTTTGCTTCTTCCAATAGTTATTTGATCATTTTCAAGGTCTTCCTGTAGTCAAAGGAACAATGGCAATGCCACCTCCCTTCAATTGCATACCCCTTTAAGTACTGCTTTCAGGGTCCCTGCCTTGTCCTCATTGCCATCATTAGTGGCACTCTCTTATGCATAGCATTTACTCTTCTCACTTAAAATACTGTTTCCTTTTTTTCAGAAACTTGAAATTTGGTCTTTGTACCCATCAGCAGTGCTCTTGCTGGCACTCAGCTTACAGCGACTGCTGGGTTTCTAATGCATAGGATGCTCGTCAATCCATAACTGTCCTGATGTCTATACTCGCTCTTTTGAAACTTTTATTTTCTTGGCTTCTAGAAAACAATTACCTCTATTTCTCCCCTAACCTTCTTGTAAACTTGATCCATGCCTAGCTACCTAGAATGCTAAATGAATCCTAATTTCTCTTGCCTCCATGTATGTTAAATGCTATTTGCCTGCCCCATTTTTCCTGTTGCAATGAGATTCCAAGTCTGACTATCCCAGGTACTTGTTTCCTTCTTGTGAGCACAGAAAATAGTTGCTACTCCCCAAGTACCAGTGAGCATGGAGAACAACAGAAAGCTGTCACAATCTTTCCTGGCTATTGTGCTAGTCATTTTTTACAGTTTCTAATGCACCATTGAGAACATGACAAGGCTATGTGGGGAATAATTATGAGGCTTGTCCTTACCTTACGAAGGAAAGCACAAGTTCCCTATAATTTCAGATCCTTCCTAACACATTTTTGCTTTCCTGTCATTTTCACTTTGCTCCAAGATTTCTGCCTGGAGATAAGGAGCAAGACATGGGTATCCTTCTGAATATACTTTTATGTAAATCATTCTTATCAACTATTATTTTCCTTTACTTCTGTCAGTTCAGGGACTCTTTTTCATGCAGTCTTACAATGTCTCATATCATTCCAATGTATTGTTCACTGGTTCCCATTGCTTTTGCTGAATCAGTTATTCATTCTCTCTCTCTCTCTCTCTCTCCCTCTCTCTCTCTCTCTCTCTCTCTCTCTCTCTCTCTCTCTCTCTCTCTCTCTCTCTCCAAGCTTATGGGATCTTGTTCAACTTTGTTCAGCAACACAAAATAATCCACTGAGCTTATATGCCACTCACTAGGAACCAGCTAGGTGAGTCATGTCTAGTTAATATATATGTATGTTAAAGTCACTTAACAAGGAACTCCTTCTAAATTTGTAGAAGTTCTAGGTAGAAAGCTTTTTTTTTTTTGGTTGGGGGAGGGGAGCAAAGGAGGGTGTGCCCAGTGAGGAGAAATTTATATCTTAGAATTCTATTTTGTCCTTTCTATTATTTCTAGTTCTAACAGAGCTTTCATAGCAAAGTATAAAATTAAAATTAAAATTCAGTGCAGGGTAGTTTTTAAGAATACGGGCTTTTGAGTCAAATAGAGCTAAGTCCATTACCTATCATTTCCATTTATTAATTGTATGATCATGTGCACATTTTTGGACTATACAAGTCTAAAATTTTCCATTACTGTAATAGGAATAATACAAACTTTATACTTTTAAGAGCATCAAATGAAAGAATATATGTTAAGCATTAAAATAACTAGCATATAGTATACATTCTAAAAAGGTGTTTTATCCATTTGAGCATTCAAAAAATATTTATTGAACATATGCTGAACAATGATTCAGGGGAATAACAGTCTTTGCTCTCAGAAAATCTAGTCAGACTAAACACAATAAAAACATAAATAAATAAATCTAGAATATGCCAGATGAAGTGCATTCTATGTAGGAAAAATATAGCATGTTGAAAGATAACAATTGTTGGGCTGAGAAAATAATTTTAATTTTTGAATAGGTAGTCACAAAGAACATATTTGGATATTTGAATATGTTTATAGATACTTAGGGGAAAGAAGATTTTGTTGTAAGAAAAGTTAAGTATTGTCTTGAGTCAGAAGCATTATATTAGTGTCATTCTTATTTTATTAACACTTCCTCTTTATTGACGGTCAAATTTAAGCAGCTAGATATATGCTCCTAAGCATATGCTGTTCTATTGGCCTAGAAGAGTCTCTTTGGTCACAAAGCAATTTTGCCTAGTTAACTTCTATTAATTTACTGTATCTCCATTCAAGTCCTTCATCTTATTTCCTTAACTCCTTAGTATAAGTCATATCTTTTAAGAACTGCTCACATTTGTCACACTTGTTATGTCACATTAATTTATGTGTTTTTCTGAATAAACTTGGTTTCTGACAGTAAACTCTAAGTTCCAGAATGAAGAAAACAACAATAAAAAACACATGAATTGACTGTCATGATAACTCAGTGTCCAAAATATTGCCTGGGTCAGAATAAGTTTTCAATATAAATTTATTAACTAACAAACAAATGAGTGCATTAAAACAGAGAGATAAGCATTTGGAAAGTGAAAAACAATTCTATATGGAATTTCAAATATATCTATTTGAAAAAATTAAAAGCAATGACATATTCATTTTCTCTATAAATCAATGAACTTTGCTGACTTATAGATCTAACTTCAACTATCTACAACTCTAACACAGTTCAAAAGGATGCAGAAGAAATCCATCAATTCCCCCCAAAATAGTACAAAGCACATGCTCTTTGGCTGGTGGCTTAAGACACCATGTTCAAATCATTTAAATGGTATTCTCCTTAGCATAGAATGACATTTCTATATAAAAAGGGTAATTAATGTTAAGATCTTAGAATGTACTTAGTTCTTCATGTTAACTATAGTTGTTTCTGTATCAGAGAGCAAAACAGTAAATCTCTGTATTAAACAACATCTGTCTTTTGTGTCATAGTAGATCATAAAACATTCATGTCCTGGAGAAATTTAGTATTTTAAAAAAACTTTTATTAATTTGTTTGTTTGTTTATTTATTTATTTATTTAACCATTGGTAGATAAACTACATAGAATCAGTCCCACTACATGTCAGCCTGCTTCTTTTGCAAACAACAAAAAATTACATTAATCTATAAATTACTTCCCATTTAAAATGTAGATATTTCATGGATCAATGAAAACTTTTAAAAATGAACTTACATTTTTTACATGATGATTCTGAAGCAGAGCTATTTAAATTGCAGTTTTAAAAACATTTCACATATGCAGTCAAGGAATTTAATATGTGGCATGTAATATGAAGGGAAAAATTTATCTTGGGGTTTAAAAATCTAACCATTATCTTTGCTTGCCCATTTTCTGCCAGAGTGGCTTTAGCCAAATTAATTAATCTTTGTAAATATTAATAGTCCTCTATTTAAAGTTAATATATTCTTTGACTACCTATCTTAGATATTTATAAGAATCAATATAGACTTAAAATATATATATATGTATATAGTATGTGTAACTTATATATACATATTAACATATATGTATATGTGTACATACACATACAAACCCATTTTGTATATACGTCAGATGTTACTATTTCTGACAATAAGTGTTTGTGATGTCCAAAATTTATTAACATCCAGTCTTAAAGCCTCAATGGAGTAACATTCTTTTCTAAAAACAAATGAATAGGCATTGTATTATTATATACAGTTTAGAGAGGATGATAAAAAGAATTTTTTATCTTTATTCTTGAGAGTTTTACAAATGTCCCCCCTCTTTTTCACCCTTGTTCTCTACTACCAGGTTGCAACCCTGCCCCAGACTTTCACCACCCTACTATCTGTGTTCCTGGTCAATGCATATATCCATATAAAATTCATTTTTATGCTTCTATATTTATTAATGGAAGCTAGTGACATTCATTTTTCCATCTATCAATCCATTAACTTAGTTAAGAAAATGCAAAGTGTGAGAACTCAGAGTTTCCACTTCTAGAAGCACTAAAAATCCTGAAGAGAATATGAGGGCCAGTCAGGATCACTCTGAATGTAATCTTCTAATCCCAATTTTTCACAAAGTACAATCTCTCTTCCCTTATGCTATGCTATGTATATTAAAAATGTGTATATAGTGTCATGGCTAATTAGCTTACTATGAATTCTTTCCATATTTCTTGTCTCTGAATTTTATTTACCAGAGAAAATTTTTTCCCCTCAGAATAGTCTGAAGAATCTTCTTTTATTTTGTGACTTCCAATGACAGCAATATGAAAAACAAAAAATCTTGGATGAACAATGATTAAGGGTATCCTCCACTGATACATTTTTATTCATTGAGAATGAAGGAATATAACACACTGTGTCAGATAGGTCAATATATTTTATATAGTAAAACTAAGTAATTATTCTTTTTTTAATATATATTTTATTGATTTATTACAGAGAGGAAGGGAGAGGGATAGAAAGTCAGAAACATCGATGAGAGAGAAACATCGATGAGCTGCCTCTTGCACACCCCCTCCTGGGGATGTGCCCGCAGCCAAGGTACATGCCTTGACTGGAATCGAACCCGGGACCTTTCAGTCCGCAGGCTGACGCTCTATCCGCTGAGCCAAACCGCTTTCGGCTAAGTAATTATTCTTATAGAGACAACTGTATAATGTTCAGTACAGAAATTTAAGTGAGTTCAAAATCTATCTGAAGGAGTTCTAGGCTCCCAAGCTAGATAATTGAGAGTTATAGAAGCAATAGTAAACATAAACATATTGATAATGGCACATACTAGTATTTAATATATTTTGTTATCTTTTTATATAAGGGAAGACTATAGTTCAAAGCAATTCTGTTATCTGAAAAGCAATTTATCAAATACACTGTAGAGAGCTTAGTGATGAACATAATTTGCATGTAGAAATATGCTGAAAATTTGGTAACAGATTGTTGTCTTAATAAGATTTATGTGCATATGATCTCTAGGATATATAAGATAATAAGACAAAAACAGACTTTTAAAAATATAGCTGGCTGAAAGGTAGGTAAGAATTTTTCAAAAAAGGAAAAGGAAACTTAAAAAAATGGATTCATAACAAAATTTTGAAAAGCATTAGATTTAGGAAACAACACAGCTGGCATAGTCAGAAATGAGATAACTAAGAAGACGAAACAGAATTTTTCTCAGAATATCAGTAACAAGAATAGGACACATGAATATTATAAGAGATGGATTAGAGGCCTATATATGGAGAATAGTGTTTGGAGAACCAAGATGCATATATACCAAGGGAGACATTAAAACATTAAAGGATAAACAAGAATCTATACTAATAAAAGGGTGATATGCTAATTAGGGCAGACATCTTCTAGACAGACATCCATCCGGAAATCTATTTGGACAAAGCCACAACAGCTGTGAGGCCCAGGGCTCAGGAGGCTGCAAGGCTTGGAGCTCAGGCTTTACAGCTGCTGCAGCCAGCAGTGGCAGTAGCAGTGGGGTGATGGGGGCGGTGCCTTCCCCTGATCAGCCCAGTCACCTCCTGCAAAGGGGAGCAGGCCTAAGCTGTCAGTAGGACATCTTCTGAAGGCTCCTGTACTGTGAGAGGGGGCAGGCCAGGCTGAAGGACCCCCACCTCCCCAGTGCACAAATTTTCATGCAATGGGCCTCCAGTCAATATACATATATAATCTTCTGAAATAAAGAAAATATTAAACTGCAAGTTGAAGAAGCATTTGAAGGAAAAAGTCATTAATTCTTTTAATATTAAGGACAAAGAGAACACAGGAACATTAGGCACAACAGAAAGTGCCACTGCTCGCATGTGCCAACCACAGAAGGACAGAGAAGGACAGAATGAAGAGGAAGGATGTGGCTCTTTGATTCTTTTTCTATAACTTATTCTCTCTACACCTTAGCTTCAGTGCCCTAGCTTTCACCATGAGGCAGGGATAGGTGGGCAGTTGTTATAGGACTGACTGACTATTCTTTTTGCATTTTATATGAAAAGCACAGCAACAAAAGGAAAATTAACAAGTGAGATAATGTCAAACTGAAAAGCTTCTACACAAAAAAGGAAGTGATCAACAACAGGAAAAGGCAGCTTACAAAATGGGAGAAAATATTATATATTTTATAAGAAGTTAATGTTGAAAATATACAAGGACCTTACCTAACTCAATAGCAATATATAAATACTAATTATTTATGTTAAAATTAGCCCAAATTACCTGAATTTTCCAAACCAGACATACAGATACCAATAGGTACATGAAAAACTGCTCTACAATGCTAGGTACCCCCCCCCCCCAACTGGTGGGCGGAGTTATGATATAATTGACAGAGACATTGAGCCAGCAATCAAGCACATACCAGAGTGCCCTGTGTCCCACTCCTTCCCATTCTGCCCTGGGCCCAACCCCTGCCTGTTCCTGCCCTTAAAAGGGTGCCGCAGTGTGCCACGTGACACCCTTCTCTCCCGGACTGTTCTCCCAGGCAGTCCGGGAGGAGGTCTGGCTGGGTCCCCTCTTTTCCCCTTCCCCTGGTCCCAGTCACAGGGCATGGCTTCCTTTGCTCCATTCCTCCCGAGCCTATGAACCCACCCGGAGACCCCCAATAAAGCCTCATTAATTCGCTCACTTATTTGGACTCCCTGCCTGCAGTTTCTCTCACAGTGGTATAGAACCTTACATTTTGGTGCCGAAACCCAGGAGAGGGGTTTTGTGACCTGTCCCTGTCAGACTCCCCTCTTTCTCCTTCTCCTCACCGCCTTCCAGCACCTTGGACCCAGAGGCTCCACCAACTTCTCTTAGATCTGTAAGTTTTTCCATTCCGCGCTCCTGGAGTCCTTACCCGCTTCCCCTGGACCTCGTGTCGCCACCGGGGCTTCTTGTCCTAGACACGGCCGTGCCGAGATTCCTCTCCATTCCGGACCCCTGGAGTCCTTACAGGAGACGATTGTAGAGGATGCCCTCCAGTCGCCTCCCTGCCTGCTGTTCCGTCTGGAGGCAGATATCAAGGGGGGACGCCTCCTCCATATCTGTTACTCCTCGACACTCAGGGGTCCAGGTTCCCAGTCCTAGAGGAAAGTCATGGGTGTCTCTGAGTCCAAGATCGATCCCCAGACACCTCTGGGGTGTCTCCTCCAAAATTTTACCAAATTGGGATATTCTCAAACCCTTCACAAGAAGCAGCTCATCTTCTTGTCCCAGGTCGCCTGGCCTACAACTTCTGCCAGCGCACCGGGAAGGACACTGAGGTCCCATACATTCAGGATTTTTGGGACCTCCGTTCCCGCCCTGACCTCTGCTCCCGCTGTTCTACCCACCAAATCCTCCTTGCCCAAACCGCCCCTCCCACACCAAACCCCCTCAAACTGCCCCTCTCTCTGTCACTCTCTACTTTTCCGACCCAGCTGTTATCTCCTCTCTGCCTCTCCTTCTCCTCTCCCTCCTCCTTCGCCACACTGCGGCTGTCCCTCTTCTGTCCCCTTCCACCGCTGCTGCCAGGCCTCTGTGGGAACCAACTCCACAAGACCAGAGGCTGCCTCGAAGCGAGAAAACCTCCTGCCACCCCAAACAGCTAAGGGGAATTTCTGAATTTCTGTTTTGCCTTGCTCTTTTGACCCTGACCACGTGGCCCTTCATTCCCCCTGGGGGCCGCCATATTGGCTTGGCAAGTCCTGCCCCCTCAGGACCCCACCTGGTTTGGCTGCACTGGGCTCCTCCTCCCTTGGCCTGCCACCTGCTCCACCCCGCCTCCCCCTCCCTCTCTCCTTATGCTTCAAACCCAGGTCTGAGATCCGAACATGGCATTTAACTCTTAATTCCCCTTGGGAAGCAGGCAGAATAGGCCCGCCTTAAAAGGTGACCCTGCAAACCCAAGCCTTGAAGCAGATCTGAGGCCCACGAACTGTGCGTGGTGGGGGTGCGACAAGAGGACAAGCATCGCCTGGAGAATGCTTCACGTGCGGAAACAAGGCCACCGACTGGAAAAAGCCATGCCTCTGGCCCCAGCCTCCAACCAATAAAAGTGACTGCCCCTGGGAAAGTGACGGGCCCTCTGTGTCTCAGCACAGAGGGGCCATCCTTCCAGGTCCTGACCAGCTGATGGCCATGCTGGAAATGGCTGAAGACTGCAGATGCCCAGACTCGACAACCCCCATCACGCACGCTGAGCCCAGGTTAATGCTCCAGGTATCGGGTGAGCAGGTATCCTTTCTGATCGACATAGGTGCTACCTTCTCTGTCCTGCCTTCCTTTGTTGGGCCACTTTTCCTTCATGATCTTAGTCCTGGGTACTGATGGCAAACCACCCTTCAGCTCTGAAAACTGCTCTGGATTCAGCGCCTCCTCACCCCGCCCTTTCCCCTGCTCCACCCTTCCTAGGGAACAACTTTCTTGCTGGCACAAGCTTATCAATTATTTAATGGAAGGGGCAAGAATGGTAAAAGGACCCACTATACCAGCCCACTAAAGAAACACCGGTAGACCTCGTCTTTTCACCCTCCCTCGTCCACCAGGCTTTTTCTAACTCCAGGATACCCTTCTGGCATCTCTCTCCCTCTTTCCCAGACATCTCTAAACCTTTCCAACTATTTTACTAATGATAAACAGGGAATAGCTATGGGGATCCTCACCCAGCCCCTAGGGCCAGCCTTCACCCCCATAGCCCATCTGTCCAGACAGCTTGATCCCACGGTTCGAGGATGACAACCCTGCCTCTGGACTCTGACTGCAGCCATTTCTCACCAAGGAGGCCCAGAAGCTCCCTCCAGCAACCCTTACAGGACTTTTCCACCCATAGACTACAGGACCTTCTGTGCCACCAGTCTTTAACTCTCCTCCACTCAACACACTCCTGCCCCGACCTGCCCCGAGGTTGTCAGAGGCCCTCTCTCTAGAAATTCACAGCTTCTGGCCGGACCCCCTGCCCATGGGCCTGACCGGAATCCAGGCTACATCAAGGACTCCCACCTCCTGCAAGCCCTTTTCAGGAGCCTCGCCTTCTTAAGCCCTTTTTAGGCAACTGCTCCGGGAACACGCTGACAGGTTTCTACCCAGGCCAGTACCAGCCGACCACGGCTCCCAGGACCAGCCCTTCATCCGGGAGGACTCGTTCTCCTAAAGAACCTTACTCTCCCTCAAGTTGTATTTCAGCTCCAGGCCCAGAAAAGCAGCCTTTACCTTCAAGTGACTCAACTGGATCGCTCTTGAGGCTTCACCAACCAGTCCCTTGGGAAAACCATGTTTCTTGCAGAACAGAATGCAGATGTTCTCCAACCAGAAGATAGACCTGCCACTGAATTCAGAACCCAACACCAGAATCCTTGAGACTCCGGGTAGACGCCCCTAACGATGTCGCCTCTCAGCTGAAAGTAGCTACAGAAGATGGACCTTCGGCCCCTAGACCTTGCCTGGACTCTCAATTATTTTTTTAATATTATCAGAAGCCTGGAATGATAGTGGGTGGAGTTATGATGTAATTGACAGAGGCATTGAGCCACCAATCAATCACATACCAGAGTGCTCTGTGTCCCACCCCTTCCCATTCTGCCCTGGGCCCAACCCCTGCCTGTTCCTGCCGTTAAAATGTGCCTCAGTGCGCTACATGATACCCTTTTCTCCCAGACTATTCTCCCAGGCAGTCTGGGAGGAGGTGTGGCTGGGTCCCTTCTTTTCCCCTACCCTTGGCCCCAGTCACAGGGTGCGGCTTCCTTGGCTCCATTCCCCCCGAGCTTGTGAACCCACCTGGAGACCCCCAATAAAGCCTAATTAATTCACTCACTTATTTGGACTCCCTGCTTGCAGTTTCTCTCACAGCAGCGTAGAACCTTACATACGTCACTAATCTGAGGGAAATGCAATACAAAACTACAATGACTTATTACCTCATACGATGGTTGTCAAAAATGACAAATGGTGACAAAAGTTGATAGGATGTAAGAAAAAAGGAAATCTCTGTATACTATTGTTGGGAATGTCAATTGGTGCAGCCCATAGGGAAAACATATGGAAGTTCCTAAAAAAATTAAAAATAGAACTGCCATATGATCCAACAATTCAATTCCATTTCTAAGTTTGTATCTAAAAGAAACACAATCAATATTTCCAAATGATATCTGCAGTTCCATATTCATGGAAGTATTATTCATAATAGCCAAGATATGGAAATCATCTAAGTGTTTGTGGACTCGTGAATAGATAAATAAATTGTGATAGATATACTCAATGCAATGTTATTTAGCCATGAAAAATTAAAGAAATCCTTCCCTTTGCAACAACATAAATAAAACTTTAGGGCATTTTACTGAGTGAAATAAGCCAAAGAAAGACAATTGCTTTATAGTATCACTTACATGTAGAATTTAAAATAAATAAAATAAAAATATAAATAAAGTTGAACCACAAAGACAAGAGAAGAAAGAGTCTAGAGCTGGAAGACGCTGAGGATGCCTTGCCATGCTAACTAGCAGTCAGCAGCTGTGCATTGCTGCAGGTTGCCTAGGACCAAACCAGAAAGGGTTGGACCTGCATTGCCACCATTTGTCCACCATCCACATATCATTGCTGACATGTACACATAAGGAACTGTTTGACATTGAAATTGGGACTCAGAATTGTTGGGCATTGAAGTTGGGACTCAAACATTTTTTATTCTTACATGTTTATTTCTAATCTGCAGAGGCAAGATTTTTTAAAGAAAAGAAACGGGGGAAAAGATACAGAGGCAAAGAAGCATTGAACACTGTCAAACTGCAGCGGGAAGGCAGGGGATCTTGGGAAGGGCTGCTCTAAGAGATCAACCAAAGGACTTGTATGCATGCATATAAGCATAACCAATGAGTACAAGACACTGGGGAGGTACAGTTGAGGGCATGTACTGGTGTATAGGGGAATCCGGGGGATGTCAATGGGGGGAAAAGGAGACATATGTACTACTATTTGTAATAGTTTAAACAATAAAAAATAAAAAAATAAAAAGTTGAACTTGTAGAAAGAATAGAATAGTGTTTCTCTAGGTCCTGGGGTTGGGAAGAGAAGAAGGCGATGTTGGTCAAAGGTTACAACTTTTATAAGATGAGTTCTTTTATAAATTACTAGATGATTATGTCCTGAAAAATCTTAATGTGTAGCATGATGACTACAGCTAGTAATACTGTATTATATACTTGAAATCTGTTGAGTAGATGCCATATATATAAGTATATTATATTTTTAATTACTATCAAAACTGCTGATATCTTTCATCAACCTTGTAGAAACCCTCTTTGATCTCACTTTCTTTTCCATACTTTATTATAGTCTTACTGTTTAGTTGACTTACTGTTCTTTCATATAATAAAACTAGAGGCCCGGTGCAAGAAATACATGCACAGGGGATGGGGTGAGGTGGGGTGGGGAAGGTGTCCTTCAGCCCAGCCTGCGCCCTCTCACAATCCAGGACCCCTCTGGTAGGGTCCCTAGGCCTGGCAGGTGATCAGGGCCTATTGGAGTTTTCCTTCCTCCACCAGCTGGCTCCGCCCATGCCATTGTCACTGCTTGCCATCTGTGTGGCACTGCCACTCCTCCTTCACCACTGGTTCTCTCCCTCTGTGAGTGATAGGCATGGGATGTGAATGCTTGGTTGGCTTGGGCCTCCCTCAAAAGGGCAATTGCTGGTCAGCCCCACCCATCTGCCCTAGCACAGCTGGTGGTCTGGGCCTCACTCTGTGGGGCCATCAATTGCCCTGTAGAGGATGGCCCCACTCACCCATTGCAGCACCACTGTTCAGGTAGCCTGGGCCTCCCTCTTTGAGGCAATTGATCACAGGGCTCTGCGATCAATTGCCATGCACAGGGAGGCCCTGCCCACCTGGCTGGGGCTCAGTGATCAATCGGCAGGCAAAGGGTGGGCTTCCCTCTGTGCGGGGATTGCAGGGTCATGGCAGACCCCCCCTTCCCCAACCTCTAACCAATCGCATTGCACCTGCCTTGGCTGGCCTGGCACCAGTGCATGTCATAGCATGGTCGTTTGGAAGGTTGTTTGGAAGGTCATTAATATGGTCGTTTTGATGTTTGATTGTTTGGTCAATTTGCATATTACACTTTTATTATCATAGATAATGTTATGACTCAGTAACTAATTATCTTCCAATTATTGACTTATTTATGTAGTCCAAAATTTTCAGCCCTGTTTTAAAAGTATTATAAGGCTAAGATTCTCAATTTGATATGCCACCTTAAATGTAAACTAGATTTGGGCTATTTTGTTTCTCTGGAAAACCACCCAAGAATGATTTAAGAGCAGCACTCCTGTGAAAGGCAGTGATATAATCTGAAACAGTTGACTCCTTGCCACCTCCAGAGTTCCTAATGAAAGTGTCAAAGGAATATACAAAATGAAAGATAATGATAATAACACCTGAAATTATGCTATAACTTAACAAATTAAAAATGTAGTTCTTTGAGTCCTGAAACCACAGTGTTCTTTCTCTAGAAAAGCAATATATTCTGTGGAAAAGCATTAGAGGAGATAGTTTCTTATAGTTGTCTATATAGGCAATTAAAAGGGGCGAGGATCAGAAGTTAGAGTTGGTAGAATATCTGTCAGGAAATGCACCTTTTGGACGTCTTGTTTCTGAAGTATTGAAGTTTACTAAAAACTTTGGGAGACTAGACTGTGTGTGTGTGTGTGTGTGTGTGTGTGTGTGTGTGTGTGTGTGTTGAGAGTTTTGTCAACATGGGAGAAGGTAGAAAGGTAGGTGTATAGCTGAGGGAACTTGTTTCACAATAGATTAGAAAATTCATTTTCTGAAGATATTACATCATTGCTACTCATGTCTGGGAAACTTGGCCCATTAATTCCTCTGACATCAAAATGGCTTTATGCAAAATGTGAAATAGGAGGGATAGTCCAAATATGAATCTACTTTAGATAGTCCAAGTTTCATAGACAGAATAGTAGTTTTTACAGCTTTTTCTTTTATGCAGGCTGCTTAATTTAATCTCTGTCTTTAATCTTGATGACTTAACTCCTCACTGGTGTCTGTTTCTACTGGTGGCCTTACCTCTTTTCTGCAGGACAAATAGATTTAGCTTCTGAAACAATAAATCATAGAATGCCACTCTTTCATTATATTCTGTAATGGATTCTTAGTTCACTTGGAATAGAATTGAAACTTAGCATGAATCACAGCGTGTCCTACATTCTCTGATACCCACATACCTCTCTAATATCACCTGGTTTTTATGCTCCAGGTCCTTAAAATTTCTTTTCCTTTTTAAAATATATTTTTACTGACTTCAGAGAGGAGAGGAGAGAGAGAAATATCAATGATGAGAGAATCCTATTCGGCTGTCTCCTGCACGTCCCCTACTGGGGATCAAGCACACAACACAACCGAGGAATGTACTCTTGACTGGAATCGAACTCAGGACCATTTAGACCAATGCTCTATCCACTGAGACAAGCCAGCCAGGGCATTAACATTTCTTTGTTCCTTGGAAAAATAGTTACTGACAGCTAGGAGCATTTGAACTTTCCCCTCTCTCTCTCCTTAGAATGCTTCACCTAGACTTAAAGTACATATATTGCTTTTTCTAGAGAAAGGATGGGGAGAGAGAGATCAATTTGTGTTGTTCACTTATTTTTGCATTCATTGGTTGATTCTTGTATGTACCCTGACCAGTGCATCCAACCCACAACATTGGCATATTTAGATGACTCTAACCAACTGAGTTACTTGGCCAGGGGACAAACTTTTTCCATGATAGGCCACTTTTCTATATTTTAATCTTAGATCTTAGATTACCTCCCCAAGATCTCTTTTTTCTTTCTCCTTACTAAAGTATATGCCCTCCCATTTCACATTTTCCATGAGGTCATTTTGATGTCAGAAGAGTTAATGGGCCAGATTTCCAAAACATGAATAGGAATGATGTGATATCTTCAGAAAATGAATTCTCTAAAACTCACATAGGAGGATGGGAGGTGGCAGAAGATTGTATTGGTGTGAATTACATTTCTTAGTTCCACATTCCTCTGCCTCGTAAGTGAATCCTGGAAAAGATATAGCTCTGGGTTCAGCAGAGCTAGGAGTAGGGCCAGTGTCCAGAATTCCCATTCCATATTGCATCTAAACCAATTAAGAGTCCATTAGTCTATGTGTGGAGTCTTGTATGGCCATGAGCCATGTTAGAGCAGGGGAGCATATCCCCTGACACGGGAGTCACAGGAGGCGTGTACCCTGGAATCAAAGAGAGGGTGGCTCCTTTTTCTAGTTTATATATTCAAGTTACTTGCATTTGCAGTGGCCATGCTTATCCTGGCCAATTACCTATTTCTGGAGGTGATTCCCACTCCACTCAGACCTTACTGGGCATGCATCTAAACTGCCTTTGACCAGTCCCTTCCCCCATCCATTAGCATGGAATATACTTGAAGAGGGTTAAATGCAGCTATTTGGCAAAGTTGTATAAATGGTATGCATATATTTAATCTTCCCCCTTCCTTTGCTGTTAAATAACCACCAGGTTATTACATCAGGATCAATTTTGCTTAATTCTACTCAATAAATTTTAACTTGTTTATCTACTATCTCTCTCAAATAGAACATGCATTTCATAAAAAGAAAGACTTATTTGTATATATCTATACTCTACAGCCTAGAATAGAATCTTAAATATAGTAAACACCGTGTAATCACTTATTAAATAAATTCTATTAAAATTAAAGGTAAACTCAATATTGAGTAAACCATAAAATTATTTAACTCACATTGAGAGTTAAATTAGTGGAATGTTTTCATCAATATCAATGTCTTATTGTGAGAGATTTTGCTAGTTATAATTTTTATTGATCATCACTGAATAACAAGTTGAAAATTATAATAATACAATCATGCCTATGAAAACTATATTTAAAAAAAACAGTACATGAAAATTGTAACTGTGGGTCATTATATGTGAAGAGATTAAAGTTATAGATATTTATTATCTTTTCAAATTATCATATTTTCCCAAATTCCAGTAAACATATAACACAATTAAGCAATAAATGCCACAAAAGTGCCTTTCTATATCTGTCATTCATTTCTCTTCTGTCACTGATTCCGTATTCAGAAAACCATCAAAATTGTTTATAAGAGTTAATAGAATAACAGGGATCTAAAACTTCTTAAGTCAGATAAAACTTAATATTGATTACTTTTAAAAGTTGTTTGACAGCCTTTATACATCAGACAGACTATAGATATAAATATAGACATGATCCAGACTCCCACAGAATTTCTAACAGGGATAGGAGACAGATATTAAACAAGTTATTAAGTAAGGATTATGGTAAGTAAAATAGAGTGGAGGTAAGGAAATATAGTATAAGAATTTAAACTATAGCTGGTTAAAAGCTAACAAAATTAAAAAAAGAATTTCGCATAATTATTCAGTTAATTGAAAGTTGTCTATTTACAGCCAATAGAGTGAAATGTCTATATATGCATCGGATCATCTACTATATAATTTTTAGAGATAAATCGAGGCTTAAGAGCTATTTTAATTTTTGAAAACAATACCTGGTTTGGAAGAACTGAAAATACTATATTACACTTTTTATTTGCCATAGGATTCCCCTTTATAAAAATTCTAACTTCCAATTGTTTAGCCCACTTTGGAGTTTTCCACTCATGTAGGGGTTAAATAAACACATTTAATTTGTAGGCACCTATAAAGATTACAATCTTTATCATATAGAAATGAAGTATTCTTTGACTATTTTCAATTTAAATCAGTCTTCTGAAGTTTTTTAAGATATGGCTAATCTCTCAACTAAACGCAATTTTATCAAATATCAGAGACAGCTATCAAAAATATCTATTAAAGGCTCTTAAACTATATATTTTCCAATAAACTCATTATTTTAAATATATCACTGTTTTCAGACATGACAGTCCTAGTCAGTCTCTTAGACCCTTTAAAATTGTGATGTCAGAAAGAAATTCAATGATGTAGGCAGACTTAAACCAGAAAAATAAACATAGAATTATATCAATCTTTTTCCTTTAATAATGGAATTGTAATAGTGTATCTTAAGATGCATTCTTTATTTTGGCAGTCATATCACATTATTGATTCCTAAATAACATAATATTTATGAATTGCCTTTGCCAAAGTCACCAGTAATTTTCATATTACTAAAACCAATGAGACATTTCCTTGTGCAATCACTGCTATGGGCTGAATTGTGTCCCTCTAAAAGACAGGTTAGAGTCTTAATTCCAATAATTGGGAATATGACCTTAAATAGAAATAGTCATTGCACATGTAATCAAGTTAAGTTAAGGTCATAGTGAATTAAGGTGGGCCCTAATCCAATTAGATTGGTGCTCTTATAAGAAGAGGAGTCAGAGACACACAAACAGAGAACATCATTTTGATGATGTAGGGAGGAAGAGATTGGAGTAATGTCTCTCCAAGTTCAGGAACACTCAGGACTGCCAGCAACACCAGAATCACAGAGCAGTATCAAACAAATCCACCCTAGAGACTTTAGAGATTGCATAGCCCTGCCTACACTTGGTTTTGGACCATTAGCCTCTCAAAATTTTAGATAACATATGTCTATTCTAAGGCACATAGTTTGTGGTAATTAATTATGTAAACCTTTGGAAACTAATATAGATCTTGGTACCAAGAAGTGAGGAGTTGTAACAATGCCTGAATGCATAGAAGTGGTGTTGGAATGGGATAATGGCCAGAGTCTAAAAAAATCTTGAAGTATATAATAGCAAATCCTACATTTCAGTGAAACCATTGTGGGTAAAAATATGAAAGCTAAGGGTTCATCTAGTGAGGTTTCAGATGAAAAATAGAAATGTGATTTTTGAAATGCCTTTTAAAAAGGCATTCTTTGCTATAAATTGAGAGAAAAGTTGGCTGAATTGTATTGTTGTTGGATGGAAACTAGAACTTGTAGGTGATGAATGTCGGTATTGAATCTAGGAGATTTGCAAGCAAAGTGTGGAAGGCACGACCTGGTTACTCTTTGTTGCTTATAGTAAAATGCAAGTGGAAAAAAACTAAGGAGAAAACTATAAAGTAGGAACTAGAACCAAAAGATTGGAAAAATTCTTAGCCTATCCATACTGCAAAAGAATGATAAAGCATGCTTTGGAGAGAACACCAAGCATGTGGCTGAACCAACTTGGCTGGAGAGATCAGACATGTGACTCATGGGTCCAATTTACCATCTCAGCCAAAACACCGCTAGCTTAGACTGAAGAGGGCGAGATGGGAGCTGATGAAGGGAGGTTGTTGGACTTCCGGGATTCATTAAGCTGAAAATGTCCAAGAGAATTATTTGCTCACAAACATGTGTCATCCTTCAAGGAAAGGGAAGAATAACACTTAGGGTGGCTCAGAGGCCAGTGGAACTACACCTTGATTTGGTACTACTAGGCTCCAGAACTGTGATTTTAAAACAAAATTCTGTTTTTCTAAAGTCACTCAGTGTGTGGTAATTTGTTGTAGCAATCCTAGGAAACTAATCTCTCAGCAGCTTTTAACAGTGCTTAATACCATTTCAAAAATCTCCTTTACCATGACTTTTATTATAACAAGGCTTTTAACTGGTCCCTCTACACCTGTTATTGCTCATTTCCAATGCATTTTCCATTTTGCAGCCAGAGCATTTCTTTAATTGCTCAACTAACAGCCAAGTGGTTGTGATTCTGGTCCCATGGAACTCCTCTGTTGCTATCTTTAAAGTGGTGATTCAAAGACCCAGGGTCCTTGCATCTTATGGTTCACCCATTCTCTGAAACTCTGTAGAGAGATGTATGGGTGGGGAATAAAGACTGATAATAAGGAATTATGCTTTGGAGATTTTTATAAGCTTGACTAGACTTGTTCATATGTGTCTCCTCACATACCTGTAATTAGAATCTAGTGACATCACCACTCCTACCTACTTTAAGGTCTGGAAAATAAAATCTAATTATGTGGGCCAGAGAAAGAAGATAAGGATTTTATGATACTGGGAGGTGTCTTGGCTATAGTCCACATTATTTTTGCATTAAATATGCATTTTTCTCATTCTCGCATAGTTAGGATACTCATTACTTCCCCAAGGGAGAAATACAAAATATTTCCAGTCACAATATCCAATTTAACGTACAGGTGAGCGATCATCCAGATGATGAACTATCCTGTCTATCAGATTCAGTTATGAATTCTCCAGGTAGAGAATCTATGCATAAAAAAGCAAATTATCCCCATTCTGAATGTACACTCTCATTATTATTCACTGAAGTGGGGACACAATAACACCAATAATAACTTGGAATAAAAAGAACATCCTGATAGACCTTATTAAGACTTCTTCCACTAAATAAAGACAACTATTTTAATTAGTTAATAATCTTCCTATCTGGGAGGAACCTCTCCAATTATGTCTGGATACTAGATTTATTTTTGGAAGGTTATTTCTTGCCCATTATTCTTTATAACTATAGCACTAATGTGTGTGGAAAAGCATCTTTCCTGAGTATGAAGAGATTTTGGTTGTTGTCTCCTAGTGGTTAAAATTTAGGATTTCATTTCAAGGGTTGAATCAAAAAAATTAAGTACAGGCTCGTGAATTCTTTGGCAATATAATTATCTTAACAATTTAGTTGGTCTCTAACTTCTTTCTTTCTTTCTATTCAGATCCAGATACCAGTAACTATGTTCTAGGTATTTCTAGACATAATTCCCAGGCCATATTTACTTTTTTGCTTCAATTCTTACTTGACATTTTCTCTCAAATTAATGCTGGCTATCTTGAGGATGCCTGAGACAATTTGCTTTGTCCTAAAGGCATAACCCTCACTATAATAATTGCCATTTGGTTTTGCCAATTTGTTTAAAGAATAGTCTTCTTGCTAGAACTCTGTCACTGTGGTGTCTCTGTTTTGTTCTTTATTAGAAGAACTTTGAAACAATTAGCTTGTCTAACACTTTGAAGCCCATCATTTTTGGATATTTTTTATTCTCTTTTACCTATGCCTGAACACAGCCAATTCTTGACTAAATTCATCTCTTTTTTTGTAATTCTTTTGTCAATGTAGAAGATAGTATTCAGTACACAGTGTATTTCTAACTGCTTCAAACTACTTTCCATGGAGCTACAGACTTAGTAAGCATGTGATTCCGCCATCATATTTAGTGCAGGTAACTCTTTCACCACCTGTTATTCCATTGAATAGCAGAATTCTTCATTCGTTTAACCTCCTATATTTAATGTCTTATTCTCTTATCCCAAATGACTAAACAAATGCTATGTATATTACATTTTGTTCTATTTCTACACTGTGCAAGCCCCTTAACCATTTCTTTCTTTTTTTTTCATTTCTTATACCAAATAGTATATCACTCAGAATCCAGTTGGGAAAACAAAATGGATTTAATTTAGGGATTTATGCAATTGAACAGCTCTCAGTGAAATTAAAGTTAGGGAAGACTGTACATAAGTCAAAAGTTTACTAAATTGTAGGGGAATCAAGAAGTTGCAGGAAGCATAGGAAACTTTCAGCAATGATCATTGTTACCCTCAACATCAAAATGGGTCCATGGATGGGAAATCCACAAGGCCATTAGGAAATCTGACTTCTGACAGAATCCACATGTCTGCCAGAAAGAAAAATAATAATAGTTTCTGTTTTTTTTCCCACCTTTTAAAACGTAAACAATTGCTACTCAGTGGTGGACTTGATCTAGAGATATTTGCTTTAAGAATCCTTGAAAATATAATGTTCAGCTTTTCAGCACCTAAAATTAAAGAAAAAAAAGAATGGAAGGGGAAATGGTGCTAAATTGTCACCTGTCACCAGTCACCATTTCAGCTGCCAATGCATTTTGAAATATTACACCTGTGCTCTGGATCCTTTGAGATCTGGCTCTGCCAACTTGTCACACTGGCTTTGTCCCTCAGTAGATAAGACTCAGCCTGTCTGGATTTCTTCCCTGAAGAAGCCATGCTCTGCTACAAATGCAGATTTTTTGCATTGATTGTTTTCTTCCTGAAACATTTTACCTTATTCACTCTCTTATTTCCCAGCAAACTCATACTCACTCTTTAGATCTTGCATTAAATTTGTTCTTTAGCCTGTTTTTACCCCTTGATATAACTGAAGTAGTGTCATTATATGTTTTTCCTGCACCATTCTCTTTAAATGTAATAATTCTTAACATCTATCACACTCAGTGAGTTATTTTTCATATTCCCTTCCTCGATTTAATCTCCATAAACTAATGGACCATACTTATCTTATTTACTACTATTTTCCCAGCAATATTCTCTTGTGTGTTAACCTACTTCAAATTTATTTAATTCTATCTAACGTAAGAATATTATGTGTGTGTGTGTATATATATATATATATATATATATATATATATACACATACATATACATATATATATGTATACATTATATATACATTTTTTACAGAGAGGAAGGGAGAGGGATAGAGAGTCAGAAACATCAATGAGAGAGATTAGAAACATCAATCAGCTGCCTCCTGCACAATCCCTACTGGTAGGTGCCCCAAACTACGGTACATGCCCTTGATCGGAATCGAACCTGGGACCCCTCTTGAATCCAAAGCCTGAAGCTCTATCCACTGACACAAACCAGTCAGGGCTTGTAAAAAATATTTTTAAATGACTTGTTTGCATTCCTTTTATTTTTCAAAAGGAGAAAATAAAACTAGCATGACTTTTGAGAAATGATTGTTTCTTAAAAAATCATATGTGAAGAATAAGTATTGCATTTTGGTAGATGTTCTTCAGCAAAGACATGGACAATCGAGTCAAGTCAAATATCACTTATTGAATGTGTCCTACTGTGAGCTATCTCTATTTGCTACTGTAGAAAAGGCAAATATGAACAAAAAAACAATCTTTCTTTAAGGAATTCAAATTTAGTTCATGAATGCATGAAAGTAGGATACAACTGAAAAGCACACAAAAATAATTGCAACATTGAAAAACCTTATGCTATACAGCTACCATTTAGAAATAATTTTGTAAAAGACTGTCAAATGCATTATATTGGGATTTATATGATTTGTATGGACCTTCTATTTTTTATGAATAAGAATATATATATATATAGTATAACTGTTAATGAAAGTGTAAGGGCCCACCTTTAATTAACAAGTGTTAGAAATTCAGAGCCTTTAAATTGACAGCAGGGCAATTATTGCCAAAGGTACATTTGAGACATCCAATATTTGAATGAGACTGTCTTTTGGACAAGTTAATTATCTCTCCCTCCAGCTTTGCTAGGCTTTATCTGTTTCAAGGTAGGTTTTCAGGACACAGTATATGTGGAGATTATTATTTCAGGGTCCAGCAGAAAGGTCTTTATTGAATTACAACTGATGTTAAACCTGCAGCTTTTATAGCTGAACAATGTCCATGATTTTTATTTATATAAAAAAAGGTGTGAGAACACCATCCATTATCTCCTTCAATGTCCCTAAACATAAGAAACCACATGTTAAAATCTTCCTTCAATCTTGAGCCAAGAAAATGTTTGTATCTGAAGACAACCTTGGGAGAACCACCTTTTTCCTTTTTGCCTTGGCTGCCAAGATGAACAGACATAAATTCAGTGTTTATTTGCAATAATTGACTCATCACGTGTGCCTGATTATGGCAATTCTTCTGTTCCTTTAAAGTGCTGTTTTGTTTTGTTTTCTTGGTTCTGGAAGGAATGTTTAACAGAATTGCTTTGCACTATATTAAACTGATTAAAATTCTTTAAAAAAACAAAACAAAGCAAAAACACCAAAACAAAACAAAGCACTAAAGAGAAATACTAAATAATTAAGTAAAATGATAATTGCATAAACATGCTATCTAATGTAAAATGGATTAGTTATCAGTAAAAACTTACTTTAGTTTTTATGGTACAAAGGCAGCTACTTCATTTTACATATTTCTTTCATAGAAATTTTACTGTGTCAGGCAGGGACCCATCTGCAGAGGATTATAAGATTTAGACCACCTAAAATGAACCCATATTAATGAATTTAGAACCTCATAAGAATTTTATTTTACATTGCAAAATGTAATCAATTAAAAACTTGATTATTTAAGAAATAATTATTAAGAAATATGAGAATCTGAAACTTATTTTTTTTAAATTAATGAATGTTTTCAAAAATGGTAAAAAAATACTTTGAGATTGATATAATGTGCCAAACTATATTATTTATAAAAATTGCTTTAATATAAAATGTAAGATGGCATATATAAAACATTCCAGTTGGTGTTTTGTTTGTTGGCTCTGGGATAGTAGCACAGAGTGTGCCAAGCCAACCTAATAAATGATCTTCTGGTCTTCCTTGAAGTAGTAGAACTAACAAGAGATAAGTTTGCTTATGCCCTATTAAATTGAATGCCTATTCAATTTGATTTATGTTAATTCACATAAAAATAAAAATGTATGTTTTGCTTATTCAAGAAAATAAAATGTTTATCAAGTATTGTTGTTTAGAGCTAAAGCTGTAAACTGCCTGCCATCCCACTCAGAAGTAGAATTCCTTTACAATTTTAAATATTTTTTTTGCAGGATAAAAACGTTTTACTTTAGCAGGTTACATTCATCTAGCACTTGAATATACCATTTAAATATATTTTACATCTTCCTTTGTGCTGAGAAATCAGCTTTATTGTTGCTGTTTTTTTTTAAAAAAGGTAATGTGTAGAATTTTCCTAGGACTAGGAGGAAAGCAAAACAGGAAAAGCAGCAGAGAGCTACAAGGAGCAATATGGAAAGTGAAATTTGAGATTGCACAGAAGGGAGATGAGTTCTAACTTGAACTCATTTTCTATAGGTGTTTTTCACCGGGAGCCTTTGTTGGATTTGGGTGCATACAAGTGGCGGAGGATGTGATAGTGTCCTGTTCAGGAGCCATACTTGAGCTCTGAGAAACCAGCAGGGCACTTGCAGGCATCACAGAGGTAGAGTAATGATATTGGAGACTTGAGAAGCCCCAATCAAAGGCTAATTTTCCACTTAAGCATATTTGGAATCAGAAACTGCATGGAATGGAACTCTAAAACAAACAAACAAAAAAGGGTTAATTTTTCTCTTTTAAAAAAATTAGAGCAAAGTATGGCAATCTTGTGGGAAGGTAGTGATTAGCATTCAACATCCACCTGAAGACATTGTGAATGAAAGTTTCTTATTTTAAAATACTGGAAGGGTTCACCCCAGGAACAAGTGTAAATCACATGTAGACTGACTATTACCTGAATGGGAAACTTTTTCAGCTCAGTGCACCATTGTATCAAACTTGAGACATCTCTAAAAGAAGAAAACAACATTTGAATTAACCATTTTAATACAATGTCCAGAATTTAGTCACTGAGTATGAAAATGAAGAGAGAGAGAGAGAGAAAGAGAGAGAAAGGGAGATCCTGAAAGTAGAAAAACATTGGTGTAAGTTAAACAGATAGTGAAGTTTTCAGATTAACATTATAAATAATTGTAAATATATTCCATAAAATATAAGGAAACATAGAAAATGATAGTTGAAAATGAAGATATTATAATCTATATATAAAAGGCTAATATGCTAAGTGTCTCTCCCTCCATCGAACCAGTTGCTATGATGCACACTGACCATCAGGAGGAAGATGCTCAATGCAAGAGCTGCCAAATTGCAGTGACTTGGCAGGGGTGGTTCTCGGGTGACACACCCTGAAACCAGAGATGGGGGAACCCATTTCCTCATGGGGCTGCATGATTCCACAGACATCTTTTGAGCCAGGGCACTACCCCACATGCAGCTGTCTGGGAAGGGACTAGGGGAGGTTGGCTCCAGGCATGTCTATCCCATCTTGCCCAGTCCTGCCCTGCCCACCACCTTCTAGTTAATTTCCTTTCAATGTGCATGAATCAGTGAGTCAGTTCACTAGTATAATTATAAACTGCCAAATAGAATATATATATATTTTTTTAATAAAAAATAAAATTATATATATATATATATATATATATATATATATATATATATATATAACAATGTCTGAAATTAAGAACTTCCTAGATGACTTTGAGAGAAAATTAGGATATTTCAAACTAATAAATGACATGTACTCATATTTTGAAAAAGCTCAGAAAATTTGTAAATACACAATTTACAATACATAAAATACAGAGAAAGCAAAGTTTATTTGGCATAACATTAGTCAAATTGCTTAAATGAGAAAATCTTAAAAACAGCTTATTCAAAAGTTGAATAGTATGATTGAGAGCTAAATACAAAACGTGCAGAAATTGAAAGAAAATGGAACATCATGGAAAAAGTAGTGGAAGCTTGATTTCTATATGCATTGAAAATATCCTCCAAAGATGAAAGCAAAAAAAAAAAATGTAATTTTTAGACTAGGCAAATTTTAGCTAATTTCTCATTAGCAGGCCTGCAAAAATGAAATTAGAAATGGAAAAATATACAAATAATTATATTTTGATGGAAAAATATGTTAAGATGTAACATAATTATTAGAACATTTAAATGTGAAAATGTATTTAACTGCAAATTTTAGCCTGTGTTAATATAATGTGGTTTAAGCTATTTGTTTCCTTAGATGTAGAAGTTAAAGAAGAAAGTAAATTTCTTTTATTCATACTGTAAATATAAAAAGAGATCACATATAAGTCAAATACATTATTCATAATGAGAAGTGAAACATTTATTTATTGAAAGCTGCTTTTTGTGAACCTCACATAGCATTCTGTTTTGTTTTGTGTTTTTTTAATTTTTATTTTTGATCCACAAAAATTTACTCCTGAACTTTAAAGTTTAAAATTGAAATTATGCCTGGCACAAAGTGAATAAATAGTAAATGTTTTTGATAGTATTCTTTAAAGATGCAAATGTGAAATATCCATAGTGAAATTCTAATTAATATCATATTTTGAGTTCAAATTGAAAATGCACAGATATCAAAAAGTGTATAGAGGCATCAGTTTGCCTCGGAAAATGAATTGAAAATCAACTAGGGCTCAGCTGAAGTGGCATTTGGCATCACCCGCAAGCTGAATGTAATATAATTATTATCAGTATTTATCCTGGAAAACAGTTAATCCATTGCTTAAATGTATTTGGAATCAAGTCAAAGAAAATGTCAGATAGAAAGAAGTTCTCTGGTGATTTGCAGTCTCTGTAAGTAATTCATGCTTGTAAACCCAGCTGCATGATTGCCTCCATTTAATCCATCTTTTTTATTTTTAAAAAGCCACCATTTATCTTAAAAAATAAAATAAGCCTGTATTTCAAAGATGGAAAAGTGTATCTTAGTGTAGAGGTACATAATGCAGTGATGCTGATAACAAGAAGGAATAAAGAATGCCAAAGACATTTAGACCCTGGCTCTTATGCGATACATTCATGTTCCTTTCACTGACTTTCCATAAATGAACACAAAAGAAATAGCACACTCCAAAAGGCAAGGGAAGAATACAGCATGAAGGCTGATTTTGTGAGAAAAGTACAAGAAGGATGAGTGGTGCTGGACCAAAGACAGGAGAGCCATGAGCTGGCACGAGAGAGCAGCCCAAAATGAGCATAAATGGAAGGAGCAGTGTGCCTTTGGCACTAGCAAGTAGTTTCAGATGCTGTATTTGGTACTTAGGTTATGTTCAGTTAGCTGTTTGTAGGTTTTCAAAATTAGGAGAACATGCAAAGTTCCCTCAGGATGAATGTGAGAGGTGAGAAACAGATTTCCAGGCTTCCATCCACATTCTTCTTTAAAATTCACTGCACACAAATGATAAGGAAAAGGCAGCCTGAAATGTATTGCAGGGTACAAAAGAACCATGTGGCACGGTTATGTTTGCCAGGGCCTCAGAACTATGTTCTTCTACAAACTCTCCCTTCACTGACACAATCTGATACAGACATGAATCATTTTCCACAGTGTTGTCTGTGGGAGAATCAAGTCTTACTTCTCACATTTTGAAAATCTACATTTATAATCAGGGTCATTTCTTAAAGCTGTGTTAGGTGTACATTTCTCCCTCAAAGGTCATTCCATTTTTTCTTTTGTTTCCTTTTATATAAAAGTAAGAAAAGATAGTTCAAAATGCAAGAAATACTAAAGCAGAAGATCTGACTGGGTGCTAGGCAAAAAGGATGGTGTTAATACCTTGCTAAAAGCTCAATGTACACATGTAATAACATAATAGAAACAACTGACTTTTATTGAGTACTGACTCTATGCCAAAAATGACTTTAAGTATCAGACATACTAACTCATTTGATTCTCAAACCGTATTCTGAGATGGGTATCATTATTGCTTCTACCTTATAGAAGAACAAATTGACACACAATGCTGTTAAGTAATTTGTCCAGATATACATTCCTAATAAATGGCAGAGCCAGAATTCAATCCCAGGCTCTCTGCACTTCCCACGGGTAGCATGCTTTCTCTGACCTCTGAGGCTTGAACAGGAAACAGCCCTCCAAGAACAGGAAGCAGGCTTGCTCCGTTACATAAGTTCATTGCACCTTATTATTTCACTCCTTCTTCTTTGTCTACCCAGTAGGATGTAATTCGTAACAAAACATAATACTTTACATGTATCTGTTTCTCACTGTATTCCCATCATCAAAATAATGCTTGGCCAAGACTTGGAGCTTAATAACTGTCCAGTGAATGATGGGCACTTATAGAAACTATCTGCTGTACACTCTATTTAATGTTAGGTCCTTTCTAATGGTCTCAATGAGTGATGCTAAAGACATGAATACATGAGTCAGAACTCAATTGAGTGGTATGGTCACTTACAAATGTGATGTAAATGGAAGTGAACCAAAGCCACAAATTATAATTCCTGTTTCTTCTTGGTGATGCTTAAAGTTTTACCATTAGATTAATTTCTTGAAGTTAGAGAATGTTTCTGAGGATAATTCAATTAGGGGAACTGGATCAACCTTTCAACATTCAGTGCTTCATCTTTGGATTCGTTCTCGCTCCACCCCTCCTGTCCCACCAGCTTGCTTCTAAATCGAGAGCTGGAGAACCCGTTCTGTGTTCAATCAAAACGTGTCACCTCAATATGTAAAGTTACAACTCTGTTTAATGCTTTATAAAGATTATTTAAGCATGAATTAAATGCTTTCTCATGGCTCACCTATTGTGGGTAATATACTCTTGCAGAAGTGAGCAGGTTTATGAAATGAGAGGTATGATCCTAGTGTTTTCAAGGCTGAAGGGTCCAGAATGATACATGTCTCAAGACACTGATCAACAGAGGAAAAGGTAATGCAACATCAGACATTGCTTTTACATAGTGAATACGTGTATTGAAGGTATCAAATTCAAACACAGATATTGGAAAAACAAACAAACAAACAAACAATAAATAAATAAAAATAAAAACTTAACTAAAACTCCTTACCACTTGTGATAGATAGATTCAAATTTGGGAGAAATTCCTTGGTAATTTGGAGTTTGTATTTTTCTATCTATAATTACTTTGTAATGACTTAATCTACAGTTCATGAGCTATGAGATCTGGATAAATAATGTTTATAAATATAGATCATTCAGGGCTACTATAATTCCAGAATAAAATAGAGTTATCTAAAATGCAAGAATTATTGTAGGGACAACAAGTGTGAAACACACACAAATGATCATCAGAGTGCCAGGACCTCTGTAGTGTGGAGAAGATGGTTGGGAGCCTGCCCAGAAAGATGAGGAAGAGGGACCTCCCTGTGCCCCTCCACAGATGGCTCTGGTCAGTAGACTCCTGGCAATCTTTTGATTTGCAAAACTGTACCTCGTTGAAGTGACCAAAATATGAAATGCAAGATTCTGATAGGAGGAACTTCACTGCAGCTCCTGCTCAGCCTTTTCGTAGGAGCCCATCCACTGTGTGTGTCTCTGCCTGCAAACTGGAGTGCTGCACTCACTGATGAGCACACATCTCTGTGCATCTCTATACTTCCAGCAAGAATTAGCAAACCCAAAGCCCTCTGCTTTGTAGTCCATCCTGATCTGGAGACTATTTATCATGTCAGTCTCTCCTGTATTAGTCTACTAAGGCTACTGTAACAAAATACCACAGACTGGGTGGCTGAAGCAACAGATACTTATTTCTCACAGCTCCTGGAAGCTGGTAATCCAAGATCAAGCTGTCTGCAGATTTGACATTTCTCAAGGTCTGCCCTCTGGCCTTGTATTGGCTGCTTCCTCCCTGTGTCCTCACCATGATCTTTTCCATGAAACTGTGAAGTCCTGGTATCTCTTCCTCTTCTTATGAGAATACCATTCCTATTGTATTATGGCCCCACCCTATTACTTCATTTAACTTACTTACAAGATAGTCAAATGTGAAGTTTAGGGCTTCAGTAGAATAATTTGGGGGTACACAGACCAGTTCATGACATTTTAGTACTTCCATTACTTTTAAAATATTTTTAATTACATGCACCTTACACCTTAGGATTAGAACTTCACAGAACTCTTGACTCTTGACATAAAGAATTTTTTTTCCTCCTATGAATATGACTTCCACTCTATATGTTCTTATTTCTTTGTTGTTTTATTGTCTCATTTCAATTATTTGAAGGTGATTTTTCTCCTTTAGTATTGTGAAATACATATCCAGGGCATAATTAATTTTACAGGAATAGCAAATTATCCAGAGAAGTCATTGTATTTTTTACATCAGGCCATTTCTATATTAATGTGGTAACCTTTCACTTAGCAGAATCCTCAGAAAGCCTGTTGACCTCCAGGGCATTCGTGTAAGTGTTTACAAACATAGAAGATCTTGCCTTGTGTGTAGATAAGATTGGTTACTAAAAATGTCCTGAAATTTTAGGATGCATTTTACATAGATAAGGGAAATATTCTTACAAGTTTTTAAAAAATATATCACAAATGTATCAAATTAATAGTTCACAAAGAAACATTCACACACATTTTTGACCCTTGTATTTTGTTTTGTGTTGTTTTAATTGACATGAAAGATGCTCTGGGGCAAGAATAATCCTTGAATTTTGGACAAGGACACATTTTACCATGATAATCACTAGTTTCTACTAGCTCTATCATAAAATTCTTAGCCTTTAGAGACATGCAGTGTTTGCATTCTCTGATTTAAAAGACAGGCGGTCTGTGGTATAGAAATATTTATAGAGCATCAGTTTTATTTTATTACTAGAAATACAGAAACATCAAGGTGGATGATTGGAGACAAGTAACTTGACAAAAATAATTTTTAGATGTTTATCATTTTTTCTTATATGGATGAATAGAAATTACTAGAGGCCAGTGCACAAAATTCATACATAGAGGAGGGGGGACATGTCCCTCAGCCCAGTCTGCACCCTCTCTAATCTGAAACCCCTCAAGAGATGTCCAACTGCCCACTGGGATCAGACTTACATGGGCAGTCAGACATCCATGTCACAATCCCAACTGCTTACCTGCGTGCCTTCCTGATTGCCTCTAATCACTTCTGCCTGCCAGCCTGATCACCCCCTGCCAGCCTGATTGATGCCTAACTGCTCCCCTGCCAGCCTGGTTGCCCCTAACTGCCCTTCTCTGCAGGCCTGTGTCCCTCCCAACTTCCTTTCCCTGCAGGCTGGGCACCCCCAACTTCCCTTCTCTGCTAGCCTGGTCACCTCTAACTGCCATCCACGGCAGACTTGATCACCCCCAACTACCATCTTTTGCAGACCTGGTCCCTCCCAGGTGCCCTCTCCTGCTGGCCATCTTATGGTGGCCATCTTGTGTCCATATGAGGGCAGGATCTTTGACCAAATGGGGGCAGTCATCTTGTGTGTTGGAGTGATGGTCAATTTGTATATTATGCTTTTACTAGATAGGATAGAGGCCTGGTACATGGGTGGGGCTCAGCTGGTTTGCCCTGAAGAGTGTCCTGGATCAGGGTGGGGGTTCCCTTGGGCCATGCACCAGCCTGGGCGAGGGGCCTGTGGTGGTTTGCAGGCTGGCCATGCCCCCCAGGGACCTAAGCAGAGTCCCTGGTATCTGGGACTTATTTAACTTCTACAATTGAAACTTTGTATCCTGGAGTGGAGTCAATCCTTCTGCTCCCTCCTTGGTGGCAGCCATTTCTGTTGCAATTTATGTATCTTCTATAAAACTTTGTAGCCTGCAGTGGAGGCCTGAGTGGCAAGGGCAGGTGGAAAGATTGGCTTCCTCCATTGCCAGGGAAACCCAAGCTTTCCTCCTAATCTCTGTGGCTGGCAGCCATCTTGGTTGGTTTATTTGCATATTTGCTCCTGATTGGCTGGTGGGCATCGGTGGTGGGTGTGGCATATAGGTGTAGCAGAGGTATGGTCAATTTGCACATCACTCTTTTATTAGCTAGTATTATTTGCACATTTTAAATACTTGTATCTAAAATCATAAGCTTATAAGAATTAGCCAGCATGATGCATTTTTAAAAATAATAATTTCATTGTCAACAATCTGATTTTAGACTTTTTAATTCAGATGTTTTATTAAAAATCAGAAAAAAAGTCAAATTGTCTGCATTCCCACAACCAGGATAACAAAGTATTGATATACAATGCCTCTGCTAGTTCCTATGGTTTTATCACCTCTCAGTTCCTCGTCTCTTTTATTTATGTGAAGTTCCTGGTCCCCATAGCTTTTGCATTTGTGACTACTACTTTATGTTCCTTCTTAATTTGGTGACAAATGAAAAATCTCAAATAAAACCAGTGTAAGCAAAATAAATATAGTTTATTGGCTCATATAACTGAAAAGTCCAAGGAGGAAGTTATTTGAAGGAACACCAGAGTGCAGAGACTCTAATAGTTTTGTAATGGCTTTGACATCCTTTTCTCTTCATTAGACTCTGCTTTCCTCTTTGGCTTCATTCCCAGTTTAAACAATATTTAAAGTAAATTATTTGCACAGCTAGAAATTTCAGAGGCAAGAGAGCATCTCTAGCAAATATCTTCAACAAATCTCAGGAATAACTTGCATTGGCTTAGATGAAGTCATAATTTGCTTTCTGAATAAACAGTATGGCCAGTGTTTGGAGTTTTCCAGTTAGGCTTTGGTCTATGTGCCAAGCCCTAGATTTCATACATCCCTGGAAAAACATGCACTGATTGGAGGCTGTTCATGAAGAGATTCAGATCAGACAAAACAAATAGAAGATAGTCATTTATCTTTTACTGCTTAACATTCCCATTTTCTCCTCAAAGAAGACAGTTTTAAAGTATCTTTTCTTAACATGGTACAACTATACCATGGAACATTTCAAATTCTCCCTAGTGTGGGGTTACCTAATATCTGATACATGTATTTTGTACAGTGTTTAGTCTAAGGCACCTGGTTAATTAATAAGGCTTTCATTTACTTATGATTAGAATTGACTTCTTATGATCTAGAACCCACTATCATCATACTTAATGTACTGTTGCAGTAAGCAAGTACAATATGCTTAATAAAGTCTCATTTGGACAGGGCAGATGGAAAATGTACAGTATGTTTCCATACCAAGTACAATGTCCTTTTGGACACATGGCCAAGACTCCATGCTTTGCTGTGTAGAGTTCCTGGTTCAACCAGTCTTCCTATTCCTGTTTCTGTTCTTTTGAAAGCTTTCAGGTTTCCACTTTTCTACAATATCACATTTTGAGAAAGAAATTTGAAAAACCAACTTCTGGTGAATGCCATGACTTAGCATATTCTTCCCATTGGTACAGATTTAGTTCACAGTGCCAGAGAATGGCATCCTCTCTAATAAAGAGGGAATATGCTAATTGAGCCTCATGCAGTTGCAAAGATGGTGGTGCCCACAGCCAATAACAAGGGAATATGCTAACTGACTGCCCCACTCTCAAATATGGCAGTGCTCACAGCTAATAAAGAAAGAATATGATAATTGGCTGCCATGCCCTCAAAGATGGTGGCACCCACAGCCAATAAGGAAGGAATATGCTAATTGACTGTCATGCCCTCAAAGATGGTGGCACAAGATGGTGGCGCCAAGTCCCCTCAGCCCTGTAGGGACAGCAGGTGCACAGAAAGACCGGGCCTTGCTATGTGCCTGTCTTTGGAATCCCCCAGTCCCCTCAGCTCCTCAGTCACCCAGGGCAGGCCCGAGGTGAAGGCAAGCATCAGATGGTGGCTACCCAGCTTCCCAGAACTGCCTGAGGCTCAAGTAACCAGGGCTGGCTGAGGCTTGTGCAACCAGCAGTGGCAGCACCAGAGGTATGATAGGGGCATCACCTTTCCCTGATTATTGGTCCCCTCTCCTGCATGAGGGCTCCCGGAGTGTGAGAGGGGGCAGACTAGGCTGAGGACCTCCCCTCCAGTGCATGAATTTTCATGCATTGGGCCTCTAGTTAGAAGATAAATAATCACAGGATTTTGTTTCCCAAACTTAGAAATTTATCAGGCAATGATACTAATTTCATTTCAATCTTTGTTGGCTTCTTATCAATTTGCATTCAATCCATTCTAAAGACATGGATCTAGAGTTGCAATTTTCAACCTCTTTCATCTCATGATACACATAAACTAATTACAAATTAAGTGGCATATATATATATATATATATATATATATATATATATAAAATCTTTTGCCAATCTGACAAAAATAGATATAATTTTGAACCATTCACACTGGATGGTTATTGTTGTGTTGTCTGTTGTCATTATTTTATTTGAAAATGGGAAAAATGGGAAAAGAGGTCAGTGCCTCTGATTAAATAGGTATTGCATGTTTTAAAAATTACTACAACACAGTGGTTAAAAATCTCTGATCTAGAACTTTTAATGCTTATCCCAGCCCAGGTGTTTGTCTTTTGACAACAGCTCTTGAAAATGTTTTCCTTGTATCTCTTGCTTTTTAGCATAATGGCTTCTCTCTGGAACTCCACCTCTAAAACAATAAGGTTAAGGTATCCCTGTTTTAAACTGTGGAATCTCAGAGGTAAGGCAGGATTGGTAGGTAGAAAGAGATCAACCAAAGAAATTGTATACATGTATGTATAACCCATGGACACAAACAATAGAGTGGTGAAGGACAGGAGAACAGATCGGGGTGGGCTGGAAGAGTTTAATGGGGGAGAAAAGGGACATATGCAATACTTTCAACAATAAAGATAAAATAAAATAAATAAAATTTGAGTAATAGAGTTACTTGGGAGATGTAGAATGGAATTGTAAATTCATAGAGAATAAAAGACTGAAATTTTTCCAAATCTTAGCTATTGTAAATTGTGCTGCTATGAACATAGGGATGCTTGTATCCTCTCTGATTGATGTTTCTGTTTTCTTGAGATATATTCCTAGAAGTTGGATTACTGGGTCAAATGGGAGTTTCATTTTTAACTTTCTGAGGAAACTGTATACTGTTTCCCACAGTCTGCATTCCCACCTGCAGTGCAAGAGGATTCCTTTTTCTTCACATTCTCCCCAGCACTTGTTGTTTGTTGATTTGTTGATGATAGCCATTCAGACAGGTGTGGGATGATACCTCACTGTTGTTTTGATTTGTGTCTCTCAGATGATTAGTGACTTTGAGCATGTTTTCATATGTCTCTTGGCCTTCTGTATGCCCTCTTTCGAAAAGTCTATATAGGCCTAAGTGCCCATCAGCAGATGAGTGTATTAAAAAACTGTGGTACATCTACACAATGGAATACTATGTTGCTGTAAAAACGAAGGAACTCCTATCATTTGCAACAGCATGAATGGAGCTGGAGAGCATTATGCTAAGCTAAATAAGCATGTCAGAGAAAGATAAATATCATATGATCTCGCTAATTCATGGAATATAATGTACAACATGAACTAATGGAAAAAATAGATCCAGAGACACAGAAACACTGAACAGACTGTCAAACCTTAGAGGGAAGGCAAGGAAAGGTGAGTGTGGGAAAGAGCAACCAAAAGACTTACATGCATGCATATTAGCATAACCAATGGACAAAGCCACTGGGGCTATTCCTGGGGGAGGGGGATGGAAATGGTTGGGGAGGGATCAATGGGGGGAAAAAGGAGACTTGGGTAATACTTTAAACAATAAAAATAAAAGAATGGAAAATTTTGTAAAGTGCTGCTTTTTTTCGTTTTTAAAAGTGTGGACTTAATTTTTACTATTTGTAGGTAGTTTATATAAATCAGAAGAAGTACAATGCAGAAGATGCTTGGAATATATCTATATCCATGCCTTAGTTTCCTATAGGATATTATCTCCTGTTTTTTGTTTTTTCTTTCTAGCTTTCTTCCTTTAGGGTGGAGCATAGGATGTGCAATGCGGATTTTTCAGCACTAAAATGTAGATGATTCCCTTATAATCAAGTATTTTATAATGTTGAACACTGGAAAAAATAATCTCTAAACCAGGCTGTTTCTCTCTCTCTCTCTCTCTCTCTCTCTCTCTCTCTCTCTCTCTCTCTCTCTCTCTCTCTCTCTCTCTTTCTCTCTCTCTCTCTCCAGTGTTCTGCTCAGGTCAGATTATCTCTTTTTTTTCTAATCTCTTTTTTGATTAAGTTATTAGATATATGTCCTTATTCTCCCATTACCCCCAACCCCCCAATTCATGTCCTCACCCCCCTGTTGTCTGTGTCCACATCTCTTATTTGTAGGCATTTACTGAATTCATACATAATAATTTGCCAACTGCTTTACATGACTTTATTTTTATATTGAGTCTCCTAAATTCCTGCTTAAATAAACACATGGCTTGAGTCTCATTACCCAACAATTTACCACGTGATAAAGTTTGGCCCTTATAACCTGAGGTATATAATTTTATATTTTAAAATATTTCATTAGCAAAACCCCAATTCTTCAATGTCTCTGTACCATATATTATTTTTCCTACTTGACTATTTTTTCCAACTTTAACAAATTTGAAAGCTGAGATTCATTGTGCACTCAATGTTTAATTGATAATTTTTATTTGTTTCTTTCCTAGTTGGCATTACAAGTGATGGCAATTTAAAATTTAACAGTACTTTAGCAATCAACATTGTCTAGCAAATGACAGCAACCAACTTGAGTAGGGTATGTATTGTCAACATACTAAAAATCATGGGGAAAGCATTTGTTTTCAGAATTAAATAATATCACTGGGAATCTTTCAAGTTTTAGTTTTCAGCTCTGTTTTCTTCTGGGTTGGTTTCATCGTCAATCAAGTGTTCTTCATTTGCAGCAAAATGTCTATCCTTTGTCTTTATAAACTAACTTTAAAGAAATGCTTCTCATTGCTATGGCTTGGGTCATGGACCCCTCATTGTGTCCCTTCAGCATGTAAAATTAAATGGGATATACTGTATAGAGAGGCCTGGATATGGTGCCCCCTGCAGCGCTGGGTAATGAGATACATCTTATCCGAATCCTTGGAATGAAATCAGGAGGACTCCTTCAAAAGTAAATAGGAAGGGCAGATAATTGCCCCACAGAGACTACAATAATTTTTTGTCTAATATAAAGATAAAATTATATTATAGCACAAATTGTCGGAAAAATACAACCAAGTTTCCATTAGTTTACAAAATTAATCAGGATAATGATTACATTATGTTTTGTAATTACTAAAAAAATGATATGAAATTACCTGATTCAATTGATAAAAGCATGTTTAAAAAAAGAAAAATAAGTGGCTATATAAAGGCAGGTTAAATTAGGACAAAAGCAACCAAATTAAAATTTCAAATGTTCTTGCACAAAACACGATTTTTTCATGGGTTAAAGCCAATTTTGTTTTGTTTCAAATAGACCCAGTCATTCCTTCTGCTACATCATTCACTAAAATCTGAGGATATCATGTTACAAAGATTTTTAATGTGTGTGTGTGTGTGTGTGTGTGTGTTACTGACTGTGTGCCTTAACTGACTAGTTTTATTAAAAATAGATCAGCATTCATTAATGTCTGAAAAATGTTTAAAGAAAGATAAATATACTCCTGAGCATAAACCAGTTAATGACACAACATGGAAAAATGTCTGATAAGGCACAAGATAACATTTAAGCATTCTTAGCACTGTAAAAAAACAGATTAGGAAATGTGTTTTATAATGGTTGAATAAGTTCAGAAAGAACACTCTGCTCTTCACTGCAGTGTTGTTGTTGTTGTTGTTTTTACCTCAATATTCTGTTCTTTTAATAAAAGACCCATATAGGTCAGTTTTACCAATGAATTTAAGCCGTAGAGTTTCACAAATATATAACTTATGCCCATGGTTTTCAACCCTGTTGCATATTTGAATTTTCTGGGCTCAAGCCCAACAGAGGAAGATTTCTAGTCAATTGGCCTTGGGTATTTAAAGCTCCCCTGATAATTCCAATATTCAGACAGGGTTAGACACACTGGTTTAGGTGAACATGCTTGAGAAATCCATGTTTGCTAGTGACTGATTTCTTTACACTAGAGTAGAACTTCTGGGTCAATAAATAATGTGTATGTTAAATATGTACAATCTTATTTGATAATATTTTGATTAAAACACACAAGAAGGTTTTCTGCTGATACATTGCTGAATCACTATTTTCCAGAATCAAGTTATTTTTACTTTTCAAAGAAGAGGCACCTGAATTCAGAGTATAGAGTCTTTAGGAAATCACTTTCTTCTTTAAAACATTTACTAAGCACTGGGTAGGCATGGTTATGGACACTAATCTAAAAATTAGAGATACAGTGGTCACAATTACTAATAATAACTCTGCTGTCATGATCCTTAAATCATGATAACTATAAATAATAAAGATAATCATAAAGTTAATAGTGTATATGACTTTATCCTCCAAAAAACAATAAACAGTATTTTTATGTATGCTTTTCTTAGAGCATAAAACAAATGTTAGCCGTATTTGAATCTGAAATGAATACTTTGTTTTATAGTTCACTGAACAAAACAGTCATGTATAATTGAAAAGACTAAAAGAAAAAATAAGAAATAACATGTGAGATTAACAACATAAAGATTAAAAACACAGAATATTTGGGAAAAACATATTCTTAACTACAGAGATGCAAAATATATCAGATAATATAATAAGAAAAACATTATGGGTCATGTTAACCAACAAATTTAAAAATGTAGACGAACTGAAAGCATTCTTGGGAAATGTAAATCACCAAACTTATTAGAAATCAATTTTAAATTTCAATAGTCTGAAAATAATGAAGAAATTAAATTTACTATTATAAATATCTTCCTAAACAAAAACAAAATCCAAACAAAGAAAAACAAAAGTCATCAGTACCAGTTCACTTTAAAAATTTAAATGTTAATGAGAATGAAAAATTTACAGGTCAATCTTACTTATGAACATTATCAGTACATGACATCTGTCAATGTATAAAAATGGCTATATAGAATGAAGAAGTTAGGTTTATACTAAGAATGCTAGTGTAATTTGAGATTAGACAATCTCCATAGGTTATGCGTTATATTAACAATCTGAAAGTGTAAAATATGATTATAGTAATAGATGAAACCAAAAGTATTCAATTAGAGTAAATATCCAAATGTTAAAATACTTTTATGACACTGTGAATGTTAAATGAATCTCCAAAAATTGAAAAATAACTTCAACATGTATATGAAGGAAATAGAACTACTAGCTCTTCTTTCTAACTTTGTTCTAGAGTTCTCAAGTCAGCACAATAAGAAAAATAATAAAAACAAAAACTATCAAAATTAAAAGAAAAACTTGTCCACATTAAAAATCAAGAATAATTTCCATAAATTACTAGAGTTATTTGTGAATATGTCAGTATTATTGAGATGCCAAAACTTAAAAACAATTGCATTTATAAAAATTAATAGAAAAACAATTTTAATTTAAGAAAAGATGATAGTTATGAAAGCAATAAAATCAGGAGCCAAGATATGGTCACATTTGCATGTTACTCTTTTATTAAATAGGATTATTTGATGTGTCTTTCTCATACAAATACTGAGAAAACACATTGCAGTTTAAATTGTAAGAGCTCCCTTTTGACTTTCTTTAATTGAGGCTGTTTGAAATAGTACCCAAGTGCTTCATTTTTAAAGAAAATTGAGCTTTAGGCATTCTAAGTGAGAAAACCATATGGAAAAGGAACCGATGAACTACTGCAATTAAAGGGTGTCATAAGTCTCTGACAATGACAGTAAGATAAGTACAAAGTTCCCATGTTAATATCAATGGACTAATTGTGGCCACCTAAATATCAGCATTGTTAACTTTTTTCATTGCAATGGGAAGAGCTAACTACTGTACATTTCTAGGCCAGCTAAACACCCACCATAGCAGGAGGTGGCATTCATTTGAAATCATCTGCTATAATGGAGAGCCTTTAAGAACTAGATGTGCAGAAATTTGAGTATTATTTTGATTGATGGTTAATTGAAGTGCTACTACTTCTGTCCTCAAAATGAAAGTAATGGTTATAGTGTAGTCAGCTAAAAAATGGCTGGACTCCAACCGTGAACTTTATAGAATTTTGCATTTTTCTATAAAATATTATCCACCAGCAGGGAAGACAGTTTACCTTAATAAGGTAATAAATATTTTAGAAAAACAACACACACTCATATCTTGTAATACTGCCTAACATTAAAACACAATGGAAGGTCCAAATAAAATAGCAAACAAATGATAAATCCTTACTTTCTTTCAAGGGATATTTGCAAGTTTATATTTTAAATAATGTTCATCATGATCTTTTTGTGTATGCTAAGCTGTGGAGTACACAGACTAAAGTGTCACCAATAATTAGTATAGAAATGCATTCTAAGAGTAGGAAAAAATACAGTACTGCTTTTATTCTGTTGCACATATTTTTCTCCACACAAATATTATAAATACCATTATCAGTTAGGCTATATGTTATAATATATGTTATCATCAAATATGTTTTCAAATATGCTTTATACTATAATATGTGTTATCCTATCTAATAAAAGAGTAATATGCAAATTGACTGCACCTCCACTACAACCACAAGCCACACCAACAAGCCACACCCACAAGCCATTCAGGAGCAAATATGCAAATAACCCCACCAAGATGGCTGTGGCCACAGAGAATGGGAGGGAGGCTTGGGTTTCCCAGTGATGGAGGAAGCCAAGCTTTCTGAATGCCTTTGCAGGCTTAGGCCTCTGCTTAAGGCTACAAAGTTTCAATTATAGAATCACAACAGAAATGGCAGCATCCCCGGAGTGAGCAGAAGGCTTGGCTCCAGGCTACAAAGTTTTAATTCCCAGATACCAGAGTCTTCACTTGGATCACTGGGGGTGTAGCCAGCCTTCAAACCACTATAGGCCCTTGCCCAGGCCTCTCCACATCCCTAGGGAACCCCCACTTAGATCCAGAATATCCTTCAGGGCAAACCAGCTGGCCCCCAACCATGCACCAGACCTCTGTCCTATCTAATAAAAGAGTAATATGCAGATTGACCAACACACAAGATGGCTGCCCCAATGTGGTCAAAGATCCTGCCCCCATGTGAACACAAGATGACCACCGCAAGATGGCCAGCAGGGGAGGGAAGTTAGGAGGGACCAGGCTGGCAGAGGAGGGAAGTTGGGGGTGACCGAGACTGCAGAAAAGGGCAGTTGTGGGGGACCCAGGCCTGCACGGGAGAGCAGTTAGGGTTGACCAGGCCTGCAGGGGAGGGGAATTAGGGGTAATCAGGATGACAGAGTAGCAGTTAGCCATCAATCAGGCTGGCAGGGGAGTGGTTAGGAGGTAATCAGACTGGCAGGCAGAAGCAGTTAAAGGCAATCAGGAAGGCAGGCAGGTGAGCAGTTGGGAGCCAGCAGTCCCAGATTGGAGAGGATCCAAGCTAAGCTGAGAGACCACCCTCTTCCTCCCATGCATGAATTTCGTGCACCAGTTGTCTAATATATTATAACATACTAGGGGCCCAGTGCACTAATTCATGCACCTTGAAAGGAACCATGGGCAGAGAGGCTGTGGTAGGCACAGGGGAAGGTCTCAGCCCATCCTCCTCACTCCCCCTACCCCTCCTGCCATGGCCCACCTGTCCTCTCTGTCAGCAGCCCTATTCCCACTGCCACTGTTCCCATGAACTAATGGTGCTTGCCCTGCTTGCACATGCTGGTAGCATAGAGCCATGATCAGAAAACTGCGGCTCATGAGACACATGTGGTTCTTTGGCCCCTTGAGTGTGGCTCTTCCACAAAATACCATAGCCTGAGCAAGTCTATTTTGAAGAAGTGGCATTAGAAGTTTAAGTTAAAAAAAATTGGCTCTCTAAAGAAATTTCAATCATTGTACTGTTGATATTTGGCTCTGTTGACCACTGGCATAGAGCAATGGGGGCCAGTGCCAGCAGCAGGAGCAAGCAGCAGCTCCATCACTGTAAGTGGGTTCCAGCAGCAGCTCTGGCACTGGCAGCAGGTGCAAGAGGTGGCTGCTGGCCCGAATCACCTCTCAGCAGCAGGGAGAGTTGGAAAAACTCTAAGTCTTCTCCATGTTGTGATGAAACATGTTCTATGTGATACTTAAAAATAACTTGTTGACAAGCTTAATTTGGTGACATAATGTGATTAGTTTTCAGATTTAAAAAGAACACAAAAGAAAACATTTTCTTATAAAGCATATTTCATTCTTCTTTCAAATTCACACATTCCATCAATCAAACCCCTGAAATCAAACTGCAAATTTACACCAAAAACAAAGAAAGACAGCGTGTACATTGTATTTGATAATATGAAACCTATTTGTAAACATATCCTTATTATTTTTTTCAAAACAACATTATTTCTCTCAAAAGCATATTCAATAATGTGTTTGTGTTCTAGAATGTTAAATAAAAGACCTTATTCCAAATTACCATCCTGGTGAGACCAACAGCAATCAAGGCTCAGGTGATTTAGGGTTGCTGAGCCACTGGTCCCTACAGGACACCTACTACACAAGATCACTGTACTAATTCCAGGAAACCTAACAGCTCTACCTAATACATAGAAACAAACACAGGGAAGCAGTCAAAATGTGGGGACAAAGAAACAGATCACAAATCAAAGAACAGAAGAAATCTCCAGATAAACACCTAAATGAAATGAAAGCAAACAGACTACTAGATATAGCATTCAAAACAATGGTTATAACGATGCTTAAATATTTTAATGAGAGCTTCAATGGACTTAGTGAAAATTCCAAGAATCTTAGTCAAGGGTCTTAGTGAAAATTTCAAGGAAATTAATGAGAACATCAAAGGTATGAAAAAGGACTAGTCAGAAATGAAGAATACACTAACTGAAATGAAGAATAATTTATAGGGAGTCAATAGTGCAGTAGAGTGTGCTGACAGTCAATTTAGAGATTTGGAATATGAGGAAGCAAAAATCACCCAATCAGAAAAGCAAAAATAAAAAAGAATCCAAAAATATGAGTATAGTATAAGGACCTCCTGGGACAACTTCAAGCTTATCAACATTTGAATCATGGGAGGGATGGGGCGCAGAAGGAGAAGAGAGAACAAGATATTGAAAACCTATTTAAAGAAAGAATCAGAGAAAAATTCCCCTATCTGGGGAAAGAAATAGACTTACAAGTCTAAGAAGATCAGAGAGTCCTAAAAAAGATAAACCTAAAGAGCCCACACCAAGACACATCATAATTAAAATGCCAAAGATTAAAGCCAAGAGACAATCCTACTAATAAAAGTAATAACAGAAAAGCAGTTAGTTACCTACAAGGGAGGAAACAGGATTGTGAGCTGATTTCTCAATAGTAACTTTGCAGGCCAGAAGGAAGTAGCAAGAAATATTCAAAGTGATGAGTAGCAAGGACCTACAAGCAAAATTACTCTACCCAAAACTATCATTTAAATTTGAAAATCAGATAAACTGCTTCACAGACAAGAAAAAAATAATTATTATTTTAAAACACACTTTTAATTAAATTAAGGAAAAGTTTGGGGCCATAAAACAATCTTTGTTTTTTTACTCTAGATTATTGCCTCAGGATTTTCTAATTTAAAGATAGATTAGAAAAATTTAAACTCAATAGACTGTCTTTTGAATCAATTATCATTCATGAATATAATGGAACAAAGATCTGTAATTATACTAAGGCCATTGAAATCCTAAATTCTTATATCAAAAGAATAACACTTTGAAGAACGTTCTATTTTATTTTTAAAACTGTATCTTTTTCACTAGTTATTCTGGGCATGATGAGGCTCATGACAGTTTTCTCTCCAAATTTCAATAAAGAGAATGTAATGGAAGTTGATGGCTTTTCTAGCTACACTCAACAATTAATACAACTACTGTCAAATCAATCAATCATAATTCTGTGAATAAATTATAAAATATGTACTCAAAACAATATTGTAATATTAAAAAAACATAAGACCTATACATAACTTAATTATTTAGTGGTATATGTGTATATAAAAACTTGTACAGTTAAGTAATTGAATGAAAAACATAAAATTCAGGATAAGTAAAAAACACTGTTGAGGAAAGGAAGAGATAAATAGGGAGTTTCAGCGGATTTGACCATTAATTCTTTCTTAAGTAGGATGGTAAGTTTACTAATAGTTACCATCTATTTATATTTTATAATATATATGTGTGTATTAAAATTTTATATTAATTAGGGTAATTATAAAATAACTTAAAGGGTGTGCTTAATAGCAGAATGGATATGGCCTTTATTCTTGTTAGCTTTTCTACATTTTATAAAAATCTCAAAATTTCAAACATAAAATCAATTTGAATTTTATATTTCTTGCATAATGTCTGCTTATTCTGGACTGTTCCTTTTAAAGTAGCTTTTAGAATTACAAAAGAACAAGTCAAAACAAGCAATCAGCTCAACTCCTTTCTAATTTCAAATCTACTCATTCATATGGCTGACAATATTCTCTAGGCTAAACTATATATTAATATGACTGTGCTATATATTTTGACTATTGTAGGGGCAGGCACTGCAAAACCACTTGACAAAGGACATTTAATGTCCTAAAAACCAAAATCTGGAAGTTATCAGAAAAGTTTCAGAAGTTAGCAAAAAAGAACATAAATCTTGGAAGCATCAAGAAAACAGTTCTGAAATAAGATTTCAGATGATTCTAATATAAATTTAAATAACAGGGACATTGGTCAAAATAATGAAAATATAATTTGTAATTTTTAAAATATTGGCTTTATACTTTTATAATTTAGGGGAAATTTTGTAAGAAAATGGAATTATAAAATGTAAACAATAACATATAAAAATAATAAGTATGTTATATACAGTATATGACATATAACAAATAGGATAAAAGATTCAGTCTAGGTAACAAAAGGTGAACAGAAAGAGACTAAAAGAAAGGAGTTGTTAAAGTATCAGGTGATATAAAAGTATTGGTATAGAAGTAATTACAAAGTAGATTAAATTGCTATTCAAAATACCAAAATTTTATATTTAAAAACAATGTATAATGCCATGTACCTACCTTCATAATAAAATAATACAGATAATTTGAAAACACTTAAAGAGTAAAACTATTTGAGGCAACATTAATCAAGAGAAATCATTGTTAGTATTGTTCATAGAAAAATTTAATTTGATAAAGTATGATAAAGGATAAAGGAGGAAGTGTACCCTTGAGATTAATCAGATACAATTAACACATATTTTCACATATTTCATAATAGCTATTTTATTTTACTTTCTCATCAAATAGTATAAAAAGTTTCTAATATATCACACAGTCTTACTAGAACTTGTTAATTTGGTTATGTTTTGTTTTGTTTGTAATAGCAATCACCCTAATGAGTATGAAATGACATATGATGCTGGTTTTGATTTGCATGTATCTAATGATTAGTGATATTGATCTTCTTTTATATGTCTGTTGGCCACTCTATTATTTGAAGCAATGTCTATTTAAGTACTTTGGTTTTTTGTTTGTTTTTTGAGTTATAGGAATACATTAAGTATTCTGAAGATTAATTCCTTAAAACATAGGCAATTTGCAAATATTTTTTTCCAATTTTGTAGGTTGCCCTTTTACTCTTTTGGCTATTTCTTTTAATGTACAGAGATTTGAAAGTTTGATGCAGTCTCATTTGTCTGTTTTTGCTTTTCTGCCTTTGCTTTTTGTATCTAACCAAGAAATTATTGCCAAATCCAATGTCATGAAGTTCTCCCCTATGTTTTCTTGTAGGAGTTTTATGTCTTCAGGTTTGAAATTTAAGTCTTCATTCCAATTTGAATTATTTATTTTTATGTGTGTCTTGCATTAAGGTAAAAGGTCCAATTTCATTATTTTGCATGAAGATATCCAACTTTTCTGATACCATTTGTTGAGACTATCCTTTCCCCATGTGTAGTCTTGTCAAAGATCACTTGCCCATATAAGCAAGGGTTTATTTCTGCATTCTCTATTCTTATCCATTGGTTTCTATATATCTGTCTTTACATCAGTGCCATAGTACCAACTGATTAAAACCAAAAATAAGCAAAGAAAATAACAAGTAAAGAGAAAAGCAAAACTTAATAAAATTAAAGTAATTTTAAAATTTGGGGAGAATAATATGATGAATCAGAGTCAATATAACAACAATTGAGACAATTAGTTAAACCACAAGACAAACACTTGCTCTTTTCCCCAGGTAGGACTAATTTCCTGGAACAAATTCCAGCATGTAATAATTACAAGAGTTTCATCAAAAGGCTGGTGAAGCTTAGGGTCCTTAACAAGGGCTGAGCCACATATGTAGTTTACCTATTGGAATGGCTAAACGGCACTTCCCCCACACATGAATAGAATGATTGCTTGCTGCCAAACAGCTCAGGGCATTTTATTGCCTCCTGTTGGCCAAACACCTGAACAGCTGTAGGCTATGTCCCAATTTGACAATGCTTCTGTAAACCATACCCTTTGAAGTGTATTATTTCCACCTTGCCTTAAGACAAATTGTGTTAATAAAAGCAAGGGTCCTAGACAAGTGGGTAGTCTTCAGTTCCTTTAGCTGAAACTCCTCTGACCTCCAATGCCTTTCAAAATTATCTTTCATTCTTGGACTTCTTATTAATCATCCACTCACAGCCTTTCTCCAGATTGCAGCATCCCTTGTTAATGCTGGGACAAGAACCCTGGAAATTAATATGGTGGTGCTTGAATAGAATTTAGGCAGTCTTTCTCCACAGCCTGCACTTGAATTAGCATGCTCTGCATTTTGATTATAGTTTTGCAATTTACTAGCTTGTTACTACAAGTCACTTAATCTCTCTGTAGCTCCATTTCTTTATCTATAAAATGCTGTGTGCATGTGTGTGTGTGTGTGTGTGTGTGTGTGTGTGTGTGTGTGTGTGAGAGAGAGAGAGAGAGAGAGAGAGAGAGACAGAGAGAGAGAGAGAGAATATGAGGTTTTCATTAGTTAATACCTCAAAGCATTTCAGAGTAGGCAAACACAGGTATAAAATAAATGATGGAGCTTAGTTGTTTGGTTTAATGAAGGAAGTGCTATTCCTTTAGTTAGATGTAGATATTGAGCCCCAGATCAACTTTTTATATAAATTATTAGCTTAGGCAAACTTGTGAGACTTCCTTTCGTAATCTATACAATGACAATAATGTTACCTACATCATAGAGTCGTTTTAATGAAATAATGTGTGTGGAATTACTTAATAGGAAATCACAATTTCATCCACAATTTTAATCTTTCTTTAGGGATAATTTTTGACACTCATTGTATTTAAGTAAAATAACTCTCATGATTAGTGTTTTTTAGAGGAGGTATAAATATTGACATTTTAAAAACTAATACTAGAGAAGAAAAATAACTTAGACAGGTAGATAAACCATTTTGCTTGATTTTTTATATTGTAGTTTATCATGTCACTTTTTCTATTTAGAAAAATTACCCTAAAATGAAAATATATTATTGAAACCAAAAATAGATTATTAAAAAGAATAAAACAAGACTAATATATAGTACCATGGGTGACACAATTTTCTGAAATACTGACTATAATACTATCAAATGTATTGGTTTATAATCTGTAATGCAGTTACATAGGTAACAACCCATATCTTTGAAAATTGAGTTTTGCTGGAAAATAAAATAATAATTTAGAGAATAAAAATTTGATGATGTACAGATTAGATTGAACTTTTCATGTACTTTAGAAATATATAAAAGGATTAGAAAAACAATATATTTATATGGCAAACTTCATAATACAAGGTATATAATGCCCAAGACACTAGGGATTTGATTTATTCAACATCAAAAATGCCAAAATGCCACTAAAAAAAATCTTAACCAAGATATTTCATTTTTTTAAGAATTGTAACAATAAAAGTAAAATGTTTGAGCTTGTTGGTAGAAAATATTTTAGTTTTACACAGAATTATGTAAGGTTAGAAGTAGGTTTTTTATTTATTTGGTTGGTGGTTTTCTTTTATTTTTAGGAAAATAGAAGTGTATATCACTGTTATAAGTCTGTTTTCCTCTGGGGAGCTCCATTTACTTGTATCAGTCTGTCTCAACACATTCAAATGTGCATGCCTTCAAATCACCTGAAATATTCTGGGTGTATTTAGTGCCAATCAGAGTAAAGGTTACTTTTATTTGTTTTTATTTTTTGCACTGCATATTTTAGTGATTGAATGTGTGAAGGGAATTTCCATTTGTATTACTAGATATGGGTAAGTCAGAAGAAATAATATACCTTAAGACAGGTAAGAATTTTATATTCCAAGTTCTGCACATTCAGTAAAACTCATTATACAAACTATTGACTCAGACTGAAAGATGAAATTTGAGGTGGAATGCACACTGCTTGTTTATATCTAGGTTAAAGTTTAACACTTTATAACCTGAAATTTATTTTAACCCAGAAAATAATAACAAAAATGTCTTCATCAATTTATCTTACTCCTGATAACTGATAGTTATGTTGCTCTTGAATCAGAGAGGCAAGTCAGATGATTTTTTCATAAGTTATAAAACCACAAAATTTTGAAGGATGTTTAGGGCATAACACTACTATAAATCTATTGTAAGGTTATGGTTTTATATATCTCTTAAATATGGACAATAACCATATGCTAAATAAATATATGTATTTATTAAAGCACAATTCAGTAATAAACACACCCCAGTGAACAAGCTAGAGCTTTGGTTTCAATGTAAGTGATTGTTCTAGGTCATGAGAATTTTGTTTGGGTCAAGCCATGTAGGTCTCCTTAAATATCCTTTCCATTGTTCATTAAAAAAAATTAACGTCACTTTCAGAGTCAGCATAAAGATACCTAAAGTGAATTATGCTAAAAGTTTTATTGCATATGCCCATCTGGGTACCTGCTGAAATTTATAAAATCAAAGATTCCAAAATCTGCCTAACCACAAAGCAGAAGACAAACAAGCAAACAAAAAACAAGGGTGGTATCAAATTGATGGGAATGAGTGAAAGTGCAGGTGACCTTGTTGCTGCATGAGTTATATTTCAGAACAGTGTCAACATTTTCATAAAATGTCTCTCATAATGTTTATTCTAGTAGGCACATTAATATTCAACTTCATTATCATATTACAAATCTGCTCATATAAATACCATATAAAATTGCGAAGTTTAGCAAAATAATAGAGTGTGACTGTTCAAATTCAAGTAATAACACCTCATAGGCAGCCTATTTAAGACCTTTAATTATTTAGGAATCTACAACCAAACTTTTATCCATTAAGTAGAGTCATTATGGAAAATTATATACCTCATTTTACACTAAAATGCAGAAAATAGAACACCATGTTGTTCATGAAATGTATCAATAATTCTATTTATATTATCTTTTTTCTATTATAATATAATAAAGCAAATTTAGTGATAATTTTTAGATATATCATGGTTAATGTGTACATAGTTAAAATGGAATTATTAATCTTCAGAAATATTAACATTAAAAACAAACTCTATGTACATGTATATTTAACACACACTTAAATCATAACCTAATTATTTTTGGTCATCCAAACATGTTTATAACCAGGTAACATTGTCCCAGATAACCATATTATTTTTCTATTTGTTCTCTCAACATTTATTGGACATTAACCATATGCTAAGAAACACAATAAGCAATATGTTGATATTTAACTCTTAACTGCCTATGACACAGATGTTATTATAATTATCACTTTATAGGCATGGAAAATGAAGCTGGGACAAGTCAAATGACACCAATGTCTATAACTAGTCACCATTAGTGCCCATGGAGCCTTCTTCTAGAGCCCATACTAAACATTAACCTATGCTTCCCACTGTCATTACTTCCATGGCATCCATCATATACATCTTGTGTGTGGACCACCTAGTGCCCACAATTGTATTGAGAACATGTTTTTTCATGGAATTAATACCATTATTAATACCATGGAATTAAAATCCTAAGCGAACTATACAAATCTTAAGTACTACTTAGTTTGATTAGCAGAAAAAATGCTAAGTAACCATTTGTCAATAACAATACATTTTTTTCTAATTTATATAATACAGAACATTTAATGACATATACTGACAGTGCACCAACATACATTCATAAAATACTAGTGTGATAATTTAGGACAGGTGAAATGAACATAGATTAATTGCTTTCAAGAAATAGTCAAAATGTGATTTTTTATATTTTTATAACAATGAAAAATACTTTTAAAAAATCATAGTTTATTACAAACAAATTAAAATATCAAGCCCTAACTGGTTTAGCTATGTGGATAGAGTATTGGCCTGTGTACTGGAGGATCCCAGGTTCAATTCCAGTCAGGGGCCTGTACCTTGGTGTGGGCACATTTCCAGTAGGGAGTATGCAGGAGGCAGCTGATCTATGTTTCTCTCTCATTGAGGTTTCTAACTCGTTATCCTTCTCCCTTACTCTCTCTAAAAAAAAAATCAATAAAATATATTTATAAAAATCAAAATATAATCCCTCAAAATCCAAACTAATGTTCAACACTCAATGTATTCTACAATGATAGTTACTTGGCTAAGCATCAGTGTAAATCCTGAATCTCATATGTTTATGAATTAAGAATTACTCATTAGGCATTACCTGTTTTTCACAGTTATGAAAAAATTTTAAAAATCAACTATATTTACCTATATTTTTATTATAGAACTAGAGGCCCATTGCACTGATTTGTGCACAGGTGGAGTCCCTTGGCTTGCTCTGCACCCTCTCACAATCTGGGACCCCTTGGGGGATGTTGGAGGCCTGGTGCACAGATTCGACCTGATCTCTGTAAGCCAGGCCAAGGTACCCCACTGATGCATGAATCTGTGCACTGGCCCTTTAGTATGCATATAAGTTCTTTGGTTAATCTCTTCCTTCCCTCCCCCCTACCCCTTTCCCTCTGAGATTCATCAGTCTGTTCCATGTTTTCATCCTGTGCATTGAGCATCTGCATACTGGTAGTTAGTGCACGTCAAAGCTACCAGTCAAACAGTAGATCAGTTGAATGGTCACTTAGGCTTTTATGTATATAGACTAGAGGTCCAGTGCACAAAATTCATGCACTCGGGGAAGGGGGGGTGGTCCCCTCTGTTCTGTGCACTCTCATAGTCCGGGAGCCCCACAATTGATCACCCAAAACAGGTAGACCCCGCCCACCCATATGAGGCTCCTCGATGGATTGCCCTAAAGAGGTAGGCTGGAGCTGGGAGTCTTGCCTCCACAATGGGTGCACAGGGCCATGGGAAGCCAGTGAAAGCTGTGCAGAGCAGCTGCCAGTGCCCAGCTACCAAGGCACTAATGAGGGGCGACAGGAAACCTGCCTCCTCTGTGCATACAAACATCTTGAGATGGCCTGAGGGCATTATGTGTAAGGACTTGGTGACTAATTAGCCTTTTATTAGTAAGGACTAGAAATTCATGCATGTAGGGAGGTCCCTCAGTCCAGCCTGAACCCTTTCCAATTTTGAACCCTCGAGAGATGTCCAACTGCCTCTTTAGACCTGATCCCAGTGGGATTTATCTTCTATAATTGAAACTTTATAGCCTTGAGGAGAGGCCAGGGATGGTTGGAGCAGGCGGGAAGCTTGGCTTCCTTCATTGCCTAGGAAACCCACGCCTCCTGTTCTCTCCGTGGCCACAACCTTCTTGGTTGGGTTAATTTGCATAGTCGCCCCTGATTGGCTGGTGGGCATGGCTTGCAGGCATAGTGGAGGTATGGTCAATTTGCATGTTTCTCTTTTATTAGTTTAGGTATGTTAGAGGCCCAGTGCACAAAATATGTGCATGTTAGAAGGTGTCCTTCAGCCTGGCCTGCATCTTCTCCAATCTGGTACCCACAGGGCCTAAATTGGCTGTCGGAAATCCACTCACAATCTGGGACTGCTGGCGCCTAAATGCTTGCCTGCCTGCCTGATTGCCCCAGCCACTCCCCTGCTGGCGTGTTCACCCAACTGCCCTCCTGTGATGGCCTGATCACCCCCAGCTGCCCTCCCCTGCTGCAACTTGCCTCCTCTGCTAGGCCTGTACACATGACCATGCTATACAAATGACCATCTTGTGATGGCCATCTTGTGATGAAATTAGTGTGTGATGTATGAGGGCATGACAACAACCTAGGCTATTATTAGTATAGATACTTTTAACGATATCTTTTTTATCACTACAGATTTTAATTGAAAATGATTAATAAACATTAGGAATCACATAAGACTTTCACTTCTTTAACAGACACTCAGAATAATTTATGATTTGTTATAAGTATGAGAACAACAAAAAAGAGTATTAAACACTGATTGCTAAAGAGGAACAGAAACTACCACCACAAAATGTGCACTTTGGCAGGTGGATTATTCTGAGCACAAGAAAATCAAAACCCTGCAGACTCCAGAAGAACCTTTAGCTCTGTCTTAGCTGCCAAAACTAATTTAGGTCAGGGGGTTGGTCCAGAAAGAAAACTGTTACCAGAGGTAACTTTTTGTCTGAAAGACTTAACTGATGGCAGGGAAAATTCCTGATTAGGAAACATTTGCTTTTCCTGTCTTCCTATAAAATGCCCTCTCCCCTTTGAAGCCTCAGGCCCCTATCAGATTCCTTAACTTGGATGACATAATAGTCTTAATTGCCTGGCTGCCTTTGGTTTCCATATTTCTATGGAGCTCCCATGCATATATAATTAAAATTTTGTTTTTCTCCTATTAATCTGTTATGTCAATTTAATTATAAGACAGACAAAGAACTTGGGAAGGTGGAAGAATTTCTTTTATTTCCAACATTCTCAATAATTTGAAAGGATTAGTGTTTTCTTTGGCATAGAAACTTGCTAAGAAATTTAAGATAAACTGATAGATTTTTAAAATGGTAGTTAGTATTTTAAAAACACACAGTGTTACAGGTGTAAAAATGAAGGCTTGGGAAATTTTAAAAAATGACAAAATAACTCCTCTCTAATGCCATCTTTCAAATAGCTGAATAAATAATGCACATTTTAAAAATGAGAATTGCTGATGTAGGAACAAAATAGTTTCTACTAAAATGAACTATTTATTTACTCTATTCAGGATAGAACTTAATTCATTGCAAAGCATCTTGAAGCTACTTCAGGATGAAAGACCATGACAGCTGCAAAAATTTTATCTGTATACAAATGCTTAATTTAAGAAGAAATCACCTACATGCACAAAGTCTTGCCTTCATCTTTTTTGGTATTATTAAGTCATAATAAATACGGGCTTGACTTGGATTTATTTGAACTATGAAATCATTGCCAATTCTATAGTCATTTAATGATTTAATGGATTCTAATATAGAGGTATTCTTAATAGTATTTTTATATTTAATTTATTGGGTGACATTGGTTAATATACTTATATAGGTTTCAAGTGTGTGATTCTTTTTTTTTTTTTAAATATATTTTACTGATTTTTTACAGAGCGGAAGGGAGAGGGATAGAAAGTCAGAAACATCGATGAGAGAGATACATCGATCAGCTGCCTCTTGCACGCCCCCTACTGGGGATGTGCCCGCAGCCAAGGTACATGCCGTTGCCGGAATCGAACCTGGAACCCTTCAGTCCGCAGTCCGGCGCTCTATCCACTGAGCCAAACCGGTCTCGGCATCAAGTGTGTGATTCTTATAATACATCATCTATATATTGCATTGTATGTCCACCCACAAAGCCAAATCTTCTTCTATCACCATATATGCTTTATTTTTCCCTGCCCTCATTCCCTCTGGTAACTACCATATTGCTAGACTACTGTTTGTCCCCATGTACAAAAATTAACTCAAAATGGATCAAAGACCTAAATATAGACCTGAAATAAGAAGTTACATAGAAGGCAACATAGGTACTAAACTTATGGAACTCCATCTTATGGAGGAATTTATGAATTTAACCCCATAAGCAAGGGATGTAAAGGCAAAAATAAATGAATAAGACTATATTAAACTAAAAAGTTTCTTCTGCACAGCAAAAGCAACTACCAACAAAACAAAGAGGTAACCAAGAGAATGGATGAAGAGATTTGCAAATAAGAGCTCCAACAAGGGGTTAAAATCCAAAATATATAAAGAACTCCTACAACTCAATATGAAAGAAACAAACAATCCAATTAAAATGGGCAAAGGACCTAAACAGATACTTATCCCAATAGATGAATATTTTGGCACAATTTTATCTACTTCTCCTAAGCAAAAGGATAAGAAACTACTATAGGATTGCTGGTTATCAAGGATGGAAATTTTGGTAAAAAACATTAAGATGTATTTTCAAAAGTCTAACAAGTCATACATACTTTATAGAAGATGAAGGCCTTGATCTGAATCCCAGGTTTGTCATTCCACATGTGTGCGATCTTAAACAAATCATTTATTATGTCTGTCAGGTTTCTCTTCTGAATAATCAGAATAACAAAGTGTTTTCTTACAGATAAGGCAGCAACAGTTCAATAAAAAGAGCAAAATATTTATAGTAATATGCTTTATTGTAGTAATAAAAGAAGGTACTTAGAAATATGTAAGAACATTGGATAAACTATTTATGAAATAAGGATATAAGTAAGAAGTTCAAAGTAGTGGTCCATGTGACCCTGGTTTAGATGGTTATAGGTATCACTGAGAATTTAAAGGATAGTTTTAGAGATTAAGAGAGCACAATATGTTTTCTTTGAGGGGGGGCTTATAGCCTTGTGGCTATGTCTAGATAATGTCAGGCACTAAAATAATTTTTTTAAATGGCTTTTCCCCCCCTCCTAGTATGGGGGATTTTAAGGATTCCTCAGATTCTAGTTACTTCTTCAACTGGTGCTGGTCAACCATTTCAAGTAAATTTTTCATTCAGACTGGTTGATTTTCTGGCCCATTAAGACAGCTGATTCAACTGAGTTTCTATAGCTTCATCTCCCATGCATGTTGATTGTCCTGCCAAGTGGCATCAGGCCACAGTTACACATAATCATTCATGCAACTCTCTTATCTCCATTTGATATTTCCTTGGCATTTAATATAGGGTTATGGGTGATATTGCTGTTGGGCTTAAAGTCTTTGGAATTGCATCATTGATTCAGATATTGAAAATGATAGTTAGAAAACCAACAACTTAATGTTTTGCTTTTACAAAGGCAAATCTCTGTTAATGGAGAGCTGGCTTGAGTTTCACTTCCAGGCTCGGTTTCAAGGAAGTTAACATAAAGGGCTGCACCATTTACTTCAAAAGTGCTTTGGATTTTGAAAAAGTAATATTTTTATAAATTTACTGAATTTAAAAAAAATAGAGGCCTTTAGGTCAATAGACTTATATGAGATGAATCATTTAGTGATTTATTGATCTCAACAAGTATGTCAAAAAACATCTGATTAGGACAAAACTAGCTACAGGTATTAATTATGTTTTGTATGTTCTTATAGATCATAATAAGGAGTGTGATCATAGTAAGGAGTGAATATGTTATGGAGTTAATTGCATATATGAGTTTGGATTTTGAGAAAGAATCAAGACTTTAGTTACAAATGTGCAAGTTGAGCATTTTAAGCCGTGTGTGTGTGTGTGTGTGTGTGTGTGTGTGTGAATACCATTACAGAGAGAAAGAGAGAGAATAGAGAATCTATAATAATAAAAGAGTAATATGCTAATTAGGGAAAATGTCTTCTGGATGTCCATCAGGACAAAGCAGGGTTAGCACCATGTGGGAAGCTGGGTGGGTCTGGTGGCACACTGGAGAGGCGGGCTGGTCTGCCACTCATGCCGGAAGGATGGGCCAGGCCAGTACCACTGGTCCAGTATTGCAGCCCTTTTTGCAGAGGTGGCAGAAAGGCAGCACTGCACCCCCTTCTGCAAAGATAACACAGGACAGGCCACAATGCAATCTTGTTCCAGTGCTGACCCTTCCTCAAAGGTAGCCACAGAGGCAGCAGTGCAGGACTGTTCCAGGTGCCCCACCTCCACAGAGGCCGGATGGGGTTCAAACCTGCTGTGCCTCAACCTCCCACAGCCTCTACTTCAGCTGGCCTAACCCCAAATTGCCTCCCACCCACTAGTGGGCTGGGGGCAGGGCAAGTGCTAAAAAGCAAGGGCTGAGGGTTGGCAGCTGAGGCAGTTGGCAGTGGCAGCAGCAGCAGCAGCAGGGTGATGGGGGAAGTGCCTTCCCCTGATCATCCCGGTCACATCCTCCAGAGGAGGACATCCTCTGAGGGCTCCTGGACTGTGAGAGTGGGCAGGCTGGGTTGAGAAACCCCCTTCCCCCATGCACGAATTTTGTGCACTGGGCCTCTAGTAAGTATATAAGGAACTAGTGGCCTGGTGAATGAAATTCTTGCACATCAAAAGGGATTAATTAGAGGAAATATTGTAATATTGCTATTTGCCCTTTCTCTATAATAGAAGTGTTAGAGATGAAAGAAAATTAGTAAAATGTATATGAAAATCTTTCTCCTGTCAGAGTCTGGGGCACATTGTGGGACCCAGAGTCAAGGCCCTGCCCACCCACATCACCTCAAAATCACGTGAGATCCAGACCCATCCAGCCCCATCTTTGTCAAGCCCTGTTGGGTGGGAGATGCAGCCTCAGTTATCCTGGCACAGTGCCGGATGGAGGTGTACAGCCTCAGGTCTCCTGTCAAGCCCTGCAGAGTGGGGGACGTAGCCTCAGGCCCTCTGGCCTGATGCCAGGTGGGGAACATGGCCTGAGATATTTTGTCAAGCCCTGCCAGGTGGGAAAGGACATGAGCCTAGTTCCCCAGTCTGAGTCTTGAGGTCCCCTGTAAAGCCCCACTGGGCAGGGGATGCTGCCTCAGTTCCCTGACCTGATCCAGTGCCTCACAGCCTCAGGTCCCTGCTGATTGCTTGTTAAGGCTTGTTACAGGAATTCAGCCTCCACTGTGACGGCAGCCATTTTTTGTTATGGAAACCCTGTCTCCACTATGGGTGCTGCCATTTTTGTGATGATGTGATAGTCAATTTGCATATTCCCTATTTATTAGATAGGATGATAGCCAAGACTCTGATCCAGAAATTGTCCAAAGTTTAAGATTTGACAGAGGAGGAGGTAATAGATTAGAAAGAAGGAACCATAGAATAGTACAGGTTGGTGTATGGAGGTCAAGTGCTGAGATAAATGGAGAAAAGAAGGAATCAAATACTTAAAATATTCTTAAAAAGTACTTGAGATAATGAAAGATAAACAATTTAAAGTTTTTCAATATAAATTAATTGGTAAACTAACCCACACTTTATCAATATGGTGGTAATAATGACAGCTTTTATTTTGACAGTTTTTATTTTGAAGATAGAAGAGGATGTTTCTGATGGATGTTTTCTATAAAAAATATGGACAAAAATAAATAAGAAGGAATTTAAAATACTTTAAAATGTTATGAGATATAATTATTATGATGATGAAGTTTAATTGAAAGATGTTTATGAGAGGAATTATCATTTGTTTATAATTACTCCATTCTTAGTTATTATTGATGAATGTTTTGCTATGCATGAGGTTATTAGTCTGAGCTCTACAAGGAGTAAGAAAAAATAAATACAAAATTCCTCAGTAGGAATATATCTGGGACAAGAAAAATGTCAAGGCTGGGTCAATGAAGTTTACAACTATGTTGTGTATAACATAAAATCTTTGTCTATGATACAACGTGTAGTAAAGTGGACTTAGCTCATCATGAAATAAAGAATAAATTTTCTTTTGGTGGAAAGACAGTCATTTGCCTTATTTGCCTTTAGATCTATATTTTGCCCTTCTTTTCCATTACATGGTATCAGAGATGATCCCTTGCAAGCTTCCTTCCATTGGCCATTTTAAGCAGCACTGCCTGCTTTAGTAAATGGGAAGCCCTGGCAGAAATGAAAAAAAGGAGGCAGGATATGTTAGTATATTCTTTATTCACCACCCTCATTCTTGGGTGTGCTCTTCAGTGGTTGAATTTCCCTCATTGGCTTGATTCTGACCATGTAGACTCCCCAAGGTTAAAAATTGGGGTGCTGAGATCTGATAATACTCCCTCATTTCTTTGTTCTTCTAGCCTAACAGTGGAAGCACCTATGACTTCCTCTTTGGGTTCTCAACTTTTTCAAAAACTACCAAAATTAATTGAATTAAATGCCTTTTAATTGAAGTAGTTAGAATGGTTTGTTTTTATCTGCTTGGACTATCTATCTATCATCTATCTATTCTCATATAATTATATAGTACTTGTACTTATAATATACCATATAGTACTATTAATGCAGGAGGATAACTTATACTATCTAGTAATATGCAAATATGGTCACAGCCATGCCCATCAACTAATCAGGAGCAAATTATGGAAATAAACCCCAACCAAGATGGCTGCAGCCAACTAGAGCAGGAGGAAGGCTTGGGTTTCCCAGGCAACAGAGGAAGCCAATCTTTCCACCTGCCATTGCCAGCCTAGGCCTTCACTCAATGCTATAAAGTTTCAATTATAGAAATTATATATATCCCAACAGAAATGGCGGCAGCTACAGGGCTAGAGAGAACAGAGGGTAGGGTTATCCGGGCAATAGAGGAAACCAAACTTCTGCAGCCCTAGCATTTAGGCCTCCACTCTAGGTTACAAAGTTTCAAACAAAAATCGCTGTCACCACAAGTGAGCGGAAGGCTTGGCTCCACTCTAAGCTACAAAGTTTCAATTGTAGAACATAAATAAATCCCAGATCTCAGGGCTTCCACTTGGGTCGCTGGGGGTGTGTGGCTGGCCTGCAAACCACCACAGGCCACTCGCCCAGGCTGCCCCATACCCCAAGGGAACCCCCACCCTGATCAAGGACACCCTTCAGGGCAAACCAGCTGGTCCCCACCCATGCACCAGGCCTCTATCCTATCTAATAAAAGAGTAATTTGCAGATTGACCATCACTCCAACATACAAGAGGCCTGCCTCCATGTGGTCACAAGATGGCCATCACAAGATGGCCAGCAGGGAAGGGCTGTTGGGAGGTTCCAGGCCTGCAAGGGAGGGCAGTTGTGGGTGATCGAGCCAGCAGGGAGGACAATTGGGAGGGACCAGGCCTGTAAGGGATCACCAGTTAGGGGTGATCAAGCCTCAGGGGAGGGCAGTTAGTGGTGACCAAACTGGCAGAGGAGGGAAGTTGGGGGAAAACAGGCTGGCAGGGGAGCAATTTAACATCAATTAGGCTGGCAGGGTAGTGGTTAAGGGGTGATCAGGCTGGCAGGCCAAAATGGTTAGGGGCAATCAGGGAGGCAGGCAGGTGAGCAGTTTGGAGTCAGCAGTCCTGGATTGTGAGAAGGATGTCTGGGATCTGGCCTAAACGGGCAGTCGGACATCCATTGAAGGGTCTGACTGGAGAGGTTGCAGGCTGGGCTGAGGGACATCCCCCTCATCTCGTGCACAAATTTTGTGCACTAGGCCTCTAGTTATTAATAAAGAACAGTTTTACTACCATTTTTGTATAATTATGGGTTACCAAATACTAATCAAGTAATTCTTCGCTTATCATTGCTAATTTCTTTGAAATTACAACTTTAAGCAAAACAACATGTAATGAAACTAATTTTACCATATTTTAATTAGTATAAAGAAGAAATAAGTTTCTACAGTATATTTCTCCTCACAAAACATCACCAAACTTCTAAGTAAAGACCCAAAACATTTCCAGTATTAAATATTGAAATAAATGTGAGCTACATATATGTTTAAGAAAGAATAATAAAGACAAGTGAAATCATGATTTTACAGCCTGCTTATTCCAGTTCAGGATCACTAGTGGCCAAAGTCTATCCTGGCTGCTCAGGGCTCAATGTAGAACCCACCCTGGACAGGATGTCCTTCTACCAAAGGGCACAATCACACCCACACCCACACTCAGACTCACTCAGACTAAGACAATGTGGACACATACATCTTTGAGATATGGAAGGATTCTGAAGTTCCTGGAGAAAACCCACAGACAATTGTCCCAGAGGAAAATCTTTTTTTTTTCTCTCATTAACATTATAATAAAATTAGAGGCCCGGAGCATGAAATTTCTGCACAGGGGAGGGGGTTGGTCCCTCAGCCTAGCCTGCAATGATGTCAGTGTCCCATGCCCTGGCCAACCTCTGGCCAGAGGCCCGCCCACCTGCTCTCCTTCCCTCTGTGGGCCAAAGCACATGGAATGCTGGGGCCCATTGTAGGGGTGAAAATGCCAGTGTACAGCACCCCGGCCACTTTGGGTGTTACCATCTTTGTGACAGAGTGATAGTTAATTTGCATATTACTCTTTTATTAGATAGGATGATGTTAAACAAAGCAAAGTTATTTGAGAACCTGCTGTGTATTTAAATCAGAACTTGCAAGCTTTTGTCTTCTCACTGATTTTTAATACTACTGATGGTTTCTATTGTGATGGATCAAATTATGATTTTTCAACTTTATAATAGTGCAGTGATACACATTCAGCAGAAGCTGTACTTGGAATTTCGATCTTTTCCTGGTGTTAGCATTATGTAGTTCAATACTCTTTTGTGATGCTGGGAAGCAAAAAGGAGATGGTTTTGTCCGACTATAGGCTAATATAAGTGTTCTGAAGATGTTTCATTATATGCTGTAACATACATGTTTCATTATATGCTGGTGTGGCTAGGATAGCTGCAAATGTTATTCATAGTCACATAAATATCTAATCCCTGTGAATCTTACCGAGCTATTTGCCTCAATTATTTACTCCACAAGTGAATTAGAGATTGATTTTGAATCTTATTAAGGCATCTCATTAAAATATAGGTTTTAGTTCCCCTAGTGCCACCTTACTTTACCACTTATTGAAAAGGAATGTCCAAAAGAGATTTTTGATGAGCCCTTCATTATTTTGAGGCTATCTCTATCTTGATGCCATCGTATTTCTAAACAAACACATAAACTATTTGTCCACTTTTAATTAACAATTTAACACATTATTAATTCTCCTTTAGTGTTTTCTGATAAAGAACCCAAAATAAATAAAGCCAAAGTATGAGAATTTCACTGATCTATGTAATTCCATGTTAATAGTTTTTACATTATTTCACATACTCAAATCAATGTTTACAAGCGTTCTATTGGCTACTCTCAATGCTCTTGCACAATGAGCAGCTTTCTCATTGAACTATCCATAATGACTTCTAAATGCTTTCCCTCAGAGGTTCAGGCTAATTCAGAACCCATCAGTGTGCATGGGAAGTTTAAATTATTTTTCCCAATATGCATTACCTTGCTCTTATCTGCACTAAATTTAATCTATCATCACATTGTCCAATCACCCAGTTTAATTAGATCCTTCTGGATTTCCTCATAATCCTGCATGTTTTCACTAACCTAAATAATTTTAGGTGATCAGCAGAAATTTAACACCTCACTATCTACTACCATCCTCCCGATCACTCATAGCTTTTAACAGCCCTTGCCTGGTCTCAGCATTTTGAGCATCCTGCTATGAAGCTGTTTCCTCTGGAGCAATAGTCACTCTTTATTTCAAATAGTTTAATCTATATTTATCCGTAAGAAAGCATACTCTTCTAATTTGACCAGCTTTATGTGAGCTGTCAATGCATGTGTAGAGGATTTCAAACTTTAAAAGGCATTTCCACAAATATGTGTTGACATTTTCACCACTTCAGAATATTGCATAAGTACTTCATTGGGAGATGTGTAATTAATAGAGTTCTAAGATATCTTTCAAATGCAAGAATATTATGTTTTATAATGCAATGGAGAAGGAAAGGAGAAATGAGATTTTTGAGTAACTGTGATAGATGCTGCCATATATATTTAGCACTGCCCTGAACACCTTATGTGGACAAACTCAAACACTGAAACAACTGTAATTGTCACATGATTTCAAAAAGAATAACTGACATTAAGAGACCTAGATTTAGATGTGACAGGATCAGTTACAAATCTTCCCACTTGGACCATATAGATTCCCAAGTGGTTTATAAAACATTCACTAAATTTATCTTCTCTTCTTTAATTTTCTTTTACTCCTTTTTAGATGTTTTATAGACTCCATTAATATAACCAAAATTAGTGTGCTCAGTTTTATAACTTACCACAAGACATTATACTGGATTTTTCTGGATATTTATTGGTAGAAAGTGTTTGTTGATGGATTTATATTTTCTATGTATCATAAATTGTTACTCAAGTCACTAACTATATTAATATATGTAATATTTTTTAAATGGTTACTTTTAAAACATGTGGCATGAAAGCAAATATATTTAATAATAACATGTTTATATTTTAAGCTATTACAATTTTTTTTTGGTTGGGCAAAACAAACAAACAAACTTGAACTAGCAATGATAGAAAAATTTTTACTGAATTATTCAGATGACAAGGAAGGCTTAATTCAAATGAGGTTATGAGAACCCACCTCCCTCCAGTTTTTGGCTCAGCTCTTCTCCACAATGTTGTTTTATCCAGGTGACACATGAGAGCGAAGTGGCTGTAATATTTAAGCCTGGTGATAGAGAGCCAGAAATCTTGTCTTTCAATAACCGCAACAAGACAGTCATCAAAATCTATTTTCTCTGGTTGAGTCATGTACTTGCAACATCTTTCTTTTTCTTTTTTTCAGCTTTGTTATAATTAACAGACAACATTGTATAAGATTATGGGGTGCAATGTAATGATTTGATCTACATATATATTGTGAAATTATTACAATAAGGTTCGTTAACATATCCAACTCCTCAGATAATTAGTGTGTGTGTGTATGTGTGTGTGTGTGCCTGTGTGAGTAGTAGTAGTAGTAGTAGTAGTAACTATAGACATGCATAATTTGAGGCAGTCATTAATCATACCTTAGGTTTGATTGCTGAAATTAGAATCAACTACACAGAGCCAGGGGGAGAAAACAGGCATTAGTTTGCTCTGAACACATTCACATTCAGGGAGAGAGTCCCTGCTATCAGAGTGGCCATGATAAGAGTGGGAATAGTGTAATGTCTCCGAATAGTATCTCTGTGTTTTTGCATGATTTTCCATTATCACTGGCAAAACTCTTGCATCTTACAAATTCCCCCAAATTAAAGCTTTTTAATTTTTTCTTTTGGGCTCTAAATATTTTTGTTTTTTAAATCCTCTCCAGAGGATATGTTTTCTTATTGATGAGAGAGAGAGAGAGAGAGAGAGAGAGAGAGAGAGAGAGAGAGAGAGAAGTGAGAGAGAAATATTGATCAATTGCCTCACATATATGCCTTGATTGGGTATTGAACTCACAACCTAGGTATGTGCCATAATGGGGAATCGAGACTACAACCTTTTGGTGTATGAAAAGACACTAACCAACTGAGCCACCCTACCATAACCAACACATTTATATGACAACAGGCCCAAATGGAGTCACTATTGCTAAGCCATACACCAAACAAAAACTTAGTAACTAACTTAATTATAGTTTTAGCCTCTCCCAGGAATGGAATTTTAAACCAATCAGTCTGGAATGTACTGATCAACACTAGTGAGGTAATTTTCATGCTAAAACACTTACCATCATTCTCTTCAGAGGAAGGTGACCTAAACTAAAAATGATTCTTTTTTTTCTTTTGCTAATAACTCCCTGTCACACCCTCTGCCTATAAAAACCTTCTATTTTGTACAAACCCTCTGAGCAACCTTTAAGTTGCTAGATGGGATGCTGCCCATTTATAGATTCCTTAGTAAAGCCAATTAGATTTTCAAAAGTACTTGGTTGAATTTTGTACTTTTAACACATGAACTTTGTGAAATAACAGCTCCTATATACAGACAAACCTTTAAGGTAGATTGTATTGTCATTACTCAGGTATAAAATTGAGTCTCAGAGTTGATAGATAATTAGTCCCCTTGTTTGTATATTCTGCAGCCTAGACTAGAACATAGTTCTTGACTCAAACCCTGTTTTCTTTCTACTACAACATTCTGCCTTCTATGCCCTATATCTGCCAGAGCTTTTGTTCTCTCACTTAGAAGAGACACTGTCAGCTTTTTGGATGAAACGTTTTTTTCCTCTGTTCTTTTAGGTTCTTTGGCTGGCCTACTAATCAAACTAATAAGACAGATTAACTGGAGAAAAACAAACAAAGGATTTAATAGTATGCATACTCCCTTTAAAATTGGACAAAAGAAAACTGAGAAACTCCCTTAAATGGTTGAAGCACCACCTTAAATACCACCTGCAGCTGAAGACAAAAGATGTTGGGGGTAGCCAATTAATTGTGGGAGATTATCAGGATAAGTACAGTAAACAAGCGTCAGGTATTATACATATTTAAGTCTTACCTTTTCCTTTGGTAAGACTTTCTTGGAGAAAAAAAAAAAGAGTTTCTAGAGATTGAATCATCTTTTTCTTCCTGCTGCATAGAGGAAGACACACTTACAAAAGGAGATTTTCCTTGCAAAAGTAAATCTCTTACAAAAAGGTAGTTTTTACTCAGTTTTTGGAGCTCCTCCCATGTCTGCTCTTTCTTAAAAATAGCTAGCTTTAAAAAATTGTTATGCCAAAGATATACAGGGTATATCTTTGTATACATACTGTAACAACCGTTAGCTTTGAAAATAAGATGTATTTTAATAAACACTGCTTTTATAATTGTATTTTAATAAACACTACTTTTATGTATGTATACATTTTTGAGAAACCTATATTTTGGGGTGGCAAATTTAGACCTTTTATATTTGCTCATTACCAACTTGTCATAGACCACTTAAGTCAATGCATGTAGTTTTTCATGCAACCCTCATCTGCCTACCATAAAATATAACCACTCCTCTAGTATTGAATATAAGGTAATGCCCATTTTTATTTTTGTTACTATAAATAACAAAGCCATGAAGGTCTTTGTACGTAAATCTTTGCTCATATCACCTTAAAAATATTACTTGAGAAGAAATTGCTGGTTTAGAGTATGAACATTTTAAAGGTTTTTGAAACATAATGCCAAATTGCTTTCTTGAAAGGTTGCATCAATTTATGTTCCTGACAAAAGTGAATGAACATTGCAGTTTTAATTTGCTTTGGGGTGGGGTTGGGCCTGGGCATTAATAGTATCACATTTTTACAGGACTTCACAGGATTTTACGCCCTCACCTCTGTGTCACTATCATGACTACATGTTTTTTCCTTGTTTTTAATTTGTTTGATAAGAGAAGTGTCAAGTCAGGTGCTTCTAATTTAAAACAAAGGCTTTTCTGGGTCTCTCACAGATTGGCTAAAAGAAAGGGTAAAATAAAAGGCAGTAGCTGAAAGAAAGAATAGAATGAAAGGCAAGATATCAGATTAGGTACAGAAATGAACTTAAAGATAGAATTTTTTTATCTTTATTGTTCAGTTTATTAATTACATTGTTTCCCCTTTTTATCCCCCTATAGCTTCCCTCCACCCTGTACCTATTCCACCCTCCACCCTCACCTCCCCCTCCCCACTGTCCTCTCCCATTGTTGCAAGATTTTTGTCCAGTCTCTTCCTGCACTTCCCACAACCCTCTTCTCCCCAAGAATTGTCAGACCATTCCCTCTCTATGTCCATGTCTCTGTTATATTCACCAGTCTATCCTGTTCAACAGCCTATCAATTCACTTGATTTTTATGTTCATTTGTTGATAGATGTGTATTTGTTGTTCATAATTTTAATCTTTACCTTTTTCTTCTTCCTCTTCTTAAAGAATATCTTTCAGCATTTCATATAATGTTGGTTTGGTGGTGATGAACTCCTTTAGCTTTTTCTTATCTGCGAAGCACTTCATCTGACCTTCAATTCTGAATGATAGCTTTGCTGGATAGAGTAATCTTGGTTGTAGATTCTTGCTGTTCATCACTTTGAATATTTCTTGCCACTCCCATCTGGCCTGCATCGTTTCTGTTGAGAAATCCGCTGACAATTATATGGGTGCTCCCCTGTAGGTAACCAACTGTTTCTCTCTTGCTGCTTTTAATATTCTCTCTTTGTCTTTTGCTCTTGGCATTTTAATTATGATGTGCCTCGGTGTGGTCCTCTTAGGGTTCCTATATATTGGGGTTCGGTGCTCTTCTTGGACTCCTAAGTCAATTTCTTTCACCAGGTGTGGGAAGTTTTCAGTCACTATTTCTTCAAATAGGTTTTCATTGTCTTGGCCTCTCGCTTTTTCTGGCACCCCTATAATTCGGATGTTGGTATGCTTGAGGTTGTCCCAGAGGCCCCTTACACTATCTTCAATTTTTTGGATTCTTTTGGTCTCTTGCTTTTTCAGCTGAGTGGATTTTACCTCTTTGTATTGCAAATCTTGAACTTGGTTCTTGGGGTGCTCCAGAGCACTTTTAGGTGTTTGTATAATATTTTTTGTTTCAGTCAGTGTATGCTTAATTTCTGGTTGGTCCTTTTTCATATCCTTGAGAGTCTCCTTTATGTCCTTGAGGGTCTCTTTCATTTCCTTGTAGGACTCATTCATTTCCACGTTGGTCTTGATCATTTCTTTGCAGCTCTCGTTTATATCCTTGAGGGTCTTGTTCATTTTCTTGTAGGACTCATTCATTTCCTTTTTGGTCTTGCTTATTTCCTTATAAGCCTTGATGTTTTGTTGGAGCCTCTTGAAAAACCCAATAACCGTGGTTTTGAATTCCATGTCCAGTCGTTTTTTTCCCTCCATTTCTTTCAGATCTGATTTCTTTCCATGTTGCTGCATGGTGGCTGCTTCCCTGAGTTGGTCAATTAGCTTTGTGTGGTAGACTTCCTACTAGGACAGTGGCTCAGCCTCCCCGGTTACCTGAGGTGGATATGGGCTGCACAGTCTTGCTGAAGTTAAGCTCAGTTAATCGTTGTTAGCACTTGGAGGGTTGACCTCCAGGCCAATTGTCTGTGAAGCTCAGCTGTGCTCAGGTTGGGTGGGCGGAGTCTCTGGGCCAAGCAGACAGTGTTAGCTCCGCCCTATGCTGCCCCAGGGACTCTGTGCAGGGGGCAATGGCTGCCAGCACCTCTGAGAGAGAGCCTCTGCCGAGCTCCACCAGCTGCCGGGGAATTCAGACTTGCCCAAAATTAGTCTGCATGCGCAATGTCTCACCCAGGGTCATAAAACAAAGCAGTCTGATGGTTTTCTGAATGAGAGACAAGTCGCGGTGCGCTCTCTGTGCTGTCACGCAGCCCAGCTGTTGGTGCGCAAGCAGCCTTCTCCACAAGCCAGGAGACCCGGCAGCACCCGAGCTTTGGCGTGCCCTCCCACTGTCCAGTTTTTCACCCCGTGTGATACTGGGTTCTCTGGACTTCGCCCAGAGCTGGAGAATCAGTCCAGTGGGACGCCTTTGTCTCCCTGTTCGAGAAAACTGGCCGGTTTTCAGCCGCCCTCCCACTCCGCGGCGCCCACTCCGCGGCGCGCACTCCAAACCTCTCTCTGCGCGCGAATCTTTCAACTCTGTTCGCCGCCACTCCTCTGGGTCACAGTGTCTTATCTTCACTTTTATTTGTAGAATTTTCACTCGGCGAGCTTTCTGGTGATTCTGGAAGGTGTTTGTTCTTTCGTTAAGTTGTAGTATTAAAATTGCTGATTATGACGGCAAGATAGGTGTTTTACCTTTGCCGACATCTTACTTCTCTCTAAAGGGCAGTGTCCTAAAGATAGAATTATCGTTAAACTAAACAATGTTTCAAGATTCTCTGACATTTTGCTCACAAGGCTTCCTTTCTTACTTAAAAAAATGTACATGAGAGATTCCATCAGAGAGATTCCTGCATTTTTTGAGACCGGGGCTAGGCCTGTAATGTCTGCCATCTTTAAGTTGCCTTTCTGTATCATTGCAGGACTCCTACGATTGTCTCAGCTAATAATGTTCCTCCAGATCTGGAGGTAAAGTGCAGGCCACCATTTGAAATGCATCAGTTTAGCTTAAAAAGGCTGAGATCCTTGAATTCCCTTTATATTTTTCCCAAATTATGTTCATAATTATTTTAATACACTTAGGATGATCCTCATAATAAACACCAGTCATGTTTCTGAAGGTGTTGTCTCAAGACCACCATTGTTCTAATCAACTAGGGTGATTGGTTGCAAATGCCTATACATAACTGACCACTCACTAAAATAGAATCTCTAAGTGTGCAATTTAAGAATCTAAATTTTAGTAAGTGGTGGCTCTTAGATATTAATATATGTATGTTATCAGTGAGAGTGAGATCTCAGGTCTTGCCTTCCTGAAGGAAAGATTTGAATCAAGAGACAAAGTGTAGAAAAGGCAAGCAAAAACACACTTAGGGTGACAGTGAAACAAGGAAGAGAATAAAAGAAGCAACAGAAGAGCTAAAGGTCTGCCTTGGCTCACTTGGAAGTCAGAGAAACAGGGGGCCTTGGAATGTTCAGGGGTTTAGCCCTGATGAGCTGCCATTGCCCATTGCTCCCTTGTTTGCCAGTCTCATAAGGTTCCTTAGAGTTTAGGAGATACTTGCCTGTCAGGGAAGAAAAAGATGGATGGGAAAGGCATGGGCATGCTCCCTGGAGTGGGAGCACCCTGGGACCTTTGTTTCAGGGTTTCTAAAGGCTGGGCATGGCTGGCCAGCATGGCTGAGTGGTTGGGCATCAGTCTATGAATCAGGAGGTCATGGTTCAATTCCTGGTCAAGCCACATGTCCTGTTTTGGGCTTGATCCCAGTAGGCGGCAGCTAATCAATGATTCTCTCTCATTATTGATGTTTCTATCTCTCCCTCCCTCTTCCTTCCTCTCTGAAATCAACAAAAATATATTAAATAAATAAGTAAATAAAGTCTAAATGTTTAGGGGAGGTTTTAGGGACAGATTAATCAAATATTCATCAGTTTTATGATGATGTACCAATGAGATTTATTCTCTTAATTTTTCTATCCTTGGGTATGGTTGGCAAAAGACACCAGTTGGATTTCTGTTACCTGCCTCCCTGAGTAGTATTATTTAAGCTCTTTACCCTCTGGTTTGGGAGGAAAAAGGCAATCCATTTGCTCTATCCTTGGTTTAGGGAAAATAGGATTTATTAGGTGCCTGCAAACTATAGTTTAATTATTTATTCCTCTTGTCCTGGAATCTTCCTAGATTCTTACTATTCAATAACATGTATACAAATCTTAGATATCTTGCTAATTTAGATTATGACTTTTTTTTTCTGGAGTAAGCCCAAAGATTTAGCATTTAATAAATTGCTCAATGGGAATAATTTTCCTGAGCCATTGGCCATCAATTGAGTAACAAATCACAGGGATTTTATCACCACAGATTTTACTTATTATCTATTTTTAACTTTACTCGCTTTATATGATTAGCCAGTAAGGAGAAATTTGGCCTGAAACTTTAGCAGACAAGCCACAGCAAGATACCAATGAAGCATGGGACTCTGGCTATGCAGGTGTGGGCGACAAAGCAACACCAGGTGTTAGACCCAAGTTCAGCAACTTCAGTAATTCTGGCTAAGAAAGAATTCAGGGCCAAGATTCAAACTATCAGAGAAAGTTTATTTAGAAAGTCACAGAGATAGAGGAAGTTAACTGTAGAAGAAATGAGCTTAGCAAATTAGTTATAGAGGAGGTTGGGGGCGAGGGGGAGGCCCTTGCAGCTAGGAGAAAGAGTGAGGCAAGAAAAACCATGCCTGGGAAAAATGTGTAGGAAGTGTGGGCATGCTCCATTTATACAAATGCACTGGGCCCTTCCTCTTGAAGGTGTTTATGTGGAGGTTTTCAGGGAGGGTCCCATTACAATATTTATCAACTTTCCTGATGTAGCTTTTCAGAGTTGTGATCTCTAGTAATTGATGGACACCAGGGTACAGAGTCATTAGTCAATGCAGCTGGTCCTGATGTCAGCCAGAGCATAGCTTGTCTGGTTTTGCAGCTTCACTGATCCTGGACCTGAATCACAACTGAGGCCTAAATGTTATCCCTAGGGGTTCATGCTTAAGGGAGTGACTGGTCATGCAAGGGCCCATAAGAGAGTCACATGAGGCCACTTTGGCCCATGTTCCACTTCTAAGGGGTCTACCAAATGATTAGTAACATTCCAGGGGAGGAAAGATCAGAGGAGGGTCAGAAACCCAGGACCATGATTTGAAAGGTCAGTGGATCTAAATCAAAAGACCAGTGATATGCTATGGGAGGAAAGGTTACCTGGAGGTGAGGTTCTTGTTTTCCCAGTTTTGCTCCTTGCTAGGCTCCTTTCTGCCCTGGTGACCTGTTGCTCTGCACATGTCTGTCTAACTGCCTAAAACAAAGCCACCCAAAATTTGTGTAAACTATAGATAAAGTGAAGTATTAAGACATTTTGGCCAGTTTTACGATGTAGGTCAGGCCTAAACTCCATAAAATTTACTTAAGCTTATTTATTTTTACCTTCCACAACTAATGTTACCTCCTATCTTGGTCTTCCTATATTTCTAATTTTCTTCTTGATGTTGACATCTTGCCGTTGACAATTTTTCTCTTAATGGAGTGAAATATAAATTATAATGTGTGGCAATTTGTCATGAATATGCTTATGTTTTCTTTTTTTATCAGAGGTGTCATAGCTTACTGGATCCCTCGTTTTTCACAAGAGAATGATAATACTACTTAAAACTATACTGGTTAATAAAGCACATTATTCTATGGTAAATGTCCTATGGGAACTCTAGTTACTTTGATGAAGTGTGATCTTGAATTTGGTGCAATTTTGGCTGATGGAAACAAAATCTCTGCTGAATTTCACGAAGGATATCATGTCCATCCATTCCTCAAGGGAGAATGTCCTAAATGCATTTTAAGGAACTCTGGCCTCTTTGATGTGCTGAATAAAATGTGCTTTAAATAGACACATGTATAAAATCTGTGGTATATATACTGTATTTTGTCTGGAACATCTATAGGAACTGAAGTGGCCGGGGGTGGGGTAGGGGGGAGACACAATATACCACCCCATAATAGTCCTCTCTGGCATGATTATTTTTAAGAAATAGCATAGGAAAATCTCAGTAAACAAAATAGAAGTTACCATGTGTAAGGGTGTCTCCCTGTCTAGACTAGGAAAAGAAAGATAATTCTAAATCTCTAGAAACATATGAATGGAGAAATCAATGACTACAATCCTCATTGACAACCTTCCCCTTGTTTACTGTGCTTTCCCATCATCTCCCATATTGGCCTTCTCATATTATTTAATGTAGTGGCTTGAGACATTTCGAAGAGTTAGTTTTTCTGGACATCTCCCATGTATACAGGAGCTATAAATGCTATTAAACATCTGTGGTTTTTTTTCCTGTTAATCTGTCTTTTTATTACAGTGCAGTCTCAGCCAAGAGCCTAGAAGGATAGAGCAAAACTTATTTATTCTCCTCTACAGCACATTAGCACAATAAAATCACTGAGAATTTGACAATCAGCAAAATAAAGAAATCATTTCTAGATACTGTACATACTGTTGCAGGTATTTTAAAAACTTACTTTGGTATTAAGTCAAGTCTTCAGAAATCTGGGTACTTGTTCGCTGTCATATTAGGTACTAGCTAACAAGTATTAAGCTGTAACTATTAACCAGGCCATACTCTAAGTACTTTACTGTGTTATCTCATTTATTTATCTCGGAAAAATTAGAAGGTACTTTCCTGTTTTATAGGCAAAAAGGGGGGAGGATTTAAAAAATCTCATGCATAAAAAATGCGTTTGTAAAATCAAATGTATTACTATATTTTATTTTTTACTTGCATGTTGTTTTGTTGTATGCCATCAGACTACTTTGTATTGCTAACTTTTTAAAATTGTCTATGAATGCAAATAGGAAATATTAATTAATTATCCCATATCATTCTACCCACCTTGCACAAAGAGGCATTGAATAAAATTAACTGATGCTAATAACTGTAAGAATTATGGTTTTCCTGATAAACTATTTTTACTTTTACCTTATGGAGACTATGAGGCAGGGCATTGATTGTGTTTTCCTTTCCCTAGTTGCCTCTGGAAAAATTAGAGCTAACAAGTAAATAATACTGCATATGCTGTTCTAAGAATACTCTTGGAATCCCCAGTCTTTTTGCATTGTCAATACAATGGTGAATAGAGGAAAATAAAATATTTTGGCTTGGATAGAACTGTAGTCACCAAATTACAGCTGAAGAAATAGAAGCTGCATGAAAGGCTTTTAAGTTCATATATTTTTAAGCTTCTAAGTGCTTAGACAATGCATAATCTCACAGGTATTGTTTATTTATCAAAAAAGGTGATATACTCTGGATTTAAAATAAAACTCAGAAATGGCAGTATCTCTGCTCTAAATGTTATCGGTAGGACCTCTACTTGTGGTCAGACTGAACAGCTTGGATTCTGGCTCTATCTCTTTCTGGTTTTTGAACTTGGGAAAGTTACCTAACTTACCTCTGTTTTAGTTGCTCATATTTAATATTAAAATATAGTGGTATCATCAAAGGCTCTGGTAAAGAACAAATGAGTTAACATGTAATCTTATCCATATTCACCATGGTACTAACAAGTTACTCTATCAAAAATATTCTTAGATTGAATTTAAGAACAATAATAAAAAACCTTGCTCTTTACTAAAGAGAAACAAGAAAGGAAGTGAACCAGAAAGTAAAAAAGCCAAAACAATATGCAAGATCTTATCAAGGAAACCTCAGAGCCCTTATAAACAGCCCTGCAGTTTGTTATTGTTTCCTTTGATGAAGGACTTAGGGTAAAGAGAAGCAGGGTACTGAAATCTGGCTTCTACTGTAGAAATCTTCTTTCACTATTATTTATAGAAAGGGAAGGCAAGGTCTGCAAAAATCTTGACACTTAATTGCCTGTTGATATTGTTAATGTCAAAGCTAAAATCATTCTTTAATGTTAAAACCAAATAATAAAATGAATATAAAATATTCACATTTGAAGTTCAGATACTCTCCAGCCTTTGGGGCATGCTACAAGTTAGTTAAGACTCATGTTAGCAAAATCACTTACCTGGCTACATAAAGAAAAAACAAGGAAAGAGAAGATGGTGACTTTTTAAACAATCTGTTTTTATTGATTTTAGAGGGAGGATAAGAGAGAAGATAGAGAGATAGAAACATCAATGGGCTGCCTGCTTCTTGCAGGGTGGAGCCCACAACCAGGGTAGGTGCCCTGATCAGGAATTGAACCTGTTGACCTCTTGGTTCTTGGGTTGATGCTCAACCACTGAGCCATACCAGTTGAGTAAGATGGTTACTTTTAAGGAAAATGTCGGAAGAGAGACCTTTGTGCTTCTTTATCTTTTGTGATAAAGGGGACAGATAAATGGTTCTTCTCTCCAAAGTCAAGTCTGCAGGTGTGGGGCATGGGAGTAGGAGAAATGGGTGGGAGTAGAAAACTACTGAGAGGCTACATTCATAAAAGTTGGGGTACCTAAATTTCACCCCTGAAAAAATAGAGAAGCAAAACTAGTAGGATCTGTCTAATATATATAATTTGGGCTCCCACAACGGTGAGTTGACAAATAGGAAATCTGTAGAGTAGGTTGATAAGCTGGAAGCTCTGAAATAGCAGTCTTAAGGATAACGTTTTCTCTAGGAAACCTCAGGATTTTATCTTGAGTCTTTTCCACTGACTGAATGGTACCCACTAATATTATCTAGGGATATCTTTTTTTTTAAGTCAACTGAATATAATGTTAATCCCATTTACAAAATACCCATAGTGCCATAGATAAGTCCTATAGCACAGCCAACCTGACATCCAAAAACTAGCCATCATAGGATTCCCCACAGAAGTTAGTCTGTGTAACTACAGACTGACTAAAATAACTTGATAGGAGCTCTGGAAACCTTTCAAAAAACTCTACAACAAGCAATCAAACACCCAATCAAGAAAAGAGTTCATTAAAACAATAGAAATTATGTTGCATGTCACTTGCCCTTTCCCACCCTCTCCCTTGCACAGTTCAATGTAGTCAGGAGAAGTAGTCCAATCTCTGACTGTCTCCCTTGGGCAATCATCATGCATTTAAAAAACCTTCCCTAGTCTCCTTAAATACACTAGTTTTCCTAATTTATAATCTTATAACACAGTGCATTTCTCCATCAAATCTCTTTCCCATAGTATAAATTTAATTGTATGTAATTTGTTGCTAAATATATTTCATCACACTAGAATGAGAATTCAGGACATCTCATCAACAAGTCCAAGTTTGAGGAAGTCATATGATTTCCTGGTACTCCAAAGTAAGTGGAAAATTGCCATTTATTGAATTAATTTGAAGGATTATGTTTCCGGGTTATTTTCCTCTTTCTGTAACAGAAATACTTTGCATTTGACCCTTCTGAGGAAGATACAGGCTTTATGAAATTCTTAAGATTAATGTTATTGTTCTTTCATCCTGGTTATCATTCTCATTCTCTTCATACCCACAAATAAAACAGAGCTCAATTAAGGGAAATATGTTAAATAGATTCTGACTGCTTTTAGAGCTTCAGGTAAAAATACATTAATGGAACCCTGGCCAGGTAGCTCAATTGGTTGGAGCATCATCCAGTACACTATAAGGTTGCAGATTGAATTTCTACTGAGGACACATACCTGGATTGCGGGTTTGATTCCTATCAGTGCACCTACGGGAGGCAACCGATCAATGTTTCTTTCTCTCCCTCTTCACCTTCTTCTCTCTCTAGAATATATTTAAAAAACAACAAAACAAGAACAAAACATATCCTCAGGTGAGGATTAATAATAATAACAATAATAATAATAATAATAATAATAATAATAATAAATGAATAGGTACAAAATGTATTTATGTATTTAAAAACACACATTTTCATCTCAACTCAACATTTTTCATGTGTATAGGCAGTTTAGTATAAGAACTAGAGTATTTTTTAGTTCTGATTCTCATGTAGGTAAAATTTTTGATTTAATATTTATTCATTTTAGCACTAAAATATAATGAGATAAGCATTATTCATTTTTACCATAAACTTTGAATAATACAAAAGATATTCATCAGGATTTTTTCATAGTCATGCAGAAAGTGTTTGATAGCTTTGCAAGTAAAATGTAATGTTGCATATAAATTATATTACTGTTTATGTTTTATTTGAAATATTCATAATAGTCATTTTGTAAATACAATATACAGTACAAGAAAAATGACAATATTGTCATTGAACCTCTATGAGAAATCTTGCCTCAGAAAATTTTAGATGAAATCAATCTTGCCTGAATTTACTGGGTTAGGAAGTCTAATTTACTCATCGTCTTTATTATTTGAGAAAATATATCATGTAAGAGATTACTGTCATTTCTTGCTTTCACTTTAATCAATAACCTGGTGAAAGTATAGTGTAATTATGAACAAATATTTTTATCTATTACAAACCTCATCATGCTGTAGTAAACCCACACAAATGCATGTACTCTAACATTTTCTATTAGTCATATAATTCTATATTAAATAAATGAGGATGTTGTTACCTAAACAGTATATCAAATATTATAATGTGTTTCCCAAACTGAGGTAAACTTTAATTTTGAAAAAATATGTTAATAAAATATAATCATAAGCCTGCGTTTCTGTAAACAATAGATGAATATAAAATTTTAGCAATAAATTATTTAGGAGAAATGTGATTAGAGAGTGCTAGATCATTGAGAAATAAATAAATTAAATAAGATTTAAAGTATTTTCTGCTTCTTACATTAACAGCTCTTTTTGGTCAAAAAGCGCCATTTATATATCACACACATATAAATATATCAATATGTTTGGAAGATGTTAATTTTTTCTTGATTCATTAAGGAAGTATTAGTAATATAATTGCCTTTGAATTTATTTGTATTTTCTCAGAAGAAAATCTTTTGAATTACACTAAATACCTAAGAAAGATTTTTAGAAATTAAAGCCAGCCTATCTTTGCAAGTTTTCAAAATTGTCAGGATTGTAGATATTCTAGCACTTTTAAAAAATTTTACAATTAAAATGTTAAGGTGACTAAAATTGTTTCCCTTTTAAATATTTAAATTATCTTTCCAAATATGAAATAAATGAAAAATTTTAGAACATCTATTTAATAGGGAAGAATCTAGAAGATGAAATCTGAAATACACAAGATTGATAACATATTGTGTAGACTTTTAAAAATATTTTTAAGTTGATTTTAGAGAGAGGAAGAGGGTGAGAGAAACATTGATGAGAGAGAAACAACATCAGTTGGCTGCTTCCTGCATGCCCCCTACCACTCCCCACAACTGAGGATTGAGTCCATAACTTCAGGCATGTTTCTTGACTGGGAATTGAACTGGTGATATCCCGGTGCATAAGTCGATGGTCAACCATTGAGTAACACTGGCCAGACTGTCTAGACTTTTGAAGGAGATCATCCATGTTCATAACATATGTGGGGAAGAATTAGTACAGTGCCAAATAACAAAGAATTTAAGCCAGAAGTTATGAAATAATGAAACAATCATTTCCAACATGACTTGATATTATCTATACTCTTGAGATGAATGAGCAATTATTATCCTCATTGAGCAAAATTTATTACGTGACCCAATCATCATTTCTTTATACATGAAAGGAAAATAGAAAACATTTGGAATATATGGTGGCCAATAAAATCAGAGATCTAGATTTTTAAACAACATCTGCAGCTCAAGACAGAAGGGAGGGATTGTTCACAAACTGGATGTTGGATGGTATCCCCAGCCAAGATACTTAATTTAAAAAGACATTAGTAAGTTTTTATTATATTTTTTCTATAAATCAGGTCTTCCTCCAAGAAGTCCCAGTGATCATTAGGGGAAGATAGGCCTCCCAATACTCAGGTAAGTGACAATGAGTCTTACATTCATATATTAGCAATCTTCATAAGAGCTATGCAAAGGAAGTGCAGAGAATCCATATTTGAATGTGTTCAAATTTTCCAGTAAAATGCTAATGTTTTATTATGTAATTGAGCATTAGAGTTTTCTCTCTACTTTCTAACACATAGCATGAACATAAGAGTTGATTGCTTCATTATTTATCTTTACTCTCTTTAACAGAGAACTTAAAGTTGCCAAATAATACAATTATCTAGATTGACTTTTTTCTGATACTTCTTGGCATATAAATGGAAAATATAATAAGCTTACTTAAATTTGTGGTGTCTCATTAAAAACACACAGAGTGTCAAAAATAAGCCAAAGGAAAGTCGTCTGGGCAAAAATAAAAAGGATCCCAAGTAAAATTTATTAAAAAGATTCCTATATTAACTTCTGGTCGAGAATATGTTTGTATATTTTCAAAAAACAACTCCAAGACCATGTGGATTCCTGCAACAGATCTGCTCCAACCATGAAGACAAGAGGAGGAACAGTCCAGAGAGGGAAGACACTGACAACCCCTTGCCATGTTACCAGTCAGCAGCTGTGCATCGCTGCAGGTTGCCCAGGACCAACCCAGAGAGGTCAGACCTGCATTGCCAATATCTGTCTACCATCCAGATATCATTGCTGACATGTACATATAAGGAACGGTTTGATGTTGAAACTGGGACTCAGAACTGTTGGACATTGAAATTGGGACTCAAACATTTCTTGCTCTCATATGTTTATTTCTAGTCTGTAGAGGCAATATTTTTTAAAGAAAAAAAAGGGGGAAATTAAAATAGATACAGAGACAAAGAAGCATGGAACAGACTGTCAAACTATAGCAAGAAGGCAGGGGAAGTTGGGGGTGGGCTTCAAGAGATCAACCAAAGAACTTGTATGCATGCATAAAAGCATAACCAATGGGTTCATTGAAATTGGGTCTCAAACATTTCTTGTGCTCATATGTTTATTTCTAGTCTGCAGAGGCAAGATTTTTTAAAGAAAAGCAACAGAGGAAATAAAAATAGATGCAGAGGCAAAGAAACATGGAACAGATTGTCAGACTACAGCAGGAAGGCAGGAGAGGTTGGGGGGGAGTGCTGCAAGAGATCAACTGAAGAACTTGTATGCATGCATAAAAGCATAACCATAGGACACAAGGCACTGGGGGGGGGGGCAGGTGAGGGCATGTGCTGGGGGTGTTGGGAAAGCCAGGGGAGGTCAAGGGGGAAAAATAGGAAACATATGCACTACTATTTGTAATACTTTAAACAATAAAAAAAGCATAACCAATGGATATAAGACATTGGGTCGGGAGGGAAGTGAAGGTACGTGCTGGAGGGTATGGAAAGCTGGGTCAATGCGTAAAAAAGAAAACATATGTACTACTATTTATAATACTTTAAACAATTTTAAAAAGTGTAAAAAATAATTTTTGGTGTCAAAGAGGGGTAAGCCAGACAAAATTCTAGGGGTCATTAGTTGAAGCACCGCTTTTTTATAGATGAGAAAAATATGACCTCTTTAACCAAAACGGAAAAGGCTAACAATGCTTATGAGAATAAAGCAGTTTGCCTAAAATGATTTGTTTTTCTTTTTCTTTAAAATGTAGTATTAATTGCTAATATAATAAAGTTTCAATAATAAAATTAAAAATATTTGTCTCTTTTAATATGCTAAACATTGAAAACTTTTTCATTCAAAATAGAAATAAATGTGATTGGCAGAAGCTTCTCTTCTTTATATATATTGTATATTGACAGCTAATTATTTTATAATTATGTATTTAAAATTTCTCTAAAACAACACAACATATAAATATTCATTTCATCTAAGCAAGACACTAAGATAATTGTTGAATTTGTAAATGTAACAAATTTAACCAGTGTAGAAAAAATATTAAAAATAATTAATTTCCTTACCCATATTAAGAAACCCTGTTTAGGAGTGATTTGGAAAGTGCTCTAATTATTCCATTAGGGAAGGTTAGGAAAATAACTACTTTAGAGAACAGTCATAAATGAAAAACCTGGTTATTGTTAGATGGAAAACTGGCCTGCTTCTAAGTTTCATTTTATGCTAATAAAACTAGTTCCTAGAAAGATTTTAAACTTCCTTTCTCAGCTCTAGCAGGTAGCTCAGTTGGGTTGAGCATTGTTCTGATACTTCAGGATTGTGGAGTATTAGGGCACATGCATGAAGCACTCAGTGAATTCATGGATTGGTAAAACAACAAACAACAATAAATAAAGACATTTTAAACTCCTCTTCAGCTTCTCAAAACTATTTGCCAATATTCGCCAGAGGTTTGGAGCCACAAAAGTAAACAAAAACAGTTGAAAGTTCTGAACTAAGCATCTATAATATAATGTAACAGATAACCATTATTTAATAATTTAATTATAAATGAATAATACTAAGATATTATATACACATATATTTGCAAATCATAATAAGAAACACCTGAAGCTATGAAACGCTATAACTGGTAGATTGGTAGATATTGGCTTAATTTATGGAGGGTAGAGAGAGTTTAAATTTAAGCTAAGATCTAACATGTATAAACAAACAATTGGTGAGTGATAGTAAGGTACAGCTTCTTCAAGATATTTAGAAGCTCTTCAAAGTCCAGAAATTGGGAGAGGATTTTGCACATTGCAGAATCTATTAAAAAAATTGTGATGTGGGAATCCTTTTCATGTCCTGTGTGTCCAGGGTTCCCATGTCAGGGTTCAGCGTCTGGAGAAGGCCGCACACAAATGAAGAGAGACTCGAAAAGCATCCATTTTGGGAATCCTGGGGGCCAGGCGGGAGTCCACCTCTAGGGGGAGGATGCCACCGCTCTGGTTTTCCTATCCCCTTTTATTAGGGCTAAGTGATACATCCATGTCCTTTAGGTCAGGAAATTCCAACAACGAAAATCAACCAGCAAGAATGAACATAAGACAAAAGGTGTGGAAGCTTTTACAATTACCAATGTGCCACCTAACCAATATGTGAATAGTTCATACTTAACATAAGACTAAAGAGGGGCAGCTAATGTCTCACCTAAACAATGAGTAAACAGTTCATACTTAACATAAGACTAAAGAGGGGCAACTAAAGTCTCACCTAAACAATGGGTAAACAGATCCATGAAGCTTTGACCAGGTTTCCTGTTTGTTCTATTTACATCTCTATTGGTGAGGCAATGTCTGGCTTCCCGCATTGTGCGAAATATTTAACTAAGTAACATAAATTATGTGATACACTAGTAGTGAAATAACACATATGTTTGGATTTTCTAATCAAATAAGGTGGCATTCATAAAAGAAGATCATATTATAACCCTAATTTTTTATATCTTTTACACACCTTGGTTGAGTAACCTTTCATTGCTACATGTCAGAGCCAGATTCTAAAAATCTCCTTGGTTCTATATGGAAGTGGACTCTGATTCCTTAAGTAGCATGTTCATATTGTCTAATTAGTCAAAATTTCTTCTTTGCAACAAGATTCTAACAAGAGTTTTCTTCCCCAGGAATAGAACATGGAAAAATGCAGGAGGTCTGCAAAGTAAAATAGGTATATTTTCCATCTAAATTTACAAAACAACAATATTTTTGGCAGACATGGTATTTAGAAGAGGAAAAAGAAGAACTAGATTATTTATATTGTACTTATATAAAAATATGTGATTGTTTTTACTGTGCCCCACTTTTTAAACTGGGAATATCCAAGAAAAAAATGTTTATTAATCTCTGTATTCCTCCAAACTTAACACAGTAGTTGTCCAAAGTACATATTGAGTGAATGCCTATAGCTTTTATCTGTCTAAGTCTGAGATAGCTCATAAACACTAACATGAAGTGGCTAACAGTTGAGCCAGTGATGAGGTAACTATCATAGCTAAGAACAGGCAGAGGAATCAACAACGTCTCCCATTCCAGGAAGGAATGCTCCTGAGATTACTTTAAGTAAAACATCCAGTCTCCATTATACCCCATTGGGGACAGGCATCTTGCATCTTAAAAGACATAATTTCTATATTTGGACAACTGTGACACTGACTTAAACTCTGTATTCTTATATATTATGACCAGAGACATAGACTCTGTGCTTCTTCATACTGCAGCCCTTCAAGGACTTGAAGACCACTCATGTTCTGCCACTGCATTAACCAGGACATATTTGTACACTGTTTTCTAATAAGAAGCAGTTTTTATATCCATTCTCATTAGTTTACCCCTGCTGTATACATTCTATAATTGTTAATTACTCTCATAAAATATCTATTGTTAAATTCACCACAAGCCAAGTATGATTAGAAATAGTGGATTATAGGAAAAAAAGCCTACATGGGAATGAAAGAGCAAAAAACAACATGGTAAACATAGGTAGGTTAGTTTATTATGCAAACATTTTACCAAACATTTTTATATAAGGCTGGGGAATAAACATGAAAAGGGCACATTTTCTCTGAGGGTCTCAAATGCTGAATGAAAAAGACATGTAAGTAAATAATTGCAATTCAATGTGATATTTGCGGTAAAGGAATAATGTATTCTGAAATTGATACTTTACTGTAAATTCAGTGAAATGAACAGCTATTTCTCAGGTGTTTTCACTAATCTATGTATATACATAAAGAGGCAATATGCATATTGTCTGGGATGCCGACTGCTCAGGAGAAGGCTGCGTGTGCAGTTGAGCTGGAAGAGACTCCATGCCTGGTGAGACAAGCCACGGATGGCACAGCCTGCCTGCTGACACAATGGTGAGCAGGCCTGCAGAGAACAGGGCCTGACAGCTGCAGCACACCAGTAGTCCAGCCTCTGCACATCACCTTTTCTGACCGCTCATTGGCTAAGCTTCTGGTATACCACTTAGAGTGTTCTTGGTAACTACTTGGGTAATAAGAATCCAAGAAGGCAATCTAGGGTTTTTCCACCTTATTCCTAGAGGGAAAGATGAAGGTATGTTGCTGGAGGGGCTAAGAAATGTCATATTCTACCTTAGCCAGTTTTCCCAATGGGTAGAGCCATGGCTTCCTGACCATAGGGTTTGGTTCAATTCTGATCAAGGGCATGTAGCTAGCTTGCAGGCTCCTCCCTGGCTGGGGCCCAGGTCAGAACTCATGCAGGAGGCAACCAATCGAAGTATCCCTCTCACATTGATGTGTCTCTCTGTTTTTTCTCCTCTCTTCCACGCTCTCTAAAATTCAATAGAAAAAATATCCTCAGGTGAGGATTAAAAAGAAAGAAAGAAAGAAATGGCATATCCTATGAAAGAGACATCTTGAAAATGTCTAAAGAAAGTTGTCTTTTTTGTGTGTGTGTGGTGAAGAGACGAGTCTGTGTTGATGAAAACAAAATAAAACAGGTATTTTTTCGTTGTTGTTGTTTAAACAATATACATATAATCCCTGACTCATGATGGTTTAACTTAATGGGTTTTTTTTGTTTGTTTGTTTTTTACTTTATGATGATGCAAAAGTGATACACATTCAGTAGAAACTGTACTTTGAATTTTAAGTTTTGTTTTTTTTCTAAGGCTAGTGATATGCGATAAGATACTTTTTCTGATGATGGGCAGTGGCAGAGAAATGATTTTACCCAACTGTAAGCTGATATAACTGTTCTGAGATTGCTTAAATTAGGATAAGTTGAGCTTTGATGTTCAGTAGGTTAAATGTATCAAGAGCATTTTTATTGCAATATCTTCGATTTATGCTAGATGTAAACCCTTGATAATTTGAGGAGCATCTGTACTCATGGTTGCTTGGGATAGATTATGTAAAGAGAATAATTTTATTATTACCTGGAGAACAATATGCACTATAGAAATCAATTTCTGTTTTATAAACAATTGGGGAGTTATTAGGTTTTAAAAAAATTGAAAAATGTTATTTAAAAACTGTTACTTTTAACCTCATTTAAAAATTAGTCCAATGGGCATATTGTCACCTATCCTTTTTAAAGATGTCTCACTCTAATGGAAATATATTTTTGTATTGATAATTTTGATAGGCACACAGTCAGACTAACCAGTTACCTTTCCCCTTGTATACTGAGAATAAAGCATAAGTTATGAGGTTAAGTCTACAGGTGACTTACACAGCAATTCAAGGGGAAAAATGTTTAATAAAGTTTTGAGCCTGTGTTTGTTTTCCCAAGGCACAATATAGCTGTTATTTATAGTTTCACTGAAAAAGCTAGTGATGAATTTTCAGCACTTTATGAAACTAACTTTCTGCTTGGGAAGCCAACATTACATTCCAAAGGCAGCTAAGAATTTGTCTCTGACAGCAAGATGTTGAAGGAGAGAATTTTTTTTTTGAGAAATCCATAAATAACAATAACAGTGCCCATATGAAGTCAATTGCAGTTTTGTAAAATATATGTCTTTACTATGAGTACTAAGAGAACTTATTTTTTTTTAATGGTGCAATATCCAGGCACCCCGAGTCAGGTCAAATCTTTGATAAATTACTTTCTTAATGGGCATAGGAGTTTTCTTCAAATACTAGAGGAAATTTGCTTCAAAAATAAAGCAGTTCTCACTCACCAGAGCCAGGGATATTCAGAACCATGCACCCAAAGTTTACTTCATTTAGAAAGCTACTTCAGAAATCCTTGTCCCTGTATTTCAAATATTATCCATTTACCTTCTGAACTAACATTTACCTACTTCCCTTTCACCTTACATGTAATGTGTGACTTGTGCTTCTGTTAAACAGAAAATCTGGCTACCTGATAGAATCCAAGAAGTTATCATCCTTCCCATTTGGATCTGCTTTAGTCTGTACATACGTTCTTTCCAACTTGTGTTCAGGAGTAGTTCTCAGATCTTCTCCTATGCCATGTTCTCAATGGTGCCTTGTGCTCTGTCAATTTTCCTTCAAATATTCCAATTTCTCTTCCCTTCCCTTAATCTGGAGGTCCTCCTGAGCAATCCTTCTATATTTTACCTTGTTTTCCCCCCGTAGGCAAATGCCTTCATTGATTGAGAATGTGATATTTCATTTTACCAGCTATACTCTAACATCTCCACAATTTTATTCTAATTGTTTAACTAAAAATGCACTTTCAACGATCTCAAAAGGTATTTCATAAATTATATATTTTTTGGGGGGAAACCTGTAAGATATACCATAATATATGTTCTATTTTCTCAGAGTAAGAAAATTTCTGGATTTTAGTTAGGCACATGGCAACCTAGAACAAAGACATGTGTCAATTACATTTTAATTGGGAGAGGATGTATCATTTTATCTCATTGGTCACAGCCAGTGCGATTTAATCTGAAATGTCTTAATAAATTTCTCAGACTTTTTTTAAAGCAAAGCTCATGGCCTGCTTCATTGTTTCCTCCTCCATGGTGGTTGTCATGTGCACATGCTGGTCAGAGTTCTGGTAGCCACACAGTCATGATTTGAATCTAAAAAATATGGAACAGACTAAAAGAAGATTCAATCCTTCACTATTTCATGTAACCACCTTTGTGTCTAGACTTTTTGTATGAGATAAAAAATAAGTCATTATTTGACAAAGTTATATATATTTTATATATATACACACACATATATATATTGTGTATATGTACACACATAAATATACATACATATATATCTTTTTGTTCATCAGTTAACTCCTCTTAAAAGAGCATATCACATAATTGACTCTTCCTCCCAAACAACTTTTCTGGTCTAGCAATTGTTCCCTCCTATACAAATCTTTTGATTTAGAAGACAATGTCAACACAATGATATAACAAATATGATACACACCCAACAAATATTTATTAATCACCCATTTCTTCCTCTCCATTCAAATACAAGCAAAGTTCTTATCATCAAACTAAAATGTCTTCTGCTTTTCCTCTTCACAGTTTTATATACCTGAGTGAAATATGCTTTTTCCAATTTTCCAACAATTATATTTCTCACAAGGATGAAGTACCATGTGAGATGTATTTTTTGTATGACAATTTTATCTTGAGAGAGTATTGTTTTTCTTTTAATAATCATGTTTCTTTCTGAGTGAACCTTTAATTTGATACTTGAGATTTTACACTTCATCTTATTAATTAACTCAAGTACAAAAATCAAATTTTTTATTTCCCATGCTCTAGGAAAAAGAATGCAATCTAGTATACCTGGTAAAATAATTTTACAAAAAGAAAAACGTAATTATAAGAAAAGCAGAGTAGTATTAGGGATAAAATTAAAGCGATAGTATATTTATTTTGAGAAAGTAGAGACTTCAAAAAATATGTTTATTGAAAAGATTTGACTGATTGACTGGGGCTTTTCCAGTACGTGATAGAAACAGAAGGCATATAGGAAAAAAGAGAAACATAAGAACCAAAAAAATGAGGGAAATTTTAATGATAATTTTGGAAAATAAAGAAATACTATATCATAGCCATGTATGTGGAAAATAGTGAAATTCAATATAAATATGATATATCATATTATTAAAGTTATTAATTCGCAGTACAAATACTTAATATTTAATTGTACTTACATTCGATATAAACCTCAAAGACCTTTGAGCAGGGAATTGTGAATGGATCTTTGTTTTAAAAAATCTAATTTGTTACATAAGAAAGCTCAGAGAAATTTAGTTGAGAAGTAAAGAAACCTCTCCTGAAGTTATATTTTTATATAGATAGTCTCTTTTTTATGTAGCTAGATTGAAATATATCTTTGTGATGTCCTTGTGTATACTACAAGATGTGTAGTAGTATTTAAATAAATTATTATTACTGAATTAAAATAATTCCAGAGCTCTAGAAGAAAGCTATCATGAAAAATAAAGTTGATTAACATCTTATGTTTGACAACAGATTTGAACCATTGAGAGGTGATTTTTCTATTCTTTCTAAAAACCAGATGTTGGTATTTATAATCAAGAAATATTTATTACAGGTGTGCTCATTAAGCATATAGTTCATGCTTCTGAAAAATACAGCATAAAAATAGAAATAATCCATATACTTAGAAATTTAATATGACTTAAGGGCAGGCAGTACAAAGGACATATTCACTGAACTGCAAATGAAAATAATTTATGGTGCAATTGCAGAGTTCAGTTAAGTAAATGAAGAAATGAGAGAAATACGTTATAGTATAAAAAATAACAGTGCAAACAGAGAGATAATATCTAAGAGATTTTAATTATTTGCTTTATCTTTATTGTTCAGTTTATTAATTACATTGTTTCCCCTTTTTATCCCCCTATAGCTCCCCTCCACCCTGTACCTATCCCACCCTCCACCCTCACCTCCCCCTCCCCACTGTCCTCTCCCATTGTTGCTAGATTTTTGTCCAGTCTCTTCCTGCACTTCCCACAACCCTTTTCTCCCCAAGAATTGTCAGTCCATTCCCTCTCTATGTCCATGTCTCTGTTATATTCACCAGTCTATCCTGTTCAACAGCCTATCAATTCACTTGATTTTTATGTTCATTTGATAGATGTGTATTTGTTGTTCATAATTTTAATCTTTACCTTTTTCTTCTTCCTCTTCTTAAAGAATATCTTTCAGCATTTCATATAATGTTGGTTTGGTGGTGATGAACTCCTTTAGCTTTTTCTTATCTGCGAAGCACTTCATCTGACCGTCAATTCTGAATGATAGCTTTGCTGGGTAGAGTAATCTTGGTTGTAGATTCTTGCTGTTGATCACTTTGAATATTTCTTGCCACTCCCGTCTGGCCTGCATCGTTTCTGTTGAGAAATCCGCTGACAATCGTATGGGTGCTCCATTATAGGTAACCAACTGTTTCTCTCTTGCTGCTTTTAATATTCTCTCTTTGTCTTTTGCTCTTGGCATTTTAATTATGATGTGCCTCGGTGTGGTCCACTTAGGGTTCCTATATATTGGGGTTCGGTGCACTTCTTGGACTCCTAAGTCAATTTCTTTCACCAGGTGTGGGAAGTTTTCAGTCACTATTTCTTCAAATAGGTTTTCATTGTCTTGGCCTCTCGCTTTTTCTGGCACCCCTATAATTCGGATATTGGTATGCTTGAGGTTGTCCCAGAGGCCCCTTACACTATCTTCAATTTTTTGGATTATTTTGGTCTCTTGCTTTTTCAGCTGAGTGGATTTTACCTCTTTGTATTGCAAATCTTGAACTTGGTTCTTGGGGTGCTCCAGAGCACTTTTAGGTCTTTGTATAATATTTTTTGTTTCAGTCAGTGTATGCTTAATTTCTGGTTGGTCCTTTTTCATGTCCTTGAGAGTCTCCTTTATATCCTTGAGGGTCTCTTTCATTTCCTTGTAGGACTCATTCATTTCCACGTTGGTCTTGATCATTTCTTTGCAGCTCTCGTTTATATCCTTGAGGGTCTTGTTCATTTTCTTGTAGGACTCATTCATTTCCTTTTTGGTCTTGCTTATTTCCTTATAGGCCTCGATCTTTTGTTGAAGCCTCTTGAAAAACCCTATAACCGTGGTTTTGAATTCCATGTCCAGTCGTTTTTTTCCCTCCATTTCTTTCACATCTGATTTCTTTCCATGTTGCTGCATGGTGGCTGCTTCCCTGAGTTGGTCAATTAGCTTTGTGTGGTAGACTTCCTACTAGGGACAGTGGCTCAGCCTCCCCGGTTACCTGAGGTGGATATGGGCTGCACAGTCTTGCTGAAGTTAAGCTCAGATAATCGTTGTTAGCACTTGGAGGGTTGACCTCCAGGCCAATTGTCTGTGAAGCTCAGCTATGCTCAGGTTGGGTGGGCAGAGTCTCCGGGCCAAGCAGACAGTGTTAGCTCTGCCCTATGTGCCCCTTGGGACTCTGTGCAGGGGCAATGGCTGCCAGCACCTCTGAGAGAGAGCCGCTGCGGAGCTCCACCAGCTGCCGGGGAATTCAGACTTTCCCAAAATGAGTCTGCATGTGCAATGTCTCACCCAGGGTCATAAAACAAAGCAGTCTGACGGTTTCCTGAATGAGAGACAAGTCGCGGTGCGCTCCCTGCGCTGTCACACAGCCGAGCTGTTGGTGCGCAAGCTGCCTTCTCCACAAGCCGGCAGACCCGGCAGAACCCGAGCTTTGGCGTGTCCTCCCACTGTCCAGTTTTCACCCCGTGTGATACTGGGTTCTCTGGACTTAGCCCAGAGCTGGAGAATCAGTCCAATGGGACGCCTTTGTCTCCCCGTTCTAGAAAACTGGCCGGTTTTCAGCCGCCCGCCCTCTCCGTGTAGCGCGCTCCAAACCTCTCTCTGTGCGAATCTTTCAACTCTGTTCGCCGCCGCTCCTCTGAGTCACAGTGTCTTATCTTCACTTTTATTTGTGGAATTTTCACTCGGCGAGTTTTCTGGTGATTCTGGAAGGTGTTTGTTCTTTCGTTAAGTTGTAGTATTAAAATTGCTGATTATGACGGCAAGATAGGTGTTTTACCTTTGCCGCCATCTTAGTTCTCCTCGAGATTTTAAATTATTAATAGTTAATACTTTCATGTATACTTTTATCTATACTTTTATGTATCAGACTAATCACCATTCATCCAATAGCATTTACTTGCTGTCTTCTTTCACCAGCTATTTGATTCATACAAAATCTCTACCCTCGGCAATTTTTCTTGATTTGACTTTAATAGTTCTCCTGGGAAAAAATGTTTCCCTCCCTTCTGACCTAAAAGCTGCTAAGTTTTGCTGATAAGCCATTACATTAGATATAAAATAAGACCATATTCTATAGTTTCCTAAAATATGTCTCCTAAAAAGTGATCAGAGCGATTATTGTACTCAGAAAAGGAATTACTGTTGAATTAGAAGTTACAGTTTTAAAGTTCCAACACAGCTTAGAATTTGTTTTAAAGAGAATGCATTAGTCATTAAATGTATTTTTAATCCATTGAGAGATGTAAAACTGGTTTTATTTGTGATAAAACAATTAGATAGAACCTTCATGGTATTATCTGAAAACAAGACAAAATACTATTTAACAACATTTTATTTTTATCATCAATTACTTTATTTTTCTTTATTGATTAAGGTATTATATATTTGTCCTTATCCCCCCATTATCCCCTTCCCCCAAAACCCTAAAGACTCCATCAATAAATTATTAGACTTAATCAATGAATTTGGCAATGTAGCAGGATACAAAATTAACGCCCAAAAATCTATGGCATTTTTATGCACCAATAGTGAACTTCCATAAAGAGAGATTAAAAAAAAAAACACAAAAAAAAAACCCCAATCCCATTTAACATTGCACACACACAAAAAATATATTTAGGAATAAACTTAACTAGGGAGGTAAAAGACCCATATTCAGAAATAACATTTTAGAAGATAAAACACCTGAGAGAGTTAACTTATTGCCTCTAAAAATATACAGTGAATTCCAACTCTATCACCAATGGTGATGTGTCTCAGTACACATGGATCTTTACAAAAGAAGATTCATACTAAATGTGCAGGTTACTTGAGTTTGACTAGAAAACTACACATAACCACCATCACCACTACTATGACTTGAAATTGTCTACTTTACTCTTTTCTCCCAGTTCAAGCCCCTTTCCTTTCACATCTCCTGTATGCCTTAGTCCTTCTCTATTTTCTTAACTATTTTGTAACTACAAAGTACTTGCTGAAGACAATAGATAAGCAAGGGACAAAAAATATATCTTTGAGTGAAAATATCTCTTTGGCGTATCTAATAGTTAATATATAAAATTGCATGAGGATGAGAACCTGTTTAATCCTTTAACAACTTTGATCCTGAATTTATAATATCCCATTGAGTTGGTATATAAATTTACTCTTCAGAAAGTCAGGTGTTCACATTTTACCCAATAGCTAATTTTCATCTAGTGTTCCATTTCTAAAAATGACAGAGAAACGTCAGGGGGAGAAAGCAAACTTTTAAAGTAAGTAAAGAAAAAAGATTTTCTTTTCTCTCTCACTCTAAATAATGAGTATATAATTTTTTGAATAATAAATAATACTCATGAATTACCAATGGACTATGCATGTCCAATATTTTGGGAATTTATATACTTTTCATGTTATATCATTGTTATCAACCAGTATCATTTCTTTAATATGCATACTGAAAATTTTTAGCTTACTAAATATCTTTGTGCTAATAGTATAAAAATATGAAGATACCAGTTCTTTTCAAAATCAATAATTAGAAAGATAACAAATATTACACACATATACAACCAATTACAAAAAATGTTGAGATTCTTCTGGATTTCAATTTTTTCTTTTATGGAGCTCATGTAAAAACCATGGATTCATGTCTGAGATTTCAGAGTAACAGATAAGACAAATTCTGCATTGTTTTAACAACTGGCTTAATATAATTCAGTAAATTGATGGTAGTTTGCAATGATTCTCTAGGCAGATGTTAAATATCTCATGGGACATAAAGAAATAATGTGAGTAATACCCATGTCATTCCATATACTTAACAAAGTAGCTCCTGATAGCATTATTAATGATTTAAACATTCTTAGAGTGCTTCATCTCTCCAAACACATTTTTTATAATGCCTAATGCTGTTTCTGTCTTGTGACTAAGCAGATAATCATGGCCATTTTTATTCAGTAAGTCACTTCTTGAATTGTTCAGTGTTGCCATGGGTATAAAAAACATCTTGTAAAACACATCTTCTATTCAATAAACATTTGCCCTTTTTTCCCCTAAGAAACACTGATTTGTTGAAAAAGACAGTTAAACTAAAGAGTTTTTAGTGGAATGATGGTTACAAAATCACTATTTAGGTGTTTTACATACACAGATCATATTCTGGTAAAAAGTAGCAGTTTCATTAGTGAATTTAATATTGTTCTTAGTGAAATGTTCCATAAAATTACCTAATCATAAATATTTCAAGATTCTTAGCTGGCACAGTCCCACAGATTGAAACATTATTATCTAAATATTTATATAATTTTCTAATTTTGAAATTAACAGCTTTCAGATTATAGTATTTTTTGTTTGTTTGGGAAAAAAATGTGAAGTTGCTGTACAAGCAATACTCTGTACAGTAAATACACAACCAAGTACCCTTCCATTAGCATTTGAAGCTACAAATTTGGCTTAGAAATACAGTTTAGTCAAGACTTGACATTTTCAACTAGTAGCTGTGTAAAATACCAAATTAAGAGATGAGGTTTTACTGTTTGTTTTTTTTTAATCTGGAAACATATTCTCACATTGACTTCAAAGTCAATATTTAGATTTAATTGATTCTATATTAACAAATAATTATGTGATTATGACATATCTGGGACTTTACCAGTCTAAATAAAACACACATAATCATTCAAATGTATCATTATATATTGTGTAGATTCATACAATTATGAAGTATACAGTATTATCTGGACCTATCATATCTTGCTGGTAGGAATGTAAAATATTGTAACAGCTTTGGAAAACAGTTTGGTAGTTTTGTATAATGTGGAAGATATAGTATATGACCCATTAATTTTATTTTTTCAAGACAAATGAAGACCTATGTCTACCAAAGATTTATGCACGCATGTTTTGGCAACATTTCACACAGCATACAAAAATTAGAAACACCAGAAATGTTCCTCAGTTAGTAAAAGAATAAATGAATCTTGGCATATCAATAAATTGAGACATTTCTCAACATGGGTAATGAGCAGATATCTGATACACACAGTAACATAAATGAATTGCAGAAAATATTAAAGGTGTCAGGCACAAAATAGAGACTATTTGTACGAAATTTTAGAAAATAAAATTATAATCGATAGTACCATAATGCAAACTCATAGTTTTCTGGGGTAAGAAGGTGGCATTCACTGAAAATGGGCATGGGGAAATTTTCTAGTGTGATGAATCTGTTCTATCTGTTGATCCATGGATTGTTATACAGGTATATGTAAATCTATCAAAAATCAGAATTATACTTTCATATGGAAAAATTTTATTGAATGTATATTGTATCTTAATAAAGTCTATATTTAAATATAGATACTAGTACAAAAGTGATTAATAGAGGATATATTTTAGTTTGAAATGTATTTTTGATGAAGTGTTAATGAACATTAAATCTGGTGTATTAGCCCTACTGGTTTGGCTCAGTGGATAGAGAATTGGCCTGTGGACTGAAGGGCCCTGGGCTCAAGTCCAGTCTAGGGCAAATGCCTGGGTTTCAGACTTGATCCTCAGTAAGGGGCGTGTAAGAGGCAGTTGATCAATGATTCTCTGTCATCACTGATGTTTTTAACTCTCCCTCCCTCTCTCTTCCTCTCTGAAATCAATAAAAATTAAAATAAGTCTGGTTATTCAAAGAATATTGCAAGAAAGGGAGGCAGAGAGAAGAGCCTTTGTTAGTGAGGAACATGCTGAAGGTGCATGAAGTGTGTAGTAAACCTTTAAGGTACTGAAAAAAAACTACAGCTAGAATTCAATGGCTGATGGGAGAGTGAGGTGAGAAAATACTAAAAAAGTAAATTAGTGCCCCATTAAATATGGCAAGCCATATGAAGGATTTTATTACATCTGCAAGAATGCTTAATTAGGAAGGGTACAATAAATCAGAACCACCTCCACCCACTGGTTGACTACCTTGTGATAAAGCTTCAATTAAAGTAATAACTAGACATACTAGTAGATTTTTGCTATACCTACCTATGTTTTACAAGCTTTGGGCAGTGCTACTGTATGCAAGTAATTGCAATAAATATTAGAAGTCAGTTAATGAACTGACCACTTTTTTCTTACATGTTATATATCCAGAAAATCTAAGTAAAGAAACTGAAAAACTTTGAAGACATAAAGAGAAACTTTTAAGAAAATGTCTGGTATATTAGGTTGAATAGGATCCCCTCCAAAGTTCATGTCTATCTGGAACCTCAGAATGTGATCTTATTTGAAATGGTGTCTTTTCAGGTGTAATTAGTAAAGGTGAGTCATTGTGAATGCCGTAAATCTCATAGCTCCAGTTTATATATTAGATGATAATGTGAACATGTCAGGGTGATGTGAGCATATTAGAGATTGCAGTGATGCAGCTACAAGCCAAGGATTGCCAGCAACCACCAGAAACTAAAAGAGAGGCAAATTTTCAGAAGGAAGTAACCCTACTGACATTATACTCCTGCATTGAGATAAAATAAATTTCTGTTGTTTTAAACCACCAGTTTTTTTGTAATTTGTTACAGTAGCTCTAAGAAAATACTACCTTTTATTATGAAAAATACGAAAATCAAAGTTTTCCCCCATACATACAGAATAAGAAGGAAGAAAATATAGAAGATAAAAAATACTATCTGTATATAAGAGTCTAAGAGACCATTCAACCATTGGACTGTTTGACTGGTTGCTATTATGTGCACTGACCACCAGGGACAGATGCTCAAAGCAGGTGCTGTACCCTGATGGTCAGTGCACTCCCACAGTGGGACCGTCACTCAGCTGACCCAGGTGTCAGACACCTGGCTCATGGCTGGCAAGCACCTCTGCAGTGGTGTGAACCTCTCCTGCAGAGAGACCCCCCCGTACCTCCCTCCCCCACCCAGACCAGGTCAGGGATTGGGACCTGCATTAGCCCATGGTATGAGCCCATGGCTGCTTCTTAGTTATGGGTGCACCAGTATTGCTTTAGGACAGTGGTCGGCAAACTCATTAATCAACAGAGCCAAATATCAACAGTACAACAATTGAAATTTCTTTTGAGAGCCGAAAACTGTCTTCTGCGCATGGGCCATGAAGTTTCAATTGCACTGTATGGGTGCACCCGAATGTGGTATTTTGTGTAAGGGCCACACTCACCGGCCCAAAGAGCCACATGTGGTTTGTGAGCAGCAGTTTGCCAACCACTGTCTTAGGATGAAAGAGTGGAAATTGCAGAAAAGCAGCAGCAAACCTACCAAGTGGCAGTGTTGGCGTGTGCAGCAGGGCTGGGAGGAGTGGGAGTGGCATGGAGCCCAGCCCTGACTTGGACTTCTCCACCACCACTTGCTACTTCATGCACTATTACATTTCTCAGAGAATGTTGGACTGCCAGTTTTGGCCTGATTCCTGCAGGCCACGCCTGGGAACCCCACCTGTGCATGAATCTGTGCACTAGGACTCTAGTCCTCCCTAAAAGTATCATATGCAAATTTACCATACCTCTGCTACACTCACAAGCGACACCCACAAGCCAATCAAAGTGAGTATGCAAATTAACCCAACCAAGATGGCTGTGGCCACTGAGAGAGCAGGAGGCATGGGTTTCCCTGGCAATAGAGGAAGCCAAGCTTCCTGCAAACCCTGGCCGACCCAGGCCTCCACTCAAGGCTACAAAGTTTCAATTATAGAAGATAAATAATTCCTAGATCCCAGAGCCTCCACTTGGGTTGCTGGGGGGTGGGGCCAGTCTGCAAACCAACACAGGCCCCTCGCCCATGCTCCAAGGGAACCCCCACCCTGATTTGGGACACCCTTCAGGGCAAACTAGCTGAGCTGGCCCCAACACATGTACCAGGTCTCTATTGTATCTAATAAAAGAGTATGCAAAATGACCATCACTCCAACACACAAGATGACTGCCCCCATGTGGTCAAAGATGGCTGCCCCCATGTGGACACAAGGTGGCCACACAAAGTGGCCATGACAAGATGGCCAACATGGGAGGGCAGTTGGGAGGGACCAGGTCTGCAGGGCAGGGCAGTTGTAGGAGATCAGGCCAGCAGGGGAGGGCAGTTAAGGGCAATCAGGCTGGTAGGGGAGTATTTAGGGGGTGATCAGGCTGGCAGGTAGAAGCGGTTAGGGGCAATCAGGAAGGCAGGCAGGCAAGCATATGGGAACCAGCAGTCCTGGATTATGAGAGGGATGTCCAACTGCCCTTTAAGTCCAATACTGGTGGGGTCCCAGATAGAGGAGTGTGTAGGTTGGGCTGAGGGACACACACACCCCCCCATGCACGAATTTTGTACCCTAGGCCTGTAGTTTACAATAAAATAAAAAGTTAAAATTTAATTTAACATGATCAGTTTAATTAAGAATTAACCATACCTAGATATGTTCAATACATATTTGAATAAAACTTTAAAATATTAAACAAAAAAATATACCACCTTTGGTGAATAATCAAAAATTATAATTGGTTTATGTTAGAAAGTCAGTTAGAAATAAAAGATAATTCTCAAAATAAATTAACCCATCCACTGGGTAGCAATAAAAATAATAAATTAACTTTTATATGTTTGGGGAAAATAAAAAATAAAAATACTGAGTTTTATTTAGACAACAAATGCAAACATAGACAAAAAAAAAAGTCTTTAAAAATAAGATTCCTAATTATGGAACTACCACCTCCATTTATTAAAACACTTGAATCTACTAGACTTCATGTTACTGACAATGAAGTTTGATAAATAACAGGGAGCTGTAAATAGATCCAAATACATTTAATTAATAGTTAAAAAACTATTTTTAATGAATGGGAAAAGTTTAGTAAATTTTTTTCAAAGACAACTATCCAATTGGAGGAAAATTAATCTGGATTTCCCATGTTATGCCTGATATAAATATACATAGTTGTTAATATAATAGATATTTTTGTGAAAGTGTGGACATCTTTCTTGTGTTCAGTGAAATATCCTAAGCATAGAGAAGACTACCTGCTATATTAAGGTAGTTGATAAGTATATGTATGTTTCATTAACATGAAATCTGTAAGAGAAAAAATAGAATTTATATACTATACTCTCTGTGGAAGGTTAAAATATAAATATTGGAATGATGTGCACAGAAAAAAAAACTCAGGGTGGAAAAGGTTGATTAAGAGTTAATTTCTTTAATTTACAGTAGATTCATGAAAAGTAATCTGCCAGAGAAATAGACAAGTTGAATAAGAAATAATTATAAATGCTCAGGAAGCATTAGAAAATATTTTCTTCTCACTTATAATTTAAGAAATGCAAATGAAAATTAGATATTATTTTTATTAGTTTTTGCCAAATAGATACAGAAACATGCAAATGTTTGATGATATTCAGTGCTAACAAGAAAGTGAAGAAATATACAGTTTTAACTACTATTAGAGCCAACTATTTAGAGGAAATTTTGGCAATATATGTAAAAATTAAAGATGCAGATTCCACTTACTAGTATTCACATAGTGTTCATGCAAATTTTATAAATATGCTTACTACCAACATGCAATATTTATTAAATTTCACCTATGAAACAGGAATATTCTTAAGACTGGTGATAAAAAGATAAACAAGAAAGATAAGATTCTTTGGCACAAAATGTGTAATTAACTGAATTCTCATCTTAGTTATCCTAGTTAGAATGTAGTGTGATATCTATAAGATTGAAGAGACTCTGTAGACATATATACATTAGTTCTCCCTTATTTATACTTTTGCTTTCTGCAATATCATTTCCCGTGTTCTGTGAATATTAAATTAAAAATTCCAAAACTAAAGAATTCATAAATTTAAATTGGGCATTGTTTCAGAGTATGGTGACGAAATCTCACACTGTTCTGCCCCATCTCACCCAGGATAGGAAATATCCTCTTTTCCAGTGTACCCATGCTGCATGTGCTACCTGCCCATGAGTCGCTTAGTAGCCACATCAGTTATCAGATCAATTGTCATGGTAGCACAGAGCCAGTATTCAAGTCATCCTTATTTCACTTAAAAATAGACCAAAATTATAAGAGAAGTAATGTTGGCAAGTTGGACATGGCAAAAAGAAGCCATGAAGTGTGTCCTTTAAGTGGAAAGGTGAAAGCTCTTAGTAAGGAAAGGAGGAAAAAAGAATAGGCTAAGATTGCTAAAATCCACTGAATTGTGAAGAATGAACAAGAAATCTCTGCTAGTTTTTCTGGTGAGACTCAGACTATGAGTGTTATGGGCACAGGGCATGAGAAGTGCTCAGTTAAAATGGAAAAGGCATTAACCCTACGGGTGAAAGACGTGGTCAGAAAACATGGTCTGATTGATGGCATCGGGCTGCAACAAAGCCTTGACCCCAGATGAAGACTTCTGCAAGGGGTCCCCTGAAACGATTGATATCAGGCTCTTACTACAAGTAAGAGGTGGTTACACAGTTTCAGGATTAGTTTTTGACTGAAAATTTAAAAATTACTGAGAGAGAGACCACATCTGCATAATTTTTATTACAATGTATCATTATAATTGTTTTATTTTATTATTGTTGTTATTATCTTACAATGAATAATTTATAAATTAAACTTAATCATAGGTATGTATGTATAGGAAAAAAACATTATATTAGGATTTGGCACAATCTGCAGTTTTAGGAATCTGTTAGGGTCTTAAAACATCCCTCAAGGATAAAGGAGGACTACTGTATGCTGGTATAGCAAGATAAAAATAACGTGAGTTAAAATAAAAAATCTAATATTTGGAATAGTACATCTAGTATGATTCGTTTTATGCATATATAAAAATTCTCTGCATAGATGAACAGTATTATCATTTTGAAAATATATGGGGTGAGGGAGACAATTTTTCTTTTTTTATATCTTTGTCTGTAATATCTGGATTTTTAAATCATGTCCAAACAATACCAACAGATATTTTTGGACATGTGACTTAATGAGCCATTTAACATTTCTTCTTCATGCAAATACAATTTTTAACACTAACAAGTTTTTCACAATAAATTATAAAAAACGAACAAGAACTCTAAAGAAAAAATAAATATGGTCTTTTTGAGGACAGGTTTGGAAAAAGAGAAAGAACCCCTCTCTTTTTGGTCAGAGGAATTATGCTTTTTAAAATTTAGGATAAGAAAGATTCATATTATAATTTCTAAAAAGCTGACCATGAAAAGTACACTTTATTTGTTTAAATCTGTGTTGGGATCTGAAATGAGTCTTTATAATTCCATTTGTGTAATCAAAAGAAGCAAGAGTTGTGGAAGTGCTTACACCATACAAATTCCAGTCTGTGCTAAGAACGACACTATAATGAGTTGGGCTCACTATCTTTCCCAGGCATGCACTTTTTTTAAAATTTATTTTTAAAGTTTTATCAGGCTAATGGTCTGCATCATATACACTACACAAAATTTCATGATAAAATTATTTTTCAGTTCATTTGAAAAGAGGGGAAAAAAGGATCATTTTCTTTAATTACTTTGTAGTTTGCCAAAGGCTTTAGAAAATGAGCAAACTTGTTTTTTACAAATTAATAAAAAAATCTTACAGGATTTCACATCAAAGTGCTGGACGTTCCTCACATTTAATTTTTTTCCTAATGAGATGTTTTAGATAGCTGCTTTCTCTGCTATGTAGTTAATAGAGGGTAGGTGTTATCTGCATTATTCATTATCGAAACGGTGGTATATCTTAGTTAGATTCTAAACTCAAACAGTTCTTATGACTAACCTTATATCTCCCATAAAAATCATGAATTATGTAATGTGCAGATCTTTTCAGCATAACATCACTGTTTTGGCCAAGCTAGTCAGCTATTTTTATTAAATGTTGCTCATCTGCCATATGGACTTCCATTTTCAAGTTAATTATGAAACAGATGAAAAGATATTAAATTTGTAAAGTACCTTTCAATTAAAAATATTTTAGGAGACTGCACATATTAAGAGTGGTTTCTACACAACTCCATACATCAAGAGTAAGTGTTTCTTTCACTAATTATACATAAAATGACACAAAATGCTAAAAGCTTTTACTCAGGTGGAGTTGCAAAATATTGGCAATATACCATTACTTCAAGTTAAAAAAAATCCCACAAAATTTGCTGCATTCTGTATTATACAGAGTCTGCAGCAATTTTAATTGGCTTTAGTCCTTATAGTGTTCACTTAAATTGTTAAAAGCTTGAAATTTGTCATATTGTTGATTAAACTAGTATTGATGTGAGTCTACAGTCATTTTCATGTGTCAATAACTCATGATTTTTTTTTCTCCTTAAAAGTCCAAACACTGTGTTTCTGTCTTAATCTCAAAACTATCTCCTATAAATCCATATACCTCTGAGCTATATGACTTTATTTTACATAATCTTTTTTCCAATTTTATCTAGAATCTAGAATTTCCCATAATAGAACTTTCACCTTTTTTTCCTTATGAATTTTGTTTGACAGAAGAATGTTAATCTTTCCAGCTACTCAACACTTAGGATGATTACCTTACCTAAATCATCTGCCTTTTTTGTTGATATTTAATAAATTATGTTAGACTGGTAAAGAAGAATATCATACTAATTTTACTAAGATAATAGTAAAATATTGAATTTTTTTCTTCTTTCCCTCCCTAGTTTACAGAAGTGTTAAACAGTCACCAATTTTTAAGAGAGGAAGGGAGAGGGAAATAGATAGAAACATCAATGACAGGAGAGAATCATTGATCAGCTGCCTCCTTCACTCCCCCTTTGAGGATTGAACCTGCAACTTGGGCATATGCCCTGACTAGGAATCAAACTGTGACCTCCTGGTTTATAGGTCAACACTCAACCACTGAGTCACACTGGCCGCGCTATAGTCCACAAACTGTATTAATTCATTCCCTAATTCATACCAATAAAAAAGAAAGAAGCCAAAAAATGAAAAAGAAAAGAAAAAACTGAAGTCAAGTGAGAATTTCTCAAATTAGTTATGAACTCTCAAATTGATAGTTACCTAGGATTTCTACTATTAGGATCATAGGTGCTAATAATTTTTCAGGAACTGGCATACTTATTTTTAAGAAGTAAATGGATGTATGCTGAGTAATAGATTCTAATTATGGTAAATTTTATATCATAATCATATTATAAATTCACAAAGAGTAGGTAATGACTGACAGATCAAATAAATACATCTGACTCCAAATCTGTGTGGTGTGCCCCTTTAAAATTATTTCGTTTCAAAGCTAGAACCAAATTATCAATATGACTGCTATTTTATTCTACTTCTCTGTTTACAAACCATCTTAAGAACCAGTATGGAATCTGTTTCTTACAGGAACTCAGGAAAGTATGAGTGTGGGGCCTATTATCTCCATTTTACAAAGAAAGTGAAAGAGTTAAAAGTTTGAGGGACATGCTAGAATATCACCTTATCTAAGTTAATTTAATCTATCTGCTATAACATAAACACTCAAATAACAGTTGTTTAATCCAAGAAATATGTATTACTTATTGGAGCATATCCAAGCCTTCTTTGTGCCAATAGTAAGGGCTCTCTATTCTACATAGTCCTTCAGAGGCTGACTTAGACTCTAACTTCTTCACCATGTGATTTTCAGAGTGATCCTGGGCATTGACTTTCATAAAAGGACAAAGAAAGGGTATGGGATTACTTGAAACTTTGTTATGGGCCAAGTATAAAAATAACATTAAACAGTTTTAGTACCAGGGCACTGTATATGGCCAGAGTCATAATTGTACAACAAAGGAGGTTGAAAATGTTGCTGTTTGTTTAAGCTAGCTACTACTGCATAATAAACCAACTCATGTATTAATGCTTTCAAAAAAGGAATTAGTCTGTCTCTCATGATTCTGAACATTGACCAGACTCAGATGGACAGTTGTTATGAAGGGTCTTTAGTGGTTGCATTTTTATGTTGGCTAGGTCATTAACCATAAGAAGTCTAGCCAACAGTGTTCAATTTCAAGATAGCTCACTCATATAATGAATAATTGATTTTGGCTAATCAGTTGATACTGGATAGCTCAGCTGGGGCTGTTGACCATAACACCCATGTCCTAAGAGTAAACATTTTAAGGACAAGCATTCTAAGGAACAGGAAGAGAAAACTGCCTCTTTAATATAGAATTATACTGGAATTTTCACAATTCTGCCTCTGCCTTATTCTTTTGGTCACACAGCCCACTCTATTTCAAAAGAGTAGAGAAATAGACATCACTTCTTAGATGGAGAGTCACAAGTTAACACTGAAGGAAGGATGGGGGATGAGAGATATTGTTGTGATCATCTTAAATATAACCCATCACATTATCTATCTACCTATATGCCTAGCAAGAAAGAGATCTGGTTAGGAATAGCTAGCCTATTTCTGCCACATTCATTTAATAATGAATATACACCAAAAATATTAACCTTATTATCTTCATTACCCAAGATATATACCAGATAATCTAGGTGGGATAAAGTTTTATGATTAGTTTATTAACTATTAATCTTTCCTAAGGGCTAGGGAGTAATAACATTGGGCTAATCATCCACATCCACTACATTATGTTACCTTCTTACTGAAGACTGAAACTAGACAGGGAGGTTAATTTAATTTGAACAATTCTATTATGGAGGGGATTTCCATTCCTCGGCAGAAAATAAGCTTATTCTGGATAAGTATTTTCCATTTTTCCTGCAAAGCTCCTTATAGTACTAACATCTATAGACTTACTTCATCATTACAGTGTTATATACCCAAAAAGTTCATTCTGTTCTATGAAAGGAACCAATTGTAGAGTCAAATCAATGAAGCAGTAATCTCACCTCATACAATGATTGGACCTTTATATTTACCCCATTACCCAGTTGTAGCTGGTTCTAGAGACTATAGATACTAGAGATATAATCTTACTGAAGAGTCAGTTACTGTACTAATTGGGAGAAATGAATTGGAAGTTCAGGTGTCATTTTGAATATGTTTGAATGAGTAATCACCATTATCTTTCTTTCTTAGCTAAACTACATTTATCTGAGAGACAAAGAATGGAAATTAGTAAAGTCAAAATATATAAACCACTTTGTACTTTTCTAGTTCAGAGTTTGTAGTAATCACACTAATTAATTTTAGTTGTATTAGTTATACATGGCTTTCAAAGTTGGCAGAGGGGAAACAAGCAATAAAGAAACATGTCATCACTAAAGCGCACACAGATCAGATGTGATACGTCATCACTCACATTCCTGTTGGCCATATATGCAACCACTTGGACTTACTCTTAAGTCAACTTCAAGGGATGAAAGGAGTGTGCTAATATGTATTGTCCCTAATTTTCTCTGCCTCAAAGATCGTAATCATCAAGCGATGAGTGATTTCACCAGTATACACAGCAACTTTCTCACTTAAGTAGAAATTCAGACTGTCACATTTTTTACTCCAAATGCCACTGAACCAACAGGCAAAGGAAAAAAAAAAAGATCAATTTGTTGCTTGGGGTGATTAATACTTATTATCAAGGCCAAATAAGATTGCTACTCTTTAGAGGCAGCAGGAAGAACTCAGCCAGACACTGAAGTGCTTCTCTAAAAATTTCTCTTAATGTTACCATATGCGGAGGAAGTAGAAGATAAATATAATTGAAGACTACATGAGCAGGTTTAACCGAAAGCAACTGTATTAGCTTTTACTATGTAACAATAAAATAACAATAACAACAACCTAGGGATTTCAGTGATTATAAAAAAACAAAACATAGTCTACTCATATGTTCACCAGTATGTAAATCAGCTGAGATTAGGCTGATTTGGGCTAGCCTGAACTGAACAAGGGTCAGGTCTTTTCAGTGAGTTTTCTGAAGGTAAAGGGGTAGCATGATACTCTTCTGGAACATGCTCTTCTAATGTCAGACCACAGAGAGAAAAATCATATTTAAAGTTTCTGCTCACATCACATCTGCTAGCATTTTTCAAGTCAAAGAAGTTACAAGTCAAATCTATAATAATAAAAGTGTAATATGCTAATTAGACCATACATCCTTTTGGATATTCTTCCAGATGACCTTCCAGATGAAGCTGGGGCTGCAAGGGAAGCCCAGGTCCCAGATGTTTGCTGGTGGCTGGAGGGAAGCCTAGATCCGGGGTTCCAGAGGGAAGCCGATGTCAGCAGCCGGGAGAAGAGAGGCCTACTCTTGCATGAATTTCCTGCATCTGGCCTCTAGTATCCCAAGAAGAGCAAGAAAATGTACTCTGACTACTCTCCCACTAGGGATTACATGGCAGAGGATGTGAATGCACAGTTCTATAAAATATAGGGATTTGAGAATATAATATTAAGTAATAAAAATTTCGATCTGTTACTGAACCAAGTAATGAAATTTTGACTGAAGATAAAGGGGATATACAATCGAAGCAAAAAAACAAAAAACAGTAAAGGTTAACTCATCTGAGAAAGAAAAAGTGTTGATTTCATGTAAACTATCTATTTTCCAATAATTAAAGCACTCTCCTTTGCTCAAGTGAAATACTGAACTCTAGTTCCCTTAACTACACCCAATCATGATAATGAGTAATGTCATTAGTTCAACAGGTTTTGTAACTACAATCACAAGGCATACATACAGCATCTGATCATGCAGGGGAGGGACTGGTACTTCCAATACTGCTTGCTGAGTAAAAAGAATAAGACTATAGCCACATCATATTGTTATTTTATACCTGTCCATAATCTTGCCACTCTTTTTCTTTTTTAAAAATATATATTTTATTGATTTTTTTACAGAGCAGAAGGGAGAGGGATAGAAAGTTAGAAACGTAGATGAGAGAGAAACATCGATCAGCTGCCTCATGCACATCTCCTACTGGGGTTGTGCCCGCAAGCAAGGTACATGCCCTTGAGCGGAATTGAACCTGGGACCCTTGAGTCTGCAGACCGACGTTCTATCCACTGAGCCGAACCAGCTAGAGTGCCACTCTTTTTCTAACAATAAACTTCTAATAAAACCCCACAGCTCAAGCTTTAGTGCCTCTACCTTATAATCTAATGTTTGTCCTTGCTTCATTTCTATGTGCTACCCCTAAAATCCCATGCCAAAAAAGGCTCCACATAATTGTTACTACTCTGTGAGTTTTTGCCAACAGACCTCCTCTCTATACTATCTAAATGTAAAGACCTGAACCATTCCAAGAATTTGGAATCCAGCCTTGTTCAGTTGAGGTTAGCCCAGATCAATTTAGGCTCAGCTGATTTACACACCAATGAACATGGTAGGCTTGACTGCCTTTCAGACTCAATTTTCTGCAGGATTCCTGTGATGGTTTTGGTTCTGTTACATGAAATGTACTTATGAGATGCTTAGAATTCAGAACTAGGGGTAGAAGTGATTCTTTTGAAAGAAGTGGCAGATATTTGGAGAGATGTGATTTTTATTTAGTTTCTGAATGAATTTATTTCCTCTGAAGGTCATGCATGATTGAGCTACTGTGATGTCAGCCTCCATGTTCTTCAGGCTCCTAACCTTTAGGTGACATTTGCAACTTCCTTCAAGGGACTACAGTGAGACCTGCACTCAGAACCCCTCCATAGTTCAGGTCTGCAGTCTTTTTCAATGTATTTAAGCACATTATTTCCAATATTAATCCATTTCTCCTTGAAATAGGGGGATTACTTTATTTCCTAATCTATTGTTGAATAATGACACATCTCTCTTTTAATGCTTTTAGATTTAACTTCAACTGTCCCCCTAAACAGTTGTTTCTGTCTTCATAGGTCAAAGATAAAGACACATCTGTTTTGTTTTGTTTTATATTAATCCTTATCAAGTCTTTTCTTTTATATTATTTGGGATTCCTGACATAATTCTCTCAAAACCCACCATTACTCATTTAGTACTGGAGGTTAATTGAGTTCACCCTGGTGTGCACACCATGTCTGTCAGAGCTTAAAGGTCTGACTTGGCTTGACTCCCAAAGTGAATCAACCACATCAGTCAACTTAACCAAAATAGTAACAGATTCTACCTGGAAATATAAGTCAGTAAAACAAACAGACAAAACAAATTTAGAACATATTTGATTACTTAAAATATTCTGCCATCTCCTAGTTTGTGTCAAAATAGTTTGTATTTGGAAGATTAATTTGTTTTGGAAATCAGAAGCTGATTGTGAGCATTCTTTAGTCAACATAACTGGTGACTACTTGAAACCAGGAAAAGAGATATCAATTATCCATCACAGGCTGATAGAAAAGGCAGTTGAAAGACCTCCACATTAAATTAAGGTGCCATGAATATAAGAGAGTAACAGTAAGAGGAGGATCAAGTATATTTGTTGTTGATGATGATGATGGTGTTTATTCATAAGTGAGATGGATAAAACAGAAAACATGAGAAGCAGCAAAAAATGACTACTCCCCAAACTGCATAGGTAACAACTGGCATCCTACTAATAAAAGAGTAATATGCAAATTACCATTCACTCCACTATACCCACAAGTCATGCTCAACAGCCAATAAGGAACAAGTATGCAAATTAATCCAGCCAAGATAGCTGCAGCCATGGAGAGAGAAGGAGGCTTGGGTTTCCCTGACAATGGAGGAAGCCAAGCTTTCTACACACCCTGGCCAGCCCAGGTCTCCACTCAAGGCTACAAAGTTTCAATTATAAAAGATAAATAAATACCAACAAAAATGGCAGCAGCCACAGAGCTGGAGGGAGCAAGAAGCTTGAGTTGCCTCCAGTGATAGAGGAAGCCAAGCTTCCACAGCCCTGGCCTTTCTTGGCCTCCACTCAAGACTACAAGGTTTCAATTATAGAAGACAAAAAAAAAAAAAAAAACCATATACCAGGGCATGGCCAGCCTGCAAAACACAACAGGCCTCTTGATCAGGCCATCCGTGCCCCAAGAGATCCCTCACCCTGATCCTGAACACCCTTCAGGCAAACCAGCTAGCCCCCACCCATGCACCAGGCCTCTCTCCTCCTATCTAATAAAAGAGTAACATGCAAATTGACCATCACTCCAACACACAAGATGGCTTCACCCATGTGGTTAAAGATGGTTGCCCCCATGTGGACACAAGATGGCCACCACAAGATGGCCACCACAAAATGGCCAGCAGGGGAGGGAAGTTGGGAGGGACCAGGCTAGCAGGGGAGACCAGCTGGGTGGGGGGGGACCAGGCCTGCAGGAGAGGGCAGTGCAGGGGAGGGCATGTAGGGGCAAACAGATTGGCAGGGGAGCAGTTAGGCATCAATCAGGCTGGCAAGGGAGCGTTTAGGGGTGATCAGGCTGCAAGGCAGAAGCAGTTAGGGGCAATCAGGAAGGCAGGCTGGCAAGCAGTTGGGAGCCAGCAGCCCTGGATTGTGAGAGGGTTGTCTAACTGCCCAATTAGGCCCAATCATGGTAGATTGGGCAGTCAGACACCCTCGAGGGCTTCCAGATTGGAGACGGTGAGGGCTGGGCTGAGGGACACACCTCCCTGTGCACCAGGCCACTACTAGATTTTATAATTCTAGGTTCCCAGTCTGAATTTTTTCTCTCTTCACTGTTGTCACAATTACTTGATGCGTACTTTTGTCAGTATCAAAAAACGTAAGGCTTAAGAAACATTATTTGTACTAAAGATCTGAAAAGTGGTGTGATGTTTCCACTTTCCAAAAATGCCTATTATCTTTGAAACTTATCCAGGGAAGATTTTACTTAGTATTTAACCTACAGGTTTTAAAATATAGCCTAGCAGCTTTCGAAAGAGTCATAATCGTTGTGTATTAAGTAATCTTTGTAGTATTTGATTATAGTAACAGAAAACTATTGATCTTGAGTGATCCCAAAAAACACAAACATTTTCACCAGGTCATCCTTCTTCAGAATGTTTCCTTATGAATTTTCCTGAAAATAGAGAAAAAGGCAGAGAAAGTCTTGGAAAGTAATGAATTAAAGCTGAATCCTCCATCTCTTAATTCAAAGGCAGGGCCTTATCATATAGGCATATCTTAGTCCAGAGACTTTTACAATTTGGGGCTCAAAAGATTTGGGGTTTGGCCTTCTTTTGTAAGCAATGGTATTATATATTCACAATGTCAGTGTATATTTACACTTACACTTAAATTTTTATAAGAAACCATAACTAGCATTTTAATTTTTGGAGATTTTAAATGATAGATGACAAAAAAACAAGCAAACAAGCAAAACAACAACAACTATCCATTAAAAAAAGAAAAAATATATATAAAAATGTATAATCTTTAAGATATACCTCATTTTGTGAGAAGGTAATATTCAGATATTTTTATTGAACAAAAAGGAAAACCACACATAACTGGGTTTAGAAATTATACAAATCGTATCTATTACTTAGAGCTCTAACAATGACAAGGTTTATATTTAAAGTCTATTTTATTATCATTGCTATTATTTTTCTTTGGTAATCAATTACTTGAAAACTATTTTTAACTTAAATTACTCCATGATAGGACCATAAATATATCTGGAAGTAGGTTAGAGTTTGTCATAAATTCCACTATGCTAACATTCTAGTTAGTACAATGAAAAAATATAGTGATTATAGAAATATTAATAAGAAAACTACAAATCTAAAATACAAATTAAATTATACATATAAACTCCTAATTCTTTTATTTTATTGTTTAAATATGTTATACATAGTAGAGAATTTTTGAATACTTAGCTTTTAAGATTGTTCTTTTGTAACTTTACCTATGTGGACCTTAATTTATGCATCCATATAATTTTTTAAAAAATTGAACTTAGTAGTTTATAATTTTTAATTAAATATGATTATTTTAAGGAGAAATAAATTGCATTTGTTTCTGAATCGTTCAACTTCATTCTTCCCTTTGTATTGGAAGCCGAATCCAGTAGATGGATTTAGGTATTCTTAAATGTTAATGTAGACACTATAATGAGGCACATGTATTATTTTATAAATCTTTAGTCTCATTCTTTAAGAGCAAATATCTAAAAAACTTCCAGGCCTTTTAACAATCATGTAGATTCATTTTTGAATAGTACATAGTTTTTTTTTAATTGTAGTACAATACATATAATAAAGTTTACCATCTTACCCATTTACTGTACAGTTTACTCACTGTGTATATAAGTAAATCTACATATATTTATCATATGTATTTAATTAACATATATTATTACTCTCAGAGGTTTACTTTCTTCTTACTTTGTAGATTCAGACTCCTTGCTCTGTCCTCACATGGTCTTTTCTCTGTGTGTGCTTATCCCTGGTGTTCCTTTGTATGTCTGAGTTTCATCTTCTCATAAGGATACTAGCCAGAGTGTATTAGTGTCCAACCTAGCAAGCTCATTTTAACCTAATCACCTCCTTAAAGGCCCTATATCCAATATGGTCATATTTTCAAATACTGGAGATTTAGGCTTCAACACAAATTTTGGGGGCACACAGTTCAAATATAAATAGATAGATATAAAGTATAAATATAGGGCACAATTCCCTATTTGCCTATCATGAATAATTCCTTGTTCTCAGACCATTTATTTAAAGTCAACATGAAAAATCTATAAAACATGTGACCTACTTGTCATAGTAACAATAGGTTAAAAACAATTCTTGGACACAAAACAGAAAAGTAAAATACAGTTAGACTCTATAAGACAATTCTAAAATATTAAAAGGGATGTGGTGGTTCTAAAATGTAACCTTAAATATTGTTGGTTAATATTGTATTAGTTCCATCAATTTATGCTTTGTGGTTTTACATATGGATGGTTATGATTACTTACATGTGGGTCATAAAAACCCAGTGTGTTTTCCAAGCAGTCAAATTGCCTGTCAGCTGCTAATGGGGAAGAATTAATGAGAAACTGACTTCACAGTCTAAAGAATAGCAGCTGGGGTCTGGTTTAACAAGTCCTGGAAAGTGTACATGGACGGGAATTCTTTGTGGCTAGACTTATATCCTGCCTTGTCTCTAAAACATTCTACTCATTGATTTGAGCAGTTAGACAGACAAGATTCAAGGATGCAGTAATAGCTTTACATAACATTAAATTTGAGTAAAAGAACAATTTGTCACTTATTATTCACTGTGCCAGAGAGTGCCATGTGCCATGAGTTTATCAAAGCCCCTTTTCTTTTTCTCCTGGTAGAGAACTGGACCATGTTTCTCAGTCTCTGTTGTATGCAGATGCAGCCATGTAAATTAACTCTTGTCAAGAGAATTTGGGAACAAAGGGTATGCACTTTCTTCCGGCCTCGACCATCTCCTGTGTATTATTTTTGCCCCTTGATTTATCCATTGGAAAAATGGATAGCTAGCCTTCAGAGTAAGTCAGAAGACATGGAAAAGGACACAACAATAAGATAGAAGGAGCCTGCACCCTGGAATTATTATATAGACCATCTGCCAAACACTTTTTCTGTTATGTAAATTAGAAAAAATATTGTGTTAATTATTGGATACTTTCAGATTCACTGTTAACCATAGTTAGCTTATTCTACTAAAACACTCACTTAAAACTTAGCTTATTAGGAGAGCCATCTAATAATCTGACATGGTATTCTCCTTAGGAATAAGCAAAAATATATATTAAGAGGATATGAAAAATTTGCAAGTTTACTTTTAAATCTTTTTTTTTATTTCAAAGAAAGAGAACTTTACTGATATTTAACATATGCCTCACTGGTAGTATATAATTCTTAATATGTTCACATATTTTATTGAGGACCAAAATTAAAAAAAATAATAGTGGGCCTTGATTAAAAAGATTTAGACACCTCTGATCAAAGATAAACTCTAGGTACAAAGTTTAGAAAATATTTAACTGTGAAATTTTGAAGAATGGAGCATTTCAACATTATGCCAAATCAAGATCCTGAAAAATCTATCAATAATATTTGACAGATTTTATTTATCAAAAGCTGCTACATTATTGTTAGTAAATTAATAGAAGGAAATATCATTGTCCATTCTCCATTTCTTATCTCTGGAAAGGCCTTTTACTGTGCCTGACCAACAAACTGCAGTGGATGTGTCCTTAGACACCATCACTCCACTGTGCATGGTTTATTTCCCCTTTGTTGGACCACCTCCCCCAGTGACTGCAGGTGTGGGCTGGTGGTTCCCTGGAGAGTGTGAGGTTGCAGCTTCCTGGTGAAATTGCCAAAATGATGTGCTTATAATGTTTGGCCTCTCTTGCTTCTTTCCTATAGTTAATAACTAGCTAATTACAATGGTATCAGCGTCAATAATAAACTTCAAAAAGAACCATCTTAAAAAATCAACAGAAAGCATATGCTAAAATTTCAGGTCAAGGAAAAAAATCGTTTAGCAAAGGGAAAGTTCCCACCAAGTACCTTGATGCTGACAAGTATCCAACAATTGAGCATTCATGAATTCAAAAAGTTGACTGATTAATTAAATGCATTTCATCTCAATACTTAGCATTTTATTTAGTTGACAACATCCAGGTCTTTAATAAATAGCAAAGCTAGTTCTACAGGATGAGCTGTATTTCCAGAAAATAGAATTTTCTTGGAAAAAAAGAAAGTTGGGAATCAGAGTAGACTCTGCAGGGACATCCTATTTCAGTATAAGAATATCAACAGAAAATAGAAGGAAAATCCTCTGAAATATGTTTATCAGAAAATAACCTGATCAGCTATGATCCATCACAGGCATATCGTGGTTCTGTAAATCAGAACATCCCAGGGAGCAAGTTTAAATGGATTTGAGATTACTGACACTTTTTATTAAAGTTCCTTTAAAACTCAGGCAAGGAAAATATAATGCTCAAAATGTTACACCTTTTAAAACTTCATAGGTTATCTTATTTAAAACAGAAAACTTTCCTATTTTAGACTCCTTTATAAAAAGCTTAAGTCACTAAGGTTTAAAAGCAGAGCTGACAATTTTTAAAGACTCTTTTTGAGGTTGTACTGCCTGCTTCTTATCATGGGTTTGATCAGGTTAGCCTCCTCCAGCTACCAAGTAAAATGATATATCAGACCTGCTCAACTCAAGGAGTCAATTAGGATAGCAGCCCAAGCACACTCAAAATATTTAAAGGGCTTCTACTTTAACACTGGGGAAATAGACATTTGTTTTTACAGAATCATCAGCTTTTAAGACTTTATCTTTAGGCAAAGCACTTTGAAAATGATCCCTGCTTTGGGAGAAATATCCTAGTGGAGACAGATTTTCTAATTTGCAAACCGCGGTTGACTATGGTTCTTTGAATGACCTTAAATGTGAATCCTGAATACATTGTTTTCAGTTGTACTAATGAATTTCACATACTTAGTAGAACATGCAAATTTATGTAAATCGGTGTTCTATTTTTTTTAATGAAAAGTCATATAAATATGCATGCCCTAGAGATACCTTTAAAAAATACAGTTTCAAAGACACAGTTTCTTTATTTCACTTTGGTTTTCCAATATTAGTAGAAAAGAATTACCTTTGATACATAAGTAGCCCTATAACAATAAATTCTAAGCCCTCTAATTAACTTTCATAGGCTGCACGTTTCAGTCTGTTTTCCTCAATTTTAGGATAGAAATTGATGCTCTATTTTTATTAACTGGCTGTGTTAGCCTCCCTTGTTAGATTTCCAACAGACAGGATAAAGATATCAGGAAGGTCAACTAAGATCACAAAACGTAAAGACACTAATATTGCCTTATTATCAGGGACCTCTGGTATTCTTTTTATCTCTTTCCATAGTCAATCAACTTACATTTGTGTGATAGTCTATTAAACAAAATCTTCAAGCAATTAGTAGAAAAAATGGGTTCAATAAAAATGTACACGGAAGTATCTTGTGATAGCCGGACTCAGAGTGGGTAGGAAGATAGAGGAGAAGGATGTGGTTCGTCATGCTTAGACCAGACACAACCACCGAAACCCTCTTTAACTGTTTGTGACATTTACTCAACCCTCCCTTGCCCGAGGACATCCTGCTGCCATAACACCGAAAGGCCAGATACTGGGTCAACAGGGCCCACCAGCTTGGGAACAGAATTTGAAATCTCCCACTTCCCTGTACTGTAACTGACCTTGTGCTACCTTTCTTTGTGTGAAACCAGCCAATCACAAATTGCCAAATCTCCCTGCATCGGAGATAAAAAGTGCTCGCTACTGAGGCTCGGGGCTCCTGTTGCTCACTGCTGTGACAGTGGAGACGTGAGCCCGGACTCGAGTTCGTACTAAAGGCTTCTTAAATTTTTGATCTGGCTCCTTGGTGGTCGTCACTCACAGGTGGTCCATAACTTATCTCACAAGACTAACCCTGATTTAAACCTAATATTTGCAAATAGTGGTTTGTGTAAATAATGGGATAACTTTTTAAACAAATGTTATACATTTATATGACAAATGATGCATCAAGAATAGTATAAATTTTTTACGTCATCATGCTGCTTACTTGGAACTCACAGTAGTCACCTGAATCTTGACTGTAATTGAGAATTACCCAGCCTTATCTTTAACTGGAGAGAATTATAATGACTGATTAGACCGGAAAAATGTGTAACACAGGTACATACACAGATATACAAACAAAGTATGAAATACCCTGTGGGAATGTTCTATGTAATTAGTTTCAATATGAAAACATTTAAACTAAAAATGATATACTGAATATATTCAATCATGGCAATGATTCTTATTAACTGGGAATAATCAGCTGCATGCAGCTAGTGACAGTCATTGCCTTGGTCTTCCCTGAAAACTTTATCTTTTTTAGTTATATCTCCATTAACATTTGAATAGCTATTTTTTAGTATCAGGGCTTATATACAAACTGAAAGAAATTTTGATTCTCTCTTTCTACAATAATAATATTCTTCATATTTCTATGTTTCTGTCACTTGAATTAATTTGGATAATTCTGTTACAGTTTTCCAGGAATTACTCACATTTCCCCAGTATTTGTTTTGTGTGTTTAAAATAGTATCTTTTTCAACCATTGTTCTTAACAGTGGGGCGTCTTCTCTTAGTTTTTTTTTTTCTTTATTCATTAAGAAAGTTATATGTAATATTGGATACTCAAGGACTGTTTTATTCTTCAGGAGAATGTACCTGTGTTTGGTTTGTCTATTTAACTAGAGTCACATGTTAATTTGTTGATATCTGCCCAGTAGAATACATAATGCCAACAGTTATGGTTTTAATGCCTTGCGTAATATTAAAAAGTTTTATGTGTAATTTAATAGCCTTATTTTAATATGTATAAAATGAGACTCCAGCAATAATATGAACATTAAAAAAATAATACAGCTCTGGCCAGTTTGGCTCAGTGGATAGAGCATCATCCTGCGGACTGTAGGGTCCCAGGTTTGATTCTGGCCAAGGGCACATGCCCGGGTAGCGGCCTCGATCCCCAGTGGGGGGCATTGCAGGAGGCAGCCAATCAATGATTCTCTCTCATCATTGATGTTTCTACCTCTCCCTTCCTCTCTGAAATCAATAAAGAAATATATTTTGAAAAATTAATACAAAACTGAAAAATAAAGTATGTCTTTTCTGAGGGCTATATAAACTTTAATTCTCAAAAAAATTTTAAAACTAGCTTTATCATATGACTATTTTTAATTAATTAATGAGTTAAGTAAAATAATCTGATGTGTTTCTATTCAATATTTTGCATGAGAGTCATGTTTTTAACCTTTGACAACTTAGTGTTTTATTTCTTTCTAAGCTATGAGTGTCTCATTCAAATAGGAGTGACTACTTAAATTTTTTTTTTAAGTAAGACTAAATCTAAAGCCTAAATCCTCTTTCTCCTCTTCTCTAAACCTTCCTTATACTATTAAATCAGGTCATTTTCTAGTAAATGCTGGTATTAGTTTGGTGTTTATCCACTGTGGCATTTTCTATGTATTTACAAATATCCATATGTACATATGTTAACTTAAATAGTAATGCACTATGTGGAATAATCTGCTCTATACATCTTAAAGATTTTTACATTTTACACCTCGTTCTTAACTGTTGCATACTGACCTATCATAAGAAATGCCATAATTTGAGTATTTATCTATTAAAAAGGAATCTAATGGACAAAATAAACTGACAAACAAAATGGAACCAGAAGCATGGGTACTTGGAACAGATTGGCTAGTGCCCAATGGGAGGGGATGGGAGGGGGTGGGAGGGGGAGACTGGATAAAGAAGGTGAAGGGATTAGATAAAGAATATATATGCGTATCCCATGGGCTTGGACAATAGTTTGGTAAAGGCCAAGGACGGGGGAAACAGGGGTGGGTGAAGGCAGACAAAGAGCAGGAGAGGGTCACTTGCAATAATATCAAAATTAAAAAAATAGTAATTAAAAAAGATATAAAAGAGGCATTTAAGTTGCTTCCAATTTTTTATTATAAACAATGTTAGAATGATCATTCTTGTAAATGTTTCCCTGCCTTCATATTTATGAATACATCTCTAGGGGAATTATCAGGAATTGGATTTGCTCTATCATTTGCAATTTTAAATAGGAAAATATATTTTTAAATTGCCCTCCAAATGAGTTCCACTTTTACAAGCAGTTAGCCTCATTGGTAAATATTTCAAACAAATATAATATTTTTCCATACTATTTAATGGGATATTTTAATAGAGTTAATATATATATATAAATTTTATCAGTTTCTCTAAATTATTCTTAATCTATTTATATTAAATATTCTTTAACTCTCATTTAATTGATAATGGTAAATCAAGGGCAGCACAGTTTTTTTTCATATCTTATTTTTATTTTTTACACTAAATTTTGTAAGAAGCACTGTATCTCTTAACTGTGACACAGCTCAGTGAGCTAAGTGATAGAAGCTAAATTATTTTAGTCTCCTATTTTATACAAACAATGCTGAGATAATTTTGCAGAGTTTTTCTAAATTAAAATGATGTTTTTATAAGATTCTCTATAGCAGATAAATCTTTTGAAATGTAAATCAGATCCCATTTCCCCCAATCTTTTCTCCATAGCATATGCCTTCTGTCACTGACCTTAGGACACCCAGGGAAGGAATAGTGTGGTTACAGAGAACATATTCAGTTAATAACTGTCCAGTGAATGGATGGCTGTTAATTGAAAAGAATCAACAAATGGTTAGTCTAACGATGTTCTATGGATGCTTTTAAAAAGTGTTAAATCTCTTCTTGTTTTGTAATAATCCATATCCACTCACTAGTGTACACAACTGAATTCTTTTATGAAATATTTGATCTGTGGTTTCTGAGAAAGGTGTAATAAACTATCTTGCTGAAGTTTCAGATTTGTCATTTAGCAGTTGTCACTTTTTGAATTATAAAATAATTTAAAGATTTTATTTATATTCATGAAGATCGGTGACTATTATATTGTTCTGGTATATTGTTGCTTCTATCAATATAAATTATGTCTCTTCATAGTATGTGGGGCATTTTATATTGAATTTGCTTTTATCTTTTTTGTTTTGTTCTGTTTTGACTTAATCTGAGCAATTTATGTTTTGTAATATTAAGGATTTCAATATATACTATTTTGTTTCTTTATTCCAACTAATACCTACTTTAAGTTTCCTATTTGCCATATCGTATTGAATGTTTCAGTTTCTTTGTTATTTTTTGAGTGCTGAGTGAACTTTCTAATGATTTTCCATTCTAGTAGTTTGAATGATATACCTTCTTCTAATTATTTATTATATATCCCTAAATAAATTTGTATTTTTCAAACATTAAGTATTAATGAGTATGTATAACTATTTCCTACCAAGACAAGATGTGTGTGGAATGCTTATACTTACTTTGGCTCTTCCTACAAGTCACTATGAATATTATCTGGGAATTTCATTTTATATTGTTAGAATTTTTTGTTTACTTTCAACACTGATTTACTTCACTTTTCTGGGCCTCAATTTTCTTATGTCATTTGTCAGTCCTATTGTATCCACAGCTTAGCATATAAATTCACTGAGCTAAATTATAGGCATTAAGTTGTTATTTTCTCTGATTTTATTCTAAAAAATCAATTGTGGATTTGATAAGTTACCAACTTTTCAAACCTAAATAAAATGAAACTTAGGTAACTATGTAAAAAACTTATTCTAAAGAGAAATGGTGAGAGATGTAGAACAGAGACCCTGAATTGCAAATTGAACAGTCAAGCAGTGCAATACTTAAGACAGTTCTGAAGTGCATTTCTAGTCCAATTCCAAGACAAATATAATGGTCTATTTCCCCAAAACACGTCACAACTTCTCTATGTGTATTTTTTTTGTTGTTTGTTTTGCTTCTCTCTAGTTCTGTCATTAAGGATTCTATCAGCAAAATAGAAATCTACTTAAGTATTTTAAGCAGAAAGAGAACTGGAGCACAAAATCATTGGCAGGAGCAAAAAGTTGGAGTGGCATTCTCAGATCAGAAGCTATAGGAAACTATGAGTGCCTATGCATTTCTCTGTGCCTGCCGTGCATTATAGGAAATCAGCATTCACATTTTAGCTATTTGCAAAGCTGGTCTTTGTCCTGTATTATGATATTAATATTATTTATAATACAGAATAATCTGAATAATCAAGAGCCTAGGTGACTTGGTATGGGAAACCTTAAACTTGATCTAGTATATGATTTAAAGTGAAGATTAAAAGTATGAGTTCTAACTCTCTTTGTTTGCAAACCATCTATAAATTTACATGAGCTCATTGATGAATGCTCAGCTGGAAGAAAATGACATTTTTATTTTCTCTGTGCCAAAACACAAATGAGTTGTTCTATTGACTACACTCATCAAGTGAAATAGATCTACTAGGCTTCGGTGTCTCAAATCATGACATTCACCATGGTGTCTATTATTGATAAAATCTGTAAACAAGAAGCCAGAAGACTTCATTACAATAAAAATAATTTGGTATCCCACATGCTGTTTTGAGTAGTGCATGAAAAAAGTATTATATAGGTAAGATAGAATAAGTTTTGAATCACCAACCATCGAACTTAGCAATTCACTATAGCTTTTTTTCTTATTTAAATAAGAAAAATAACCAAATGAAGTAATTTACATGATGGCGCCTTGCAAATTGTCTCACAAATATTTGATACTGTAATTTACTACTCTTTTGTGCCCATCACAGACAGAAATAATTTATCATCATTGACTTAGTTAGTCCTAATAAAAACCCTATAATCTAAGTTTTATTAAGATTCTTATTTTTAGATAAAGAAAGAAGAGTTTGGAAACAAGACTTTCCCAAAGGGCATTAGCAAAAAGTCCTGTGCAATCATAACTCTCTTTGGAGAAAATACACTTAATCATTATCCCACACACCAAAGTAAAACTATTTTATCAGAGAATAGTAGGGAGAGTAAATAATAAATTAGTTAAAAATAGGTTAAAATTAGGAAGAAAAAATATATTTAATATTTTACATGAAAGATGTATAGATGTACAGTTTGTCAGACTTTTGATTAACATTATGGATCATTTTCTTTCCTAAAAATACAGAGATATTATTCATCTACAATTTTCAACTTTGATGTCTTTAATAGAAAGGACTTGGATAATTGCAAATGTATCTGCATGTAGAATCGCTCTTTGGCACTGTCCAATAAAATGGTTTGTGATGATGGAAATATTCTGTATTAGTGCTGTTCAATTTGGTGGCCACAAGATGCCTATGGCTATTAAACAGAGCAACTGAGAAATTGCATTTTTAATTTAACTCAATTTTAATTACTTTGAATATGAAGACCTGTGTGTGGCTAGAGGCTACTATATTCATTTATATGTTCCCAAATCAAACCCTTTTCCCACCAAGTAGTTTAGCATTTCATTGTTCACATCTAAATTCAATATTATTTCAGAAAGTTACAAGAATCATTATATTTTTCCAAAGCATTCGAGTTTTTAATGAGAAAAATGCTAAATATTTTTATTTCTATTTTTTTTGTTTATTCAATAGTTAAACATATTTCCTAATTACAACAGCACATTTAAATGTGATAAAAGGTTGTGAAATCTGATAAGCATATAATTCAACTGGTGGGGAGCACAGGTCCACAGACATATTAGAGTACATTGGTTAAAGATATTCATTTGTTGTGAGCATGGTCTACAAGAGGAAAAAAGTGGGCCCTATACTGGGTGAACAGATTAATAGAGGTCAAATGAAACCAGCCCTACTGTGCTATGAGTGTCCCTGTTGATTGCACCCCCTCAGCAAAAATCAAATAAATCCAGTTATAGACCATATAATGAAAGTTAGGTCATTGATAGACTGCATATATGACATTAGTCTCATAAGATTATGAATGAGCTGGAGATATCCTATTGCCTAGTGACATGGTAGACATCATGAGGTCATGGTGTAAGTAACACATTACTCTCATGTTTGTTGTGTAAGCAAACCTACTGTGCTACCATTATATAAAAAATTAGCTCACATAATTATGTACATTTCATAATACTTTAAAATAATTATAAACAACTATGGTTCTGTACTTATTATGGTATACTTTTTATTGTCATCTTAGAGTACATATATTTGAAAAGATTTTACAGATTGCTGTAAAATAATGGGCCATGTTACACTATCAGCCATCTCATATATCTCGTGTCCACTGTTTCTTGACTGCATCAATTTTTCTTGTGTTTGATTTAATCTCCTGTTGTTTTGTACAGTAACATACCATACAGGCTTGTAGCCTAGGAGCAGTGGCTGTACAATATTGCCTAAAATTGTTACAGGCTATAGCATCTAGCTTTGTGCACAATGACTATATCGCATAATGATGCATTTCTCAGAACATATATCCATCATTGTTACATGACTGTAGATGTTGTAGAGTGGGAATTTTTGAGCACTACTAAGGCCATGGACTATGCCCCAGATAGAGTAGTCAGTGCTGACATCAGGCCAGACCGTGAGATACGGTCTCATGGCCCCTTCCCAGCACGTAGGCCTTGTAAGATAGAACACTGTCACCTTTCTGAAGAACAGGATGACCCTGTGAATAACATGGTCATCAATGGCATGACTCTGATGTAGCTTGGTAAAAACTGTTTTGTCTTGGGTTGCTTGTTGTGCAAAAACAGGATGTGGTTAATGAGCTTAAAAGTGGTCCTGCACAAAGTGTCGGGACTGCTCTCTGGTCTCCCCGAGTGAGGATGGCAGAGCAGTCTCCAGCCCGGCTAATAAAGGCTCCCTAAAGTTTAATTTGGTCTGGGCTCCAGTGGCCTTTCACTCACATCCGCTCCACCACAGTAGATAGATGAAATGCATATATAAAATAAATTGTTGATGTGGTTAGTAACACATAATTAGTAAGCATCTAAATTTACATAAGACATTGAAACCGAGACTGAAACATTTTTTGTTCTTATACATTTATTTCTAGTATGCAGAGGCAAGATATTTTTGAAGAAAAGAAACAGGGAAGAATGATTGATATAGAGGCAGGATGGCCTTGAACAGGCTGTCAAGCTACAGGGGGAGGCTTGGGTGGATGGGAGGCAGATGCGGGGGGAGATCAACTGAAGGACTTGTATGCATGCATATGAACATAACCAATGAATGAAAGACACTGGGGCGGGGATGGGGGGAAGCTGGGGATATGTGCTGGGGGGTGGGGGAGGCTGGGGGGAGGATAAGGGGGAGGGGGAAAGGAAAACGTACTACTATTATACTGCAAAAAATCAATAAAAAATAATTTAAAAAATAAAAAAAATTTACATAAGACAAAATTAACAGAAAGAAGTAAAATCATCAAAATATTATAAAAATAATTTCAAATTTTCTTTTTTTTTAATAGCATCTCACTTGAAAAACACATGACAAGACTTTCTTACTCTAAGTGAAGCCACACTGATATGAAAGAGAAAAACCTTTCTTGTGCATTTCATGAGAAATCCCCCATACCTGCCTGATGGGTTGCTGTGAGAAAATGATTGGCTCAAAATGAACCCGAGATGGCCCTTTCACTCCATCCTGAAAACATCCTCTCTCAGTTGTTACACCTGCAGGAACAGGTGTAGCCAGGTTATAAAAGGCAGATTGATTGGTTATGTGCCAGATCAAAGTACAGTATATATTTGAAGATAGAAAAAGTCTGGAAAACAGGAAGCTTAAATGAATGTGGCCCTGGGGGCACTAACAACAGATGTGCTGACAATTTATGAATATTTTACTGGAAATGCATTCTTCTTCTGTTAAATAAGGAATTATGTAATGCCAGGCACCATGCCAACATGCCTGATGCTTCCTTAAAATAACTTGCACAAACTGGTATTTTTTGAAAAATAAGATTCAGAAATTATTGTATTTGATTTTGTTTCACTTTAATTAGTAAAACTATTGTGTCCATGCATAGGGATGCACACATCTATTGCACAGATAGATTGAAATAGGAAATAAAAAATATCAAATCCACATGACATGGACACCCATACCCAATTACAGAGTGGGAAAATTGATTTTAGTGGCCCACTGCCTCTAGTTTCCATCATTTGATACACTAGATGAAGTATGAGTTTCAAAACTCTGGAGAGAGGTTGCTAACATTTGCTTTGGGCCACAACAAAGGCAGGTCATCTTTAAGCTTCTCCAATAGCTGAAGTAATTAGGTTGAGCTTTATATCTAGACGTGCATACAAATAGGCAATAACAGGAAAGAACCGTGAAATGCTTCTGTTTCAAACAGTGGGGTCAATTTATTCTTACTTTCGTTATTGATGTAAATCACACCCAAATACAACATCTGTGTAATATAGGAGTGTTACTTTATCAAATTAAATGTGGTTGTAAGGGAAAGTCTTTGGAGTTATCTAATATAAATATTGACTGGGCTCATTCTGAAGAATGGAAGTCCAAAAAAATAGTCTTTCCCAAACACTCATGAAATATATCCTAATTGATTTAAAGAAAATATTACCGACCATTACATTCTCAAATTTAACAGGCTCATCAAAACACTCCAAACTCTAGGAAGGGATGTTTGTATATTTATATTACATGTGTTCAATAATTAGATTCAAGTGGAAGACTAGTATAGCTAGAGAAAAGTCTCCAAATCCACAAATTATTTGCATAAAATGTTAGTCTACTAGTGCTTTGCTTGACAGAGAAAAAAAAAACTGAATTGCTGAAAAGTAAGGAGCCCATGCCTCAAGGCTGATAACATTCAATAGATACTTTACGAAGAATAATAGCTTTCCATTTTGATTATTATTTGGAGAAATGAGGATATTCCTGATAAAGAAATAACATGATATTAAAGCAAGAGCTAGAAGTAAAAAAAAAAAAATAGACCAACAAACAGTAGAGTAGAAACTCTACCCTTCCACTACACCCTCCCACTACAGTGACATAATGTAACTTTATTTATTTTTAATATATTTTATTGATTATTTTTACAGAGAAGGAAGGGAGAGGAATAGAGAGTTAGAAACATCAATGAGAGAGAAACATTGATCAGCCGCCTCCTGTACACCTCCTACGAGGGATGTGCCCACAACCAAGGTACATGACCAGAATTGAACCTGGGACCTTTCAGCCGCAGGCTGAAGTTCTATCCACTGAGCCAAAACAGTTAGGGCATAATATAACTTTAAATAGTCTGCCACTGTAGGTTTAAATCACTTAATGGAGATTTAAAACAAGCAAACAAAAATAAATAAATCTGCATTTGTCTAGCTAAAAGGTAGACTATGCAGCAGAGAAGAATAAACACCATCACAGAAATACTCAGTGTGGTATACAGTACATATTGTAGCAAGATTATCCTTTTCTTCCGCTTAAATTCCTGTGCCTATCCAGCCTCAACACTTTGGAGTCTTAAGGATTAATTTTTAGAGGTTTATTAAACATATTAGTATTTTTAAAGATTTACCAAAATAAATACATGGTCAAAAACTGTTTTTTTTCCACCCTAGTTGGTTTGGCTCAATGGATAAAGCATCAGCCTGCAGACTAAAAGGGTGCTGGGTTTGATTCTAACCAAGGGCACATGCCTTGGCTGCAGCCTCAGTCCCCAGTGGAGGGAGTGCAGGAGGCACCTGATCAATAATACTCTCTCATCATTCATCCTTCTCTCTCTCTCTCCATCTCCCTTCCTATCTGAAATAAATAAAAAATATATTTTTAAAAAGCTGATTTTTTTCTACACTTAGTGAAAATATAACTATTACCAATTACTGCTTTTCAACTATTTAACTCTCCTTACCCCCAAAGAAGTCTAATATGTATAGTTTGTAATAACAATGACATTAACACCCAAACTCACATTTTTGAACTTCCATCAACATTTTAGTCATATTATTAATTTATTTTTGTTTTTGCTTTATCTTTGTCTCCTGTTTTGTTTATAATAGAAATCTCAGAGCTTGATAAATTACAAGTCAAAATAAGTTGCTGCTTATTGTTTAGGGGCTTGAGGGTTTATTTAAAAATGTTTTATTTTAGATATTGTTATAGTCATTTGTTATGGTGGCAGAAAAACAAATGCATATGAGAATTTTGATAAATTTATGATACCTATATAATGACATGATTTAAAAATTTAACAACACTTCCTAGATTACTATTTATTATTATACAGTGGTTATCTGTAAATCTTGCTTTTAGTGAATAAAACAGATTTTCCATTAGAAATAATTTTCTATGTACTGCAAATCACAAAAATGCATACAGCCCTGAGAGTAAATATTACTTAGCTAAACAAACAAGCTTAAAGTCAAACAAAGAATGTAGCACTAAGCACTACTACGCTTTACTGCTTTTTTTTTATCTTTTAAGTCAATTAAGCATGCTGTGTTGCTTGCATTTTCCCATTTTCCCTCAGTGCTGTATTTTGAAATGTAGTCAATAAATATATCAAGTTATGTTATAACTGTATGTGAGCGGGATGGGGGACCCAATGTAGGAACAGTCCTAAAAATTCTGTTGTAATAACGAAGTCATGAATAATGGATTGACAAATCTTGGAGATGAACTAAAAACAATGCAAAGCATATAAAAAGGAAGCTGTTTGAAAAGAAAGAATTTTTCTCATGAAAAAAATATTAATTAGTTTCAGGAATGGTTTGAACTTGTCTAATATATAATTGTCCCAGAGAAAGACCATCATCATTATGATAATAACTACCACTAAAATAGTGGCAATATGGATATAAATGATTTAGTAGGAAACAAACTCATTCAGAGCCAAAATAAAATGAAACTAATAAAGTTTTGATGGTCATTATTGAATTACAGGCTATTTATGAAATTGCAGAAATATGCTTCAGAACTTACATGGCGTAATTCTTGTTCTCGACACATATATAATGGTTCTGCTTTTCCCTCCATAGCTTTCATTCTGAAGCCCTTGGGGAAAGTGACAGAGTAGGAGCAGATGCCTCATTGACATTATAGAGTAGGCAAATTACAGCTTGCAGCAATAGTTATGGTTGAGCTTATGCAGTTGTCATTTTAATTCAACAAAGAGTAGACTGTTTTGTGTGTGTGTGTGTGTGTGTGTGTGTGTGTGTGTGTGTGTATGTGAATGTGTGTGTGTGTGTGCCCGCCCAGCACTGGGCAGGACAGATTCAAAGATTCAATTAGAATGGAAAGAAAATTATACATGCAAATTCTGGCTGCTATTTAGATACCAAATCTAGTAGATTATTAGGATTTTTCTCTTTATAAACTGGATAATTTTGGTTTCTATTATTAGTTCACAGTGGTTGGATTTGGAATAGCTAGAGATAGTGACTTAACTTGATTTCAAGATGGTTTATAGACAGTGTGTTTTTCAAGGTTTTGACTGATAATAGAGTGACATTGATTATTTGTAACTATACCTGCTATTATTAATTGGAATACCCATTACACAAATATTTATTCTGACAATGTCAAAGGGACTGCTCTAGGTGCTGAGGTTGAGTTTTGAATGAGATGAACAGCTATTGGTTAGTGTCCACATTTATAAACAAAAAGCATTCCTAATAGATCAAATTTTTATTATTTTAAAATTTCATCTTCATTTAAACATATAAACTATAGGTAAAAAATTTGGAGGCAGAAGGCTTTTCAGTTCCAAGATAATTAATGTCAAACTTTTATATTATTCAGCCTATGGCTTTTGAGCAGATTAATATATGAGACACATGCATTAGATGTTATAGAAAACATGATAATAAAATAATTCTTCTCAGTTTACACAGCTTTAATCCTAGTAACAATTTCAAGTTTGTAGATGTCCTATGGAGACTCGTAACAGTTTGAATTAAAGCTGTAATGACAATGTATAGAAGAACTCAGTGAAGTTTGTGTCCTTTCCTGTGTCTTTGTTTTTACTGCTAGTTCCCATTAAAATCTCTTTTAAAACCCTCTTTCAGCAGCTTCTTTCTTTCAGTCAGTCCCCAGTATTGAGATGCAAGATATGGGGCCTTGAAGAAATGGGGAATGTGCTTGCTTATATCTTTGAGGTTTTCCTGTCCATCAGTGGAAGTAGTCAAGCATCTCTTGACTTATTGCCCTGTGCTCCTCTCTGACTGGACTTAAATGTTGTAATCCTAGTGTAGAGTCCTGGGATGAGAACTTATTCCTGTCCTTGGGAAGGGAAAGTAAACCTAGGAAATGAACAGACTGATCCATTCACCTTTTAGTTCCTCTGAGTTCTCTCACTTCAGCGACATTCGGGTCTGTGCTACTGACACATTTTGGGATGAGAGCTGGTTGCCAGTGTCTCCAGTAGACATAGTCCATATGCTTTACAGAGACAGAAAAGACTCCTTGTGTGTTCTTTTTACACTTGATTTTTTAATATTAAAATATATACTCTAGTTTGGCTCAGTGGATAGAGCTGTCGGCCTATGGACTGAAGGGTCCCATGTTCAAGTCTGGCCAAGGTCCTGTATTTAGGTCGCAGGCTCCATCCCTGGCCCTGATCAGGTCACATGCAGGAGGCAACCAATGGATGTGACTCTTTTACATGGATGTTTCTCTTTCTGTCTCTCTGCAGTCCCTTCCAATCTTTCCAAAATTCAATGGAAAAATATCCACCGGCGAGAATTAACACCAAAATATCTACTTTATACTCTTTCCAAATGGATTACAATAGTGATTGTTCAATTACTTGGACAAATACTCATCCAGGCTTCATGCTTTTTGCTATGTTAACAAAAAAAAGTCCAAAATAGGATTTTCCTCCATATAAAAACTTACTTTTAGTGGCATATTTGTAAAAGAAATGATTATTCTAGTCTTCTAACTCAAGTGCATGAAATTTAGATTGTTTACCAAGATGTAGAGAAGTAAGAAGAGTTGCAAAACAGATATGTTACACATGGGAAAACATCTGCTTAGGAGAGATAAACATTGGATGGCAATATTGTGACAATGTTAAGTAGGTCTTGCTGAAATGCTTGAGAAAAACTTCAGTAAGTAGCAGAATATTCATTTATCCTCTCAAAAAGTATTAGTGTCTTCTATTTGTCAAAAACTAAACATGTTTCCTGTTGGGGATACTGAGATGAGTCAATTTGTGTTCCTGCCTTCAGAGAGCTCACTGACTAGTCACAGTGTGAGGACAAGTTATATTGCAGCATCTTATCCAAGAAGCAGTGGGAGCATTGACTTGGACCTACCTTTTCAGCTTGGGGCCTTTGTTAGTGAATGAACATCTGTTGTTTGTGCCTATATAGCATCCCTTCTCTCTTCGTGAAGACCACAGTACCAATTTTCCATTGGGCTTGCAGTAAATGAGGAATATCAATTTTGTAGTTTTGTTTTGTTTTGTTTTTGCCTTGTTTGGTCAAGGGCTAAAATATAAATACCAGGCAAACATCTGATTAAATATATAAAAATGAAACATTATGTATCTTTTATAAATGAACACAGTATTATAGAATGTATCTTAAGTATCTCCTATCAGTGACTACTTCAAGAGGAGAAAACTAGGCAACTAGAGAACAGTGATGAGTATGGGGTTTACATTTTTCTTAGATTGTGCTTTCAAACTTTTACATTTTCCTAAAATATGGATATATAATCTACTTAGAAAAAAATAAATAGATATTAAAACTAAAACAAAAACCAAAATCAAAACATCAAGGCTTGAGACAACATGACAGGTTCAAGCCTCTAAGAATTAGATAGAATCATATGCAATTGCAGATACTGGATCATTTCCCATTTGAAACTTTGAAGTGTCACATTTTCAGTCAGAAACTACTGATTGAAATTATTTGAAGAGTAGCCCATGTGGAAAGATGTGAAGAAAGAGAAAATAGTCAAACCATAAAGGCTAATTATTCTACCAATTACTTATAAACTTCCATAGTGTGTGTGTGTGTGTGTGTGTGTGTGTGTGTGTGTGTGTGTGTGTGTGTGTGTGTGTGTGTGTGTGTGTGTGTGTGTGTCTAACTAGCTGGGTTTTCTACTTTTAGTCTGAGAGTAAATTGAAATGTTGGTCGCCCTACATAATATAACTAGTAAGTGGCAAAACCAGATTTGAGACTTGAGTATTTCTGACTTAAAAGCACATATTGTACCATTAGCCCACCATGCCTTGGGATCAAGTGGAATGGCTGATGATTTTGTTTTCTGACCCTATATACCATGTTACCTTTACCAGTCTTTGACAAGTTACTAAATCTCATCTATGCCTTGGTTTCCTTAGCCTTAAAATGTAAACAATATTCCTTACTCTGCCCGCCTCATGGTGAATATAAGACTCAAATAAAAACACATTGAAGGACTTTGTAAACTGTAAGCCTTATCTAAATGCATATAATTATCACTGTTGATCTACATCATTATTTTAACTATGAAGGCAGCAGTAACTTTTGAGAAGATACAAAAGTGCGTGGATAACAGAAGGATAATAAATTAAGTAGAATATGAAAGATGCATTTTATCTTATTTTATATTCATTAAAAAATATATTTAATTTATTTTTTACAGAGGAAGGGAGAGGGGTAGAGAATCAGATACATCAATGAGAGAAACACCCATCAGCTGCCTCCTGCACACCCCCTACTGAGGATGTTCCCATAACCAAGGCACATCCCCATGACCAGAATCAAAACTGGGATCCTTCAGTCCACAGGCCGACACTCTATCCACTGGACCATACCAGGCAGCTTATTTTGTAGTCTTACTAGAGTCCCAGTGCACAAAATTTGTGTAAGGAGGGGGGTGTCCCTCAGCCCAGCCAGGAAGGGTCCAATCTGGGACCCCTCGAGGAATGTCCAACCACCTGGTAGGATCAGGGCTAAATGGGCAGTTGGCCATCTCTTTCACAATCCAGGACTGCTGGCTCCCAAATGCTCACTTGACTGCCTGCCTTCCTGATTGACCCTAACCGCTTCTGTCTGCCAGCCTGATTGTCCCCTAACCACTCCCCTGTCACCCTGATTGATGCCTAATGGCTCCCCTACTAGCTTGTTTGCCCCTAAATGCCCTCCCCTGCATGCCTTGTCACCCCTAAATGATATCCCTTTCAGGCCAGGTACCCCCAACTGCTCTCCCCTGCAGGCCTGGTTCCTTCCCCAACTGCCCTCCCCTACAGGCCCAATCCCCCCACAACTACCCTTCCCTGCTGGCCATCTTGTGACAGCCATCTTGTGTCCACATGAGGGAAGCCATCTTGTGTGTTGGAATGATGGTCAATCTGCATATTACTCTTTTATTAGATAGGATAGAGGCCTGATGCATGGGTGGGGACCAGCTGGTTTGCCCTGAAAGGTGTCCTAGATCAAGGTGGGGGTTCCCTTGGGCATGGGACAGCTTGGGAGAGGGGTTTGTGGTGTTTTTCAGGCTGGCCACAACCCCCAGTGATCCAAGTGGAGGCCCTGCTATCTGCAATTTATTTATCTTCTATAATTGAAACTTTGTGGCTATAAGCAGAGACCAAAGTAGGCAAAGACTGCAGAAGCTTGGCTTCCTCCACCACCAGGGGTACCACAAGCCTCCTGCTCTCTCCAGTTCCATGCCTGCCACCATTTTTGTTGGGATTTATTTATCTGGTATAATTAAAACTTTGTAGCCTTGAGTTGGGGCCTGGGTGGCCTGGGTATGCAGAAAGCTTGGCTTCCTTCATTGCCAGGGAAACCCTAGCGTTCTGCTCACTCTGTGGCTACAGCCCTCTTGGTTGGGTTAATTTTCATATTCAATTCTGATTGGTGGTGGGTGTGGCATGTGGGTGTATCAGAGTGATGGTTAACTTGCATATTATTATTTTATTAGATAGGATGAACAGCAATAAATAACAGAGTAAAAATACATCAAAGATCTATTTATTCCCAAATAACAAGGCAATACTTACTTTTAGGTGTTTAAAGGGACTGAGAATAATATTTTGTTAGTTCAGGTTTTATTTTATGCAAAATATTGATTGAAAATGAACATTCTGAGAGTAATCAAAGGATTCACAAATTTTATAAAGTTAATTTGGTAGAAACAAATTTCAATGAAAGAACATTAATAAAAGGCTTTTCCTTCTTTCCCTTCACCCCTCATTTGGAATGATGAAAGTGTTAGAATACAAGTATTACCATTTTAAGATAAAATAAGACTTCTGTCAGCACAAGAGATGAATAGTTATTATACTTCCTCCCAGGCTTTTTCAACCAGAGTGCCAACAGGCCAGTGATCAGAGGGCTGGAAGGCACGGAGTCAGGTGCTGGTCCTGGAATAGGAGCGGGCTCAGCTGCAGCCCTCAGGTGGGGAGGCCTGGGAGTTATCTTTAATGTCTGCAGCTGCAGCACTTGGGGCTACAGACTCAGCTACAAAACCCTTGGGAGAAGCTTGCTCTGTCTGGCCTTGGGCTCTAAAGTAGCTTTTCTCTATATTAATCATACAGAAGACAAGACAGCAGCAGCAACAGCTGAGGTGGCAGGAACAGCGACAGTTGCCAGGACTGAATTATAACTCAAATATGCACTTTTACCCATGACAAACTGTGTGACAACCTCTGTCTCCTGAACCCATCATTTCCGGAATAACATCAGCTGCTAATTAGGATGCCTGCTCTGGAGTAGAGTAAAATTTTCTCCTAAATTTGGGTGGTAGCTCCAGTTATCCAGGGCTTTATTTTAATTCACTCAAATTTTTGGTAGCAGCAGTGATGCCGAGAAACTTTCTGATTTTACAGAATATGTTTGGCAGTTATAATAGCTACCCTTCTTTAAGTGTTTTCTATATATGAGGTTTTGTTTTATGCTCTTTACATATATGACTCAGGTAACCGTATGACAACCCTCTAAATTGTAGGTATATTACAATTCCCATTTTTCAGATGAGAAAACTGAATGAGGGAAGGAAAAGTTAAATCAATTTATCTAAAGTGATGCAGCTATTAAATTTAGGAAAAGTGTTTTAAATTTTTTTATCTTGCTTTAGAGCTTATGACTGTAGTCACTGTACCCTGGTTCCACTCTTTACAATGGAAAACTGGGCAATAGTAGGAAAACCAATCCTATTTTACTGACAGTGTAGAAATGGCTCCTTAAAGGGAAAATACCTCATGTTGGGGTCTCTTTATGTTACTCACTCTGTGTTAACTCCCTTCATTGAAGGCCCTCTAAACTGATTGGCAAAGTAATTGCTGAGGATATATGCCAAAAAAAATGCAACAAAATATATTTTGAGCCCTGGTTGGTGTGAGGCTCTCTAATAGACACTGAGTGGCCAGATTATTATGATCTCTGAGTGGCCAGATTATTACAATCTCTGAATGCATGGGCGGGTCTGGCCAGCCTGGACATGGGCGATTGGCCAACCTGCCTGCTGGTCAACCTCCTGGTCGAGGGGATAATTTGCATATTAGCCTTTTATTATATCGGATATACACTAAGAGGGTCATATTATTATGCATTCAGAGATCATTATAATCTGGCCACTTGGTATATATATATATATATATGAAAGAGAGAGAGAGGGAGAGAGAGAGAGTGACAGACAGTTTCAAAAGTCTCAAAAATTTCTTGGACATTTTTACATATTATAATTTAGCAATCTTTCTATTTTGAATTAAATGGATTAGGGCACTATCATTTTTATTGCATATAGAACCTAAATGCCTTAAATAAGATCTGACCAATATCAAATACCAATATGAGATTTCTGGTGATTTTTGAGAAACAAAGTCATAATTTTTTTCTTCTAATACTATCATGGAATTATCAGGAAAGTAATTTATGTTGTGTATCATTTATCATCTTCAAAGAAAATTACATGAAGTCAAAAATTAACTATACTGTATATTATTATATCCTTATTGTTTGTGATTTCCCCCTAAAATAGAAAACCAATTAAGTAAAAATAATGAACATGCAGGGCAATTTTGGGGTTATAATGACTGCTTGGAAAAATCTGAGTGTTTGGTGAAAGCTGAGGCCAATAAAGCTGTGGCAGTCAATAATCCCCAGGAAATGTCCTTCACTGAAGTAATTACTGCCACTCAGAAAAATGCATGTTTTTGGATTTATTTCAAAATTATGGATTTATTTTTATGGCTGATGTCATTTTAATTGCTTTGGCAGAAAATTTGTAAGGAATAAATGTCAAATGTGTTGGTCAATTACATTGATCAAATTCTTTTTGACTCATAATTATTTACTGGAATCCTTCATTAAAATTCCAAAGAAGGTAAAAAGTAATTAGATTTGCTATTTGTTAGCATTCAACCCTACAAGATTCCATTATTTTCTGTTGGAAGAACCTAGCCCATTTAGTTGTAATACACATTCTATTGATCTAAAAAATATTGGAAAGAGCTTGTCACTGTCTCCCCCCACACACACAAATTGCCCTATTTAAAAAAATATCTAATTTAGACAGTTAAAAGTCTGTTGTAAAACCTTAGAAATCTATTTCAAATATTTAACATGCTAAAAATTGTTAAAGATATTTTAATGTTTGTTAAACTTTTTAACATTATTTTCTGTCAGTCAGTGATCAATTTATTAACACATTACTAAAAGTATATCTTTTATACTTTCAATGGTACATTAGGTTACAGAGCAATGCATAATCTATTTAATAACAGAACATTATTCCTTATAGGTCCTGTGGAATAAAAAAAAAAACTTACAGCCTCTACACTTTTTCTGGCTGCCCCAAGCTATGGCACACATTGCCTCCTTGTTTACATAGGAATTTTCATATATGATTTTTTAAGCTTTTGGGTTGGTATGTCTCTTTCTGACATTAAAGATAAAGTTTGAATTTGTTGTTTGTCTAGAGCTGACTTAGTACTCAATGCTATTCTCCATACATAGCATTTATCTTCAAAATATATTTTTAATAAAGGTAACCCTCCTCTTTATTGCAAAGTAAATGTTAATTCTTTCAGAATGCCTTTTAGATTTAGGATAGGTTGGAAAAACAAGTTGACAAAGCCTTGCAAAATCCTGTTGTATTTATCAGGGCTTCCCTAGTCATCTGATATTGAAATAGTATTTCTGTGTGCTGCACAGCCTCTCAGCTGCTACTCGGCCATTCAGGAAAGACCAACAAGAGATGTTTTTGTCTAAATCTGCAATGAGCATTGCCATATGGATATTGGTTTTTGTCTAAATCTGCCAGGAGCATTACCATATTGATATCTTCTACACCTGGCACCTGTGGAACTGGAATTTTCTACTAAATAGGACCCTAAAAATGGTATCCCCTTGTTGAATTTACAGTTTATCCCTGGTGGAAACATGCACGTGAGAAAAAAAATGAGGAATTTGCCAAAAAATACTCCATGCCCCTTTAAAATTGTAAGAAACCCATTCAAAAACATCTTTAAAAAATGAATGTCAAATTAGGTTTGAATGTCAGAGAGAAAATGGATTACATGACTTGACTTGCATGGTTTTAAGTACCTTGATGAGAAAAAGTTTAGTTTCATAATAAATATAAGTACTTCTTTTTTCCCCATACTAATGACTTTTATGTGTAGAGAAAAGGGGATTCAGGGTGAGCGGGGGCAATAAGAGCAGCCTGGGAATGAGTGAGGAAGAAAACTGAAGCTTGAGGAACAGCTGGAGTGCGCATTATGCTGCAGCCACTCTTTGATGCAATCATTTGGTGAGGAATACAAACCTCTTGAGAGGGAGAAAACAATTTAAATGTGTGTAAAAATGCATAGCTCATCTATCTCCAATCCAGTTATGCCATTGGCCATGCATATTCCCTAAATATGGTGGGAAATTAGGTGTATCCAACAGATAAGAAGAGAATCAATTATAGTTTTGTCCTCAAATTAATTTCTGCAAAAAATTTTGTGATATTTATATTAATAAAAGGGTAATATGCTAATTAGACTGAACATCTTCTAGATGTCCTTCTGGACATCTAGTTAGGGATGATCAAGCCAGCAGTTAGGGGGCAATCAGGCTGACATGGGGGAGAAGTTATGGGGTGATCAAGCTGGCAAGCAAGGGAGCAGTTAAGAGCCAGAGGATCCCAAGATGGATGTCCTGGACTGGAGGGGGTGCAGACTGGGCTGAGGAACTCCCTCACCCCATGCATGAATTTTGTGTATCAGGCCTCTAGTAAAGGAATAATATCTTTACAAATACTAGTATGTGTGTGTGTGTGTGTGTGTGTGTGTGTGTGTATTATCTAATAAAAGAGTAATATCCAAATTTGACCATACCTTTGCTACACCCACAAGCCACGCCCACCAGCCATGCCCAGGAGCTTGGGGTGTGTCCAAGGTGGCCTGGGCCACAGGGGTGTTGCTGAGGCAGCTTGGGCTGCAGGGGGTGTGTCAGAGGCATCCAGGCCCTGGGGGGGGCGGGGGCTGGGGGACGTGTCCGAGGTGGCCTGGGCCTGGGTGGTGTGTCCAAGGTGGCTTGGGCTGGAGGGGGCTTTGGGGGGTGTGCCTGAAGTGGCCCGGGCCTGTGGGGGTGGGGCCAAGGCCTCTGCTAGCCAAGGGTGAGCTGGCTGGGGCTAAGGCCCTGGCCGGAGGGGTGGGGGGGTGGAGCTGGGATGGAGCCTGCCATCTGCCCCATTGCAGGGCAATGGCTGGGTGCCCAAGGCCTGAAGCCTAGGCCAGAGGGCTCCCAGTATGTGTGAGGGGGCAGGTTGGGCTGAGGGATCACCCACCCCCAGTGCATGAATTTCATGCACCAGGTCCCGTGTGTTTGTGTGTGTGTGTGTGTGTGTGTATGTATACGTATACGTATACGTATACGTATACCTATATCTATATCTATATCTATATCTATATCTATATCTATATCTATATCTATATCTATAGCTAATCTGCTTTATGTCTCTCTAGAATATTTTGACATACTTACAAGGCATTTATTTGAAGTTCTATTATTTTAAGTTATTTATATAATTCAAAAAAGCAATTATGAAACAACACATAATATGTGAATAAAACAAAGTCTCACGCACAATTTAGTGAAAGCAAAATCTTAACAATCTTACCAGAAGAAGGAGATAGAGAAAAAAGGAAGAGGAAGGGAGGAAGGAAAAGAACGTAGCCTTTTATGACAGTACTTCATCCTATTTTTAATTTTACTGCTAATTACAATATTCTTAATCATAAGCAATGTTTAAATAATCTATATGACCATTCTTTATTTAGTAATTACTTGGGTATTTGATTGTCAGTGTTTACTTTTAAGATTCTATAATTTGTAATGCTTTATATTGTATAGTTTTCTCAATTACATGATTTTGTATAAGGTTATACAAAAGTTCAGACACAAAATAATGGTTAAATTAATAAGTAGTTAGGAGTCACAAAATAATAGTTAAATATTCACTAATGGAATGTATATACATTTAATTCTTTTGGAGACCATGAGTGCAGGAATATAATGGTCATACATAAGTTTAATATATACTATACCTAATGCCTAATACAGTATGTGGCATACAGAATACAACAAAATATATTTTTTCCACAGAGTGTAAGAATGAGTTTTAATTTATTAAATTTATTAGTTAGTTCTACTACATGTCTACCACATTGCTACTTCAAGGCTCCAGGCTCTCTTTTCAGGTTTTGAATAGGAAGTTAAAAAATTTACTTAGAAAAAATTTTGGATTCACCAAATTAATTTGTAAATGTCAGCATAATAATAGGAAAAGAGTTTACTAATGAGAGCTGCTGTCAAAATTTTTGAGTGATTATTGTTATATGACCCATCAGCCCTCCTAGCTAATTTTCAAAGCGATGGGTATCAATCCTCTGTTGGTTTCACTTTAGCAATAGTGAGAGCTGCTTTCATGAATGAAAAGAGAGCTTATTCTTAATATGACCTCCTTTATCTAGAGTCTTTGTCTATCTAGCTCTTTTTTTCAAGCTGCATTTTTGTTGTTGTTGTTGAGTTGCCTGTGGTCATAGAAATTCTCTCCTTTAGTCAAAGGTGATCCCACAATAAACAGTGCTATTTCTTCAAGACTATATAGTTAGAACCCTCTGATAGCTGCCACTCATGAATCCATTTTCTGCAAATATTAGATGTAGAACTTGGGACAATGCAGCCTTTATTATTTGTATTTAATTATGCTCCAGTGGGAAATAATGACTGTATGTTCTCTTCCTTTCATGGCCAATTTTAAGCATTTTGTAGCATTCAACTACCTCAGTTCGGCTTCCCGGCAAAGTCCAATTTTGCTGCCTCAGGGTAAATGCTCAATTTTCCTAATATTAATTTAGACAGTTGCAATTTTCCATCTAAATAATTAGTCTCTCTATGAAACTTGGTAATAAACAAAGTTTAAAATAAATAATGAATGACTCTCTTAAGTCAATAACATTGATCTAGCATGCTCCCAAAATCAGATTGTGAAACAGCAATTTCTTTTGATTGGAATTATAGCATATAGCTAGGAAACATGATTGACATTTTACTTTTTTGGTTAGTTATTGAATATAAAACTAATTTTAAGACTATGAGTATTTTCTCCATTTGCTTTAATTCTATTTAAAGGTAAAAGGTATCCATTTATGCATTCCAGCAAATACACAAGATGAATATACGAATATCTATGCAAATGCACAGCCTTAAATGTATAAGTGCATTTTATGAGGATATAAACTTTAAAAATATTTTTGAAAACAATGCATTTCAACTTTTAAGACAGGGAACAATTTTTAGATTTTTTAGATTAGGACAAGTGAGGGCATGCTTTCTGTGGCCAGCACCTATATTTCTTTAAAACATCTTAAGCTTCCATTTGCAATAACAGAACAATAGTTGTTTTCTTTCCTTTTTCTTTTTTTTGTGTTTGTTTGTTTCCTTAGAGGCAGTATTATGACTCTTCTACCTTGTGGAATTGTTTCCAGTGGAAAAGGATATTAAAATGGGGTCTAAACTTACCTACCCAGATCTAATATAGTTAATTTATTCAGTAACCGTAGTCCTTTCTTTTATACTTTTCTGAGGTTTTTTGACAGCAGGATTGTGTTTACTATCATTAAAAAGGATCTTTATGCCTCTATTACAAGGCAGTGTTTGAGATACAGTAATGTCAAGACATCTTATCTGACACCAGCTCTGATTAATATCCATCCAAGAGTGACCTGCAGGATAACTTCACTGCAATTATGATCAGTGGGAGGTGATTAGTAAAGAACAGTTTGCTAGGGGACTCTGAAAACCTTGTGCTATGGAAAAGCATAAGGACCAACATAGGTCACTGTGAGTGTCTGGGAATCCAGATCATCTCTTTTCCTTATTCCTATAAAAATGTAAATAGATGCAATCTACCCAGCCCTTGGGTATACTCTCTGGAGCTTCTTTGCACCCCGCCTCCTGAAACCATTGTCCAAGGTTTCCTATTATCATTTTTGTCTTCCCCTCCCATTTTCTCCTCTGACTCCATTACTAAATGTAAAGAATGACCATTATTTTTCCCCCCTCTACTTTAAAAATCTTCTGTTACTGATCTACAAAACAGGGATAGATTGTTTAAAATACTTAGCAACGCAGGCAGGCTATTTTTATACCAAATATAAGAGTGGGGAATTGCAACCCACCCCACCATTCTTTTGACATTATTTTTGCAAATGCTGACTCTGAATTATATGTAGCTTGTAGATAAACATCATGTCTGAATCTTAGGAACTAACATCAGAAGGTTGCAGACTGCAACCTTCAATTATACTATTTCCAAGAGATTTTCTGACCTTCAACTGTAGAGCCAGGATGATGCAGACCAGCATTATGCACACCAGACCATCTCTTGACCAATTTTAAGATCCTTCTGAACGGATGGTGCTAGACTGCAAATAGAGAACTTTTCAATCCACATCCCTTGAGTATGTTTTGTTCTGCTTTTCCTCTCTCACCTTAAAAAACCTCTGCCTGAACTGAGGGCAGAGATGGACTTTGTTACAATAGTTCCCCCTCCTCCTCGGGTGACTGGTACTTGAAAAAACCTCTTTTCTGTTTCACCAACATCTGTCTCATGAGTTTGGCTTTACTGACATGAGACAGCTGAACCCTGGTTCCAGATACAGTCTGTATCTAGCAAAAGTAAAAACTGAGCTTCCTTGGTGTTCACTACCTCTTCCTCATTTGCACTCTTCCTATGCTCAATGCTTTCATGCTGTTTCATGCCAGTAAGATCTGTTCCCACAGAAGACTTTTTTGCAGTACTATAAGTTTCCAATAGTTATTTTGACCAGTTGTCTTTTTAATTACTTTTGATTCATAGGTGTATCATTTTATTATTCTTTTGAAAGGCACATTACATTTGCTAAAAAATGGAGACTATGAAATCAGACTTTCTAATTTACAATTCAGCCTTAGGTACAAATAGCTACTTGGCATTTTTCAAATTATTTATATAATTGGTATATTTGTATAATTATCATTAAAATATAGCTACTGATAGTACTAGCTTCATAAGACTGCTAAAATGACAAAATGAGCAACTATAACAATGAACACTATGAATGCTCATATTATGATATTAAAATATCATTTTGCACTTAAAATAACTATAATTTATTAAAAGATTCTAGCTAATATATAGAAAAGAAACTGTAGAATTAAAATGTCACAATTTTGCAATCTCCAATAAAATAATGAATCTATATCTTAACTATTGTCAGCTGTAAACATCACAAAACGAGAGATAAGCAATTATATGCTTCTTGTTGAAAGAACACAATGCCAGCTAGAATCTTGCCAAATGGTTAAACCTGAGTCTAATCAAGCCTCTGGATTGAGCTTTTAATTTGCAAGAAATGAGGTCAGAGGAATATGGTGAAGATTGAAAGAATATATAATCAATTATAATAAATAAAATCTAAAATTCTAATGGCCTTGAAACATCAATGGACAAACAAGTAAATGGCTAGTCTGCTATTGTATGCAAAAAGAAAGGGAACTTGTACTTTGAAAGAGTTCTAAAATATTAAATTATTTTTAAATGAGTCAGGCTAAGCCATTACATTTAAATAAGACACTTTGAGTAATAAAGCCATAAAATAATGCAATGAAGTAATTACTATAAAGGTTATCATGCTGGTAACTTAGAGAAAGGGGGGATTAAAGCAGGCTGCAATTGGGATCACGCCATTTCAAGTGGTTTCCGAATTGAGTGGCAAAATTATATTTCTTAATTTGGTAGGGGATGAAAAGTACAATAATAATTCATTAAGCCACATATTATATGTATTTCATGTCTGTAATTTTAAAATGAAGTAGAAGTAGCAACAAGTAAAAGGAAGAACTTCCAACTGACACTTCCAAAAATATTCCCAATAAATAATAATGCATTTGCTGTCTTTAGGTCAGCTCCTATAATTAATTCATTAACTATGCTGTGCCCACTTTAAAGAGCAAATAGGCCAGAACCAATAGTATTCTGAAATACTTTACTTTCATCCTTTTAAGAAATTACTTACATTTCATTATTTCCTCATCCAACTAATGGGAAATTAGTAGTTTGATTTTTTAGATTATTTAAAAGTTTTTCACAAAGATGGCCAATTAAATAATCTCATCAGTATCAAATGACTTTCAATAATACAGTTTACATGAACATTTTATCTATAAATATATAGAATGATGGTATATTTATATCATGCTGGAAATCAAATTAGGTTCACACGCTGCATTAAATTAACTTACAAATGAGAAAACAAAACTCTATATGCCAGCATAGGATAATTTCTTTAATTTTTTTGTTAGCTTTCAAGAAAGCTAGCTCACCAGATTTAAGATAATTATCTGGTTACCTGTGTGTGTGTGTGTGTGTGTGTGTGTGTGTGTGTAATTTTAATTGTAAGATCATCCTCTTTATTTCAGAAATAAAAAATTAATAAACTAAGTACAAGTTATAATTCTAGGGGATGAGTCTAAGCATATGTATTATCAAAGGCTGCTGAAAGGTTAAGGAAGATGTGTGAATGTCTATTGGGTTAATAACCTGGAGTTCTTGGGAACTTTAGATGGGCTTATGTTGATGATCTTAATGGAATTCAGATAGTAGTATGACTTATGAATGGAAGGTGAGGCAATGAAAATAATGAGTAGTAAAAATTCATTTAAGTTTTTGACAATAAAGAAGAGAAAAAGAAAAAATGATAATTGGAGTGGTACATTCCTCTAGATTTTGTCAAGTCATAATTATGTATCTTCAAACAGTAGAGTGTTTATTGATGTTATAACTTAACGTGTGTTCTAATACCATAATGTTGTGAATCACATTAGTATGCAATTTTATAATATTTAAATATATTCAGCTAGAGTATGGTAAATATATTTTTCTTTCTTGTATCCCCATTATTTTTAGCACAGTTACCTACAGGAGAGTCAGCACAGAATAAATATTAATGTGAATGAATGAAGCTTAGCACTAGGATTATGATTAAAAGAGCAGACAGAACATCTTAAAAATTCTTGCCTTCCAGTAGTTTCAAATTATTTTCAAATAGAAATTATTTTATTACTAGCCTATGTGCTTCTTTAGAATGTTTTCAAATGATTTAATATATAAATTATTTTCTGGAGAGTTGTGTTGTTATATAAAAAGAAGAACTATACAAAGTTGAAGTTTGTAAAGTGTTCATCATAAATAAAATGTACAATCATTGGTGGCAAAGAAATTTTCAAAAGTTTGAGGCTTAAGTAACTGAGTGAGTGTTCATATAATCTATGCCATGGTTTAAAGCATTCATAAATATAGATTTCCCAATAAACTCGAACTGTGTAAGTAAACAAAATGATTTTTAAAAGACTTAGAAATATGTATCACCACATAAAATGTATGAATCTTGGTAATATATAAAAACTGCTTAAATTATCCACAGTGTTTACTGGAGAGCTCAGAACAGCACCACAGTGGAATACTTCACTAACACTCCCATACAGCACAGTGACAATGTACAGATTCAGTGCCGAACAAATCAAATATGGTATTCTGTGGCTTGTTTAAGAAAATGAAATGGTCCAAAAATCTTGTAAAATGTATAGTAAATGGAATTAATGAATCTATAGGTTATCATACAAACATAGAAAGTAACACTTTTAGATCATTCTATAAAGATGTAAAAACAAAATACCCAATGCAACTCTTCCTAGTGTAGCACCCTTATATTCTCCAATTTTAAAATGAATTTATGACTACTAAGATGAAAATACATGACATTAATTTGTTTAAGTTCAGAAAAAATAATAAAATATTAGTAGTAGTAATAGTAATAATCACAGTAACTCCCTGAGTTCTTCAAAATCAAACAATTATGAGGAGTTCTATGTTCCTGTCAGTGTGAGTAATATTTATAATATTTTAAGCAAAATTAACTGAAGCCAAATTTCAAAAGGTATCAGAAATAACATTTAAAAGAAATACAACTCCAAAGGAAAGAAGTTATATTTTTCCTTGCAAAGTTTAGCCTGATATAAAATTTTAATTTTGTATTACAGTTAAGAATTTTGCACATAATTTTGCTGCCATGCCTCTTGAGGTTATTTAAATAGTGTATAATTATTCAATTAGTTCATTTTGGGTCATCAGAACTCTTCCTGGTGTAATACGGCTAAAGATCCTAAAACTCCAGGCATTTGAAATGTGTTCAATGGCCGAGACCGGTTTGGCTCAGTGGATAGAGTGTCGGACTGCGGACTGAAGGGTCCCAGGTTTGATTCCGGCAAGGGCATGTACCTTGGCTGTGGGCACATCCCCTGTAGGGGGTGTGCAAGAGGCAGCTGATCAATGTTTCTCTCTCATCGATGTTTCTGACTTTCTATCCCTCTCCCTTCTGCTCTGTAAAAATTAATAAAATATATTTTATTTTAAAAAAATAAAATGTGTTCAATGAATCTTTTACTCAATTCAAGTGTCATTTATTAAAATTTTTACCTAGGCATGACTATCTTTTTGACTTTGAAAAATTCTTTTGAATGATATAAGTGGCACTTGCCCTCAAGGACCAATATCCAAAGTTTAGAATGGTAAAGAACGTATAGAATTACTAATGTAAGAAAACTATATTATCTGTAGATATAAAAGACTAAGCATCTGTCAGATCATCTGACTGGCTTATGCAGTGGTCAGCAAACAGCAGCTTGCGAGCCACATGTGGCTCGTGAGCCACGTTTTGTCGCTCTGTTGACTAATGACTTTTCTGACCACTGGACTAGACTAAATCTTACCATGTAGTTAGAAGCTGTGAGGATTAGGCAATTGTGGCATATTGTGTGCAAAGAGGTATATAACAGTGGTCAGCAAACTCATTAGTCAACAGAGTGGCAAAACGCGGCTCATGAGCCGCATGTTTGTCATGAGCCGCAGTTTGCTGACCACTGGTCTATAAGTATGATGTGCACTAACCATCAGCGGCAGACACTCAATGCAGGAGCTGTAGGCTGCAGTGACTTGGCAACAGCAGTTCTCTTGTGACATACCCAGGAATCAGAAAGGAGGCAGCCTCATTCCAGGGTGTGTCACCTGAGAACTGCTCTCTCACAACCTGGGATCCCTCAGGAGATGTTGGAGAGCCGGTTTCTGCCCAATCCCTGCAGGCCAGACGTAGGGTCCCCTCTCACTCAGTGGATGTCCTTGAAGCCTAGACCCCACCCCAGGTATGGCCAGCTGGGGAGGGACTGTAGGAGGTTGGCTTAAGGGTGTTTTCACCTAGTTCCACCCTGCCAAACACCCTCTAATTAATTTCTTTTCAATATGCAGGAATTCGTGCTCTGGGGCACTAGTGTTTTATAAGGTAACAGAAGAAAAGATGAATTTTACTAGTAAATGTCCTTCAAAGTAGATATGATTAAAGACTACCCACTGAATGGGAGAACATATTCACCAATGATACATCTGATAAGGGGTAAATATCCAAAATTTATAAAGAACTTTTAAAAATTAAAACAAAAAAAGAAAGAAAAACCAATCCAATTAAAAAATGGGCAAAAGACTTGAATAGAACTTGTCCAAAAAGGAGATACAGATAGCCAATCAGCAGATGAGAAGATGCTCAATGTCACTAGTCATCAGAGAAATGCAAATTAAAATCACAATGAGATATCAGTTCACACCATTAAAATGGCTATTAATAAGTCAACAAATATGTATTGGCAAGGATGTGGAGAAAAGAGAAGCTTGTGATTTGCTGGTGGAAATGCAGGTTGGTGCAGCCACTGTGGAAAACAGTATGGAACATCTTTATAACCCAGTGATTCCACTTTTGGAAATCTATCCTGAAGAAACTGGAAATACTACTTTGAAATAGTATATGTACCTCTATGTTTGTTGCAGTGTTATTTACCAGTACAATGGCCAATATTTAAAAGCAACCCAAGTGTCCATCAGTAGATGAGTGGCTAAAAATGCTGTGGTATATTTGCACAATTGAATGCTACTTACCATAAAAAGGAAGAAAAACTTACCCTTTGAGACATCATGGATGAACCTGGAGAATATTATAGGAGAATATTATATAAGTGAAATAAGCTAATAAGAGTGAAAGGGCAGAGCGGGACTGCAAAGAACAATTTAGACAGCTGTCATTTTGGACTGTGTGACTTGGCAGCCACCATGTTGGCCACATGATGTGTAAACTTACCTGGGAGCTGCCATCTTGAAATCACAAAGACCAACCCTCCCTTTGAATTAGTCAATCGCGAAAGACCGTGTGCCTGAGCTCCAATCAAGAGCAAAGGACAGGTAACGTGCATTAGGGATTATTTCTGTCACTAGCCCCAGCCCTCACCCAACCAATCAGAATTGGCCAACTCAGCAGTTTGAGTCTGGCCCCAACTTCCTATAAAATTGTTATGCTTTGGATATTCTCTCTCTTTTGTGTCCTGCCACTGCATCAATGGGGGCAGAGAGCCAAGCTCGGGCTTGAATAAAGGCTCTTTTGCTTTTGCATCAGACTCAGTTCCCTGGTGGTCTTTGGGGATCATGAAATCTGGGCATAACAAAAGAAAAACAAGGGCCATATAATTTTCTCATGTATGGAATGTAATGAACAAACTGAACTACAAAGCAAAATAGAGACAGATTCATAGATAGGGAGCCAGCAGACAATTATGGTGTCTGTGTGTGTGTGTTTGGGGGGTTGGGGGGAGAGGAGAGGTTTAAGCTGAGATGGATTGAACAAGAGAGAGAGAGAGAGAGAGAGAGAGAGAGAGAGAGAGAGAGAGAGAGAGAGAGAACTCATGGACAACAGTGTAAGGATTGTGGAGGGGAGGTAATGGGTGGAAGTAGAAGAGGGCATAGAGGGGATAAATAATGATAAAAAAACATTAAACATTCTAACTGTGCTATGAGAAAAAAATTGTCTTGCAATCTTTCACAATTTTTAGCCCTTTATAAAACCCCCTGCTTCCTAGCTTCTTTAGAGTGAAAAGAGCCTTTCATAGTTCTTAATATTCTTATGTTAAAGATAAATAATAAAATTATACATCACTGAAATAAAAAGTAGTTTGATTATTGAACATGCACATTATATTAGAAATTAGGTAGTGGGTGTCAAATAGCAGTTCAAAATTAGAGGAATGAATGTGTATAACTTCTGATTAGACCATAACATTTGAGCTGCTCTAAATGGTTCATGAATAATACAGTTAAACATACTGTACTTTTTACACTTATATATTTAAAACCATGTGAAATTCTTGGAAAAATGTATCTATAAATATTTTTAGTAATGCATACATTTGTTATAGAGAATATTGTCAATAAGAACATATTTAACTATCGTGCATGTTTCCAATAATGAGATATAGATGATAACATAAATCCTAACTTAATTAAACAGTAATAATTATTATTTTTATTAGGTTTATATATTATATAAGATTTATTTAGGCTAAAGATGAAAATGGAATATAAGAATTTATACTAATAAAAGGGTAATATGGTAATTAGACCAGGAGATCTTCCAGACATTCTTCTGGACAAAGCCATAGTGGTGGGGCTGAGGTAGAGGTAGTTAGGGGCAATCAGGCCAGGAGGGAAGGGCAATTGGGAGTGAGCAGACTGGTGGGGGGGGCAGTTAGGGGTGATCAGGCTGGAGTGGGGTCAGTTGGGGGTGAGCAGGCCAGTGTAGGGGGCACTTGGGGGCGATCAGGCCGACAAGTGGGGGGCAGCTGAGGGCAAGAAGGCTGGCAGGCAGAGTGGTTAGGGATGATCAGGCAGGCAGGTGATCAGTTAGGAGCCAGCAGTTCTGGATTGTGAGGGGGATATCTGACTGCTGGTTTAGGCCCGATCCCTGTCAGACATCCTTTGAGGGGTCCCGGATTGGAGACCCTCTTTCCTCTCTGCCCCCCCATATTAATTTCATGCACTGGGCCACTAGTATAATGATTTATCAGTATTTTATTGATTGCTTTGATAAGGGCTTAGTTTCTTTTTTATTTTATTTCATATTTTAAAAGATAGGTTTGTAGAAAGGACTTGATATGATCAAGGTATAACTAGATGTCATCATAGCTAACAATTTCAGATGTATAAGAAGTAGGATGACCTCCAAAGTGGGAGAAGCAATGTCTAGGTTGTGTCCACAGAGTTGACCATCAGTGACCTTCATTCTTCTATCTCTCCTAAGATAGGCTAGTCTCCAGGTCTCCTTTGCCCTCTACATTTCAAAGGAGTGGAAGAGGCCCTCAGAAAAGATCAAAGGAATGAGTGTGTATAAGTTCTGATTGGACCATAACGGAAATAATCCACTAGTAAATTTTTTTATAGTTTTTTTCACTGTGTCATTTTGCTTTCAATTATCACTGGTTTTATGTTGCAAGTTCCTTTGTGTTATTATCTGGCCCATTGTTTTAATTAGAGGACTGAGGTATAAATTCATGCACAGGAGGGATTCAGCCACCTGCCCTGATGGGGGCCTATCAGGGACAAGCTGTTGTGGGGGAGGATATTCAGGAGATTGGGAAGGGCTGATGGGGCTCCAATCAGACCAGTTGGTTGCTGCAGTGAGTATCAGAGTGACTGGTTATTCTAGTCATTCCATTGTTCTGGTCACTTGGCATATATATATATATATATATATATATATATACATATATATATATATACACACACACACACATACACACACACACACACACACACACACACACACACACACACACACATATACACTAATGGCCTGGTGCATAAAATTTGTGCATGGGGATTTGTGTCCCTCAGCCCAATATGCACTCTCTCCATCCTGGGACTCCTCAATCCAGGACTGCTGTCTCCCAACTGCTCACCTGCCTGCCTGATTCCCCCTAACCACTTTTGCCTGCCAGCCTGATCACCCCTAACCACTCCTCTGTCAGCCTGATTGATGCCTAACTGCTCCACTGCCAGCCCAATTGCCCCTAACTTCCCTTCTCTACAGGCCTGATTCTCTCCCAACTGCCCTCCCCTGCCAGCTTGGTCACCCCTAACTGTCCTTCCCTGAAGGCCTGGTTACCCCACACTGTCCTCCCCTGCTGGCTTGGTAAATCCTAATTGCCTTCCCTTGCCAACCTGGTTACCCCCAACTGCCCTCCCCTTCAGGCTTGTTTCCTCCAAACTTCCATCCTCTGCAAGCCTGTTACCCCCCAACTGTCCTTCCATGGTTGCCCCCAACTGTCCTCCTTTGCTCATCCTGTCACCTCTAATTGCCCTCCCCTGCAGGCCTGATGACCCCTCATCTGTCCTCCATTTTAGGCCTGGTCCTTCCCAACTGCCTTCTCCTGATGGCCTGTTAGCCCACAACTGCCCTCCCCTGCCAGCCATCTTGTGGTGGCCATCTTGTGTCCACATGGGGGCAGGATCTTTGACCACATGGGGGAGGTCATCTTGTATATTGGAGTGATGGTCAATTTGCATATTAATCTTTTATTAGGTAAGATAGATAGATGATAGATGATAGATAGATAGATAGATAGATAGATAGATAGATAGATAGATAGACAGACAGATAAGTACATGCTCTGAGGTGATATTTATCACTGAATTTGTTGGATAATTGACCCACTTCTCTTTTAATTGTTGTACTTCATATTTTTGCCCATGATATTAAGAACTGCTTGCCGTTTAAAGGTATCTTAACTCTTTCTGGTCATTGGAAAGAAGCATTTATTAAAAGGATTCTGTGTACTTGACAAAAGTTAATGCAGTTTGAAAGAGGAGATTTATTTCTATCTCACTCAAAGAATCAGGTCAAATAGCCTTCACCCTTCTATTTTCTACAATTGCTAAAGATATCGTTTAGACTTCATTTTAAGTGAAATCCTTGGATGGGGAGGGATGTGAGCATGGCCAAACTCAGCTAGCACTGCATTTAGTACTTTTATTTTATGAGATCCAGGGCTATAACATCCTGCTTCTGTGGTTAAGCTGTCACGAGGGGGGAAAGCTCTCTCTATCAGAGACCTGAGACTTTAAACTCTTTCTCCACTCAGAGATACCTCATTCCCAATATGAAAGCATTTAGAAGGAGATGCAGAAACTATTTTCACACTTAAGAACTTCTCGGTCAGGCCAGGTGCAGGTCACTCTTTTTGCTACACTCGTCTTAGAATTTTACAGAGCTTAAATAATAAGAAATTCATCTCCATCTTTTCTTACTTTAATGTACTTCTATTTCTTTTTTAAAGTGACATTGCTAAATACCAATATCTCCACCAAGGAAAAAATGAATTCCTATGTATTTATACTGCTGTGCAATTAAAAACATTACAGTAAACATAGTACACATTTTACTTATGTTGAAAATCTCAAAATCATTTATATTGCTTACACTTCCTTTCTTTTTCCATACCTCTTTGTGTTATTAACACCTTTTTTATCTGTCCACTAATTAAATAATTCATGTGCAAATGTTTTTTATGACATGCAGATAGGGCTACAAGGCAATCTTACTTTTTCTGTGAATCAGACATGATAAAGCAGGGTTTTGGGTCCAATAAGAAAGTGAAACAGAGTTGGATTAACTGTAATTAGATCAAGCAAAGAAGTGTTAGCAGTTTCAGGAGTGGGCTCTTATGGCAAAATCCTGTAGATATCTCTAAGGCAGAGTGAAAGAAACCTTGTGTCTCAGTAGTCAGACATGCAGCAATGAACTTTGTCAAGTGAGAGGCGTCCTCATCATATAGAAGTCTTTTTCTCTGTTTTTATTGAATTTATTAGGGTGACATTGGTTAACAATAGTATACAAGTTTCAGATGCACAATTCTACATGGGTACATTGTATGGTGTGTTCACCACTCAAGTCAAGTTTCTTTCCATCATCATTTATACCTCAATACCCTCCCTCCCTTCTCCCAACCACCTAGCAATAACCATACTATTGAACAAAATGAACTAACAAGAAAAATAGTGACAGATTTATAATTAAGAGAGCAGGCTGACAGCTCTGTAGGTGGGGGCTAAGTAGGGATGGTGGTGGAGGGATTAAGCAAAAAAGAAAGAAAGGGAAAAAAAAAGAAAAGCCTCATGTACCAGTCTTATGCTGTCAAAAGCAAAACATTCAGAGCGACATAATTGGAGTTCAGGGCAACATGAAGTGGGGAGAAAGACTGGGCATATTACAGAAATAGCTTTAGGGATAGTTGGACTATGCCCAACTTAATGTTACTAGCATCCTGGCTTCTTGTTGGAATCAGCTGTTTTCTCTGCACACTTAGTGCCCTCTACCTGAGCCAGGTGTTCTTAATGATTATTTCTGCCAGACGGGGCATGCTGGGATTGCTTCTTATATTCACAGATACTATGTAAAACTTCAATCTCTGATCTGAAAGAAAAAGCCAAGCAAATTGACAACATCCTGTCTCAGTGATAAAGTTACTTCTCATGATAGGACCTGGCTATCTGTCCTTTCTAATCAACAGCATCCCCTCAGTTCCCGCAGGTCTTGTATCTTTGGGCCTGTATGACTGATCAATGAGAGTGAGGAAGGAACTGCAGCAAGACTGTGGAGCTAAATCTCAGTACCCATTTGATAGGCAACCTCCAGTGATAATCATTATGATGGCAAACCTTCCATAATGCTTACCCTAAGCACTTTGTTTATTTTATCCCAATAAGCCCTCACAATAGCCCAGGTTACATGGGGGAGAAAAAAAATAAAGCACAGAGTTGCAGTGTGCAAAATATATTTCCTGAATACATAAATGAATACATTCAGTCAATAAGAATGTTTATTGAGTACCGCAAAGTAGTTCCTGTTGTCATGGAAATCATGCCTTACTCCATAGGAAGGAAGGGTGATAGAAAGGTAAGAACCAAACAACAAATTCTGGATGTGGGGGTTGAATGCAAAGGAGGATAGGTATCATTGCCCGCCTAGGCAGACTGAATAGTGCAATCATCTGTGGTATGAAAAGTGTGACCTAGAGTTGGGGAAGGCAGAGGTGGAAAAGGGCATTTTTAAGCATAATGTAGGTGAGCTCTGATTCTCTTTCCCAGATGTTTGATCTCTGCTTGACTTTATAACACCTACTGCCTGTGGTTGGCCCCAGGGTTAATTGTGGCCAGAAGGGACCCTGAAGCCTTTGGGTAAATCCTTCCTGGAAGAAAGGACAGGACCAACAATCCTGAAAATAGTTCACGTTTCTGGGCAGTTTTTTTTTTTCTTTTATTTGGAATCATTTGTTTTGTTACATGTACTCTGAAATCCACTTCTATTGAGTTCTTATCTGTATTTTGCTTCTGCTCTATTTTTTTTTTTACTCTCTTTTCATGTACCAAAAATTGGTTTGTAAATTAGAACTTACCTAGATGTTTTACTAATTGGTGATTACTAGTTTTTGGTAGCTAGTGATTACTCCTGAATTCTTATTTATTTATTTATATTTTTAAATCACACACACACACACACACACACACACACACACACACACACACACACACACAATTCTCGGTCTGCCTTAATGACCAGCCTCTGGGCCCCAGTAATATTTACCTACCCTTTTAGAATTGTGGAACTAAATACTATCTGCTCCTTTCTCCAGCTTTAGTTATGGCACTTCCATTCTACTAGAGGCCAGCCTACACCCTCTCGCAGTCCAGGAGTCCTTAGGGGATGTTCAACTGCCATGGAGGCGGGAGAAGCTCCCCCCACCACTGCTGCATTCACCATCCATGAGCCCGGCTTCTTGCTGAGTGGTGCTAGCCCTGTGAGAGTGCACTGACCCCCAGGGGGCAGCTCCTGCATTGAGCGTCTGCCCCCTGGTGGTCAGTGAGCATCATAGTGACTGGTCATTCTGCTGGTCATGCTGCCATTTGATCGATTTGCATGTTAGGCTTTTATTATATAGGATTACACAGTGATTTCTAGGATAACTCTGTAATTTATACATGTCTGCCTTATGCATTCACATTGTTCAAGTACTTGGTGCTTTTTTAATCCCTGCCATGTATGAAATGAAAAAGACTCATTCCTTGGTTACCTGGGAAATATAAAAAACTAGAAATAGCTTTATTGACTCAGCCCTGGCCTGCTTTGTTCTTTGATATTAGGGTCAGGATATTCATGGTTTTAACATTATCCCCTCAAGGTCTTTGGGACCTAGAGTCATAGACCCCTCAGGCTGCTCAGATCTTTACCTCTTCTCTCAGAGACAGAGACAGACTTGTAGACCTGCATCGCAGAATAAGAATCTAATATGACAAATGAAAATGAGAAGCAAAAACAGAGCATATGTCTCTTCCATTTTCTCCTCTCCTCCCACATATTCCTTCCACTAAAGAGAGCCTACTCACACTGCAGATTTCCTCCAGCTATCATGTCAGAACTAAAGTGGAGACCCTTACTTTCTTCTCAAGATTTCAGGAGAGAAACGGGATTTCACCGTGGGCTCTAGGTGCTGTTTTATCTTACTCAGTAAGACATATTTTATGGAGTTATTATACTGGCAATGTTCTGATTTTTATTTCATGATATATTTTAGTGAAATCATACTCAAAAAATGAACCCTAACTATAGCAATGCAAAATTTTGCTTCCATTTTGAAGGTTAAAATAGAAGCAAAACTATTATTTGAGTGTTTACAATTTTACTTTTGTCAGTTTTCTCATACTAAAAATGGAGATGGTAATGGGTAAAAGGTGTTGGGAGAATTAAACAAATTTATGCACCTAAATTACTTAGAAAAGGCTGACACAAAGTAGATTTTAGGTATCATTTCTGTTGTTGTTATTTCTTATACACAATACCCAAAGCTCTTAATAAACAAAGATATATTTAAAAATATCTCGAATGTTTTTTTAACTTTTTTTCTAAATATTTGTATAGTTTGTTTTCTTCTTTTTTTCCTAATTGCATAAATTTGGAGTCAGAAGAATGTGGGTTAATGTTTCACATCTGTTACTTAGTAAATGACTTTGGCAGGTTATTTATTATCTTCTCTAAACATCAGGTCCTTGTCTATGAAATGAACATATTCATCCTAATTCACTGGTTTGTAAAGAGTGCATATAACATTGAGTACATTGATAAGCTCTGAATATATGGTGGCTGTTACTATCCTGCAAAGATTCTTCAGAGAAAATGGAACTAGTTTCTGAGTACTTTGACTATTTAAGTCTAGAAGGTCTAAATTTGAAAATCCCTGGATGTAATGTAGCAGCTTCAGGACATTTGTTCTGATTTGAAATTATTTCTTTTTTCAAAAGATAGTTGTGGCTCCCATTACGTACCCCTAGGCAAGATCTTTTAACGTGGTGTCTTTAACTGGTTTTGAAGTGTGTGATGGTAGGTTACCATGAAGCAAAATTACTTTGCTGTGTCTTCTGGCACTTTCTAGTATTTTCACAATCAAAGCATGGTTCAAATTGATTATTTTTTGTCAGTAGCAATCAGTATTAACAGTTTCACTTGGTTTTAGAAGCTCATAACACACACCTTCCTGATCCCACCAAATGCAGAGCATTGTCTTTTTTCCAAAGTGATTTGGCCTTACAGTCGATGTTGATAGTTAACTTGGATCAACCCATAATTTTGTGCTTTTGGGAATTCTCAAAATAAGTCCCCTTTTCATCACCAGTTACAATTCAATTTTAAAAAAAGACTTTCTTTCATGCAGTTGAAGCAACACTTTACTGATGACTTTTTGGTTTTCCATTTGTCTTTCCTTCAGTTGATATGGCACCCATTTTCCTTCCTTTATAATCTTTCTCATTGCTTATAAATGATTGGAAATTGTTTGCTGAGCAACGTTTAATCTTTTTAAACCAGATTTCACAAGTATCTTGAAATGGAGCATGTTCACCATAAACTCCCTGAAGTATTCAGCAACAACTTTTCTTCAAAATAAAGTAATGAATTAAAAGTCCCTAAAAATGCTCTTGTTCTTGGCATGAAATGTGACATTTTTAAGTGTAAAAATATCTGATGTTAACACCTTCAGAAAATTTGATATATGAAGTTTTGAAGTTTGTTGTCAATACATCAAAATAACATACATATCAAATTGCATATATATCAACATATGTGTAACTCCATCTATTGAAAAAAAACTGCATTGTTAACAGGTACACCTAGTATATGGGTTGCCAGTTCACTGCCTGTCACAATCAGGCACATGCAGGAGGCAAACAGTTTATGTATTTCTTTCATATTGATGTTTCTCTCTCTCTCTCTCTCCTTCCCCTCCCCTTCCACTCTCTCTGAAAACAATGGGGGGAAATATTCTCAGGTGAGGATTAACAAAAAAGAAAAAAGAAAGAAATTCCATCTAATAATAGAGTGAGTGATAGAGTGAATGGTATCTCTCTCTCTCTCTCTCTCTCTCTCTCTCTCTCTCTCACACACACACACACACACACACACACACACACACACACACACACACACGCACAGTGCCTTACTTATACTGTGGTTTTATAGAAACAAGAGATTGCTTTGGAATTTTCTCTGCAAAATACATTGTTAATATATAAAGAAGGATTCATTCAAAGACAGTGAAATATTTGTGATCTGGTGGGAACGATGTATTTCAGAGTAGAGGTGAGGATTATCAGTGCTGCTAAGATATAGCTCCTCTATCCTATTATAATGTGCAGATGTGACTATATGAAAAATTATATAAATCTTTCAACATTTTAACAAGAAATGGTAATATTTTACAAACATTAGGAATAATAACAACATTTGCTTTCAATCAGATCTAAAATAAAGCTAATTCCAATAAATGTAGGCTTCAGAGTTAGTCTATGGTATAACTCTAAAAGTGCTTTTTGCTTTATTTGCTAAGTAATTGACCCAGAAGGCATAGTAAGTGGACCATATATTCATATATCATAGTGGATGGTACATGTTCATTTAAAACTATTGCTCTGAATATTTAGAAAAATGCAAAAATTAATTTCTCTTAAAATTTTGTACTCCCTATTTGCTTTAAGTAGACTCCGAGTGTCTCCATAAGTATTTTCTTAACTTCTAAGGTCATTTTATTTAATTTGGGGTTAATGATAAAAATCTATCATCCCTGGTAAAAAATGTCAAGAAGTTTAAAGAATAAAGTATTGAAGAGGCTACAAAAATCAGGGTCTCAAAGCCATTTGCAAATCTTTAGTTAAACTCATCACTGTTCCAGAGAAATCAGAGCAAGATATGGGTCCACTAAGATGTGAACTAGTAAAGATGTTTGATATAGCAAAGCGAATGGAAGATATGAGGAGCTTATGTGCATATTATCCACGGTAACCTGTAGTCTAGAGCAAATTACTATAAAAGCAATACTAAAATTAATATATATGTTTTTTAAAAAGTAAAGCAATTTAGGTGTAGAGGATATGTTCCAAGTATAACTTCTACATAGAACATAGAAAATATTATTAAAACTCCATAGAAAGGTGGACTTGTACAGTGATTCTGTTGTTACTTTTAGAATTCTCTTGGTGCAGACCCCAATGAAACAAATGTTTTTGCATAGGAAGTATATGTTTCAGGATCTTTTTAGTACTATTGGTTATTATAAAATGTGCATATTACCTTGTTTGTTATACCCCAGTCTATTAATTTCCTCAAAATATTCCTATTTCACCAAAGATGTACAAGCAACAGTTGAAATAGGAAAGCCACAACATGTGTGGGAGCATTCCTAATTGGGTTAAAAAATAAATTCACTTTTGTTTCCACTTTGTGCTTATAGTTAATGTTCTGTATAGGGCAACAAAATGTGATTCCCTATTTTTTTTTTGTGATTCACTCAAAGTTAATAAAAATAAAAGAACAAGTAAGTCCTCATTGTTGAACTAATATAGTGGTTTTCAACTGTGGCAATTTCGTCCTCTCTAACTCCTTGCCCTCCCAAGACATTTGACAATTTTTGAGACATTTTTGTTTGTTGCAACTTGTAGAAGTGGCAGGGCAGTGCCACTGGTATCAGGTGGATAGAGGCCAGGATGTAGCCCCCACATCTAAAGAATTAACTGACCCAAAATGCCAATAGTGTCAAGGTTAAGAAACCCTGATCTAGTCAAACCAAATTTAATGTGAAGGACAAAGGAAATTTGCTTGAGAAAATGGCTAACGTAGGACTTAACATCAGATCTGGAAACATTGTTGGAAAGTAAAAATAACATAATGACTTCATTTTTTAAAGCTGATATCTAGATGCTTATTATCTGCAATGGAGATGTATATTACATTACTACATTTGAATTTCTTTGCATTACTTACTTGATATATCAGTCTCCATACTAATCTCTCCTCTTTTCTTGAATCTCTGTTCATAGGAAAAAAGCATATATTTCATACTTTAAAATAATTTCATGAGTATGTTTCTGAATTTGTATTACTTTTTGTGTAGAAAAATTATTCTGGAGGTATTCTCAGTCCGCAATGTATTAGAAGAGTGATAATGACAGACCTCAGACAAATGTTATCTTCCCACTTATCAGCTTTTTTACTTTGGGAAGCACTTTAAGCTACTTGAATTTTAATTTTATTATCTGTGAAATGTGGCTAATAATAGTTACTTCACAGGATCATATAAGTTAAGGAATATAAAATATATTACATGTTGTTTAGAATGTAAGCATCCAAAACAGGCAGTTTTGTAAAATTTTGGTGTCATTTCATATGTATTTATCTACCCATCCTCCATTCCATATATGTACTTACTCATCCTTGAATAAATATAGCTATAAGCAACCTTAGCAGTTACTAGTGTATACTATGGGTGAAATATCCTTATAAATCTGTACTAGCCTCCTGGGTCTTGACTGCTTCTTCTTTCTCACTTCTAAATCTAAGCATGGAGAGTTCCCTAACTGCTCCAGTGACATAGATTCCTACTTCAAAACATCAGTGAAGTGTATTTTTTTTCTCAGCTACTTCTCTGGTACAAATCAGTAAAATTCTCTGTTGTATTTTAGAAGCACGTTAGCTGATTGGGAACGGATTATCAGCAAATGATAACTTAATGAATGGCACTTTTATTGGATATGAGACAACTGTTTTCAAAATTACTATTTTTCATTATTTAATTATTTTTTGCTCTTCCACATTATTGAGCTTTACTGACAGTTTGAAGATAATGACAATGGTTATAAAACACAGTATATGATATAGAATTGACCTAATGCCATTGAACCTCAGCCATTTCTGATAATATTTTATTGCCACCTTTTATCATCAAGCTCATGGGTTCTTGCCATGTTGTTTAGACTTCCTGTTTTTCTCTTTTCTTTTTTTATTTTAGTTATTGATAGTATTAAAGATATCCTCCATATCTATCCCTCAACTTTGCCCAACTATTTGTTCAAGCACATTTTTCCAGAAGAGAAAACTTGTCCTTAAAATATTTCAGAGTTAATAGATCAAATTAGTGCCTTTTTTCTGTTCCCCAAATAGATTTCTTGAATGTGACTTAGTAGACATACAAAATAAAAATCAGAGAAAAAAATATGAAAAATAAAAGATACTAGTTATAAAAATGTGACCCACAAAAAGTATTTAAGGTAGCACTGCATCTATATTCATCCAAGCTAAATTGGATAATTAAATAACCAAATCAAAATAACTTGATCATATGTGAATATTTTCAGTGAAAGTTTATTCAAATAAAATATTTATATGATTAATTAAATTGTATCAGTGGGGTTGATAACAAACCACTAATTAACTGATAATATCTAAAATTCTCATTTTAATAAAAGTTTATCATATTATTTCAGATAAATTAATATTTCCATGTTGAAAGAGTTTTTGATGATTATATTTTAACCCATTTCCAAACCCTTAATATAATGCATAAATACTATTAAAATGAGATTTTTTATGATACTGAGGTAATATTTGAAATTTTACTAATTTGTACTACAGAGACATCAACCAATAAGATAATGGTATGATTCAACGGAAAGGCCACTGGTATGGGAAATACAGTAGTGCACATTAGTACATACTGGCTGCATATCATTCTTGTGTGTGTATTCTTAAAATGAGACTATTAATATTCATGTTTTTCCTAGACTATAAATCTCAAAAATGTGCAGATATATAATGTGGTTCGTTATTTTCTGTTGATATATATTTTATAGAACTGGGAGAAAAAAAGTAGGTAAATGTCAACAGAGTGACATGGTATATAAGGAATGTAGTAAAATTTTTGAGACTAAACAACAGATTCTTTCTTATCTAATTATAATTATTCTGCTTTAATTGGAAGTTACACAAATGTCAGACATTAAATCTAAGAGAAATGTCAAATTGAATCCCACACCTGTACAGTAACATCCCAGGCATGAACATATATTTTAGCTGATTATTAGCAATTTCTCTAGTCCATCTAATTGGTTCTACTGATCTTTCTTCCTATGTGATTTTCTTAGTTCCCATAATTCATTGGCTTGAAGTTAAAATGTTCTTGGCTTTTTATCTTGTAACCATTTCATTAGAGTTTTAGCTTGACTAAGCCCATTAAAATCATTGCTACACACTTGGGTTGTGTTTACCCATATGAGGTAGAGTGGAGGGCAACCACTCATAATTCAGGCCCAAGAAACTCTTTTACCTGAAATATTTAAATAGTTGAGATTATTTTCTCTGGTTAAATTATAAGAATTACTTCAATTCTTCACTTCAACTTAAGTGAATTAGCCCAGGCTCATTTGAATATGTCGATTATCTATCTTAGCCAGAACTGTTTTCTAGAACAGTTGTAAAGGAAAGGAACCAAGAATTTCTATCTCAGTTCTTCACACATCTCTGCTTGAATTTCCCTTGACCAGATAAGAAAAATGACTCCCACACAGGTTTGGTATCTCACTTTACCAGGATGAGACAAGAGCATATATTGAGCTGGAATTCTAACCTGGAGCCTTCCGATTCCAGAGGCCATGTTCCTATGGGCATCCTAGATCCATGGTCAGCAAACTGTGGCTCGCGAGCCACATCATGCAGATCTTTGGCCCCTTGAGTGTGGCTCTTTCAGAAAATACCACGGCCTGGGTGAGTCTATTTTGAAGAAGTGGCATTAGAAGAAGTTTAAATTTAGAAAATTTGGCTCTCAAAATAAATTTTAATTGTTGTACTGTTGATATTTGGCTCTGTTGACTAATGAGTTTGCCGACCACTGTCCTAGACTGATTTTAGGACCAATGCTGAAGGAGCGAGAAAAGTGAGATAGTTTTGAGTCATCACAGCTTACTACCATTAGTCCAATATTGCAACAAAAGTTTGATTTTCAGGCATAATGGTATCAAAGCTCACAGTACAGGACAGATTCTTCTAAGGCCAAAAAATACCATAATCAGTTTCCAGTGATTAGTATAAAGTGTCACAGAAGTCTAATGAATTGCCAGGTAGAACAAAATGCAAACATTTCCCATAAATAGTACCCATATGTAAATTATCAAACAAGTCGATTATAAGAAAATGTCTTTAGATCATAATTGCATTATCTTCTACTTATAATCTACCAGGACTGCCCAGATCAAAGCCATATTCATTCATGCCTATCTCAGCATGATTTACACTTACCAAAACCTCTCAAATACATGCTTTGGAGATGTGACAGTTTGGGCACCAACAGAGTATATTAATAGCATTGTATATACTTAAGTAGAAAAATATTAAACCCAGCTTTATTATTCAGAAATATTTTATACAAAAACTAGGAATAGTTTATAGTTTGAGAAGTAAATATGCATGGTTTATTTATGCATACTGAGTATTAGGTTATTTTAACCTCATTACTCTGTGTGTGTGTGTGTGTGTGTGTGTGTGTGTGTGTGTGTAATAACCCTAGTACAGATTTTAATAAAATGGCTAACTTGAACCAAGTCCCTATTATGTTCCAGGCACTGTGTCTAAACACTTTTAGGTATAGTAACATTTAACCCCTATTCAACTTTATCAGGTATTAATATCTAATTTTTACACCTAATGAAACTGAAATATGGAGAGAATAAGAAATGTGCCAGAGGCTTCTCAAGTAGGAAATTACGGAGCTGGGATTGGAACTTAGGTCATCTGACTATAAAATGTGGATTAAGAGTTTTATATGGTACTGTTAGAATGTAGCTAGAGAAACTTTAACATATCATTTTAACTTAACTTCCATTGTCTTCTTCTTATGGAATTTTAATTTACAAGTGAATTTTATAGAGAAAGAAATGACAAAAGTAATTTTGCCTAAAAGTGATTTTTTGTAACTTTTGGAAATTATGATGAAATCCAGGTTATATCACGAATTAAAATAAGACAAAAATATTTGGACATAATTAAACATTTAAATATGTTTAAAAACATTTTCATGTACCATATCAATTTCAGTGGATAAAATAATGCAAAAATTAGCAAATAGCAGTTGGAGATTATGTTAGCCATGCATGAAATACCATTGGTTCTTTGGCTCCAGATCTTTCATGAATATATTTGTTTGGTAGTAATGAGATAGTTTCCATCAAAAACAGAAAATCTGTGATAACATTTAAAATAACTTCTAGAATGTGATGTTGATGTTTTTTTTTAAATTTCAGATATTCATGTATCAGTTAATAAAACAATACATTGTGGTTTTCTCCCCCACCCCCAAACTAGCAATTTCAGCAACCTTAATTGCCTCAGCCATCAATTTGAATGTGGTTATAATTACCTGTTCCATGTCTGAATGTGGTCTCAATTTCAGAAGACTAAGGAAAGTAATGCTGTTGTGTCATGCTATTAGACCCCGGGTGGAGCTATGTGATGTATTCTCCTACTCCACTCTCTCAGGTATTACTGAAGGATCCAGTATGCCTTCCTTATGATCTTTGACATGTTATGCACTCTGCAGGCAATTCTTTTAACCAATTAGAATTGGCTTGAGACTTGTCATCCATAATTAAAATAATCAACCTATCTAATAAAAGAGTAATATGCAAATTGACCATACCTCCAATCATGCCACACCCACAGCCATGTCCAGGAGTAACTTATGCAAATAAACCCCAACCCAGTTGGTTTCAGCCACTGAGAGCAGGAGGGAGGCTTGCGTTTCCCCTGCAATGGAGGAAGCCAAGCTTTCCACCTGCCCTTGCTGACCTAAGCCAACACTCAATCCTACAAAGTTTCAATTATAGAAGATACATAAATTTTAACAGAAATGGCAACAGCCATAGATATGGACAGAGCAGAGGATAGGGTTGCACCCAGCGATAGAGGAAGCCAAGCTTCTGCAGACCTGGCTGGCTTAGGCCTCCATTCCAGGCTACAAAATTTCAATTATAGAAGGTAAATAAATTCCAACAGAAATGGCTACTGCCACTGAGCAAGCAGAAGGCTTGGCTCCACTCCAGGCTACAAAGTTTCAATTGTAGAAAATAAATAAATTCCGATACCAGGGCCTCCACTTGGGTCACCAGGGGGCATGGACACCCTGCAAACCACCAGAGGATCCTTACCCAGGCTGCCCCACGCCCCAAGGGAACCTCCACCCTGATCTGGCACACCCTTCAGGGCAAACCAGGTGGCCCCCACTCATGTACCAGTCCTCTATCCTATCTAATAAAAGAGTAATATGCAGATTAACTATCACTCCAACACACAAGAGAGCTGCCTCGATGTGGTCCAAGATCCTGCCCCCATGTGGACACAAGATGGCCACCACAAGATGGCCAGCAGGGAAGGGCAGTTGGGAGGGACCAGGCCTGCAAGGGAGGGCAGTTGGGGGTGATCAAGCCTGCTGGAAAGGGCAGTTAGGAGTGACCAAGCTGGCAGAAGAGGGAAGTCGGGGGTGATGAGGCATGCAGAGATGAGCAGTTGGGGGGAATCCAAGCCTGCAGGAGAGAGCACTTGGGGGGAGAGGAACCAGGCCTGTAGGGAAGGGCAGTTAGGGGCGACCAGGCCTGCAAGGGAGAGTTGTTGTGGAGGGGCGGGTCAGAGTCCAAGCCTACAAGGGAGGGCAGTTGGGAGGGACCAGGCCTGCAAGGGAAAACAGTTGGAGGGAATCAAGCCTGCAAGGGAGGGCAGTTAGAGGTGACCAGGCCAACAGTGGAGGGAAGTTGGGTGAAAACAGGCTGGCAGGGGAGCAGTTAGACATCAATCAGGCTGGAAGGGCAGTCATTAGGGGGTGATCAGGCTGGCAGGCAGAAGCAGTTAGGGGCAATCAGGGAGGCAGGCAGGTAAGCAGTTGGAAGCCAGCAGTCCTGAATTGTGTGAGGGATGTCCGACTGCCTGTTTGAGACCAATCCCACTGGGCAGACATCCTTTGAGGGGTCGCAGATTGAAAACTGTGCAGGCTGGACTGAGGGAAACCTCCCCTCCTGCATGAATTTTGTACATCGAGCCTCTAGTTAATAATAATAAAGCCCAAACAACAACAAAAACTTTAAGGAAATAGATTGTGACCAACAAAAAGGCCAAAGCTGTAACAGCACTAGCCAATGAGTAAGCACTTGGAGCTGCAAGTCTCTCACTGTTTTAATTTGAAAAGTTATAAGTACAGGTTTTTAATGGGAACTCAACCGTTCATTTGCCTATAGAAAAGATAACTATGCAATTATATTTTATATAGTAATACTTGGAAATGTCTTGTATTAGAATATTTTTGTTTGATCATCATAGTTTGTAAATTGCAAGTATCATAAAGGCATTTAACACATTCTTCGTAATCGTCCTCTTTTACATGTTATTTGCAATGAATAGTTATTTAATAAAAATAATTAAGTGATTCTCTAATCATTAACACATCCCTTGACTCATTTTAAAGTGCTTTCTTTTCTATAAAGATCTTTTTTTAAAATTTAGATAAATATAGGTATTCCTCTTGTTTATATAGGGACTAGAGACCAGGTGCAGGAATTTGTGCTCAGCTGGGGTCCAGACAACCTTCACAGATCAGGACTGATTGGGCCAGGCTGGGAAGTAGAAAGGGATGAGGGCAGTTGGCTGGCCGCCCCTACTCCCAATCTGGATGGGGAGGGCTGATTGAAGTTGGGTTCAGCAGGGGGGTGGGGCTGCGGGCAGTTGGCCTGTTGGCCCAGTCCCCTGGTCGAACTCCCAGTCAAACTCCCAGTTGAGGGGATAATTTGCATATTAGACTTTTATTACATAGGACTACAGGCATGGTGCACAAAATTTGTGCACGTTGGGGAGGGGAGAATTCTTTCTTTCCAGCCTGCACCCTATTGCAATCCAGGATCCCTTGGGGGATGTATGACTGATGGTTTAGGTCTGGATCACAATCTGGGACCAGTGGTTCCTAACAGTGGCCCTGTATCACCCCTGTTTGCCTGATCACCCCTAACCAATCTGCCTGCCTGCCTGATTGCACCTAACCACTCTGATGCCTGTTTGATTGCCCCTAGCTGCCTCTGCCTCAGCCCCCACCACTAGGACATTGTTTACAAGGACATCTGGAATGATGTCCAGAAGATCCTTTGGCTGTCCAGTCTAATTAGCATATTTCACATTTATTATTATAGACTAGAGGCCATGTGCACAAAATTTGTGCACAGGGGATGGAGAGGTGTCCCTCAGCCCAACCTGCACCCTCTCCAATCTGGGACCCCTCAAGGAATGTCTGACTGCCCGTTTAGGCTTGATCCTGGAAGGATCGGTCCTAAACGGGCAGTTGGACATCCATCTCACAATCCAGGACTGCTGGTTCCAAACTGCTTACCTGCCTGCCTCCTTGATTGCCCCTAACCACTTCTTTTTTTAAAAAATATTTTTATTGATTTTTTACAGAGCTGAAGGGAGAGGGATAGAAAGTCAGAAACATCGATGAGAGAGAGACATTGATCAGCTGCCTCTTGCACGCCCCCTACTGGGAATATGCCCGCAGCCAAGGTACATGCCCTTGACTGGAATCGAACCTGGGACCCTTCAGTCCGCAGTCCAACGCTCTATCCACTGAGCCAAACCGGTCTCAGCATCCCCTAACCACTTCTGCCTGCCAGCCTGATCACCTCCTAATCACTACCCTGCCAGCCTAATTAATGTCTAATTGCTCCCCTGCCAGCTTGTTTGCCCCCAACTTCCCTCCTCTGCTGGCCTGGGAACCCCTAACTGCCCTCCCCTGCAGGCTTGATCACCCTCAACTGCTCTCCCTTGTAGGCCTGGTCCCTCCCAACTGCCCTCCCCTGCTGACCTGATAGCCCACAAATGTCCTTCCTTGCAGGCCTGGAACCTCCCAACTGTCTTCACCTGCTGGCTATTTTGTGATGGCCATCTTGTGTCCACATGGGGGCAGGATCTTTGACCACATGAGGGCAACCCTCTTGTGTGTTGGAGTGATGGTCAATCTGCGGATTATTCTTTTATTAGATAGGATAGAGGCCTGGTCCATGGATGGGGGCTGGCTGGTTTGCCTTGAATGGTGTCCTGGATCAGAGTAGGGGTTCCTTTGGGGTGTGGGGTGGCCTGTATCAGGGGTCTGTGGTGGTTTTCAGGCCGCCACACCCCCCAGCAACCCAAGCAGAGGCCATGGGATCTGGGATTAATCTATGTCTACAATTGAAACTTTGTAGCTTAGAGCAGAGACAAGCCTTCCTCCTGCTTTGTGTAGTCAGCCATTCTGTTTATGTTTATTTAAATTCTATAATTGATTCTTTGTAGCCTAGAGTGGAGGCCTAGATGCTAGGGCTGCAGAAGCTTGGCTTCCTCCATCACCCGGGCAACCTTACCTTCAGCTCTCTCAAGCTCTGTGGCTGACGCAATCTCTATTTGGATTATGTACCTTCTATAATTGAAACTTTGTAGCATTGAGTGGAGGCCTAGGCCAGCAAGGGCAGGTGGAAAGCTTGGCTTCCTCTATTGACTGGGAAACCAAAGCATCCCTCCTGCTCTCAGTGGCAGCAGCCATCTTGGTTGGGGTTTATTTCCATAATTTGCTCCTGATTGGCTGATGGGTGTGGCTGCAGGTGTGGCTTGATCGGAAGTATAGTCAATTTATATATTACTCTTTTATTAGATAGGATTAGGATCAATAGGGTCTAAAGTTCCCTGAACCTGATCTCCCCCATTACTAATAATATGTATAGAGAATGCGACATTTTGCTAAATTTAATCTACTACTAGACAGTCCCATTTGCAGTTTTTTGATAGTTGAATCTAGTTTGATTATTAATTTTTTGTCTACTTTTTTTAGTAACTTATGATAATTTCTATTTTTAACAGTTGTACTAGTCAAGAAACCTGTTTACAAAGGAGGTTTGATTATCACTTAATGATATGAAACAGGTTAGGGAAGGATTCACTCAAGAAAACTATACTGAAATATGTTGAACATAATCTAAGATTTTGTATTGTAGTTTTTCTTTTTCTTTTATTTTATCAAATTTAATTGGGTGATATTAGTTAATAATATTATATAGGTTTCAAATGTATATTTTTATGATATACTAACCTAAGGGACACTTAGGTTATTTCTAAAGGCCCACAAAATTCATGCATGGGGGTGTGTGTCCATCAGCCAAGCCTGCACCCTCTCCAATCTGGGACCCCTCGAGGGATATCCAACTGCTCGTTTAGGCCTGATCCTACTGGGATCCTACCATGATCGGGCATAAACAGACAGTCAGACATCCCTCTCAAAATCTAGGACTGCTGGCTCCTAACTTCTTGCCTGCTAGCCTTTCTGATTGCCCCTAACCACTTCTGCCTGACAGTCTGATCATCCCCTAACCACTCCCCTGCCAGCCTGATTGATGCCTACCTGCTCCTCTGCAAGCCTGTTTGCCCCTAACTGCTCTCCCTTGCAGGCCTGGTCACCCTTAACTGCCTTCCCCTGCAGGCCTGTCCCCTACCCCAGCTGCTCTCCCCTGCAGGCCTGGGTAACCCACAACTGCCTGTCCCTGTAGACCTGGGCACCTCAAACTTCCCTCCTCTGCTGGCCTGGTTCCTCCTAACTGCCCTCTCCTGCTGGCCATCTTGTGGTGGCCATCTTGTGTTCACATGGGCAGCCATCTTTGACCACATGAGGTCAGCCATTTTGTGTGTTGGCATGACAGTCAATTTGCATATTACACTTTTATTAGACAGGATAGAGGCCTGGTATACAGGTGGAGGCCAGCTGATTTTCCCTGAAGGGTGCCCTGGATCAGGGTGGGGGTTCCTTTGGGGCATTGGGCGGCCTGGGCAAGGGCCCTGTTATGGTTTGTAGGCCAACCATGCCCCCAGTTGACCCAAGTGGAGGCTCTGGTATCTGGGATTTATATATCTTCTATAATTGAAACTTTGTAACCTTGAGCAGAGCCAAGTCTCCTTCTTGCTCCATGGTGGCAGCCATTTCTGTGGGGATTTATTTATCTTCTATAATTTAAATTTTGTAGCCTTTATCAGAGGAGGCCCAGGCAGGCTAGGGTGTGTGGAAAATTGGCTTCCTCCATCTCCGGGTGCAGCTCAAGCTTCCTGCTCTCCAGCTTCATGGCTGCCACCATTTATGTTGAGATTTATAATTCTAAAATCTCTAAATCTTTGAATTTATAATTCAAAATTTATAATTTTGTTGAGATTTATAATTTCTATAATTGAAATTTTGTAGCCTTGTTTAGAGGCCTAGACCCGCCAGGATGTGTTTAAAGCTAGGTTTCCTCCATTGCAGGGAAACACAAACCTCCTGCTCTCTCTGTGGACACAGCCATCTTATTGGGTTAATTTGCATACTTGCTCTTGATTGGATGGTGGGTGTGGCTTGTGGGTGTAGAGAAGTGATGGCTAATTTGCATGCTACTCTTTTATTAAATAAGATGAACTGTATATTGATTGCATTGTGCCCATCACACAAGTTTAAATCATTTTCCATCACTATGTATTCAACTCTCCTTACCTTTTATTACCCCTCGCTCCCCTTCCCCCAGGTAAACATATTATTTTCTGTATCTATAATATTTTAATTTTTTTGTTTGTTCATCTATTGCTTTCAGTTTTATATTTCACATATGAATAAAATCATATGGTTCTTAAATTTTCTGTCTGATATTCTTTTTAGCTGGATATTCTCAAGGACCATCCATGTTGTCCAAAATGCCTGTATTTCATCTTTTCTTATAGCTGAGTAGTATTTCATTGTATATGTGTATTACATCCTCTTTATCTAATCATCTATCAAGGGACACAGGTTATTTCTATGTCTTGGCCACCATGAAGAGTGCTGCAATAAACATAGAAAAGCATATGTGCATATATTTTTGTGAAAAAATGTTTTCAAATTTTTCATGTAGATATTCAGAAAAGGAGTTGCTGGGTTATATGGTAACTCTGTTCTTAATTTTTTGAAGGACCTCCATTACTATGTTTTGCATTGTGGCTATACCAGTTTACATTCCCACCAGCAATGAATGAAAGTCTTTTCCTCCACAACCTCTCCAACATTTGTAATATGTTACTTTATTGTGTTGTAATGTTTCTGAGCTCCTTTTGATTTTTTTCAAAAAAATATATTATATAGATTGGGTATTTTTTACTAGTTCTAAATAATCTACCTTCCACATTTCCATAATCTCAAGAACACCAGACTCATACCTCAAAGTTGTTACTTTTTCCTTATTTTCTTTCTAAAATAATTTGGAGAAACAAGTATCTGAAGCAGATGAATATAAAGATTTCATCAATGATAAAGTCTTATAATCTCAAGATTTCATTTTTATTCTAATTAAATTGAATTTGGGGCACATTGTTCCTGTTCATTAAAATAATTATGAAAATAAATGAGGAAACAATTTGATTAGGGTCTTTATTCTATTGTCATGCATTATTGTTCCATAATTCCTTGTTCATGACATTATTATTCTTTCACAAGTTTCAAAATAAAATAACCAATTCTTTCTGGGGAAAAATATTGCTTGTAAGGAAAAATATGGCAGAAAACTGATGTTTTTCTCTACTTTTTATAGGTTAATGGGATGATAGCCCTTATAGTACTGGCTGCTGATTGATACTTTGAAATAAGGAGACCCTTGCATTACAGAATTATCATGAATCACCTGAATCACTTCAGGTTTAAATTCTAATTTTTTCATCAGTTCAACCCTTACCCAGACTCCCTATCCTTCCAGCTCAGAACTTATCCAACTGATGAAAACAGGGGTGAGGAAGGAGATTGCTTTCTTTCCTTTTCCCTCTCTACCCCCTTCTCCTATTGGCCATTTCATAGATACAAAAGGGTCAGTTTTGTACTAGGCACTGTTGTAATATGTATAGTAATGAGACTTTTGGAGTGGCAAATTGCCAAATGTTAGTGTTAACCTCTAGGGAAATATTTATCTTTTTTTTTTTTCAAGGATCAGCCCTACATTTCCCCTTTGGAGGGCTTCTGAACTTCCACTCAGCTAAATGATAGAACTCTGTTATAAATCACTTCCCCATCAGTCATCCCGTGACTCAGTATAACACACAAACGACTTATGCTGAGGAGGGAGAGTCTTGTTGAGTCTTTTCAAGATTCCTCACCTGTGCCTCTATGCCCTACTTACTAATGTTATCCTAGAGAAAGTATTTACCCTTTCTGTGTATGGAAAACATGTACCCTTTCTATGTATCTGTCATCACAGCCAAATATTGCAACTTTCTATCTTTCCCTTAGATTTTTCCAGTTTCTTGTTAGTCACCTATCTTTGTGACCCCCAAACCTGTGAAGTTTTCCTCCCATGACTTACGGTGGGAAATGGGGTCCCTCCCCTCTTTACCACAAGGAGAAGGGGGATGAGAAGCTATGGTGACAAATTAGTTTTGGATTATATTTTGAAGTCATAGCATGAAGGGATTCTAGTTGTCTTTTTAATATGTGGAAATTTGAAATTGCTTTTCAGTTTTAAGACCTGGACTAAAATGCTAAATAATAAAAAAAAAAGATCTATTTGTCATCCTGTTATGCAAGCAATAAAAGAAAATCCAAAGAAATGTAAAAGTGTTCATATTAATAAGAGTGTTCTAGATCAGCACTACTTTTTTTGTTTCCAAAAGTGAATTGGAAAAACATAGCCCAATCCTTATTCACATGCTTAAAAGATTAGGTAGAGAGAGTGGATGGAAAATCAAAGACAACAAATATTTGATCCATATTAATTTTCTAGACCAATCTTTTATCATATGGGTTTACATTTACCATAACTAAATATAAAAAGATAAAACCATTAAATCTATGAAGGTTAAGTTGCCAAAATCTAAAGAAATGTATTTAGTAAATAATTTGAAATCTAAATCTTACTTTGTAGCTTTTCATTTACCCTAACAGGTAGAATTTTAGTGTGAATGAACCTTGACTGATAATTATGTGCAACCTATTCATAATACTAATATGTTTCTTGTGGGAGCTGCAGTTAACTGTATAAATGTAATAATCTTTAACAGTAAGGCATTGATGGTAAAGCAACACAGTATTCCTACATGATTGCTTACAAAGGTTTGAGAGTGCAAATGAAAAGAGGGCATTATTATAAGGGGAACTGAGAAAGGTTTGACTAAAATGAGAGAATATGGGCTGTAGATTCAGCAGAAATAAGTGTTCAAAAAAGTCCTTTAGCCTGGCTGACGTGCTGAACTTTGACCTATGAATCAGGAGGTCATGGTTGGATTCCAAGTCAGGGCACATGCCCTGGTTGTGGGCTCCATCTCCAGTGTGGGTGGGGCATGTAGGAGGCAGCTAATCAATGATTCGCTCTCATCATTGTTATTTCTGTCTCTCTCTCCTTTCCCTTCCCTCTCTGAAATCAATAAAAATAAAATTACAAAATAGTCCCTTAAAACCTTAGGAAATAAATACAGAGACTTAGACATTTAAGTATTAAATAACACTTTTGTCATTACTCCATATAGATATAAAACAAATACTATCTCTCTCTGTCCCTCTTAGACACACACATATATAGTATATAGTCAGTTCAATATATTATGGAAAAGGTATATAAATATATATATATATATATATATTTTAGAGGCCCAGTGCACGAAATTTGTGCACAGGGAGCGGGGGATGTCCCTTAGCCCAGCCTGCACCCCTCTCCAATATCCTGGTAGGATCGGGTCTAAATGGGCAATCGGACATCCTTCTCACAATTCAGGACTGCTCGCTCCAAACTGCTCACCTGCCTGCTTCCCTGATTGCCCCTAACCACTTCTGCCTGCAGCCTGATTGCCCCCTAGCCACTACCCTGCCAGCCTAATTGATGTCTAACTGCTCCCCTGCCAGCCTGTTTTCCCCCAACTTCTTTCCTCTGCCAGCCTGTTCACCCCTAACTGCCCTCCCGTGCAGGCTTGATCGCTCCCAACTGCCCTCCTTTGCAGGGCCCAGAACCTCCCAACAGCCCTCCCCTGCAGGTCCCTTTCAACTGCCCTCCTCTGCAGGCCATTTTGTGGTGGTCATCTTGTGTCCACATGGGGGCAGCCATCTTGTGTCTTGGAGTTCATGGTCAATTTACATATCACTTTTTTATTAGATAGGATATATATATATATATATATATATATATATATATATATTTGAAGACCTTTTGTACATATGCAGTGTGGGGCCTACAAATTTAGAATAGCGCATTGCCCTGATCTCAGTGAGTTTTTAGTTTTAGCTTTATTTATTTATGGAATTTATAGGGGATAATTTTGGTTAATAAAATTATATAGATTTCAGGTTTACACTTATATAATACATATCTGGATATTGCATTGTGTGTTCACCAACCCAAGTCAAGTTTTTATCCATCACCATTTATTTGCCCTTTATCTTCTTCTACTCCCCCGCCCCCCTTTCCCAATGATTATCACCATACTGTTATCTGTGTATATGAGTTTTGCTTTTTTATTTGTTTATTCGTTTAGTCCCTACACTTTTTTCACCCAGTCCCTCAACCCCCCTTTCCTCTGACAGCTGTCAGTGTGTTCTCCTCTCACTCTATGAGGCTTTTTTCTTATTTTTTTAAAATTTTGTTTGTTAGTTTATTTTATTCATTAGTTTCTACATGTAAGTGAGATCATATGTTACTCATCTTTTTCTGACTGGCTTATTTCACGTAGCATAATACTCTCCAGGTCTGTATTTTAACCATATTGTTGCAAAAGGTAAAATTCCCGTCTTTCTTTTTTTTTTTTTTACAGCACAGTAGTATTCCATTGTATAAAGGTACCACAACTTTTTTATCCACTTGTTTACTGATGGGCACTTGGGCTACTTCCAAATGTTGGCTATTTTTAATAAGACTACAATGGATCTAGGAGTGCATATATCGTTAGTATTTGGGGTTTCTTCAGATATATGTAACCAGAACTGGAATCACTGTGTCATAAGGCAGTTCCAATTTTAATTTTTTGAGGTAACTCCATATTGCTTTCCACAGTTGCTGCACCAAATTTGCCTTTCCCCCAACAGTGCAGGAGGGTATCCTTCTCTCTTCATCTTTGCCAATACTTGTTGCCTGTTGATTTATAGATAATAGCCATTCTAATAGGAGTGAGGTGAACATACACTCTACCTATATAAACTTTTAATCATAGAGATGCCTAGCATATACATTAAACAGACTAGTATAACAAACCTCTAGATACCCATTATTCTGCTTTAATAGATTATAAATATTCTGCAAATTTTGTTTCATCTATACCTTTTCATGTACTCCACTTCCTCAACTGATTATTTTTAGGTAAAATGTAGACACTTTGAAAAATAAATTATCTGAAGAATTGTACATCAATGTAACTCATACTTAAGTTATGATTGAGTTAAAAAGTTAAAGACAACAATAACAACAACAAAAGAAATTGTTTTTTTACATAAATCATAGTTAATAAGCTTTAGACTGATTTGCAATTTCATTTAAACTTCAAGAGATGAAGAAACAAAAGAAACTTATTTGATGCCTGGACAATAAATTTAATAAAACTTATTGTTTGCAGGCAATTTTGAATGTTTACTGAGTCTGTCAGAAATAACAAATAATTTTCTTTATATAGCTCAGTGCTGAGTAAGCTTAATAGCTTCTGTCGCTGGAATGCAATGTGATTATAAGACATGATTACAACTGATTATAATCAATCAGCACAGTCTTAAGTGTAATTTATATTGCTGCAGCTGTGGTTAGATTAAATCATCACATAAGATACAATTTCTATGAGGTATGTGAAATTATTTGAACAAACCAAATACAGTAAACTCATAATACCACAAATGCATAGTAAGTTTTGCCAGTTGCATAATACTTTAGGACTCTATTTCAAACTAAGTTTCTCCCTACAGAGTCTAGTCTTGATTTGAAAGACATAACTGTTATTTCATTAAGTTTGACAGATGTGATTCCTGTATGTTTGTGCTAATGGTTTACGCATACTTTGTAGTGTGATTTCTATTATGTTTGAAAAGAATACTCTAACAAGCTTAGAAAGTTAGTTTTTGTCTGTGTTTGTTTGTTTGTTTTGGTATTGTTGTTCCTAATTGAAGTTCAAACAAAAGAAGGTTTCTAACTTTCATCTACAATTTCTGTAATAAAATCATTTCCATCTTGGCCTAGTTGAAACTCAATGCACCCAACATGTATTGGTAGAGATTAGACCTGAGGAATTGGGTACAGCCCTTGCACTCAATACACTATAGGAGGAACTTAAACAAAATCTACACTAATAAAAGAGAAATATGCAAATCGACTGCATCTCAGATGCGACCACAAGCCATGCCCACCAGCCAATCAGGAGCGAGTATGCAAATTAACTCAACCAAGATGGTGGTGGCCACAGAACTGGAGTGAGCAGGAGGCTTAGATTGCCCTAGCAAAGGATGAAGCCAAGCTTCCCGCCTGCCTTGGCCGGCCCTGACCTTCACTCAAGGCTACAAAGTTTCAATTATAGAAAATAAATAAATCCCAACAAAAACGGCAGCAGCCATAGAGCTGGAGCAAGCAGGAGGCTTGGGTTGCCCCAGCAATGGAGGAAGCCAAGTTTTCCACCCACTTTCTCACCCTGAACTACAACCCTGGCCTCCACCAAAGGCTACAAAGTTTCAATTATAGAAGATAAATAAAACCTACATACTCGCTTCCAGCCAGCCCTGTTCTCTGCTCAAGAAGGCACTGAAAAAAAAAAAAAAGAAAGACAGTATAAAAGGAGAGGTGTTTGATTCACCAGGGTGTGATCAGGCCAGGATGGGATGGCAGTTGTGGGTGATCAGGCTGGTGGGCTGCAGGGACATTGGGGGTAAGCAGATCAATAGGGAGGCCAGTTGGGGATGAGCCGGCCATCAGTGGGGGTCAGTTGGAGGTAATAAGGACAGCAGGGGGAGCAGTTGGGGGCAAGAAGACCAGTGATGAAGGAAAGTGGGAGTGAGCAGGATGGCACAAGGGGCAATTGGGGGTGATTAGGGGCAGTGGGGGGCATTTGGGAGTGAGCAGGACAGTGGCAGGGAACAATTAGGGGCAAGCAGCCTCGCAAGCAGAGTGGCAATCAGGCAGGCAGGCAGGAAGGTGAGCAGCTAGAACCAGCAGTCCCAGATTGTGAGAAGGATGTCTAACTGCCAGTTTAGTCCCCATCCCTGTAAATCAGCAGTAGGACATCCTTCAAGGGGTCCCTGATTGGAGATGATACAGGCCGTGCTGAGAAAACCCCCAACCCCCCGTGCACAAATTTTGTGCACTGGGCCACTAGTAAAAACATAATTGGAGATACTTTAGACAGACAGCAATTATAAAAATGGAAGTGGCTTTTAGAGTACCAGGCAGAGAGCAAGGTAAAACTGGAGCCCATTTTACTCCTAACATGTATTATCTACTTATTGAAATTTTTTATAAAGTTAATGTATCAGGTTTAATCAGTTTATAGATTAAAGAGGCGAAATACTTCCCTTCGTCTAGTTTAGGGCTACTGTGAGGATCAAATAACATAATTAATTTAAATGTTCTTTGAAATCAATTAAAAAGTAGTCTTATCATTCTTAAATTACCTATTATTTTGTTAGAATTGATTTCATTTGGTTCCTTGAGCAAAAATGTAAAATAGTGTATTAACATTTCAATTATTTTTTCTACTTAATTTCTCTCCTGAGAATAATATAATTTCAATTATATTCCATTTAATAATATAATTACCATTACCCCATCTACTTTTTAATAACTCCTTGGACATAAGTTTTATATACCCAGTAATTTAATCAAATATCCTAAAAGTGTGTGTACAGTTACTCTGCAGAGCATAGGTATAGCTGTATGAACAGGATACATGTTTACTTAAATAAGAAAATACATTTTAATGATTTAATATGAGAAAATATTCAGCTTTCATACCTGAAAATTCTGCAATATATTGTGCAGATTCACAAAATGAAACAAAATAGGTAAGAGGCCAGATATCCCTTCAGTATCAATAGTTTCTAATGCATTTTAAGACATTTATGTTTTTTAATGTTTCAAAAGGAGCAGTTATTTTTGTAGACTAATAAAGCATCAACTTTCTCTGAGCATAAAAACTTAACCTTTGAAAATAATAGTGATATTGATTTGGAAACTGATTACATTTTTAAAAGCAGAAAAATAAGTCTAACTGTGCCACAATGCAGGGACTCATTTAAAATCAAACTCATGAACTATTGATATACCCCCAGGTAAACACTAAGCTTGTATGGAATGAGGAAGATTGGTGAGAACAAGGCACAGATAGTAAACACAGAATCTACAGAGGCCATCTGTCAGTAGATATTAAAAAACTACCTGCATTTTCATAAATATTTTATCTTTGCCTACTTCATAGAACTATTATGTTGTTCAAATAAAGAATACAAAATAATTCCACTCAGTTTATGCTATTTTATAAAAGTAAGCCTACAGATAAATTATCTTTCAGAAGTTTCTTGCCAAATCTTTTTTTTGTTGTTGTTTTTGAAACTTGGGGATATAAAAAGGTTGGTTCCACATTTCCTTACTGAGCATAGTTACCGGAGAGAATCCTACAGTGTGACTAGGTAAGTAGCAGGTGATAGCCAAACCTCAACTGCTATCGGTACCATGCATTTTTCTAGGTATGTCTCCTAAGTTGGTCAGCAAGTTTGGTGAGAATAAAGGCAAATGCAGACATAAGTGGAAATAGTTGTTTCAAGTCAAGTCCAATGTATAGGTGCTCCCTTCCCCATCAATCTCTGATCCGCATATCTCCCTAAGCATCATCACAGAGAAGGTGAATAAGAAGAGGTAGACTGAACTATCCATTTTCTCAGCCAAAAAGGCTAAACTATGGGGGGGAAATGAGGTCCCAGGAATTGTCAAGGCTATTCTCCATCACCTAGGAACACAAGATAATTATCTATAGGAAGTAATAAAGAAATACTTTTATACCTTTCTGATCACATATTTTATACCTAAAGTATTATTAAGATTTGCTAACATGTTTATTTTCCCACTTCTAAAATAAGGATACTATACTAGTATTATCTATCCCTCTTCTCAATCTTTGTCAGCCCATCCTTTCTCTGACATCTTCTCCAATTCCTCTCCTACCACCTAATTCTACTTCCCCTAATTCTATTCTTCCTTCTGCCATCTGATTTGTTGACTTTATTATTTTAAGGTTGCCAGAATAGGCCAATAAAAATACCAGCTGGTATCAAATTATAGTATTACTAGAGGCCCGTTGCTCGAAATTTGTGCACGGCTGCACCCTCTCCAATCTGGGACCCCTCAGGAATTGTCCAACTGCCCATTTAGGCCCGATCCCAGGAGGATTGGGCCTAAATGGGCAGTCGGACATCCTTCTCACAATCCAGGACTACTGGCTTCCAACTACTTGCCTGCCTGCCTTCCCGATTGCCCCTAACCCCTTCTGCCTGCCAGTCTGATCACCCCCTGGCTGCCAGGGATTCAAAGAAGGGAGGGATGAATAGGTGGGCCATAGGTGGTCTTTAAGGCAATGAAACTGTTCTGTCTGATATTACATTAATGGTACATAAGATGTTCAACAAAAAGAAAGAACCCTAATGTAAGCTGCAGATTTTACTTTTGTTAATAATGTGTCAATAAAGGCTCATCAATTGTAATAAATGTATCACATTAATTTAAGATGCTAATAATAAAAGAAGCTTTAATGTGGTGTGGCCAGGCCTGGCGGCTGCGGCGTGGGTCCAAACCCCCTGCTGGGTCTGGGACAGCCATCGGGACCCCCCTCCGCCGCCCCAGGTTTGCTGAGGCTGGGCCTGGGAGTGGTGGTGTGGGCCTGGACCCTCTGCTGGGTGTGGGGAAGCCATTGGGACCCCCGCCATGGCTTGGGTTTGCCAAGGTTGGCGACTGGACCCCCGCTGGCCAAGCGGCCACCTTGGTTTGCTGGCGCCACAGTGGTGCCGCCCCTTGCCTCGCGTGTACCTCGGCCCTGCCCCCAGCCCCTGTTTGGCTGGTAGCGTAGAAAAGATACGGTCACATTTGCATTTTACTCTTTTATTAGATAGGATTAGGGGCCGGTGCATGAAAACTCATGCACAAGGGGAGTTGTTCCTCAGCCTGGCCTGCCCCTTTCACAGTCCAGGAGCCCTCAGGGGCAGGAGACGACCAGGTGATCAGGGGAAGGCGATGCCCCCTTCACACCTCTTCTGCTGCCACTGCTGGCAGCATAAGCCTAGGCCAGCTCTGGTTACCTGAGCCTCGGGCAGCCCTGAGCGGCTGAGCAGCTGCCATCCAAGACTGGCCTGCACCTAGCACTAGCCCTGGGCAGCTCGGGGGCTGACGGGTTAAGGGGACTGGGGGACTCAGGAGGCATGTGTGCAGAGCAGCTGGACTTGCCTGGGAGTGTGCTTGGCTGTGCCACGCATGCCTGCTACCCCAGCAGGGCTGAGGGGACTGGGCACCACCATCTTGTGGCTGTGGGTGCCACCATCTTTGTGAGGATGTAACTGTCAATTAGCATATATTCCCTCTTTATTAGATATGATAAAAAAGAAGTAACAGTTTTAGTATGTTCTAAATATTACAGTAAACAAAATTCTTTGTTTTCTGAAAAACAAATTTAGCTATGTGCTAGGTATTTTTCTTGTAAACCTATACTATTTCTTAGTTATGAAATTTGAGATTATTTTCTCCCTCAATTATCTGAGAAAATAAAAGAAAGTTTTCTTTGTTGAATGTACAATATTTTACTTTCATTTTAAATTATCTTAATAAGACCATATAAAAGTTCTTTAAATATATTAACCTCTGGATTAAAACACAAGCCAGGAAAGTCTCAATGCTTATGGATGGAATTAAGATTCACCCTTTGATAGTCTATACAAAAGCTGGGTCAGTAGGCCTCCCTGTGGCTATTTTGCAAACATAATACTAACTCCACTCCTATTAAGATAAAGAGAATACTTTTGATAGAAATTCAGGCTAGATTTTAAAACACTCACAATCTATTATATGCTTCATCACTCTCACTTGAGGTGAACATAAAAGTCACACTTTTGGCAACCCCAATGCTAATTCCATTTCAGTCCTGCCTAATTATCATACTTAATATCAAACCCAAGCTAAGTTAATGATACAGTGTTTTAGTTATCCATTCCTGCATACCAAACCACCCTAAAAACTTAGTGGTTTAAAAAACCAACTAGTTTATGTGCTCACAACCCTGCAATAAGGTCAGCTAAGTGGTGGTTTTGCTGGCACACTTGCTAGTCATCTATTGAGTGGCTATATTGAGATTGTGGGTTGACTGGAGACTGCACTTAGCTATGATTCCAGAACAACTATACTTCCTTGTTTCTTCATGTAGTTACAGACTTCTCCCCTTTTAAATGCCCTCTCTGTCCTTGTTCATTATAGTCTTCCAGTAGAAAAACTGGTCTTAGTTTATCCGAGTTCTCACACATGCGGAGTAGAAAGCTAGCAGGTCTTTGTAAAGCATTGGCCAGAACCTTCTAGTTAGGCCAGTATCAGTTCCACCACACTCTGTTGGTTAAAGCAAGTCACAATCTTATTTCAAATCAAAGGGAATTTGTAGAGGTATGTTTTATTTGGGGACAACAGTGTAATAGAAAACCACATAAAGTTAAGCCTTATTCAAGAGATAATGTCTCAAATAACATAGGTTACTTTAATCAAAGTTTGGTTGGTGCAGCTAATTAATTAATTTATAACATTATTTCATTATTTCTTAAACAAATATCTAATAATAGGGGAGGATAGGGCAGCTTCAGTGTCTCATGCACAACTTCTTTTAATGTGGGTGGAATCCTAAATTCTTGTTGAGTTTTCTAGTTAGTTTGTTTATCTGGTATTGTGGTATGAGTTACATGCAGATAAATCTTAGCTGCATAAAGTCAGGAATGTATACCTTTGTGCACTGATATATCAAGGCCACATATAAGAAAATGTAGACCCTTCATAGGCTCCTCTGTGCTAATTCCTTCTCAACTTCCTCTGCAGGTAACCACTATTATGGCTTTTGTCACCATAGACTGATGGCTAATTTGATCTGTTTTTCCTAAGATACAGCTTATTTGGATAAAATTCCATAACTACTTAAAATGAATGTGAGTATTAACATTATTGACTAGAAGCCCATTGCCTGAAGATTCGTGCAATAGGTCTTTCTTACCCTGGCTGCCGGCACTAGTTTTCCTCCAGCACCCGGGACCCAGACCTTTACTCCAGCCACAGCGGAGAAGCCAAGCCTCTTGTCGTCTTCAGTCTTCAGTCTTCAGTTTTCAGTTTTTAGTCTTCAGTCTTCACTTGGGCCAGAGCCTTCAGTCTTAGCTCTGTACCTGTGTATTCAAATTAACTCAACATTTTGTTGGTTTAATTTGCATACTCACTCCTGTTTGGCTGACATGGTTGTATGATAAATTTGCATATTTCTCTTTTATTAGTGTAGATTGTAGACTTCTACCTAGGTTACTCAGCTAAAGTTAGTGAATTGTGTTTTTAAATTGTTAATATATGTACTAATTTATTAAATATTTTTGCTTGTTCTGAATAATACGAGAGGCCCGGTACATGAAATTTGTGCATGAAGTGGGGAGTGTTTCCTTAGCCTTGACTGCACCCTCTGCAATTTGGGACCCCTACATCTTTTTCTTATCTAGCTAACCTCTTCAGATTAAAAAAATAACTGAAATATCACCTACTCTAGGAAATCTTCTTTGAACAAATGTCTTTACAATCTGTATTAAGTGTTGTCATAGTATACCATTCTTTTTCTTTAACAGTTACTTAGAGTGGATGCAATGTGGTTTTCATTCTTGCATCTGAATTCTTTCTTCTTGCTCTTGTAATAGCAAAGCTTATCCAATTTATATTTGGCCTTCAAGGGCTTATATTTGGTTCAGTTTCTAGTTGCCTCTCTGCTTTTTTTTTTAAGCAATAAATTTGGGTTGTGATAGTAAGCCTTACTTGTAATCAAGCCTGTAGGTTTCTCTATCTAAATATTTCTATAATACCTAACACTTTAGCATACCAGAGATTGTATTCATTTATAGAAAATAACAATAAATTTACCTGATCATTTGATCTTCTAGTAATATTTTATAGCAAGATGTATTATTTTAGTAATTTAACTATTACAAAACTGAGGTGTATAGAAATAAATTACACTGAGCAATAAAGAATGACTCAAATATCAAAGCATAATATACTTAGGGCCTCCCTTGTCCTGTGACTCAGATATTATAGCATAGTACACAATTCATATGGAACTCAGCTTCCCTTAAAATGGGAAGGGATATCATACTCATGAAGCAGCTACTTCCACACATATTTTTTTATTTAATTCATAGCAAATACTCTTTGTACTGATAATTGGAAAACCATCCTAGCAATTGCCTCTGTTCCTCTTTGTATTGTTTCCTTACATTCTGATGTTATTACTGTGCTTTTATCATTCATTCTCTCTAATAAGATTTTAAGGGCAGAGATCACGACTTGAGCTTGTGATTCTCTGTTGTAGTGCCTAGATAAATACTCAAAGGCCATCCAGTCCAAATGACTTGAGATGAGAGAGGCCCACCCTTGCTGAACACCTCTGATTTCTATTTAAGGGCCTCACTTGTTCTGTGCCTTTACAGAGGGGTGAGTAAGGGTTGAGGGAATTTGAGGAAACCCAGACAGAATTCTCCTCCTAAAAATTTTTGTTAATCTGACCATGGGGACCACAGAGCATTTGTCTAATTAAAATCCAAACACACAGGAATAATAAAAACACTGATCTCCTACTGCTAATGCGTGGGGATCAAGCCCCAGCCTGCAGGAACTCACCCCAAGTTAGGACCAGGCCACTGGGTAGACCTGGGCTGGTGCTCCTAACTCTAGGGAGAGAGAGACTTCCCATGGCTGCAAGCTAGAGGTCCTGGACTCTGTACCACACACCCAAAGAGGTCCCAGGTACAGGTTGGTCAGCAAAGCAGCTTCTTTGCCTGGAATTGTGGGGCTGCCTCTCCTGTTCCTGGGTGATCATGGGTCTGGGCTCTGCTGTCCAGTTGGCTCCATGATCACGATGGCAGAGGCTCTGCCTCTCCAGTTCCCCTGTGATTGCCATCCCTGGTCTGGGCTCTGCCTGTCAAGTTAACTCTGTGATTACCATTGCCTGTCCCATTTGCTTCGTGATCCTGAAAGCAATCACGCATCCCACTCTGCTTATCCAGTTCGCCCTGCTCTGTGATCACGATGGTGGGTCTGGGCTCTGCCTGTCCAGTTAGCTCTGTGATCAGGATGGTGGGTCTGGGCTCTACCTGTCCAGTTAGCTCTGTGATCGCAATGGCAGGTCTCACCTCTGCCTGTTAAGTTCCCCCGTGATCACCATAGTGGGTCTCTACTCTACCTGTCCTGTTCGCCCAGCCCCATAATCACCATGGCGCGTCTCTGCTTGGCCTGGCCTCTTGCCAGGATAATAGGTAGTTTAGAACCTGCCAGAGGCTTAGGCTTAGGGCACTGCCAACCACCACCAGGTCATGTCCCCTTGGTTTTTCTCCAAGGCATAGGGAGCCCCTCCCCCCACATGCAAATATACTGCCATCTTTGCTGGGTTAATTTGCATATGACTCCTGATTGGCTGTTAGCATATCACTACTGATTGGCGGTGGGCATAGCAAAGGTATGGTCACTTACTACATTACTCTTTTATTAGATAGGGTTTGCAGAGGTATATTACAATGCCCAACTATATTTGTGTATTATCCATGTCTTCTTTTAGTTGCTTCATTTTTTACTTTATAAATGTTAAAACTATTTTACTAGGTTAATACACATATTTTTGAGGGGCTTTAGCTGTTTCTTCACTGAATTCTTCTCACTGACTGTGTTTGATAACTACTGCTCAGTTAAAGGGACTAGGAAAAAACAATTTGTGTTGGCATAAAAAACATAACAATCACCTGGAGTATTTCATGCTATAAAATTGTAATAATCTGTCTTTATTCAGTTTGAATATAAGATAATACACACTGAATATAGTTTCTGAAATCCCAAAATTAAAAATACATATATTACAATTTTTTTCTCATTTTAGATGATTTTATTTGTACACTTGTGACTAAACTTATGCACTGAACACCATCTTTCTATACCTATCCTTTTCCTAAATGAGTACATAGTAGCCATTTTCAGCTTATTTAAAGGCCATTTAAAATACCCCTTAGATTACCTACATGAACAGATACCTCAACTCTTCCACAGAGTTCAGTTCAAATGGAAGATATGCTCATTTTAAGGATAAAAATTACATCTAATAGTATGGTTTATTGTATGCTTTTTCTTATACTTTTCTGATCACAGTATTGATAAATCATCCCACTTGATTATCCTCTTAGAATTAATAACACATTCCCTATTGGGGGAATTCAATGTATTTTTATGTTTGGTTGGTTTTTGTTTTTTTGTTTGTTTATTTTTCTGTTATTTCTTTCCCCAAATGTCAGCAGATGTCATATTCTTCTAGACATATAACAACTATTATCTTCAGTACAAATTTATAATTGACAATTTCTGATTCTTCATTTCTATCTTCACTTCTATTTTCCTATAAAATTTTACCAAAGAGTTTAAATAATTATTTTTTTGATAATTTAATATAAGCAAGGTCAAGAAAAGGATTGAATACATTTGACAGAACCACTCGAGTCACAATTTTGTTAATTCTTATTTATTTGTTTAATCTTAAAGTATATATACATTTGTATGCATACACATGTGCACACATAACCTATGTAATGCCATTGAAGTAATATTATCAAACTTACTTATGTGAATTCATTTACTAAATATGCATTAGCACAATTTCCATCAAGTCAGCATGGGATATATTTTGTTAGAAGTGTTCATTAAAATCACATACAGTGATTTATAGTTAATTATGGAGAACCTATTTAACTCTAATATATCTTGATGATTACAATTTGTTATTTTAGAGAAGATTAAAATATAAAAATTTCAAAATACAATATGGTTAACATAACAAATTTTATGAGAGAAATTATGTATTCATATTTTAAACTATAACATAGTTTGTAATTTAATTAAAGTATTATAATGTATTGATCATTTTGATAATTTTTTTTAATTTTGTTTTTTTTGTTCTCAGTATTACAGATGTCTCTCATTTTCTCCCTTTTTTGCTTCTCTCTCCTGGGCCACTGCCTCACCCCAGTCTTTTTTAATTTAAAATATATTTTTATTGATTTGAGAGAGAGAGAAGAAAGGAGAGGGAAAGATAAACATTGGTGAGTGAGAAGCACTGATCAATTGCCTCCTCCAAATCCCCTACTGGGGATTGAGCCCACAACTGGCATGTACCCTAAACAGACAACCTCTAGGTGAATGATGCATGGAATGACACTCAACCAATGGAGGCCCACTGCCCAGGGCAGTAAATTTTAATCACTAATATTATCTAAGAAAAAAATGTGAGTTAGGTTATATGGAGTATGGTCATGCCTCTGCCATTATTCACCTAAATACTTAACTGGCCAAATAATTTGGTGAGTGTAGGATTATCACTTCATCACCATTGACATAGTATCCTCATCTGTCTTAGTAAAACAGGGGGTAGGATGAGGGTGGCTAGGATTATCTTATGTTTATTGTAATCACAATAATGAAATTATATCAGAATAACCATTGATAAAATAAATATTAATAAGAAAATGTAATGGGGAAAATAAGCATTTGACCAGGAGAAAATGTTGATTTATTTATTTTTGTGTGTGCAAAATTTAAAGAAGAATAATTAGAAGAAACAACACATCAAAGAAAAATTGAAGGTATTATAAAATGTAAATTCAACTATATTTATACATAGTTTAATTTCTAAGTTGTAGAACATGAACAAAAAACTGATTTTCTAGTGAATGAGTCATGGATTACATTGAACTTACAGGGCCACTCAGCATGACCATTGCAATCAAATATTGGGTTAATTGATTCTGTGGAATTTTTTAAAGGTTAAATGTAAGGAAAATGTAACTAGTAATTTAAAATTTATTCACTCGTTTATTATTTTCTAGTTTTGTGAAGTGATACATAGATGGAGAAAAATAAGCTACTAAAAAAGACAGGAAAATCTATTTTATCTCCTCCCTGAAACACTGAAAATTTATCTTTTGTCTGGCATTTGGAAAGAAACATTTCTTAAAATGTTATGTAGGAGTTACTTTATTGTGACAATGCAGGGGCAACACTAACCTCATGGAATGAAGGGTAGCAGGGAGTCCAGGACCAGTTCTGCCCTTTGCTTTCCACAGTGGCCCTTCTGTCATTCAGGTTTTGCCTAAGTCCAGAATCCAGATTTCTGTGGGAACTGAGGGATGTGCTCTGACTGCTGTATGGAGAGAGAAACTAACTCAGTGTATTTAAAGCAAAAACAAAGAGCTTCCTCCTTCACTGTCATATGCTCACATGAGCATGACAGTAATATTAAACTTGTCAGTCAGATGTTTGACAAAATAATCATATTAGTATGTCTTAGGCAGTAATGAAAAGATGTACCTAACATACTTGTTTGTAAAATTTGCCAGACTCATTAAAAGTCAAAGATATATCATATATTATACTGGAGACCCAGTGCATGAAATTTGTGCATGGAGGGTGGTGTCCCTCAGTCCAGCCTGCACCCTCTCTAATCTGGGACCCCTTGAGACATATCTGACTGCCTGTTTAGGCCCAATCCTGATCACCCCCTAACCACTCCCCTGCCAACCTGATTGATGCCTAACTGCTCCCCTGCCGGCCTGTTTGCCCCTAACTACCTTCCCTTCCAGGCCTGGTCTCCCCTGACTGATCTTCCCTACAGGCCTGGGTTCCTTTCGCCAACTGCTCTTCCATGCAGGCCTGGGTCCCTCACCCCAACTGCCCTTCCCTGCAGGCTTGATCGTCTCCAATTGCCCTCCTGTGCAGGCCTGGTCCAACTCAACTGCCCTCCTGTGCTGCCCTGATCACCCACAACTACCCTCCCTTGCAGACCTGATTCCTCCCCTGCTGGCCATCTTGTGGTGGCCATGTTGTGTCCATATGGGGGGCAGTCATCTTTGATCACATGGGGCAGCCATCTTGTGTGTTGGAGTGATGGTCAATTTGCATATTTTAGTAGATAGTATAGAGGCCTGGTGCATGGGTGGGGGCCGGCTGGTTTGCCCTGAAGAGTGTCCCAGATCAGGGTGGGGGTTCCCTTGAGGAATGGGGCAGCCTGGGCAAGGGGCCTGTGGTGGTTTGCAGGTTGGCCACTCCCCCCAGTGACCCAGCAGAGGCCCTGGTATCTGGGATTTATTTATTTTCTATAACTGAAACTTTGTGGCCTTAAACAGAGACCAAGACAGGCCAGGGCTGCAGAAACTTGGCTTCCTCCAACACTGGGGGCAATTCAGGCCTCCTGCTCTCTCCAGCTCTGTGGCTATCACCATTTTTGTTGGGATTTATTTTTATTCAATAATTAAAACTTTATAGCCTCAAGTAGAGGCCAGGCCAGGTGGAAAGCTTGGTTTCCTCCAAGCCTTCTGCTCTCTTTCATGGTTGTAACCATCATGGTTGAGTTAATTTGCATACTTGTTCCTGATTGACTGGTGGGCATGGCTTGTGGGTATAGCATAGGTATGGTCAATTTTCATATTACTCTTTTATTAGATAGGATATAGCAATGATATAAATACAACAGTTTGGTCATTTATAGTTGTAATTACCAGTGATGAACTTGCATAAATATAAAACTAAATAAGCTGATGTAATTTTTAAAATATTTAGAAGTATTTTTTAAAAGTGGGTATATTTTTCTATCATGATATGTGTATGCAATGTAACATATATAAATAACATTCCTTAGCCATAATAAAAAGACATACAAAAATGACATTTTTAATAAAAGAATAATTGATAGACTGTAATCTCTATTAACATAAAGTGATTCCTTAAGTCAGATAAAATACTTTCTATAGATTACCATCCTATTGTCCTATCGACCCTTTCTGCTAGACTGCCCAGTATGCTTTTAATTTCATCCAATGAAGTTTTCAATTATGGAATTTCCATTCACCCAATGCATTTTTCAATTTATATATTGAACATTTTCCAATTCTGGAATTTCCATTTACATCACTTTTATGGTTATCATTTCTCCACTAATATTCTTCTTTCCTCCATCACTGTGTCAATCTTTTCTTTTAAGTTTTTGGACATATTTATACTTTTTAAAAAGTTCTTTAGCATTACTTAAACATTTGAGTTATTGACAATTCTGAATTGACTACCTCTTTTTTCATTATAGGCCACATTTTTATGCTTACTCATATAGCTAGGAATCTTGATTTTATGTAGAATGTTTAAAATGATATATTTTAGCAGTTTGGGATTCTGTTTGTTTTCTTCAAGGGCATTGAATTGTGTTCTGGCAGATGATTAAGTTGCTGACAGATCATCTTAATTCTTTGAGGCTTGATTTTATTCTTTGCTAAAATAGGTCTGTTTTGTTTTTATTTTGTGCCCCAAGGCATGGTCCTTACACTGGGAGATGGTTCGTATTATAAAGTTTTGCCTTATTGAGCATGTCAGCTGCATGCCTAAGGTGCTAAGGTTTCTTTACTCTGGCTGACTAGGAACTTCCATATCACCAATGTAATCTCCAAAGTGGGTCTCAGCCAGTCTCAGTAAGTATTTATGTATCTTAGAACAATATTACATATATTTATATATATCTATGTGTGTGTGTGTATGTCATACATACATATATGTTCTGTAACTAGTATATAGGCATGATTACTGTGCAATTCTACTGTTATCTAAAGATGTCTTATCATTTTGGCACTGCTTATAGAGCAAAATGGGATGGAGAATCTTACTAATCTTGTATATTTCTCTTTTCTCATCTGATTCATTTTCAATGATCAAATTCTGTATTTTATTTCCATGCATGTTATATAATGATTCACTTCATATTGAGCACTAATCAATAATTAATGAATTAGATGCTGTAAATTTATGTCTCTGTTTCTAATTAATTAACTGCTGTGAATTCCTCTCTGCCTCTGTAACTAACCAAATTTCAGTCTTTAAAATGCAGCCATTTTTAATCATATTTTGAGACCTCTGCAATATTGTTTTCTATTCATTATGTGACATGGTTTCACAAGAATTAAAGGGGTCAGCTGAATCATGGAAATGTTTTTATACACCTCTCTGGATTGGGGGAAAAGGGAACAACTTAAATGGTATTGCTACCTAAGAAAAACATCCCTAACCCCATAATTCTAATATTCATAACACATTTCCTCTATTTCAACAGATGTTTCCACTTTACACCAGCAAAATGTTAACCCTCCCTGTGTCCCAGCTGCTGCTGCCACAGTTTCCTTATAAATTGACTGCTTGCTGGACTCCCCAAAGTCTATTTCAATCTTCATTGTATAAGTAGTGAGGGTCAACTAAGGAGAACGTCCCCAGGCTTATGCATAGTTAACAGTTTACAAATTATTTTCAACACATGTTTATGGCCTATGATGGCCCAGTGATGATTTTAGGTGCTTGAGATACCGTGGTGAATAAGGGTTCTGCTTGCAAGGGTTTAGCTTTCTTGGGGAGATGATGATGATGATGATGTAATGAATATAATGACTACATGATCTTAGTCAATTGCAGATAAATTATATTAAAACCTATTCAAAAAATAAAATGATAACTACCGGGAAGAAGGTACTGAGAGAGTTATCAACAAAGGTTCTCTACTGAGCTCTGCCTTTGGGAGGCAGCTATAGTAAGAAAGCTTTGACCCTGTGAATAGGTCAGCTCACCTGTGACAAAGCTTTGTTCCACTTCATAGTGACTGTGTCACCTTTAGCATGCATTTAACTTTTTGAATATTGTTTTTTCCTCTGTATGGTTCTTTTCTCTGCAGCACACCCTCTTCCTCCAGGTCTCTCACTGTCTTGATTATGTCATTATTATATCTTGCAGTATTTCTTTAATTTTTTTTTCTTGCAGCTTCTGAGAGAATTTTAACTGCTTTGTTTTTCCATTGAATCTCTCTGTATTAGTTTCCTATTACTGCTATAACATATTACCATAAACTTAGTCTTTAAAATAAGACAAACTTGTAGTTCATCTCACTGCAAAATTGCCTAACATCCAAAGAACCTAAAGTAGTAATATTTGTATGCAAAAATTAAAATTTAAAATTACCGAGACTGCAAGATAAAATTTCCAAAAGCCCTTATTAACCAAAAAAAGGGGGGTGGGGGATAGTGAGGTAATATCATGTAAGGAAAAATATCATATAAGTAAAATACATGTAGAAAATTCTTACTACAGAAAAGAAAATTCCATTTGTAAAACCAGCTGCAGGACACCCATAAAAAAACACACATGGTGTCAAAATAAGCCAAAGGAAAATCATTTAGGCAAAAATAAAAAGAATCCCAAGTCTATTTTGCAGAGAGGATCCCTTTGTTAACCTTTGGTCGAGAATGTGTTTGTGTGTTTGCAGAGAACAACTCCAAGACCATGTGGGTTCCTGCGACAGTGAGGAACTGACGGGCCTGTTCCATCCACGAGGACAGTCCAGAGATGGCGGACGCTGACGACACCTTGCCATGCTAGCAGTCGGCAGCTGTGTGTGGCTGCAGGCGGCCCAGGAACATACCAGAGAGGATGGATCTTGCATTGCCACGATGTGTCCACCATCTGGATACCATTGCTGACATGTACACATGAAGAACTATTTGACATTGAAACTGGGACTCAGAACAGTTGGACATTGAAACTGACACTCAAACTTTTTTTGCTCTTATACGTTTGTTTTCAGTATGCAGAGGCAAGATATTTTTGAAGAAAAGAAACAGGGGAGAGTGATTGATATAGAGGCACAGTGGCCTCGAACAGGCTGTCAAGCTACAGGGGGAAGGCTGGAGTGGAGGGGAGGCAGATGCTGGGGGAGATCAACCGAAGGACTTGTATGCATACATATGAGCATAACCAATGAATAAAAGACTCTGGTGTGGGGAGGGAGGCAGGTGGGGACATGTGCTGGGGACTAGGGGAGGCTGGGGGAAGGATATTGGGGGGGAGGAAAACATATGTACTACTATTAAATATAAGTTATATTGTAAATAAAATTTTAAAAAAATAAATAAATAAAAATAAATAAAATAAGACAAACTTATTATTCTAGAGTACTGGAAGCCAGAATTCTGAAAGGGGTTCACTGAGTTAAAATGAAGAAGTTGGCAGGGCTGTATTCTTTCCTGAAGCTCCAGAGTTGTTTTTCTTGCTTTTTCCAGCTTGCAGTTGTTCTCAACCTTTCTAATGCTGCGACCCTTTAATACAGATCCTCATGTTGTAGTGACCCCTGCTGTAGAGCCTAAGACCATCGGAAAACACAGGTGTTTACATTTTGATTCATTAACAGTAGCAAAATCACAGTTATGAAGTAGCAACAAAAATAATTTTATGGTTGGGGGTCACCAAAACATTAGGAACTGTATTAAAGGGTTGCAGCATTAGAAATGTTGAGAACCACTGTTCTAGAGACTGACTACATCCCTCAGCTCATAGTCCCTTCCTCCATCTTCAAAGCCAGAAACACTGGGAATGAGTCTTGGTCACTCTTATATCTTGCACTTGAGGCCCAGTGCATGGGTTCATGCACCGGAGGGGTTCCTCGGCTTGGCCTGTGGGGATCAGGCTAAAACTGGCTCTCTGACATCCCCTGAGGGGGTTCAGATTGCAAGAGGGACTGCGGAGGGTTCTAGGGTATGTCTGGTCTGTCTCACCCAGTCATGATAAGCTGGACCCCAGCAGCAAGCTAACCTAGTCAGAGAATCAGTGGCATCAGAGGTCAAGTGAACAGTTGAACACTTAGTATATTAGGCTTTTATTATATAGGATGCTCCCTTTGCTGCTTTCCCTTTCAACATCTAAAGATCTTTATAACTAAATTGGTCTACTTAGATAATCCAGAATAATCTTACTATTTTCAGGTTTGCTGATTAGCAACCTTAATTCCCCTTTGACATATAACCTAACATATTCAGAGATTCTGGAGACTATGAGATGGACATCTTTGCAGGGGGGAACTCATCATTGTGCCCATGTCACAGTTATTCTATTCACCCTATCTATGTATTATTTGCTCTAAATGCAAGCGCGGGGGGTAAATTTCATTTGGTCTTTATTTACAATTTTTTATTGTGCCATTATTGACAGAACCATATCAGGCCATTAAAACCAGAATATGTTTTCTGTTGAATTTACTTCAGATGAGATCCCACCATAAAAAATTTATTGTTTTATATACATTACATTTTAAAAAGACATTGATGTTAATAAATACATTACAAAAGAGGTCTTACCTACAATTTAAATTTTCTGTCTGTTATTGTTAATAAATCAGAATTGTTAATAGACAATTTGAATTATTCTTATAGTAAGGTATCTATAGTACATATACTACCCTAAAAAATTCTATGATAGTTTTGATTATAAAAGACTATTAGCTCCAAAGTAAATCTTTTAATTTACAAGTTATTGTAAAGAATCTGGCATATCATAACTAAATCAATATTTATTAAATAAGTGAATGAATTGATTAATCTCATATTAAGCCCAAAAGAATACAATGGGATGAGAAAAATAAAGCACATTTTAAGCATCTTCACAATTGAAAATTATCAGAATCCTATGGTAAAGTGTGAAACATGTCAAGGTTCATATTATTTATTTATCATTATTGATTAAGTTAAATATTTGTGTTATAAACTATCAAAGCCATTTTAAGTGTATTATTTCATTTTGTGGTGCTGATTTTCTTTTGTGAATTGATTTTATTTTTGACTTAATTCTCTAGTTATTTTGGCATTATGTAAACATAAGCCTTTTTCTTTTTTTTTCTTTTTTCTTTGCTTGTCATCCATGTTTCTTTTATTTCCAAGAAAGTCATGAGACACTTTAGGGGGCAGAAATGGCAACAGTTTTCCTAAGCAGTGTTCATTACAACTTGAGTCTTTTTAGGTGAATGATACTTGATACTCTGGGCAATCCATACACCAAACAGGAAGAATTTACTGATTTTTGGATTAACATTTTTTAATAAACATGCATTATACCCATAGAATTTACATTTTATTTTTTTCATTGAAAGCTCCATAGAAACCAACTGAAAATGAGATTACTGTCAGAAAACTGCATTTATTCTTTATGCTAGACTATGAGAGCTATTTCTCCACAACAGCTTTCTCTTCTGAAGCTGAATAACAGCAAGGTGTGTAATTATTAGAAGCACAGCAAGTTCCTGGATATAGCCTGTTGGTGAAAAGCTTATTCTAAGGCATTAGATTGCAGGTAGAGGAAAAAGGATTTCCAAAGCAAGTGGATATCTTCAAAGAATGATCTCTACACAACAAATGCAGCCTTATTTGGGAAGTACAATATGGCCTGCTCTAAATAGATGATGCTATAATAGCCATTTAGTCAAAAGAATGGCTACCTATCAAGACTCAAGTTCCAAACAGAATTAAAATATGTTCCTACTTCTGCACAGAACATTAGGCTAAGCTAGAGATAATCAGAATTTCATTTATGAATTACAGTTAAGGGCAAAATTCATAAAAAAGCATGCATCATTTACACAGAACTTTTCTGTACTTTTATTAAAAAGCATTTACAGTTCATTAAGTTCTCTCTTTTTCTTCCTTTCTTGGTCCTAAGTGACTGGCTCTCAGCTATGTACTGATGGAAAAGCAACCTTAAAAAGAGAGTATTATGGACAAATTACTTGTTTCAGTGTATGGTATTCTACAGGAAGACTGGAAATGTAGGGTGGTATAAGGAACAACCCATCCTTGCCCTCAAGCATGTAGGTTACAGAATTATTTCTTGTAACTACCAAGGGCACAGTACTTACTAAAATAACCACTGATGGACAGCATGACTTATTTACTTTTATTTTGTATTTATCTTTCAGAGGCTGTAATCACAGAGGTGCTTATCTTTTTTCCAGGTCATGAGTTTTAATTGCCATTTACACCTTAGCATTAGCACCTAAATTTATACTGTTGTTTTTGCATCATATATGACCTTTAGAATATAAGTGAATGTCTTTGAAGCTTTTGAATCCTTGAGTATACTTATTTCCTGTATGTATAATTCAAGGAAATTGTTTGATTGAAGACTATTACTGCTGAGGCTAAAAAAACTTATAAAGATAAATTGACATTACATTTCCCTTATGTCATTTGTTTTTATTTAATACTTTTATTTTACAGTCTCTTGCCTAACTGTCCTCTCCTTAAAGTGGGACCAAAAAATCAAGAGTGATTTGTTTGTGCTATAATGTTGAACTTCGGAAGCAAATTTTAAGGACTAGACTGTCAATGGACTGATGATGGGTTATATTTACAGGAATATAGAATATCATGTAGTGAAATAGAATAATACAAGTGACAACATTAACTTTTGCCTCAAACTATATTCTAAATTATTCAGACCAGGACAAGAAAAATGCAAAAAAATATTCTGGAAGCCCTGTTCAGTGAAATTGATGTGGAATATATATGTGTGTATTCACATCTCTTCTGATTGTATATTTCTATTAGTACCAAAAAATGTTGCTGAGATTCACTTAACTAACTACTGTCAGTGTTAGTGTTGCTGACTATTTTTAAAAAAGAACAAAATATTTAGTACATATTTTCTTATAAAAATTAATATATTAGAACTTTGCATTTACAGAAGAGATTAATGGCTTACTTAAAAACTTTCATCCAGACTGCTTATTTAATTTTGTTTTAAAATTAATAAAATTAGTTTAGTTAAACCCATCCTAGGCTCAAAGTATCAATAAGATTTAAAAATATTTTCTCTTCATAAATTTTAATTCACACTTTGGAAAATACTGAAACTATGTGAGAAAAAGATGAAGTAATGCCTTTAAGTAATTATCTATCTATTTATCATCTATTTATCACCTATCAGCATCTATCTACCTCTATACAAAATTTCACAATATCATTTTCTAATTTATTTTTTGGCTGGGAGCAAACTTGAAATTAGCTTACCTGAAGGAAATATTTCAGATATGTCATGGAAACTGCCCTGAAGTAAATCTTGATCTACATATGTGTTTTATATTTTACACACAAATATTTTGTTAATTATTACTTTTTCTATAGAGTTAGAAGTCTTTGACACATTCTAGAGCAGTATTTTTCATTACTTTCCATAAGAAGAAATTATGATACCAACAAAACATATTAAATACTAAGGAATAAAAATTTATCTAGCTCTGGAGGGACAAAACCCATTGTCATATCCAAGCTTCTTTTCACACTTCCCCGGCCAGTTTTCATCCCCTTGGGGTCAATATAACCTCTATTAAAAATCCCTATTATATTTCCAATGTTTCGTGAGAATATTTCTTTCTCAAACTTTACATTTTCTTTTGGATTAATAAATGACTATAGCTGATTAACACACAATTACTTTTGTTTCAAAGGTTAATCTAGTATAATGATTTAAAAACTAAAAGTGGGTTATTACTTAATAGTTATTTTTCTGACTCCAACAGGCTATTTTCAAAATATGTTTTGGTTTAGCTATCCCAAATCACCCATAAAATAAAAATATACTTATATACAAACATAAAAACATTACATATTTTAAAAATAAAGCTTTTGCTTTGCTGAATGCTTCCTCCCCTTCCTAACCCCTTTCTCCTTAAATTGTGTAAATATATCGTCTAAAAGTCACACATAATATATTCTTGTCAATGAATGTATTCAGAGTTGGTTTCCCCAGTACTATAGATTCCATCTGTGTTTCTATTAGCATATATTTCCTTTTCTAACTCAAACCATTTCAAGAAAGAAAAATCCATTATATTTTCAAACAAATTACATTTGTAAATGAAATAAAAATCCTCAGGGAGATTTGACTTCAAAGTGTCTAAATGCCAAAAGCAGTTATTGGATTGAAATATATATATATATATGTGTGTGTGTGTGTATATATATATATATATATATATATATATATTGTAATATACAACTAGCTAAATCTATATACACACACACATATATATATATACATATATATATTGCTATGTATACAAGTGATTTAAAAGCATATATATATAGTGAATATACAACTATTTAAATCTGGCCTCACAGAGCACATCGTTATCTATAACTGTTTCAGGTAAAAATGTGGGAAAATTAATAGTTCTTAATAAGTTTAAAATAACTAGCCAATAAAATAGCCATCATTTCTCTTATTATTATATTATTTTCAAGCTTTAGAATAGTGTGGACATTCTCAGAGGAATAAGGTATTCAAAAACAAAACAAACACTTAACTTGGGAAATGCCACTTGCAATATGCTCCCAATGACTGATTCAGTAATACGTTTTAGTTGATTTAAGAATGACTGCTGCCTTCTGAATTTATTCTTCTTACTCGCTTTCCATGAGAAATATTAGCCTGATTATCCAGAAATATAAACTGTGAAACTGCATAAGTAGCTTAGACTGTTTATAATTTTATCTGTTTGGGAACTAAAATTGAAATAGTTAACTCTTAATTACATATGATAATCAGGTAATGAAGCCAAGCTTAATTTACATTATTTTGTTAATTTTCCCTTTATTTTGATTTTTTTCCCCTTTGGCTTAAACTGACTCACCTATCTTCTTCTTCCTTGCTTAATCATTAAATCCTCACTACAAATGAGGTTTTGGTCAGCAACCAGTCTTTAGAACAAGGTTCTGGGTCTGTTGACTACTGAGACAGAGTTAAAGATAATATCTTGACCTCAGTTGTGTTTTAGCTCAACACCCAGGAAAGTGGAATGATCTCACAGAACAAATCCTTAAGAAATTGGACAGAACAACTCCATTGCTGACATCAGGATATCAGTAATTGATGCAATGATCAATTACTTCTACCCCAGCACCAACTAATTAGTAGAGACCATGATCCTAGCTCCGTTACTCCCCTATATGATTTATCTCATGCAGTCATCAGGGAACCAGGTTTTTGGCATGAACTACCTGTGATTCTGGTATGGCTCCATGTCCTTAAATTGTTACTTTCTTGGCTGGAAATTCCTGTTTATGTCTTTTTGGACTTTGCTGTACAGAGTAGAATGGATTATTTTAGTGTGGTAACAAAGACTTAAAAAAAAACATCAAAAAGTATTTTATTAAGTCTTCATCTTTAGTTTTGTAATAAATGTGATTTTTATGAAGACTTTGTTAGGAGATAATTTTCCATGGTCTCTCACATTTCCGCATATCTTGTGAGAAAGAGACTGACTATCTTCTTCTTCAGGACTATCTTACTGAAGATGTTTGTAGGAAAAAAGGTCTAGAAAGATAAAGATGCCCCTCCCTACCCCAATGCACACATCCTAAGCCAGAGGAGTTTGCTGTCCAATATAATGAAGAAAGTCTGCCTCTGGAGCAAAAATCAGGCTGGCTTACTGCCCCTTGTAAAAGATTGGATTCCTTAACTAAAGGCAAACTACCATGCAGATATGTGGCCTTGTTTGCATCACTGTATGGGAACTGGATTTTCAACAACTGGCACACATGCTGAAGCATTGCTACTGCTGTTTCTGTGAGCAGAAATAAAGGAGTCTGTGTGTTCTCTTAGCATTCATGTAACAGGTCAAACTGTTACGCTGCTCATGGGGTAAAACTTCAGATCCTTCAGTTCTTCAAAGTCATCTTCCCATCTAGATGTCCCTAATAATGGTGTACTACTTTTAAAATAAATATGAGAATATTTACATTATCCATAAACCCAGCCTGAGAAAACCTGAGCTTATCTCTCTTTATATACCTTTCTCCCGTAATTATAGTGATCTATAATTTTATTCCTCACACTAAGCATTCATTTCCATCTCAGGTCTCTGTCCTGAAAATTCTTCTTTACGTACTGGTATTTAGCACCTATGGAGGCTTCAATTTTCAGTTCATACATTACTCTTTCACAGGAACTCTACCTGCATCTCAAGGCCCAAGAAAGTATTTCTGTTATACATCTATATATAACTTCCTTATTTTTCTCTCATTTGTCACATTTTGAAATTAAATATTTTGATTACATATTTTAACACTGTCTATTTTTAGTGACAGTTGTCACATATAAGGCATCAAAAAAGGTGTAACACATAGGAGAGTCTCAATATGTGCTTAATGAATAACACAATATTTATTGAGTGTTTAATGTTCAGGCAGGATCTATATATAACCACATGAGACATAGCAGTAAACAAATCATAGTTTATAGTCTCATGAGCCTTATACTTTTTGTGGGAGAAAAATTATCCCATAGTGATTAGGTTTTCTGTTTCTGAGGCCATATTGCTTAAATTATTTCAAGTTCTGCCGCTGATCATTTGAAACACCTTGACCAAGATTTTGATATTGTTGAGTCTGACATATAATGATGTGCTCAATAAGTTTTATATATATATATATATATATATATATATATATATATATATGACATATTCAAGATGCCTGATATGTAATAGGTAGATAGCTATAAATCCTTAAAATTCTTATTCTTACTTTTTAGCAAAACACTGAAGTAGTCATTGAAAAATCAATTTGAGAAATGAGGCAATTTGTCCATCTTTTTCAACGTTTGCTCTGTTATTTTTTTTTAAATCTACTCTTTGCTTGGGATAAAATAGTAAAATAATAAAAGTTGATCCATGCCATTTTCTATCACAAATCTTTCCAAAATTTGGGCCAACTTTTTTTCTTATTTCCAGCCATTGAATCCCTGTGAACTAGAATAAAATCTAAAAATAGAAATTTAAAAATAACTGGTATATAGTAGCTGCTCAATCAATAAATTTTAAGGTAAGAAAAAAAATAGAACTCCATTTATTAGTCATGGTTATCTAGTGTAATAGAACCAATAGGATATAGGAGATATATGATTTGAGGAATTGGCTTACATGATGAGTCAGGAGTCCATCTGGAAAAGCTAGTGGTATATTTCAGTTTGAAGTTGAAGGCCTGAGAACCAGAGGAGCCCATGGTGTACATTTCAGTCCATGGGATTCAGAAGATGAGACAAGATATCCCATCAAGCTGTGAAGCAGGAAAAAAAATGGTGCATTTCTCCATCCTCTACCCAAGGCCCTCAGAGGATTGGACATTCCTAGTCATACTGGGGAACCGTCTATTTTACTGACTCCACTGATCCAAATGTTAATATCATCTGGAAACAACCAGACATACCCAGAAATAATATTTAATCTGGGAACTCTGGCTAATGGAATAGAGACATAAAATTAACCATCACAAGTTCATTCCTTGTCAGCTGGCACCCATACACATCGCCTTCATCATACTTAATCTCCAAATCAATGCAATAACAAAATCATAATTCTGCCTAACATGATACAACTACTCTGTGTACAACTGAAAATGCTCTAACCCTTCATACAGCATAAAGTCCTTGAGAGATGTTTATTCTTTTCAGGATATTCCATAAATTGAAAGCTATCATATAAAATAAAGACACCTTCTATTATATGATAAGGGAATAGGAAAGGAAAGGAAACAAATGTCACGCACACACATTCACACACACACACACACACACACACACACACACACACACACACAACACACACACACCTGGTCACATGGCCATAGCTGGCATTTATAAGTACCTTTTCTACTTCCCACTTTGAATTCACTTTGCCTTTCATAAGTATCTCATCTGGCTATGGTTTTGTACCTGGTGCAATGGCACAAACCTCTCTTTATTCCTGAAGGGTTTGGGTCATTAGTAATTATGCCTGCATTAAATTGCTGTAGTTTTCCATTGACCATAATCATAAGGCATGCAAATTGTGATATTGTGATTTATAAGGGATATATAGTTGGTCATTCAGATGACCAAAGCATATTTCTCATATCTACTTGGTCTTTGTCCATGGTTTCTGGTTCACAACACCCAAAACCCTTGGAATTTTTTGAGTGATATAGAAATCTTTTGTTGTATTTTTTTCTTGTCCCCAGTTTCTGGGAATGCTGCAGAGCCATAAAGGTAAAACACATGTCATAATAAGTCCTCATTTTCCACAGTTGGATTTATGTTAAAGAAGTGACTTTGGAAAGCACCAGGGATGGGAATTGGTGGCCAAGAGAACAACCGATATAGGGATAAAACATTCAGTCCAGCCCCTGACTTACTGGGAAGGAAGAGAAGATAAGAGGTTGAGTCAATCGTATGCCTATGTAATGAAGCTTTCATGCAAAGCCAAAAGGAAGGGTTATGGAGAGCTTCCAGGTTGGGGAATCATAACTTTTCCATGTGCCACTGTACTAGACCCCAAACTCCATGAAGACCTCACCCTATGTATTTCTTCATCTGGCTGTTGACCTGGCTTTAATAACCTTTAATAAATTGGTAATCTAGTGAGTAAATGAGTCTCCAGATCTGTGTGCCATTCTAGCAAATTTATAAAACTTAAGGAGGGAGTTGTGAAAACCTCTGGTTTATCACCAGCTGATAAGAAGTACAGGCAAAAACCTTTAAATTAGCATTTGAAGAGGAGGAGTCTTGGGCCTGAGACCTTTACTTATGTAATCTGATCCTATCTTTGTGTTCCAAGCATTGCTTGGTGGTGTGTGGAAAAATTGCCCCTTCCAGAACTATTAAAGAACACTAAGAAATGCCCCAAGAGATGTCCTCTATTCCAGACATACTTTTTCCTACCTCCATTGTTGAATAGTAATTCCTAGTAGTCAAGGTCAGTCACCCCATACAACAGAGTAACTTTCTTATTTGCTTATAGAGTCAGAGGTAGGGAAGCTCAAAGTAACCAGGTGGCAGGCTTAACTTTCACTCAATGGAATCACTGTTATGACTCCTGGTATAAGCACTGTTTCCCCTGGAACTAAAACCTCTAGGTCAGCAAAACATACAGTCATGGGAATGAGAAGTAAATATTTTGCTAATGTGACATAAGGAATAATAATGAGTGTTGCCATTACTATTTCCCACCTTTGATTCCTGGACCTGTCAATCTTGTCTATCATAGAAACAACACCACATATTAAATGTTGATTTATGGCATATACAGCCTTTTCTCAAAGTATCCTCCTTTCTAGAGTTTAATTTTTGTTTTGGATAAAACACTAAAAATAATAAAAATTGTCTCCTGCCTTTTTCTATTAAAGATCTTCCTAAAATTACCCAAAAAAATGATCTAAGTAATTAAAACCATGTTATCTAGGATAATATCTAATATTGACATATTTAAATAACTGGTGTATGGTAGTTAATACATCAAAACCCTTGGTGTTGTGGGGTGGGAGGAGTGGATCTTTCCTTTGGGGGGTTCTTACAAAATTTGAAGAATAAAATTTGTGGACTAAAAGGACTTATTAGTAAAAGGGTGGACATTTATTGGAAGCAAATACAGACTCCCATGTAGGGAGGGGTTCCTAAGGGAGATAACCCACTAAGTCCCTTTTTTCTATGGTTTATAAATGCTGTTTTTCTTTGTTCCTTCATGATCCCTTCTAATTGGATTCCTTCCCATTTAACGACTGTGCTTTTCTAATTGGTCAGTCTTCTCCAGAATACCATCTTCAAAGTCCAAATCCCATGTAGTAACACCCTCATTCTCTCCCCCTTTTCTTGCATCATTTCTCCATCTCCTGTGAACATATATTTCTCCTTTTCTCGCATTTGTCCACATTCTCTAACCTCTGTGAACAAATGTCTTATTTTTCCCCATACGTGGCGATTTTTCTTTATCCTCTGTGAATGAATGTCTTCCTCTCCCCTTATCCTGTGGCACCTTTCTATTCTCTGTGAATGTATGCTTTCTGGTGGCTCCAAGCCCTCACCTCTGCATTCCACTCTCATGGACCTTCTTTATTCCTAAGACTCCTTAAATCTGCCTATTTTATCCCTGAAATTCCTTTCAGTATAGTTCCATCAATTATTTTAGGCATCTATTAAATACCAATGGTTTGCTAAGCAAAAGTAAGCAAGCTTCCTTATCCCAAATTCCTTTATTCTTTAAAAATATATTTATTTTAAAAGTATTTCCACATTAAAATTTCCACATCATTGACTAACCTAAAAACAAATTCCACATAAAAGTTAAGCCTGCGACTTGGTTACTTTGAGCTTCCCTGGCCTCTGAATCCATAGGCAAATAAGAAAGTTACTCTGTTAGATGGGGTGACTGACCTTGACTACTAGAAATTACTGTTCAACAATGGAGGTAGGAAAAAGTAGGTCTGGAATAGAGGACATCTCTTGAGGCATTTCTTCATGTTCTACATAAAACAATGCTTCAACACAAAGATAGTAAACACAAAAGCAAGTAAATTTTCTATAAACAATTCAAATTTAAATAACATAAAATAGGATGTGAATTACTCTGACAATTAGATAAAAGACCATACATAAAGCACTCATAAGATAGGTGTGCACATATTAGGTACTAGTTAAGGGTACATTCCCTGAATAATCAAATAATTTTTCAGTGTTTATGCTCCTGAAACTGTTTTAAGTGCGGAGAACACTGATGTGAATACAAGAAAGAGGAAAGGATGGAGGGGAAGAAGGAAAAAGAGGAGGACCAGAAGGAGGGGGAAAAAAAAGGAGGAAGAGGAGAAACAGGAGGAAATGAAGCAAGTGCAAGAGACTATTGTGTGAATTCACACAATTTATGCTGGCTACAAATAAATGTTTTATAAACATATTTTAAATAAAAATAATGAGTGTACAACAGTAGGAAAGCCAAATGTAGGTTTGCTTTTGGATGAAGTAGTCAAAAGGGTCAAATTTTGCTGGTTAAAGTTTCAAATAACCAAATCATTGGGGATGTAGGGGGGAGGTTAATTAAAAGTTATTCTCAGAAATCAATTTAACCAAGCAAAAATGGAAATAGTTCACTAAATGTAGGCAATGAAAACAAGTATATGTTCTATAATAGTAACTAAATGAGAGTAAAGAAAGTTCATAGTGGAAGTTAGGAACTTTAAATTATTTTCCTACCTCCAAAATTAAATGAGGAAAAAAAGTAGTAATTTTTGCAAGAACCTCCTACTGGAATTTTGCTCCCTGAAAATAGAAAAGCAGAAATCCATATCAGACCTTTGTTATACACCTCAATATGAATGATTTAAGGCAAATAAAATTAAAATAATGCATCGCTGAATGTGGACTGCTGGCTCAAGAGGCTAGATTTGACCACCAAGTTAAGTTACACAATAAAGCAGGCTTCTAATTCGATGGTTCTATCCCATTACAGAAGGTACCAGGGCCACAATCCCTCAACAATTCTAAAACCAAAAAGCTCTTACTATCAAAACATTTTTCAAAGTTTGTGGCATACTTATTTGCTGTCTAAACCGCTGAAAGGTTTTCTAATTATACACTGATTTAAGCCAGATTATTATGATCTCTGAACGCATAATAATCTGGCCATTCAGTGTATATCTTATATAATAAAATTGTCCCTTCCACCAGGAGTTTGACCAGAAGGCAGGCCGGTCAACCACCCATGCACAAATTCATGTACCAGGTCATATATATATATATACTGAGTGGCCAGATTATTATACATTTAGAGATCATAATAATCTGGCCACTCGGTGTAAATATTTTCAAGGTTCTGTGAAGAAATAGTGATATATTAAATTAAAGATGACTGGCCCAAACCTCACATTATTTATGTTGCATTAGTTTGTTAGGGGTAATGGCCCAGATGCCTTATTATATGCAGTGCATTACCCTTTAAAATATTAAAAATTCTGAAATCTGAAAATTGTTTTCCATAAGGGCATCCTATAACCTGTAATGTTGACCTGAAGCACACCGACAGCCCAGGCAAGAATGAGGCAGAGGGAGCAAAACCGCAATTTCCTCCAAGCTACTTGGTTATAAATTGTCAACCAAAATTCCAGAAAAACTAGGAGGCAAAAGAGATTTTTGTTCATATTAGGTTTACAAATGAAGGAGACACAGCTTAGCATAAACCAAGAGTGTCTTCTCAAGTAGCGGAGTACAGACGAGTTTTTAAAGGCAAAAACTGCAGATAGCTGACCTTTAAGGAAATTGGTTGGTAAGGAAAGCTCCAAATATCCACCATACTCTTTTTATTGGCTAAGGCTTTCCAATTTATCCAATTGAAATATTTTTATTGATTTTTAGAGAGAGAAGAAGAGAAAGGAATAGAGATAGAAATACAATTGAGAGAAGAACATTATGCTGCCCACTGCATATGCAGTGGGGATCCAGCTAGCAAACCAGGCATGTGCCTTGACCAGGTATCCAACCTGTGACCTCATGATTCCTGGGTTTATTCTCAACCATTGAATCACACTGGCTGGCCCTATTTTAGCATCAGCAGGTAGGACCAGATCAGCAGGGGCGGCATAAGACATGAGCTAATGCCTCAGTTTTCCTTGGAGACTGATAGACACTCCTTCCCCCCAACTGGTGGGCAGAGTTATGACGTAATTGGCATCTGCCACAGAGACATTGAGTCACCAATCGAGTGCATACCAGAATCCCCTGTGTCCCACCCCTTCCTGTTCCACCCTGGGCCCAACCCCTGTCTGTTCCTGCCCCTAAAAGGTGTGTCAGTGTGCCATGTGGCACCTTTCTCCTGGACTGTTCTCCCAGGCAGTCCGGGAGGAGGTCCAGTTGGCTCCCTTCTTCTCCCCCTCTCCTGGTTTCTCTGCTTTCACCCAGCACATGAGCTCTCTCTCCCTTGGGAAGAGTCTTCTCCTCAATAAAGTCTGTATCCTGGTACCCTTCTCTCTCTCTTTCTCTCTCTCTCTCTCTCTCTCTCTCTCTCTCTCTCTCTCTCTTCCATGTGTTTCATCTTTCAGAGACTGATAAACTGGTAAAACAAGTTTTGTAATTAAACAGACAAAAGCAGGGAGTGCAGTTTGTATCCTAGATAAAGTCAGAGTTCAAATTGCAAAACTGGGAAGTCACTTAATCAGGACCAGATATCAAATTTAAAAAGGTCTAGATATTTGGTCACAAAATTATGATATTAAAATACCCACCCATGTTCCATACCCTCTTCTATCTCCATCTACCTCAATAAATAAATAAAATATTTATAAAAATAAAATTTCTATTGCAAGTAGTTAAAGAATCCTCAGGGTCACCTTAATATCCATGCTATATATGTATGTGAAGAAGAGAAGAGTGAGAGAGAGGAAAATCATGTTTGAAGGAATAGTTAATGGCTCTTTCGGATGTCAACAATAACCTAATAGGTGGTTAAGTTACTGAGGCCCAAAGAGTTCAATTTCCCAATCTGTGAAGTACATAGAATTTTCTTTGAAGGATTCTTGTGAGAAAATATACTGCAATGATACAAGCAAAAATAGTTTGGGAAACATAAATCATTATGCAAAGAAACATGTTTTTTCGGGTTAAAGAAAAATGGTTAAGTAAGTAAAAGCTTTTTAAGCTAACTGACACTGGTGCACATTAAGAAAATTGGGTTCAAGAGACATATTTCTGTTTTTAAATTACAAGACCCTGAAGGTAATGGGTCAAGGCAAGTTAGATTATGACTTTGCTAGAGATCTCAAACTAGTGATTTTCTCATACAAATAACTCAATTGATGTTGATAGAACTATCTTTTTTAAATACTAGAAGAGTAATATGATTTTTAAAAATCTGACAGAAAAAAATTAAGAATTTACAAAGATCAATTTGTTAGATTTTATAGAGGAAAAAGTTTTAAAAATTTGAATATATTTTAAATTAGAGGAGCTTTGATAAAAAGTTAGTGTGTATATATATATATATATATATATATATATAAAACAAAATTAGTGCTATTGAATACACTAAATTAAATGAAAGACTATACCTTTTAAAATTTATCATTGTGACTAAATCCAAACAACTATATAAATGACTAAGTCAATTGTAGAAAAATGGTCTAAAATGAAACAAAAATGTTGATTTAACAGGACAGTACATATAGTGGCCAAATTTGGACATTAAAACCTTGTTAGGACACTATATAAAGAACTATGAAAAAATTCATGCATATCTTAGAAAATTTTAACATATCTGTATTTGTTAACTCAATATAAAACCAGATATTTAATAATTAATCTACTGAAAACTAAAGAGTTCTGTTTACCTTGGAGACTACCAAAGACAAATAATAGCTTTAAATGCTGACAATGTGCCAAGCAGAGCACTAAATACTTGCATTTATATTATCCTCATAACAAAACTCTAGTTATAACTTCTTAAATATTAATTTTATCAATGAAAATAAAACTCAGCGAAGTTCAGTAACTTACCAAGACTCATAAAGCTAATAACTGATGAAGTGAGAATTCAAAAATATGCCTTAATAATTTTTACACCTATACAATTACCACGTAACATCTGGTGATGTTGACTCTGCTTAGTCTGTCAGTAGTTAATGAGACAGTAGTGTGGTCCAGGCTTGTCTTCTCAGATTAGTCTGTCTATTTTGAATCCTTAATCTGCTCCTATTTTTTTGAGCAATCTTGGGCTCATTGCTTAATATTTCTAAAACTTATAATTTTCATTCATTAAATTCAAATATTTACAAAATTGAAAATTTGGACTAGAAATGTGCAATGTTCCCCTGGACAAGATGGTTCCCAGGCTCTTATCCAGTGAAGTTGAAGAATGAAATCATGGGAAAGTTGGTATAGCAAAGGTGAAATTTTTTTCAGAAATAAGCATAGACTGCCATGTAGGAAGGGGGGAAGAGTCTCATTGAGTCCCTTTTTTCTATGGTTTATAAAGCCTGCTGATCTTTGTGCCTCTGATATCCCCTCTGATTGGTCACTATCCCTTTCTGATTTGGTCACTATAGCAACTCCAGAGTTCAAAGGTGCCACCTCACACTGGACATGTGAGACTCTCCTCCCTGCCTTCCTCATTGTTTCCCTATTCCTTCTGGGCTTTCTTCTTCTCTTTTTGAATGAAGGCTTCTTTCCCTTTATTCTGTAAATGTACATGCTTCTGCAGCTCCCAGTCCCCTTATTGTATGAAAATATGCCTCCTGCTGTTTCCATCTCCATTATTCTATGGAAATGTGCCTTTTGTATCTCTGTAGCCCTATGATTTTTTTCCATGGACCTCTTTGTTTTCCACAGTTTTATTTTCCTTTCTGTTAGCCACAGTCAACTGTGGCTCAAAATTTTTAAATAAAAATTCCAAAATAAACAATTTGTAAGTTCTAAATTGTGCACCATTCTTAGTAGAATTGTGAATGTCATCCTTTCCCACTCTGTCCAACTCTGTCCTACCTGGTCTAACCCAGAATATGGACCATCTTTTTGACCAGTATGTTCACACTGTATAAACTTCCTACCTGTTAGTCACTTAGTAGATACCTTGGTTATCAGATCAGTTGTCACTGTAAGGCTATGTTTGTTTTCAAGTAACCTTTATCTTACTCTTTTTAAAAAATATATATTTTATTGATTTTTTACAGAGCAGAAGGGAGAGGGATAGAAAGTCAGAAACATCGATGAGAGAGAGAGACATCGATCAGCTGCCTCTTGCACGCCCCCTACCGGGGATGTGCCCGCAGCCAAGGTACATGCCCTTGCCGGAATCGAACCCAGGACCCTTCAGTCCGCAGTCCGATGCTCTATCCACTGAGCCAAACCGGTCTCGGCAACCTTTATCTTACTCTAATAGTGACCCCACAGCACGAGATATTGGAAATCCATATATATATATATAAAGATATAATATGAAAATTAATCGGGAAGCCATAACAATCACAACCAATTCAGAAAGAGGTTGCGCACACAGATGTGCAGGAGAGGACTGCTTGCACTGTGAGGCAAACCATGGATGGCGCAGGCCTGAAATGGAAAAGCAGGAGGGTGTGTCCAAGCCGATGCCACAACCCAGCGCCAGCATGCCCACCTCTGCATGTGAGCTGCAGAGGAAACATCTTTTCTGACAGCTCATTGGCTAAGCTCCCTGTACACTGCTACTCGCAGTGTTCTTGGTAATTTGGGTAATAAGAATCCAAGAAGGTGATATAGGGTTTTTCCACTGCACTCCTGGAGGAAAAAAAGGTCCACTGCTGGAGGGTCTAAGAAATGGCATATCCTGGCCTAGCTAGTGTGGCTCAGTGGATAATGCCCCAGCCTGCCGACCTCAGGGTCTGGGTTCGATTCTGATCAAGGGCATGTTCCTAGGTTGCAGGCTCCTCCCTGGTCAGAATCCAGGTTAGGGCTCATGCAGGAGGCAACCAATTGAAGTGTCCCTCTCACATTGATGTTTCTGTCTGTCTTTCCCTCTCTCTTCCATGTTCTCTAAAAGTCAATGGGAAAAAACTCCTCAGGTGAGGAAGAAAGAAAGAAAGGAAGAAAGAGAGAGAGAGAGAGAGAGAGAGAGAGAGAGAGAGAGAGAGAGAGAGAGAAAGAAAGAAAGAAAGAAAGAAAGAAAGAAAGAAAGAAAGAAAGAAAGAAAGAAAGAAAGGTACTATGAAAGAGACATCTTGACATGCCTAAAGAAAGTTGTCATATTTTTTATAGCGAAGAGACTGGAGTCTGTGCTGATAAAAACACCCTGGCAGCCAAATAGTAGCAGCAGCAGTGGGGTGATGGGGGTGGCTCCTTCTCCTGATCAACCCGCAGAGGGAGGCCTTCTGCCAGACTGTAGTTTAGGCCAGCTCCCAGGCCTAAGCTGTCAGTACAACATCCCCTGAGGGCTTCCAGACTGTGAGAGGGGGGTAAGCTGGGCTGAGAGAATCCCCCCCCCGCCGCCCCTGTGAACAAATTTTGTGTACTGGGCCTCTAGTTTAGATATAAAGAAAAGCCATGCAGTTTATGTATGGGAAACACATGGTATATGTAGGGTTCAGTTCTATTTGTGGTTTCAGGCATCCACTGGGGATTTTGGAACACATCCTTTCTGGGCAAGGGCACTTTACTGCATTGCTTTCTTGTTGAGTTACCTGTGTACTACACTGCAGAGCAAAGAAGGAAAAGGCAGCAGAAAGACTGGGTTGTTTTAAGATTTAATTATAATAATACATCTTGTTAAAACTTAAAAACACACAAATACACCACGTACCATAATATATTTTAGTAATTTGGATAAATGGATAAATGCTTCCTTTTATTATAAATGTTATCAACTGTTACAGTGCTCTAAATTTTTATGGCCATTATTAAGAAAGGGAGAGAAAAATCAAGAGAGCCAAGGTAGAAATCCAGAGCCACCTATATTTAGCAAAATGGAGGAGAAAGACAGATTAGAAAATTGACACTTAGAGTGGGATCTAAAGTGTTTGGATAAAAGTGTCAAGGAGCTGAAGGAAACCCAGTAGGCATCACCAGTGATATGTACTTCAGTGGACCTGTGGGTGACACAAGGCGAACAGTGACATTAGGATAAGGGAGGCCTAAATGCATTCGTGTCCAGTATTTATAAAGCAAATCTAAAGAGGTCTTACCCATTTTGTGTGTTAAGACCATTCTTATATGATTTTATAAAGTATTTTTATAAAATATTTATAGAGAATATTTATAGAACATTTTATAGAGCAAATCTGAAGAGATCTTACCCATTTTGTGTATTAAGTCTATGATTTAATCTAAATATTTTTTATAAAAATGGCATAATGCTAATAGCAAGTATATAAGAATATTTGATGATACAGGCTCATAGTTATGCTGACATCATGATTAACACAAAATTATGGCTTATTTGATTTAAATGAGTGGTAAAAAACAAAATTTTTGTTGATGTTCCTAAATGGCTATGACATTACACCCACCTTTCTCTTGCAGCTCTCAATCTTCCAGCCTCGTTAGATTTTTTAAAACCTTGTGTTTCTCATCTTATTTCTCTTCAGGATCTTTGTATGGACAATCCCTTGTTTAGAATGTTATTTTTTTCCCCTACAACCTGTTCATTACTTCAATCTTTAAAACTCAACTGAAATGTCACTTTCTCAAAAACAATCAAACAAATATTTGTCTCATTCTTCAATGAACTTCCAATTGCTTGCATATGTTGCTATCTGTGGGGAAACAAACAAAAAAAGGAATTTCCATGAACTTAAGGTCTTCTTATTATATTTGTATCTCAAGAATATAATCCAGTGTTTAGCATATAGTGGATAATATATGATTGTTAAATGTATCCATAAATAAATGGGTCTCATTTTTTTCACATATTTAACATTGCACAGTTCCATATAGTAGTATCTGGTAGCTGGTGTCTGCTATGTTCTGTAGGTTAAGGCCATACACTCCAGGAGCTCATACTCTAGCTGAGAAAAACATAAAACTACATGTGAATCACAACAAATAATCAAAATAAAAGCGAAGAAAATAAATTGTATTTCAACACTTGTGAGGTTAAAACCACCCAGTTATTTTGTCTGTTAGTATGCTACACTTCCCCAAAGAAACTATCAAAATATCTTCATAGGAGTTTATGCTAAGGGAGAAAAACATGCTGCTCTTCAAACTCTTAGCCTGAAGTCAGGTCAGGGATACCAGCTGTGAATAAATTGTAAAGTAAGTATAAACAATTTGACAAGCCAGGCAAAGATTTGCTTGTTGGAGTGTTCCAAATCTTTTGTTCTTAGTTTTGTCCCTCCAAATGTTGAAAGGTAACTAACTAAACAGCATGCAAAATGAGGCATAGGGAGTGTAGCAATTGCAGAGTACATATTGTTTTTACTTTGTGGGTGCACCACTTACAGCATTGTTGTTCTGATCATCCATCTGCATTGCATTGTCCTCTCTCATATTTATGAATGCCATTTTCTCCCCTAGTAGTTAATCATGTCTACCTACTCTATCACTTCCTCCATCAGTCAGTTGTTACAATACACAGTGCAGCAAACACTCAGACTGTATCTTCACAAAGATAGTCAAACAGTTGAGTCAGCTCAAAGACTATAATAAGCAGTGGATCTTAGATACAGGGCGGGGAGAGAGGGAGCAGGAGGAGGGGACACAAAGCTAAGATATGGCTAGATGGCAGGGCAAGAAAGAGATTGATTAAGGGGTTTATTAATTGACAGGCTTAAAGTCTGTGGTCTTAAAAAAATAATATGTTTTCAAATAAATCCTAACAAACTGAATTCTTCCTATCATTTCTAGAAACTTTGGGTTAATTGGTGAATATAAGAATGAGAATTCACCATGGTCTACACTAAAATTCTTCTGAATGTTATAAAATAAACAAGTTATGATATTTCTATTATTCTAATTTCAGCATATTTGTTAAATAAAGAAGAGAAAGCAATAGAATTGTTTTCTGAGTCCAATGCATCTTCCCTTATCCAGCACTCAAAATATTTCCATGCATTTGACGAACATGCAGCTTCAACAGGTAAAAATATAATTAATAATACATAGCTTTATTCAATGCTGTTTATTGCCTTGATAAATTGCCACCAGTCACTGCCCTCTGGAAACTGTAGAGCCAGTTTTTCTTTTTCATGCATGTGCATTTGATTATTTCCATTAAAAAAGGACTTCAGTGTGGTTCAATATTTCTGTGTCTTAGTCACATTCATCTTTACCCTGATTTTAATGCTTATAAGGGAGAAGGACCCACAACACCTGAAGTGTAAAACCTACATCCCAAACTTGTCTACATCCTATCTAATAAAAGAGTAATATGCAAATTAACCATCACTCCAACACACAAGATGGCTGCCTTATGTGGTCAAAGATCCTGCCCCCAAGTGGACACAAGATGGTGACCACAAGATGTCCAACAGCTCATTTAAGCCCAATCTCACTGATTTCAGGTCTAAATGGGCAGTCAGACATCCCTCGAGGGGTCCCATATTAGAGAGTGTGCAGGCTAGGCTGAGGGACAACCCCTGCCCCTGTGCATGAATTTCATTGATCAGGTCTCTAGTACTATCTAATAAAAGAGTAATATGCAAATTAACCACCACTCCACTATACCCACAAGCCATGCCCACATGTCACACCCACAGCCAATCAGGAGCAAGTATGCAAATTAACCCCAACCAAGATGACTGTGGCCACAGAGCAAGCAGGAGGGATGCTTGAATTTCCCCTGTGATGGAGGAAGCCAAGTTTTCCACATACTCAGGCAGACCCAGGCCTCCACTCAAAGCTACAAGGTTACAATTATAGAAGATAAATAAATCGCAACAGAAATGGCTGCAGCCAGGGAGTGAGCAGAAGGCTTGACTCTGCTCCAGGCTACAAAGTTTCAATTGTAGAAGATAAATAAATCCCAGAAACCAGGGCCTCTGCTTGGGTTGCTGGGGGACGTGGCTGGCATGCAAATTACCACAGGCCCCTCCTCCAGGCCTCCCCACACTCCAAGGGAACCCCCAACCTGATCAGGGACATCCTTCAGGGCAAACCAAATGGTCCCCACCCATGCACCAGGGTTCTATCCTATCTAATAATTCTATCTATAAAAGAGTAATATGCAAATTTATTATCATCCAACACACAAGATGGCTGCCCCCATGTTGTCAAAGATCCTGCCCCATGTAGACAGAAAATGGCTGCCACAAGATGGCCAACAGGAGAGGACATTTGAGGGGAACCCAGGCCTGCAGGGGAGGGCAGTTAGAGGTGACCAGGCCTGCAGGGGAGGACAGTTAGGGGCACACAGGCTGTCAGGGGAGCAGTTAGGCATCATTCAGGCTGGCAGGGGAGTGGGTAGGGGGTGATCAGGCTGGCAGGAAGAAGTGATTAGGGGCAATTAGGGAGGCAGGCAGGCAAGCAATTTGGAGCCAGCAGTCCTGGATTGTGAGAGGGATGTCCGACTTTCCATTTAGGCCTGAGTGGAATCGGGCCTAAACGGGCAATCAGACATCCTCAAGGAGTCTCAGATTGGAGAGAGTGCAGGCTGGGTTGAGGGACACCTCCCATCGTCATGCACGAATTTTGTGTACTGGGCCTCTAGTTTATATTATAAAGAAAAAGGATATGTGTGTCCTTCAAAGGGGGAATAACATGTGCTGTTATATAATGGGCCTTAAATAAATAAGGATATAGGACAATAATTTATGAAAGAAAAAAAATACTGTATAAAAGAAAGTTATGTAATAGTCAAAGCTTTTGGAAGCTAATTTAGCTGCTCATGCTTGCTTGCCTGTTTTTTTTAACCTACTAAGTTTTCCACTACTTTATGCCATCTGAGTCAGCTTTCCAAAGGAGTTTTCTAAGTATAGACCTTAATTTAATATACCTGCCTTTTATCAATATTATCAACATAGCTAAATAAGCAAGTGCATATAGTTAAAAACACACTGTGATCAACACTTTGAATTTAGAAAATAAAAATTTTAAATGTTACTTTCTAGCAGCTTAAAAATCTAGGCAGTAAAAAGTGGGGAGGAGAAAAAATATACACACAATTATATAATGGCAAACAAGAAAATAAAATGTAAGTACAAAATCCAATTCATTAATTTAAATGTTGGTATTATCTGATGGTTTCTAATTATAAAGTAGTCTTAGATGACAACACACATACACACAGTTTTATATACTACCTATAGCCTTATAGCTTGGTTATAACTATGTATGTTTGTAGTTGAATCTCACTCCTAATTTTCACTTGTGTACCTTACATCCTATGTAAGACCTCCATTTAGATAGATTATAGTTGCATGAAAATCAACATATTAAAAACAAATTGAGCAATCCTCAACATTCTTCTCTCTCTGATTTTTGATTATTTGTTTGTTTTTCAGTGAATAACCAGTCACTCAAACTGAAAATTAACTCAAACTGTTCCACTTCAACCCAAGTTATTATTTTCCTTTACAAAAGTATTTTAGTTCATTTTAAGCAATATTTGTCATGTGGCCACACTACAGCAGAAAAAGCTGAAACAATATAGTATAACTGACACTCTAAACATATTTTTTTCAAAAATAAAAATATGATGAAGCTGAAGATAGGATGTAAAGGCTGTAAAAAATGTATGTAGCAAGGATAGTTAGTGTAGACTAAGGATGCCTATAATTTTTTCTATGTTCTCACTTCATAACATGCTTTTTATTTTACCAAATAACAGAAACAAATCAAGGTTTCCATATTCACATTCACCCCTGCCAGGGATCTGGGCACACACACCCCACCTTAGTCTTGCTACTTTCTTTTAAACCACTAATACTTATGGCCAGATCATATACTTGCATATCAAGTTTTATTCCCTAAATATATATGCAAGTAATTTCTCTGGTAATGCTTTCATTTCTCTGGCATCATCATTCACTCCCTCTGTACCTAGTCATTTTAATCAAGCATTTTCCACCAGCAAACATACCAGCATGACTGAGAGATTATTTGCAGACCAGTGGTCACAGCTCTGCTTAGAGATATGTGATGGGCATTTACCTGCTGGTGTGATAGCATGTTTCTGATAGATTCTGGGAAGGCTCCTGGGATGCTAAGAAGTAGAGAGGGAGATTAATCAGCAGAAGCCTCGGTGGGGTGGCCAGTAGAATGACTTCTCAATGGTGCTTAAGAGCAGTGTATCAGAGGCCACAGAGTTAAGTCTGTAGGAAGAGTGGATATTCAGGATCCCTGGAGGATCAATTGGTACTGCTTTGGAACTTGGGATCATTGGAAGATTGATTCGCTTGACCACCAACTAAGCAAAATTACTGCAGGAGGCAGGGCAGGAGAAATGCTGTTACGCCAATCATTAACATTTTGATTATTAGATGATCTGGAAGTCCTGGGGTAAAAACTGCATTAAACAGTTCACAAGAGAACACTGGGAGCGCAGGGCAATAGCTAAAATATGACAATATTTTGACTAATAGAACTATCTTGCCAATGCATAATGAGTGTATATCAGTACTGCCTATCTCTATTATTTTCAGGATTTACTTATTTATGTTCATTAATATCTACCTCCTTGAATGTGGACTCCATAATATTTTGTAAGATATTGTATCTGTAATACCTCAACAGGTGCCTGATAAATAGTTCACAATATATATTTATCAAAGTAATGAATTGGTGGATACGTCTTTGGAAAATGTCATTTAATACATGAAAATAAAGAAATTTTAGCCAGAAAAAAAATAAGCAGTGGATGAGTGACTATAATTGAAAGTGAGAATACTATATCTGAAGGTTCAGATGTAGAAAATGCATGATGATTTCTAGGATTTGAAAGAAATCCATGTCTGGAGTTTAAATAACAATGATGAGAAGTTGGTAGGTAAAATACCATGAGAGCATTGTGAACGATGTAAAATATATTGGACTTTATTACATAATAAAGTGAAGCTATAAAAGGATTGTAACAAGGAAGTGGCATGATTAAATCTACTTAATGCAATAGTTTTATATGCATCAATGTGAAGAGTAAAGGATTGTGGTATAAAATGAGTGAAGAAAGAAGAATCCAGGTCATGATTTCTTGATCAGGGTAATAGAAATAAAGGTGGAGAGAATTGAATATTTTTGAGAGTTATTTCAAAACTTTAGAACAGGAGAGAAGATAATTATTAGATATAGATATAAGCAGTGAGGAAGTAAATATCTGAGCAACTACATGGAAGTTGTTGTTATTAACTGACAAAGAGGACACTGAATATTGGCTATGCATGAGGAAGACAATTGACTGTGTTATGGACATTTTGAGGCTCATATTCCTTTCTGATAATAAAAAAGAGGAACATAAAACTAGATATTTAGATACAATACCCAAAAGAGAAATGGACTGGATGTTTATATTTTAGAGTTACCAACATCCTATGTAATAAAACCCTAATATGCAAATTGACCAAATGGTGGAACAACCAGCAGAACAACCAGTCGCTATGATGTACACTGACCACCTGGGGGGGCAGACGCTCAACGCAGGAGCTGCCTTGGGTTGGGGCTGGTGAGTAGGTGACACCAGATTGCAAGCAAAAGTGGATGCAATCGGGGCCCCTCACAGATCTTCCCTGATTGCTGGCCAGGCCTAGGGATCCTACCCTATATATTGGGAACAGTGTATTAGATTTAAAAATTAAAACCTGGCAAGGCTACTCTAACTGAAAAAAACAAAGCAAACAAACAAACAAAAAAAAACCAGGATGACTCAGCAATGACATGCATGGACGCTGGCTTACACATTTTATGGTCAGTCATGATTCTGACAGCTATAGCTTTGTGACAAAGCCAATTACTTAATTTCTCTCTGCTTCAGTTTTTCCACCCATAAGATGGGGAAAATGGTACTACTGCCTCAGAAGGATCATGTTATAACTACTTTTTATAATCAGGACAAAAAAATGTAGCTTCCAGTACAACAGCAAGATGCCTTTCACTTGTATGAAAAGTATGGTCACTGGTGCATGCAGCCTCCTGGATTGTGAGAAGGATGTTGACTGCCTGTGGCGATCAGGCCTAAACCAGTAGTTAGACATCCCCTGAGGAGTCCCAAATTGCGAGAGGGTGCAGGCCAGGCTGAGGGGACCCTCCCCACATTCCTCTATCCCATACAAGAATTTTGTGTACCAGGTCTCTAGTATAGAAAATAAAGTTCTAAATATGACTAAAATTTTTGAAGGATTGTGAAGAGAATGAGAAGATAAAAAACCTACACTGAACCCCCCCAAATAATACTTTTATTTAAATATAAAGACTTATTTTAATGATACAATAATCATGGCATTTTGTGTCAGCATAAAGATAAACAGATATATCAATGGAACAGAACTGAAAGTTCCAATGTAGTGAAATATACAATACTTGATTTTTATGCAGTTTAAATATATGTCTAGTGATGTGAGTGTGTGTGTGTGTGTATATGCATAAATTTTTTTATTATCCAACTTAGTGAGATTTTTTTGATCATTAATTTAAAACAAAACTTAGTTGTCATTTTTTCAGCTTAATTGAGGTATAGTTGATGAATAAAAATTATATATATTTAGGTTGTACGATGTGGTATTTTTCTTTAAGATGTACAAGATCATGATTTACTATAAAACTATAAAACTCTGTAAAAGTTTAGCTTTACTCAACTTAATTACCAAAAGCATTACTTTATACTTTTACTTTTGGTATGTGTGTGTGTTTGTGTGTGTGTGAGTGCGCAGGAGCACTTAAGGTTTATTCTTTTAGCAAATTTCTAGCATCCTATCTAATAAAGGATTAACATGCAAATTGACTGTACCTCTGCTATGCTACCAGCCAATCAGGAGCAGGGGGCATGGCCAGCAGATAGGGGGTGTGGCCAGGGGTGTGGCCAGCAGACATGGCAAGCACACAGGGGGCAAGGCTGGCAGGGACATGGCCACAATGCTGTGAAAGCAACCACCACGCTATAAGCTCTGCCCCCACAGTACTTGAGGGCTGGCCCTCCTTATAGTTATGGTGACTGAATCACATGCAAATGAGCTCCCAGGGCACCCAATAAAATTACTACCATTTGTACAGTGGCTACTATTTTGGCATTGCTAAATTGTTTAGTGTATATTAACTCATTTAATATTTATAATATCCCATGTGCTATTATTATGTACTTTCTATAAGCCAGGTGCTAGGCAGGGCTGTGAGCCTAGCGGCAGTTTGGGACCATGCCCCCAGCCCAGCACCTATGATGGAGCATACAGATACCCTGGTGGCTGCCACTGTGTGAGGCCCAGGGGTTCCTGCATGCCCCCCAGCCCAGCACCCATGATGGGGGTTGGGGGAGCTGGCTGCCTGTCTCCTAGGTGTGCAGAGATCCTGGTGGCCACCACTGGGTGGAGAAAGTTCACTGTGCTCTTGGTTCCTGCAGGGTGTGGGGAGTACCAGGAATGCTGGGAAATGTAGTTCTGGTGGTAGACTCACTGCTGGAGAGAGTTTGAAGTACTGTGATATTTGGAGATGTTTCAGAAAGTTGTCTCTTAAAACAAATATGAGATCAGAGGATTGTGCTTATAGAGAATGGTTAATAAAACCTGGAGATGGCAGACTGAGGAGCCAATGGGACGAAGCTACCATCTGTGGGATTATAGTGACCGCCTCTAAGTCAGAATCCCACCCAGGCAGAACGATATGGCAGTGCACTATGGACGCCTCGGTTGACCTTGTATAGCCAGTCTCCCGTCATTCCTGCAGGGCCCGGGCCACCACCACCACGCCTAACTGCTTTTCCACGGCAGAGGCTGTGTGCGCATTGGGACAGGGGTCCAGTGTGGAGAGCCCTTAGTCCAGGGAGACTTGGCATGGCCAGAAAGGGGACCTCTCCCACACACCCTTCATGCAACGCAGGTTCATGGGGAACCTGGCTCTAAACCATACTGTAGACAACCTGGGGTTGGCATTTCCTAAGTAGCAGAGCAGCATCCTCACTGCAGTTTATTGAAAATCAGCCCTCACCACACGGGTTTGTTTTTTTAAAAAGCAAAGAAAAATAATTAAAAAAAAGAAACTTGGAGATGGCAAACTTGACAGTAGTTTTAATTTAGGAATGGATATTATTGAAATTCTCCATAAAGTGATTTGTAATGGATCTATTATTGAAGCCAGCTTCGGAAATAGTATATCCTCTAAGGATAATATTAAAAATATATCTAAACGTGCAATTCTTTGTCCAAAAAAATTAGCATGTTCAAAAATTAAATGAAGAAATTTTGGATATACTTGAGATTTTAACACCTTTTTTTGAGTGATGATTCCATTGACTCAACAGATGATGCTGAAAAGGAAATTTTCCAATTGAATTAACCAAGTTGTGGAAATAACCTAACTGTCCACAGATGGAGAAATGGTTAAAGAAATTGTGGTACCTATATACAATAGAATATTACTCAGCCATAAAAAGAATACAATCCACCCATTGCAACACATAACTGGACCTCAAAAATATCATGCTAAGTGAAATAAGACAAGCAGAGAAAGCCAGATTAATACTGTATATTCACTCTTATATGTGGAATCAAGAAGAAAAATAAGTTCGTAGATACAGAGAACATATTTCTGATTGCCAGAATCAGAAGGATGAACTGTTTTTGTTTTTGTTTATTTCAAGTAAGCCTTTTTTAAAAAGGGAAAAGAACTTGAATAGACATTTTTCCAAAGAAGACATACATATTCAAACAGGTACTTAAAGTGGAGCTCAACATCACTAATCATCAGAGGGATGCAAATCAAAACCACAATGAGTCCTAGCCAGTTTAGCTCAGTGGAAAGAGCATTAATCTGCTGATCAGAGTCCTGGGTTTCATCCGGACAAGGTCACGTACCTTGGTTTCAGGCTCCTACTGGCCTGGGCCTTGGTCCAGGGCATGCAGAAGGCAACTAATCAATGTGATTTTCTCACATCAATGTTTCTGTCTTTCCCTCTCTCTTCCACTCTCTTTAAAATAAAATCAATGGAAAAATATCCTCAGGTGAGAATTAACAAACAAACAAACAGCAACAACAAAAAAAACAACACAATGGCATGTCACCTCACACTTGTTACAATGGCTATTATCAGAAAGACAAAAAAAAAAAGTTGGTAAGAATATGGAGAAAAAGAAACACTTCCATGTTGTTTGGTGGCAATGTAAAAATTATGACAGGTATAAGGCAGAATTATATAGAAGTTCAATTACACTTCTGGGTATATACCAAAGAAATATAATTAATATCTTAAAAACATATCTGCATCTCCAAGAAAGATAATATTTAAGAATGTAGTTTACAAAATATCATCTCAAAGAACTTGGTTAAAGATGGAGTCCATTAATAAATGGAGTTGAGACAACTAGCAGCCTCATGGAAAAATGAAAAAGATAGAGTTGAAACCAAATATCATACCAAATACCAGGGTACATCCCTAATGCATTCAAAGATCTAAAGGTGAAAAAAAAAAAAAAGAAAACATCCTATCTAAAAAAAGAGTAATATGCAAATTGACCATACCTCCGATCAAGCCATGTCCACAAGCAAGTCAGGAGCAAATAAACCCCAGCCAAAATGGATGTGACCACTGAGCGCAGGAGGGAGGCTTGGATTTTCTCAACAATGGGGGAAGCCAAATTTTCTGCCTGCCATTGCCAGCCTAGGCCTCCACTCAATGCTACAAAGTGTCAATTATAGAAGATATATTCCAACAGAAATGGCAGCAGCCATTGAGCTGGAGAGAGCAGAGGCTAGTGTTGCCTAGGGGATGGAGGAAGCCAAGCTTCTGCAGCTCTGGCCATCTGAGGCCTTCACTCTGGGCTACAATGTTTCAATTATAGAAGGTAAATGTCCCAAAAGAAATGGCTACCACCACGGAGCAAGCAGAAGGCTTGGCTCTACTACAGGCTACAAAGATTCAATTGTAGAACATAAAATATATTCCAGATACCAAAGCCTTCACTTGGGTCACTAGGGGCCATCGCCAGTCTGCAAACTACCACAGGCCTCTCACCCAGGCTGTCTCACACCCCAAGGGAACCCCAACCCTGATCCTGGATACCCTTCAGGGTAAACCAGCTGAACCCTGCCCGTGCACCAGGCCTCTATCCTATCTAATAAAAGAGTAATATGCAGATTGACCATCACTCCAACATACAAGATGGATGCCCCATGTGGTCAAAGGTCCTGTGGACACAAGATGGCTACCACAAGATGGCTAGCAGAGGAGGGCAGTTGGAAGTTTCCAGGCCTGCAAGGAAGGGCAATTGGGGGTGATCAAGCCTGCAGGGGAGGGCAGTTAGGAGTGACCAGGCTGCCAGAGGAGGGAAGTTGGGGGCAAACAGGTTGGCACAGGAGCATTAAGACATCAATTAGGCTGGCAGGGTAGTGGTTAGGGGGTGATCAGGCTGGCAGGCAGAAGCAGTGAGGGGCAATCAGAGAGTCAGGCAGGCAAGCTGTTGGAAGCCAGCAGTCCTGGATTGTGAGAAGGATGTTGGGGCAGTCGGACATCCCTCAAGGGGTCCCAGATTGGAGAGGGTGCAGGCTGTGTTGAGGGACAACCCCCCTCCATGCACAAATTTCATGCATCGGGCCTCTAGTACAAATATAAATAAGGTTGTTACTGAGTCTAATCAATCTTGAAAACATGGATGGCAATTGTCAGATAAAGGGATCCTCCATTGCACTATTAAGGGGAATAGTAGCACAATCAGCCCATCTAAAACCTCCAGTCCATTTCCCCAAGTGCCAGTAAACACTCTAAAACAGCAATAAAACAATCCTCCAAGGACTTTTGCATAACATAAAACATTTAAAACATGAATTACCTAATAATTTAACACTTAATGAACTCATTAGTCGGTTTGGTTGTAGTCAATGCTTTTTGTAGTAATGCTTTTTCTATGGTATTCAATACGAGTTATTTCTATATCGCAATGAGCATAAGCTATCATGTAAATAAACCCCATTAAGGATTTTGTTTCAAACGCTTAAAAAATTCAAACAACACTTAGCAAAATAAAGAAAAATGACAACTTTAAAAATATAGTGTTTACCACTGCAATAATGGCTTAAGTGAGATTTTGTGGCCAGAAAGAATCCACAAGCACTGTTGCAGTGGTGGTGGGTAAGGCTTAATGAGAGTTAACGCATGTAAATACTTGAGGCAGGAGGCATGAACCTACAGGGTCAACAGCAGAGGCATGGCTGCAGGGCTCTCCGCATTCTCTAACCAGTTCTTAGGAGTTGTCTTAATGTCCTTGCCATGGCACAAATTCATCATCATGGATTTCAATTCAGATAATTTGGGGGAAATAGAAACTCTCAAATTTGAGTACCCTAAAAAAACTATTGCATGGCAAAAAATACTGTAGAATTAAAAATAACCAACTAGCCGAGACCGGTTTGGCTCAGTGGATAGAGCGTCGGACTGCGGACTGAAGGGTCCCGGGTTCGATTCCGGCAAGGGCATGTACCTTGGCTGTGGGCACATCCCCAGTAGGGGGCGTGCAAGAGGCAGCTGATCGATGTCTCTCTCTCATTGATGTTTCTGACTTTCTATCCCTCTCCCTTCCTCTCTGTAAAAAAATCAATAAAATATATTTAAAAAAATAATAATAAAAATAAAAATAACCAACTAAGAAAATATATTGGCCACCTATGTTACAATGAGTTAGCTCCTTAATAGAGAAAGAGTTTTCTAGTAATTGTTAGGGACAAGACAAAAATAAAAACAAGAAATGATAAAAGACACAAATAGTTCATAGGAAAAATATCTCTATATGTATCCTTTCAACACATGAAAAGGCATTCTACCTCCCTCATATAAAAGAAATACAAATTAAAACTATATTGAGAAAACATTCTTCACATATCAAATTGACTAAAATTCAAATATTTGCTGGCAAAACTTGAGCATACACTTTTACTCATTGTTGTTGCTATAAAACAATGTGGAAGAATATTGGCTACATCTATCAAAATTACAAGTCACATAGCCTTTGATACAGCAATCCCAAATTGAATAATCTAATTGGGATATACGTATATACCAAAAAGTATGAAGTGATGTATGTACCAATTTATTACTGAGGCATTGTATGTATTATCAAACATTGGGAGGAGTCCACACAACCAGCAGAAGAGACTGGTTGAATTCTTATGATAGATCTACATAATGGACTACTAGGCAAACTTAAAAACTAATGTATTAATCTGAAGAGAATGTCAGGAAATATTGAAAACTTAACAGAACAAAATTAGAGAATAGTGTACATTATACACTAACTTTTGTATAAGGGAAAAAATAACACATACTTCTCTACCTTCCCTCTGAGGGAGTAAGGGGGAGAGATCAACCAAGGGAGTTGTATGCAGGCATATAAGCCTAACCAATGGACACAGACACCAGGGGAGTGAGAGCATGAGTTGGGGGCTGGGGAGAACAATGTGGGGATAAGGACACATATGTAACACCTTAGTCAATAAAGAAAAAAAATAATAACACATACTCTATTTTCATTAACAAATCATACACATATACACATCTCTAAGAATCATTAATCCTATCTAATAAAAGAATAATATGCAAATTTGACCATACCTTCACCACACCTGCAAGCCATGCTTACAGCCATGCCCACCAGCCAATCAGGAGCAGATTATGCAAATAAACCCCAAACAAAATGGCTGCTGCTACTGAGAGCAGGAGGAAGGCTTGGATTTCTCGGACAACAGAGGAAGCCAAGTTTCCGCCTAAGCCTCCACTCAATGTTACAAAGTTTCAATTATAAAATATACAGAAATGGCAGCAGCCACTGAGCTGGAGAGGATAGAGGCTTGGGTTTCCCTGGCAATGGAGCAAGCCAAGCTTTTCGCCTGCCATTGCCTGCCTAGGTCTCTGCTCAAGGTTACAAAGTTTCAAACAGAAATGGCTGCTGCCCTGGAGTGAGCAGAAGGCTTGGCTCCACTCCAGGCTACAAAGTTTCAATTGTAGACATAGATTAATCTCAGATTCCAGAGTCTCTGCTTGGGTCTCTGGGTGGTGTGGCTAGCCTGCTAATCTCCACAGGCCCCTCTCCCAGGCCACTCCACACCCCAAGGGAAACCCTACTATGATCCAGGACATCCTTCAGGGCAAACCAGCTGGCCCCCACCCATGCACCAGGCCTCTATCCTATCTAATAAAAGAGTAATACACAGATTGACCATCACTCCAACATATAAAAGACAGCCCCCATGTGGACACAAAATGGCCACCACAAGATGGCCAGGAGAGGAGGGCCATTGAGAGGTTTCAAGCCTGCAGGGAGTTTTGGGCAATCAGGTCAGCAGGGAAGGGACTTTGAGAGAGACCAGGTCTGCAAGGGAGGGCAGTTGGGGGCGATCAAGCCTGCAGGAAAGGGCAGTTAAAGAGTGGCCAGACTGCCAGAAGGCGGAAGTTTGGGGCAAACTGGCTAGCAGGGGAACAATTAGACATAAATTAGGCTAGCAGGGTAGTGGTTAGGGGTGATCAAGCTGGCAGGCAGAAGCAGTTAGGGGCAATAAGGGAGGCAGAGAGGAAAACAGTTTGGAACCAGCAGTCCTGGATTGTGAGAAGGATGTCCAACTCCCCGTTTAGGCCCAAGCCTACCAGGATTGGGCCTAAATGGGCAGTTGGACATCCCTCAAGAGGTCCCAGATTGGAGAGAGTGCAGGCTGGGCTGAAGGACATTCTCCACCCCCTTATGCATGAATTTTGTGCACCGGGCCTCTAGTCCAATCTAATAAAAGAGCAACATTGCAAATTGACCATACCTTTAATCAAGCCATATCCACTGCCATGCCCATCAGCCAATCAGGTGCAAATTATTCAAATAAACCACAACCAAGATGGCTGCAGCCCCTGAGAGCAGGGGGGAGGCTTGGGTTTCCCTGGCAATTGATATAGCCAAGCTTTCTGCCTGCCCTTGCCAGCCTGGGCTTCCACTCAATGCTACAAAGTTTCAATCATAGAAGACATATTCCAACAGAAATAGTGGCAGCCACAGAGCTGAAGAGAGCAGAGGCTAGGGTTGCCTGGGTGATGGAGGAAGCCAAGCTTCTAAAGCCCTGGGCCTAAGCCTCCACTCTAAGCTACAAAGTTTCAATTATAGAATTATAATAAACCCAAACAGAAATGGCTATCTCCAAGGAGTGAGCAGAAGGCTTGGCTCTGCTCCAGGCTACAAAGTTTCAGTTGTAGAAAATAAAATAATCCCAGATCCCAATGCTTCCTCTTGGGTTTCTGGGATGCATGGCCAGCCTGCAAACCACCACAGGCGCCTCACCCAGGCCACCCCACATCTCAAGGAAACACCCACTCTGATCCAGGACACCCTTCAGGGCAAACCAGCTGACACCCCCCCCCCCCCATGCACCAGATTTCTATCCTATCTAATAAAAGAGTAATATGCAGATTGACTATAACTCCAATACACAAGATGGTTGCCTCTATGTGGTCAAAGATCCTGCCCCCATGTGGACACAAGATGGCCACCACAAGATGGCTAGGAGGGGAGGACCATTGGGAGGTTCCAGGCCTGAAAGGGAGGACAGTTGTGGGCAATCAGGCCAGCAGGAGAGGGCAGTTTGGATGGACCAAGCCTGCAAGGGAGGGCAGTTGGGGATGACCAGGCCAGCAGAGGAGGGAAGTTGGGGACAAACAGGCTAGCAGGGGAGCAGTTTGACATCAATTAGGCTGGCAGGTAGTGGTTAGGAGGTGATCAGGCTGGCTGGTAGAAGCAGTTAGGACCAATCAGGGAGGCAACGAGGTGAACAGTTTGGAACCAACATTCCTGCATTGTGAGAAGGATGTCTGACTGCCTGTTTAGGTCCTCTCCTACTGGGATCAGGCCTAAATGGGCAGTAAGACATCCTTCGAGGTGTCCCAGATTGGAGAGGGAGCAGGCTGGTGAAAGACATCTCCCTCCCACTGTGCACAAGTTACGTGCACTGGGCCTCTAGTGATTTAATAAACATAAATGCTCCTGCTAATTTAGTAAATTTTCCTGGAAGTTTTATCAATAAATATAGCAATAAACATCCTTGCCAGAATACCTTTTTTAATTTTGTGACCTATTGAAAGAAACAAGAACATCTTTTAGAAATGGCTAACTCTATTTTTCATGCAAGTAAGGTAAATGACTGCCTAGGACATTTTTTTATACCAGGAAATTAGGAATCCTTTTTGTATTTTCAAGCAGTCATATCAAAAATATGTGGGAGTCTGGTAAAAAAGCTGAAGGGAGTAAAAAATACAAATCTTTAGTTACAAAATCATCATTGGGTTATAAATGATACTATAGGGAATCCTATATAATAAAAGCCAAATATGCAAATAAACTGAACAATGGAATGACCTGTAGAATGACCAGTCACTCTGATGCACACTGACCACAGCGGGCAGACACTCAATGCAGGAGCTGCCTCCATTCTGCAGGCGCCAGGCCAGCCAAGGTGGGTGCTAGCAGGGACTCCTCTATTGCCTCACAGGTCACCCCATGATCTGCCCTTATTGCAGGCCATGCCTATGGACCCTAACCATGCTCGAATTTCATGCACAAAGCCTCTATTATACTTAATAATGTTGTAAGAACTATGTATGGTGATAAGTAGGTACTGGAAATGTCAGGAACACTATATAAAGTATATGTTTGTCTAACCACTATGCTATATACCTGAATATAATACAAAATAATATTAAATGTAAACTGATATATATATATATATATATATATATATATGGGGAGAAGGAGAGAGAGAGAGAGAGAGAGAGAGAGAGAGAGAGAGAGAGAGAGAGAAACCAGATCGGGTGAGTATGAACTGGGTAGAGTGCTGGGAATTGAGATCAGAGCTAGAACTTGGGACCACAATAACCAGTACCTTCTAGGGCCGTGATGTTGAACCTATGACACACGTGTCAGCACTGACACACATAGCCATTTTCCATGACACGTGGCTACATACGGTCGCATATAGAGAAGTATGGAGCTGCATGCCAAGAAGGACGTTTCATCCTCGACTATTGCATGGCCAGGTGAAGTAGCTGAGGATGAAACATTTGCTGTAATGTAGTATAGAAACTCTGTGTCAGAGGTCTGTAGGCCAAAACAACAGAAATCCATCACAGAGCATCTAGTTCTCAGACTTCAGATTAGGCCTTTAGGGGATCTTTGACCTCACTTCTGGCTAGCAGAGTAGGGAGCAGCAGAATGCCACAGGGATGCATCTCTGCGGGCCCTGTGATCGCCATTAACAGCAACCACATAACTATAGCAACCATCATCCAGTCTACTGTCCTGGGGTGACTTGGATTTCTAATTGACCATCATCACTGAGATAAGTGAGATGGGGAGGCTGGGAGAGGCAAGGGCTTGTGCTATGGGTGCCTTTTCCTGCCATTAGAAATAGTTGCAGCCATCTTAATTTATATAAGGAACTTCATTTTGTGGCATAGTGCAGACTTCATTTCAACACTGTTACTGTTTTGCATTCTCATTAACCCCTATTTCTGCTTATTAACACTGCCCTTTCCTAAAAGACAGTTACAGGTGCCATCTTTTGGTCAGTTAGGTTAATTAACCCCTAATTGCCTGCAGGGCTAACAGGCTATCTATAATTCTAGCTTTGGTCACTGCCCCCTGATGGAGAACAGAAAAAAATAATAATAAAAAAAACAAGGTTAAATAAAGAAAGTGGTAGTAGCACTTTCAAGAGACATGGACTGAGATGTGTGGTATTATATAAAAAAAGGCAGATCATTTTGCATTCTATGTACTGAAATGGTAGTAAGCAGAATGCGGAATATAAATAGACATTTTGAAACTAATCATTCCCAGCTCTTGAAAAAAAGTGAGGATGAAAGGAAGGAATACATTTCCAGGCAGCTACACCTTCATAAGAGCCAATCTAATTCCATCCTTAAATTTCTAAAAGGCTCTACAAATTTAACATATTCAAGTTTGAGCATTGCAAACTCTATAGCTCAGCATGAAAAAGCACTCAGTGAGGGGAATTTGTTAAAGAAACACTCCTAAGATGTGCACCAGTTCTATTTCATGATATGCAGAATAAAGATGTAATTATTAAGAGAATATCTACCATTCAGTAGAAATATCATAAGATTTTATAATAAGACTCAACACAAAGTACAACATCAATTAAAGAGAGACATAAGTAATTGTAAATCTTTTTCAATATCTCTTGAAGAAACTACTGATGTCATATCACATGCTCAGATGGCCATTATTGGTCGATATTCTGATGGTCTTACAATGAGAGAAGAGTTGGTAAAGTTAGTAGCAGTGCCAACAAGTATATCAGGAAGTGAAATATGAAAGGCTGTTATACGAACATTCCGTAACCTAAGCATTGATATCTCTAAAGTTGTGTCAGTGACGACAGATGGGGCACCAAACACGGTGGGGAAAAAGTTGGATTTGTCAGATTGCTTATGGAAGCTATTGAACATCTGATTGTGCCTTGTAATTGTATTATCCATCAGGAGGTTTTATGTTCCAAGGCTGGATTCACCAACTTAAACAACTTAATGTCAGTTATTACAAAAAAAGTTAATTTAATAACTGCTGGCCCCCTTCACAAGTGAGAATTTTCTGCACTTTTACTGGAGGTTGATTCCACCCACAGTGGACTGCTGATGTACAATGATGTAAGATGGCTGAGCCGAGGCAAAGTTCTTGAGCGCTTTGTGGAGTGCTTTGAATAAATTAAGGTATTTCTTGAGGATAAGGATCTGGGAAACTTTTCTCAGCTCAATGATGATAAGTGGGTCAACACCCTGATATTTTTTACAGATCTCTCTGTTCATATTAATGAACTGAACTTAAAGTTACAAGGTTTTGGCAAAAGTATTGATGTTATGTTTGGATACATAAAAGCTCTTGAAAGTAAACTTAAAATTTTTAAGCGAGATGTAGAAACTAAAACTTATAAGTATTTTTCTCGACTAACAAAATACTTTGAGAAGGCCAGTGCAGCTGTACAAAATGAAATGAAACCTTTGCATATAAAGTACCCGCATCTTTTAGACTCGTTACTTGACCAGTTCAGTGATAGATTAAATCAATTTAGAAACCTAGAACAGACCATAAAAATAATTCAGCATCCCGATGTAGTAGTCTATAGTAGTTTGAAATTAAATGGTTTCCAATGGATGCAAATTGATGATTTGGAGATGCAACTTGCAGAATTTCAAGACAGCATCTTGAAATTCTGCAAGATGCTGTCTTGAAATTCGGCTCAGGTGTTTGTCGACTTGAGGTCAAAGCTTGAGAATCTGAAAAGGTGCTGCTTGGAGAATCAAGAGAAGTGCCACTACCAACAGGAAATTTGGAGTGCTTGGAACCGATTACCAGACACTTTTAGCACCTTGATAATTATAGCAATGGCTTTACTCACAATTTTTCCCTCTCCATACTTTTGTGAGACCTTATTCTCAGAGTTAAGTGATACCAAAACCAACAAAAGAAACAGATTGACAGATGAAGTTAGTAGCGCTTGCTTGGGCTTGAAGTATACAAAATACCAACCTTCAATTGAAGGTTTAGCCAATGAAATTCAGCAACAAAAAAGTCACTAATAGGCAGGTTAGTTAAAGAATTCTCCCTCTCCCTCACTTATCTTAGTTCATGGCACCCCACACAAGTTTAATACTATCAAGACCAACAAAAGAAAACTGATTGACAGATAAAGAAAGAAGTCACTAAGCAGGTAAGTTAAATAACTAGTTTTGATTTATTAAATACAGTTATATATTACAATTATACATTTTTGTTTTTTAAACTACATATATGATGAAATTATGTTTTTTTTTTCTCCAAGTGACACACCATCTGAGTTATCCTCTTTTTTTTTTTTTTTTGGCGAATTTTGACACACCAAGCTCAAAAGGTTGCCCATCACTGTTCTAGGGCATGGTAAAACTATGGATTTTTTATTTTCAGTTTAATATGCCAAAGATTTACCTATTTGGAAAAAAATAGAGCATTATAAAATTATAAAGCAAATACTTTGTAAATTTTTTTTTCAGAATTAAACAAAAATACAAAATAGAAAACACAGAGGATTCCTGAGTCAATTACTTTTTTGTTCCCTTTAAAAAAATTTCACTACTTTTCTAAAGACTCATTCTATAGCAACTTTCAAGCTAGGCAAATTTTGTACAATAATGTTAGTTAATGAAGAAAATTGCATCCCAATACACAATTTATTGTTTCTGCATCCATTAGTTCATGAAAACTTGCAAGGGAAAAACCTATCTGTGTAGACTATTCCTACCCAGGGAAACTCCTTAACAATGCTAGAAAATTGCTTCTAGGATTAGGCTCATTTTGCTAATCTAGGCAATAGATATTGAACTCACCAAGGAATCCACAAGCAAAATCTCACAGCAGGTGCAGCTGCAGGTGGCAGTGGAGCTTTCCAAATAGCCACTGAATCTGCCAGTATGTAAGAGATCTTATGTCATCTGGCAAGTACCCCTAATGGACAGGAATTGCTTTGGGGCAAAAAAATCCCTTTTATGTAGATAGGCAGAAGAATGCTATTAAGTCCCCCATCCTTAGTGCCCCCAAATGACAGATAGATCATTTGCATCCTTGGGAAAGTAGTCTAAAGATACTCCTTTAAAATAAATTCAGTGTTATCTGGTGACTTACACCGAAATGGATCTGCATTACATTTGTAATCAAGAAATAATTTATATATAAAATGATTTAAATAATGGTCATTAATTTAATAGCATGTCTTTTCAATGGATATGTTCTAACTTGAGACACTATATACCTTGCAATTTCTCCCAAGATATAAAACATCATTTTCTGACAATTAGAAAGTTCAGGCCAAGGCAAACACATGGAGGAAAGCCCTTCAAAAGATTTTCTAGGTAAAAGATCGGAATATTGGCAGGTGTTGTTGCCTAAGAACACGTTTTTTTCTGACCACTAATTCATTGGTGGTTTGAGGAGGGGCTGTGAATTTTTTTTGTTCTGCCTTTTTTAGAATCACACATTTAATCATCATGGCCTATTACAGTTTGATTACTGCTAGCTTTGTGCCAATGTTTTGTGCTTGTACCTCAAGGAAGTCATTATTAATGCAGAGATTTGAGAAGAAACAGAGAAATTAGTTCCGTAGCCCCTGTCCTTCTTCGGTGGGGACCTTGTTAACACAGATCCCTTGCAGTACCAGAAAATGAAGTTGTTGCTATTAATTTATACAAGTTATTGAAGAAATTATGTCTACCAAGTGTGGCATCACACAACTATTTTTAATGATTATAGAAACAAATCTTTAATATGGTTATTGCATCTAAGACATTATAACACATTTTTTAGGGAGTTGGCAGTAATGATGTTGTTCTACAAGGCAAAATAGTTAAACATTAAACAAATATGAATTTAAGTTATGAGGAAAAACTGCCTATACATAAAACTACTCTTTTTATCTTTTAAATAAAAGAAAGGAAAAAAAGGTCTATGTTTAGAAACCTAATGACAAAAACTTAAAGTAGAAGTAATCAATACCAGAACGTCATGAGCAGAAATGTGTTTATCTTCTTGGAATCTTAGATTGCATTCTCAGGGTCTTCTTGCCCTAAGAATCCAGCAATTTTTCTGGGAATAAATACTAGCAGGGAACATAAGCATGAGTTCAAGTTTGTTCAAACAGCCTAAGCACACGATCATGATAGATGTGTATATATTAAGTCACTATCTCATCTATTGGTGCAATTGGAATCTCAGGAGCAGTTTAGGGTACCCGGGGGCCTTACTCTTCCACCCCACCACCCACCCTTTGGAAATTTGGCAGAGCCCACAGACCTCTGCTAAGCACAGAGCCTGCCTGAACTGTGGTTGGGGACATTGGAGCCCAAACAAAGTCTCCTTGCTGTGTCTCTCAATGTGGCTGCAGCTGCCACACAGATAATCAGGGTGCTTGTTGTGTTACCCCAACAGCTCCTGGAAACAAGGGTTGTATCTGACTCATCCTTGTGGTACCTGCTGTGCTTCATATATCAAATGGTCAGGAGCTAACTGTCCTGTATGGTAGCCACCAGCCACATGTAGTTATGAAGCATTTGAACTACACTGAGTGACCAGATTATTATGATCTCTCGACACATAATAATCTGGCCACTCTGTGTGTGTGTGTGTGTGTGTGTGTGTGTGTGTGTGTGTGTGTGTAAAATTAGAGTCCCAGTGCATGAATTTGTGCATAATTGAGGTCTAGCCAGCATGGACAGGGGGAGGGGACATGGACAGTTGGCCAGCCTGCCTGCTGGTCAGACTCCTGGTTGAGGGAACAATTTGCATATTAGCCTTTTATTATATAGAATATACACTGAGTGACCAGATTATTATGTGTTCAGGGATCATAATAATATGGCCATTCAGTCTATATCCAGTGCACTTGGAAAATAAATACCAGTAGTGGGGAAAGTGAAACAAGTTATTGCATTGATTATTGTTAATAGAATTTATGAAGAGAACCCAGCATATTTTAGTTTTCCAAAAGTGTTTTAAAATTTCAATACTTGGTAGGTTCTATAAGAGATTCATTCAGGTTATAAAGTTTTAAAAAGGAGTTCAAATTTGGTCCATTACTTTTTATATCTCAAAGTGTAGCATCATGCAGCATCGCATAAAGAGAATGTTAGGTGACCCTTCAGGTCTGTAGCATGAAGCTTAGTAAGTAAATTAAAATAGGACATGGAAAAAATAAGTCACTGGGGCTTACTGTGGAACTTAGAGTGAAATCAATTTTATTATGATTAAAAAAGCATTAGCTAAAGATGAGGCAGGTGATAAAAGAGATAGGATGGTCTGGATAAAAAACAAAAAACAAAAACCCCTTTAACTTATAAACCTATATTCCCTTGGAGCAGAAATATTGCCAGCTGGAAGCACACACAAAAGAATTTTGACTATTACTGCAATCCAGGTGCTAGTGATTTTCTCTCTAAAAATTCAGCCCATATGTGCAATGGTTTATGGTACTCAACTACCCAAGGTTACTTCTCAAAAAAGGAAGAAATATCACTTATTACCTAAGATTAAAATACTCATTTCAAATAAACCATTCTTATTTAACATAAAGTATGTTTCAATGTTCTAATTTTGCTTTCTGTAGAAGATGAATTTGTGATTATTTACCTATATTTTTACAACATTCTGATCACATGAAATACATTCACAACAAACATATAATTAAATTCCTTGCAGAACTCTGAACAAGAGACAATACCTACCCACTATATGTGTGATGAGGGGTTAGATAAGTAACAGTTTATGAAGGTCTTCTAATTCTACGGTCTGTAAAAAATAATATTAAAATTAAGTTTCCTAAATATTTATTGTGGTAAAATAATATTATATATGTAAAGATTATATATATAGATATGTGTGTGTGTGTGTGTGTGTGTGTGTGTGTGTGTGTGTGTGTGTGTGTGTTTTAAAATACAATATAATGAATCCACCACTTAGGTCAAGAACTAGAACATTACCAATTTTTTTCAACTACTTATGTTTCCTTGCCCCAGGATTTAACTTTATCTTAAATTTTGTATTTTTAAACCCCCATTGCTTTTGAGAACAATGAAAGCCAAACAAGAAACTGAGTTCTACCAAATGATTCACCCTCCTTTTATTTCTTATTGATTTCAAAGCCTGGCATAATCAGCACTATTTCCATGCCTCTGGTGAAAGAGGGATGTGTGTGTGTGTGTGTGTGTGTGTGTACATACAGGGTGTTACTAGGAAACTTTAAGCCCCAAAGAGAATTTTCATGAGTTTTGCTTCAGAGAAAATAAATGAATGCAAACTCCTTGTTTTGTCTTTGATACTCACCCACCCCAACATAAAAAGACTTTGAGGAATATCACAAAAGAAGAGACAAAAGCATGAACATTTAGACTGAAATTTTATATTTTTAAGTAAACAAAAAAGTTTGCTTTGTTCATTGCTTGAAAATACAAAGAGTTTACATTATTTTTCCTGGAGATGATTCCTAAGGATTATTTTGATAACTTTCTGGTAGATAGATGTTATATTTTCTTATAATAAAATTATAAGAAATTACCACAGTAATTTTATAACCAACAAATGTCTTCAGGATACTTGTATTTTTTTTTCTAATTTTCAAAAATATACCATAAGCAGTAGTAGCAGTCTGTGTACAGGACATTTTCTTGTGAATGTTCACATATATCATTAGTGACTACAATTTCCAAATCGGGATGGTGTTATCATATTTTTCAAGCCAAGTTAAAAGAAGATTAATTAATCCAAGATCCCAGCAATGATAGTGTAATATTTATTTTCAGGCAATGGTATACTGGTATATGTTTAACAATCAACTCACTGGCTATGGAAAATGGGAATGGTGGGGAAGAAAACTTCCACATTGTGACATTTCCACCAAGGCAGATTTCAAACTAGTTTCCTGATGTCAGTAAGTGAGGTATTTGAAAGAGTGCTTCAGTACCCCATATTATACAGGGTAAGGCAAAAGTAGGCTTAAGTTGTGAGTGATTGAAACAGTTTATTCTCACTTTATTATTTAGTAACTAGAGGCCCGATGCACAAAATTCATGCACAGGGGTCAGGGTCGGTGTCCCTCAGCCCAACCTGCACCCTCTCCAATCTGGGATACTTCAAGGGAAGTCCGACTGCCTGTTTAGGATTGGGCCAAAACAGGCAGTTGGACATTCCTCTCACAATCCAGGATTGCTGGCTCCCAATTGCCCACCTGCCTGCCTTCCTGATTGCCCCTAAAAGCTTTTGCCTGCCAGCCTGATCACCCCTTAACCACTCCCCTGCCAGCCTGATTGATGTCTCACTGTTCCCCTGCCAGCCTATTTGCCCTTTCCTCCTCTGCCAGTCTGGTCACCCCTAACTGCCCTCCCCTACAGGCTTGATCACTCCCAACTGCCCTCCCTTGCAGGCCTGGTCCCTCTCAACTGCCCTCCCCTGCTGGCCATCTTGTGGTGGCCAACTTGTGTCCACATGGGGGCAGGATCTTTAACCACATGAAGGCACCCATCTTGTTGTTGGAATGATGGTCAATCTGCATATTACTCTTTTATAAGATAGGATAAAGCCCTTGTGCACAGGTAGGGGCCAGCTGGTTTTCCCTGAAGGGTGTCCCAGATCAGGGTGGGGGTTTTCTTGGGGCATGGGGCAGCCTGGGTGAGAGGCCTGTGGTGGTTTGCAGGCTGGCCATGCCCCCAGGCAACACAAGCAGTGGCCCTGGTATCTGAGATTTATTTATCTTCTACAATTGAAACTTTGTAGATTTGAGTGGAGCCAAGCCTTATGCTCTCTCCATGGCCATAGCCATTTCTGTTGGGATTTATTTATCTTCTATAATTGAAACTTTGTAGCCTTAAGCAGAAGTGTGGACCAGCCAGGGGTGCAAAAAGCTTGGCTTTCTCCATTGTTGGGGAAACCCGAGCCTCCTTCCTGCTCTCTCCATGGCCACAGCCATTTTGGTTGGGTTAATTTGCATAATCACTCCTGATTGGCTTGTGGGTATAGCTTGTGGGTGTAGCTAAGTGGTGGCTAATTTGCATATTACTCTTTTATTAGATAGGATTATATTATTTTCTATACAAACAACTATAAACCTACTTTTGCCCCATGCTGTATAGTATTTATATTATAAAATGCATAGACACTGGTAGCATCAGGAATATAGAATATAGTAAAATATAGTAAAAATAAAAGTGATGGCTTTGGGTATTACCTTTTCCCTTAATGTAACTGTTTAATTGTAAGGTTTTATAGTTCAATTTTTAATAATGCATGTGTCTAACGTTGGTGTATCCAAAATTCTTGATAATTTAATAAATCAGCTTTCTCTAGACCATCGTTATGACCAGGTTTGGTTTTTTTTTTTGCAGATCCCAACTCCTTTCATGGTGTGATAGTTGACTTGGATATAAATGCATTGTGTTAGAGCATAAAGTAGAGAAAGGACTTTGGGGTTAAGAGACTTGACTTAAACCTGGCTCCACCACCAGCAAACTTGTGATAAGGGCAAATTATGACATATCTCTGGCTCCAGTTTTTATCTTTTAAATAAGGTGACATTTCTGCCTTCAAAAATTTGTAGGCAGGTAAAACTTCTATATTTATTAGCCTGAAAACATTTCCTTTGTCCTGTTAAAGAACTAACTGGTCAGTTAGAGTGGAAAGTGGGAATGGAACAGTTTTCCGTAACCTTGGTACCCCAGTGCTCCTTAATTTCTAAAGTGGTTTTTTTTCCTGCTAAAATATTCTAAGTTGAAATATATTATGTTAAAAAATTGTATTGTGATAGTTATTATACCACTAACTTATTTCAAACCATTTTCATGAAAAAGTACTTATGATTTGTTCTTCTGCCTTAGTTGCCTTTAGTAAAATGAACTAAATCAATGGAAGTTAACGTTTTCGATAAGAACACCTGATTTTTTCATCCAAATGTCTCCTCTCCCCTGATTCCCATCTTGGTGAATGGAGACACCACCATTTACTCTGTTTCTATGGGCAAAAAGTTGGAGCCATCCTTTAATCTGTTATTCTCACAGTTTACCTCTAATTCGTCAGCAACTTGAATTGCCTCTCTTCTCAGTTTCTCATTCATTAATTTTATTTTGCTTATTTTAATTGGTGACATGGCTTGGTTGCTCAGTTGGTTGGATCGTCCTCCCTAATTAGAGGGGTTGCAGATTGAATTCCTGGTCAGGGCACATGCCTAGGTTGTGACTGGATCCCCGATCAGAACACATATAGGAAGGTGGGATGGCCTATCAATTTTCTCTCTCTTGTCAATGTTTTTCTCTTTCTCCTTTCCTCTTTTTTTTTTAAGTATTTTTATTGGTTTCAGAGAGGAGGGGGGAGGGAGAAGGAGAGAGAGATAGAAACTTCAATGATGAGAGAGAATATTGATCAGCTGCCTTCTGCATGCCCCCTCCTGGGGATCAAGCCTGCAACCTTAACATGTGCCCTTGCCTGGAATTGAACCTGGGACCCTTCAGTGCCCAGGCTGGTGCTCTATGTACTGAGCCAAATCAACTTGGAGCTCCATTCCTCTTTTTCAAAGTATATTTTTATTGATATCAGAGAGGAAAGGAGAGGGAGAGAAAGAGAAAAACATCAATGAAGAAAGAGAATCATTGATCAGCTGCCTTTAGCACACTCCCTCCTGGGGATCAAGCCTGCAACCCAGGCATGTACCATGACAAGGAATCCAACCATGACCTCCTGGTTTATAAGTTGACAACCACTGAGCCATGCCAGCTGGGGTCCCTTCTTGTCTCTTTAAAAATCAATAAATTCTTGGGTAAAAATTAGAAAAATGTTACTGGCCAACTTTGATGTACCAGGTATAGGTCTAGGTTTTATCAATAAACAATGAACAAAACAAAAGCCTTGCTTTCAAATAAAGTGAGACAAGACAGGTAGACAATAACCAGTAACCAAATCAAAGATTTTTATTAATAGTGTGTGATGCACTAATAAATTCTGGGGGAGGGGCGGTATAAAGTAGTAGTGTGACTAGAAACTGACAGCAAGAGATGATCATTTGATAGAACTTCTCACTGATGATGTGAAATGAGACCAGATGCCTGAATGGAAAGGGAATATTTGAAGACAAGTTTTTTCTAAGTCTAAGTGTCAAGGTCCTGAGGAAGGAGAATGCTTAGTAGTTTTGAGAAGCAGTGAGGAAGCCATTGAGTTTAGATTGGCATGAATATCCTCAACAGGAGACAAGGAAAAAAAGAGTGATAATCGGTCATGCAGACTGACAAGAATATCTAGAAAAAGAGCTTTTAAAAAAATCTGAATGGAGATCTTAAATAGTGTTACTGTCTTGATTTGAGATTTTTATTTGTTTTATTTTATTTTATTTATTTATTTATGTTTAAAGAATCACTCTGGCTGATGAGTAAACACAGGGTGAGAGGAGAGGGAATGGGGTTTTAAAGCAGCAAGTTAGATGGTAGTTGAAATAATTCAGTCAAACAAGGATGTGTCTGAACAAAGATGATAATAATGGTAATGCTGAGAAATTCTCAGTTTCTAATTATATATTTTGAAATATGCCCTACATTAGTAGGCCCTTGGTTATGACCCTAACTTCATTTTGTCGTACACTTTTCCTTGATTCATGTGATTCGCCCACATTGGGATCCTTCATAATCTGCAAACTCTCCAAAGCACTAGGCTGCTTCAAACCTTTTGAACTTGATCTTTTCTCTTGTGGAAAAGCCAGTCAAATGGCTTGCTTTCCTCTGCTCCATTTTTCAAATGTCCTTCTAATAAAAACCTCCCCTCTGTATCCCATCCAAAATACTAACCACCATTCTTTATCCTTCATTCCACTTTAACTTTCCAACATAGCTCTTAATATTACTAGTTCAAATACAGTATGTATTTATTTTCTTGTGGGTCGCCACTATTCCATGACAATTTGTTTTGTTCACCACTGTCAAAATCAAATCCAACTTTCTAAAACATTGTATCATTTCCACATTTACAAACCTGAATCATTCCACATTTCCTAAAGTTCTGATTGTCATATGGCACTGATAAATATAATGACCACATCCTGGTAAGTATTGCCATCCAATCACTCAATTTCTCCTATCACTCAGTTTTCAACTTTCAAGAAGGGACAAAAAAGTTCTGCATAAACCTACTTTTTGGCACAGCCAGACACTGAGATAATAGCCTTCAAGTGTTTGTATTTCAGTTTTACATTTCCACAGAGCCAGCTCCCTGTTCCCAGCCCAATTTGCCTAGATTTCACCTTGCTATTCTAGGCATAATGATGCAAATAGTAAAGCGGATTGACAAGAGCTAAATTATTTCAATTGTGCTTGGCTTCTGCATGAAGGGAAGTATTGTATACACTCAAGGAGTCAGTATTAAAAAATGTTTGCTCTTTGAGCTTTCATGCTAAGGGGATTTGAGGTGCACTTAGCTCAGTAAATTTTGTCCACATAAAGCACTTTTGTTGGAAATCTGCTTTTCTCCTGCTTGTTATTATTAACCAAACAGCCTGCTTTTGTCAAAATTATAAAGTCATTGCTATTTATCTTTTCTCTCTCAATTCCTATTATATTTCCTGGGTTATTTTACCTTTCTTTTCTTTTCACACAATGAGCTAACTTGTCTTTGACCAAAACCAGTATAAACTTCCATGTATGTAAATATGATACACATTTTAGTTTCTGATGAATTAGGTGGAAAATAATATAAATAAATTAATTATGCTAAGTAGGGATAAACTAACAGTTCACTTTTACCCCCCTCCCTTATAGCATGCACATTGATTGCTACCTCTCCCAGTCAATTTTTGATCCAGCTTTGACTTCAGGCAATGTGAAAAATTTAGGTTTTTGCTCTGTGTCACTTTAACCTATGGCACTCTCTTTAAGGAAGAGGAGAAGAGACTGAATGGGGGAGAACTGGGCCACATTCATGGAGCCTTCTTTTACTTATTAGAAGTGAAGGATGAGGGAATCTAATCTCAGGCCCCTTTAAGGACTATTGGCACTTGTCCAATAAAACATTTAGCATTTGAGCACTCAAATGTGGCTATTGCAAACGAGAAAATTAATTTTAACTGTATTAAAATTTAATTTATTTACATTTAAATCACCACATGTAGCAAGTGATTGTAGTGTTGAGCAATACCACAGTAAAGGGATTGACCTAGTGGAGTCAGAGGAGAGGATGCATAATTTCCAGTTCTTTGTTTCTAGCAAGTAGAATTAGAAAGAATGGATACTGTCTTGTTGCTTTTCCACTAGGGTCTTACTTTAAGCTCACACTTAATATTGCTAAATATTTAGGAAATTTTTCCAAATAGGAAAATTTAGCCGGGTAGACACCCTGAATGCCTGAGAATCTCCAGATACAGCCTGTCAGAAAGAAACATAATGTTACTTGACCAATGCTAATGATGTTTCCTTTAGATATGGCTTAAAGTCAACTTCCTGTTTTATGTTATTTTCATTTTCCTTTTCTTGGCTGTCCTAAGAAATGCTTGATTTAAAACAAAGGGCAAAACACCTCATTAAAGAATGAATTGTTCTATAAATCAGTGGTAATTTTCACTTATAGTTGTTATCTACTTTTGCTGAAATTATTTTTCTTAATTACAATACTAATCCTTCTTCATGTATATTCTTTCTAGAGACTTGACTTATTTAACATGATAATAAAAGGAGACAAAACATTGACATTTCTTAATATGTAGGAGACTTATTATAAATGTCCTATATCTAAACTCCTTTATTTCATTAAATAGATATACTTATTATGCTCACCGTGCAGATTGGCAAATAATATGCTATTTTACTTACAACCTCATAATTTCTGGCCAAATACTAACTATACACAAAATGTTGTTGCAGACTTTTTACTACTGAATGTGTATACTTTAGCTGTTACAAACTTATTCATTATTTGAGAAAAGTTAATATACACTAAACCCAACATTTGAATATACATTAATCTGATTTTTTTAAATTATTCAATATATTTAGTCACTTAAATATAATTTTTGTCAGGGCAGTGATATGACAAAAAGATCATCAATTCTTTAGAATGTTTGGGGGAAATTCTGTTTAACAGTTTTCAAGGCAAGTTAATTTCAGTCAAGCTAGTCATACAACTTTTGTCAACTACAGGTTTTACTCTAGTTGCTAAAAACTGACCTTATTTCATTGCTTCCTTATGATTTTATTCCTTGATTTGTATTTCCCTCTATATACTACTACTGTTTTTGACATGTGTGTCTATTCTGTATTGTATAAGGTCCTGGTAACCTATAGGTAAGACCCTGATTTTGAGGTGTTCAGAATCTATTAGAAGCAATGGATACAATAGAAAGTTTTACTTAGGAAATATTTTAAGACTAAACAAAAATTGCATAAAATACATTTTTTAGAAATTCATAATAATCACATGACTTTATGATATTGCCACAGTCAAATATTTTAATTAATAATTTCATAGATTTAATCTTCTGACCCAAGTGATATATGCACACTACACTAAACTCAAATAGGATGGGTAGCACAGGGAAGAATTTAGTCCTTTGTGGTACTGTTTCTCCAAACTGCTGACTGAAAGTATGTGTTCTCTGAATTTACATTAGGCAATTATCCTCAGATAAACTGGATAAAATTGCCTTTAATTAATCATTTTCTAAAAGGGCACAGCAAAAGTTGTTTAATTTTAAAATTATAATTAGAGCCTGGTCGATGTGGTTCAGTGGCCGACTGTCCACACATGAAGCAAGAAGTTACTGGTTCAATTTTCAGTCAGGGTATATGCTCCAGTGGTGAGCTCCATCCCCAGTAGGGGTTTGAAGAAGGCAGTCTATTGATATCTCTCTCTCTCTCATTGTTGTTTCTATCTCTCTATCCATCTCCCTTCCTCTCTCTCTCTAAAAAAATTAATAAAACATATTTAAAAAATAAAAATATAATAAAATAAAATTACAATTACATTTTGCACCTTATTTCATTTAATGACTATTAAATTTCTCTTTTTTGACACTAGCTTAAAGTTTTTGTATTTTGAGCATTGCTCTTGAAGTAAAAATATATGGATTTATTAGTAATTATTAATATTTCCAATATTTACCTGAGGATATATTTTTATTAATTCTTGAGATAGAATGAGAAAGAGAGAGAGAGAAACATTGGTGTGAGATAGAGTATCAATCAGAATCAGTTGCCTTCTGCAGATGTCTATACTAGAGATTAAACCTGAAATCTAGGTATGTGCTTTGAATGGAAATTTAACTTGCAACCTTTTGGTATATACAATGATACTCCAATAAACTGAACCAGGATAAGACATGGATTTAAATATTAGATTTCCTATATCAATAGTTATGAAATAATTGATAGAACAGAAGTGATATGTTGTATTTGTACAGCTACTATGTGTCAAACACCCTAATCAATAATTGTTAAGTCATTTTATTTAAATTAGCTAAGTTTATACAAGTAGGTAATTGATATTTCAAACTAATAGATTTTTCTATTAGTACAAGTTCTTAATTATCAAAAATGTTCATTCATCAATTTCTGCTCCTCCTGCTTTTCTCTGTCACTCATTTCCATTAAGTACATCTTTTGGCCATCCCTTCAGCACCCCTACTGGCTGTCAAGACATAAAACATATTTCCTCAAAAATAAATAAGCTCACTGGGCAGGTAAAAGATTATGAATTGCACTGTCAATGCTGTATAGACTCTGTACTACAGAGAACAAAATTTGCTGTTAGGTTCACCAGTATTGGACTGTATCCCAGATGATTTATATATCTGATAGCAATAGAAACTCATGAAGAGATCTCCCTCACTCATAAAACTGTCCCTGAAACTTGCAGCTCAATTTAGTAAAGAAAATACAGGACGCTTAGTTAAATTTGAATGCTTACACTAAAAAATAAAAATTAGCCACAGTTTATCTGAAATTCAAATTAAACCGAGCATGCTGAATTTTACCAGGCAACCCAAGAAAAAGCAATCATCCTCTCATAAGATTCAAGCAGTCATGGTTACATACTTTAGAGGAGAAAAAATATAGTCAATATGCCCTTGTATTACCAACCAGTAGCAAAATGCTATGCTGCTCTTCACACATCAGAGACTGTGGACGAACTGATGGAGTTCAAGACACAATGACATCTTACATGCCAGGACAGCATGTGGACACTGTTAGGCTCTGTGAGCAGACTAGTCCTGAAGTCTCCACAGTATGTTACATGTCAGATTTCATAGTAATAACCCCAATAAAGCTGGTCCCCCAAGAGAATTTAGACAGGAGGGACCCAAGGCTGCAAATATAGGTCAGTACTTTATGAACTCATGATTAGTTTGGTGCCAGGCTTCTATGTTGTAAAATATATTTTACATAACTCAAAACATTTTTAATATTTTTAGATAAACGTTTTCTTGAGTTAAGTGTACATTTTCCCATTTCTAACTCGCATATGCTCTTTATTATTTGGTTCCCTCATCCAGAGCAATGACTGAGCAGCCAGGCCAGCTCCCTTTTCTCTGGGTTCTTTGAAGAACTTTCCAATTTTTTTTTTTTCTTGCAATCGGGTCATTTTTTGCTGATTGCAAATTTCTAGTGTCTCTTGCCTGTCTGAAAACTTTCTGCCTCTGTGTAATCTGCCTCCTAATTCTTTCCCTATTCCGCAGAAGTTTTATCCGAAGGCAGACACAATTTATTCTTCAATGCTTATTCAAGAAGACTTTCCATATCCTTGCCAAAAAGCAAGCCTTTGCCAAATGGAATTCCTGTGTGGAGTTCTTTCAAAATCCTGTCTTCCCACCAGAGGTCCAGCCAAAGAACTATCTGGGCAGCCACATTAGCTGTCACGCTTTTCAAAGTCGCTGGCAGGCAGCCTAAGGCACAGCTTGCCAAAACCCCCATTTCCATTTTAACCAGAGCACAGGTCCTCAAGGACGTCCTCGCAACTCTCATAGCCACTTAGAAATGGCTCCAGAGGCTCTGCCAGTTTCCTGACTGAATGTGAGTTTCTGCTGCTTTGAAAAAGTTTGCTAAAGGGAAACATCTGCTTCTCCATGGGTTTGATTCAGTTTCTATTAAAGCAGTGAGCGTTTTGGGTCTTTTATGAAATGTTAGCAATTTCAGCATCCATGTTTTTAGCAGCTTCCTGTATTTCAGCCTTTAAATATAAATCTGTTTGTGTTTTACGGAGTTTCTTGGTAGCCTTGGAGATTGGTCTTTGGGGAATCGGTTCGTCAGTGTAATTTTAATTAACATCTAATCTATAGTATATCCTCTCCATTGTGCAATTTCCTCCCCCTCCCTAATCTGCATTGGACTTACACCATGCACATTGTTCTATATGCAGATACTTGATTATCACATACACATAGTTGTCATTATTTATCTTAACTAAATATTAACTCTATATTTTGTAATGATTTACCTATTGTCATATTTATCTGGTCCTTTGCTTTCTCATCTAAAACGTGAGTCCTCTGAGACCACTAAACTACCTCATATGTGCATTCTAATACTAAAATCAAAAAGTCTCTAGCACTGCTTGCATGCCTGGAATTTACTTTCTCAAGAATATTGCAAGAATATTTCCTTTCCTACTTGTTTAAAAGCTTTTCCTCCATAAAGAGTTAGACCAGCAAACCACAATAAGGGAGTTCCTTAAAAGCTAATTAGAACTGAAACATGGAATTTAGAAACTAACTGTTCTTTACTGTTGGGGGTAAATATCTTAACAAAAACAAAATTCTTAAACTTGTTATTAGTTAGGTGTAAAGAAAAAAATCTATAAGCAATAGGTCAATGATGACTGTATTAATGATCTACTAAATAGTCTAATTTTCTCATCCACACTCCTTCTTTAGTGAGTATTAATATGACAATAATTTCCCCAATTACATCTATATTGCTGTTCTCTCTCCTGGGCTTCTAATCTCCATAGCCACCTCTCTATCAGACGTGTCGACTAAAATGTTCCACAGGCAACTTGAACTTAAAGTTTTAAAATATGTGAAAAACTTCACTCATCATTTTCTCCCCCAATTCTTTCTAGTCCCTTTTATTGGAAATGCTCCTCCATTTTTCTAAATAATGCAAGCCAGAAATCTCCATAACATCCTTAACTTTTCTTTTCTTTTACGCCCAGCATCTAAATAATCAACAAACACTATTGATTCCACTTTTTAAATCGCTCACAAATCTGTCTTTTAGTTTCTATCCTATTACTCCTCTGATTTGTGCTCTGGCAATCTCACTGACAACTCTCTGATGGGCCTTCTGCCTCAAGTCCTGCTCTCTAACCCAGACTCTAGTCAGCAGCCAGGCTGTTGCTTCTATAACATAAACATTGTGTGGCACCATCTGTTTTAAAATTTTAAATGCAAAGTCCTTAATTTAGTTTAAAAGACTTTTATAATCTAGCCCCTGCTTATGTCTTTTACCTCTTCAGTTATCACTCTGACATTTGCCCCCAGATATTGAGCGGCTTCCTGGTCTATATGCTGTTCTTTGGAATATGCTCATTCGCATATATAGAACTAGTTTACACTCACACTTACCCTTCTCCATCCTGCTTTGTTCCACAGGGAGGCCAAGTTTGACAGATAAAAATATACCTCTCTTATTTCCTAGCTTCTTATGGACTTCAGCTCGGAAGGAGTATAAACAAAAAGGTGGAGGGAAAAGTCTAAATATATACTCTCTGGGCTCCCTCTCTGAAGGGTTCCCATGGGTTGGCTGCCTTCCTTGACCTCCCTGGAACTGAATTCATTGTTTCTATAAAGCAGCCCTCTCCACCCAGACTCTCTGTCTTCAGGTTCCAGGAGCCTTACTCTCCCCTCTCCTACCTCCTTCTATCCTAGCACAGTGCCTGATATCTCCTTTTGGTGTTCTCATACAAATTTCAAGCCTTTGAAATTAGCCCTTGAATAAAGTTTTCTCAAATTATCTCACTGTAATGATCCATCTCGCTCCTTCTGACTGATAGAGAGATCCTGACATTCATATTTGGACACACTAGTCTGGAGTTCAAAGGAAAGATTAAAGCTAACGATATACATTAAAAAATCATTCAAATATAAAAAGTCCAAGTAGATTTAATGTCACAGGATTGGAGGAGTTTTCTACGGAGAAAAGTGTAGATTTAAGAAAGTAGGAGCCCTGAATCCTGCCGATGCTAGAATATTTAACAGTTGGGAGGGAAGGAGGAGAGATGTAAGAGACTGGGAAGAAATGAGTTCAGAAAAGCCAGACAAGACAAGAGCAGTAGCTTCTTTGACAACATTTCCTCTCCAATTGATTCAGTGTCCTTTTGATATGTCCCAGCCTGCATTACATTGGTCTACATCTTCCCTCAGACTGCAAATTCGTTAGGTGATCATGACTATCCAACAGTGCTGTAATTAATTGTATAAGCCAAGACGTATAAAATACACATTGACAACTCTTCGGGTGACTGCTTGAAGAAAATACATGCATTAAAACTATGCATACACAAACACACACACACACACACACACACACACACACACACACACACACACTTTGATTGAGGGAAACAACTAATGATGTCATTAAATGTTTTTTAAAACATTTAATAAATAATACATAAACTGAAGATATACCTTACCCACTGTTTTCTTCTAACATTTTGCAGAGCAGCTTAGCTCATTTGTTCCACATTATCTATACTCTGTTTTTTTTTTACCATAAAGTATTTACTATGTTTTTATTAAATAAAATATTTCATTCATTGAACTTCTAAATTCCTGTAATCATGTTTCTATAAGGTTATCACTCACACAACAAAATATTTTTGAACACATACAACATAACTCAACAAATCTTTGAAATTATTGTTTTCACATTTTTTGTCAAATGCAAGACCAGTTTGTCAAGCCAGATTATTCATTATATTATTGGGCTTCTGTTTTGCTAAAAGTCTGTGCTAGATAGACACTTCAAATCATTTAGAATTTAAACTATCACTGAAACAGTCACAGAAGTAAATGAAAGATTCAATGATTACTTCATTAATGATTTGTTGGGAAGCATACACTATTAAAAATCTAGTAGGCAAGTTACAAAATAAGCAAGACAACTAATTGAAAGGTATTCAGGAAATTGTAATTAGGACAGTAAAATATGGAAAAATAGTTGATACTTAATTAACAGACTAAAAAGAGAATGTTTACAAACCTAACCCCACTGTTAGGAAGTAAATCCTGTTAATGATAGGCCATTAGTTCATTTTCTTTCTACTGAGCTATTTGATGGATTAGGAGCTTGGATTATGAGGAAATGCATCAAATGCAGAGATAAAAAGAGGAACGGGAGAAAGTGCGACCCATAATATATCAGAAGGTTTGGGGAAACCTTTCTTTAACTCAAGAATATTTAATAAATCAAGTAAAATTAATAAAATGCATGGTACAATTTGACTTTTGCCTTGGTATATGTATACAGACATATGAAATAGAGAAGTTTTATATTCAAAGTAATATAAAGGCTTTTAATGACAGTTCAATTGTTGGAAACAATGGAAACCATAAAGGCCTAAGCCCTCAAGAATTCTGAAAAGGTCATGGAATGTAATTTTAAATATCACAAGCAACAGTACTGGCATGTTAGGATGAGTGTTTAAGCCAAGACTGTCTAGATTTCCTAGTGACAAGTAAACCCCAGTGGATAGCAAGGTTATATATTAAAAAAAATAAGTGAAAATTCTTGGGCTATTGAAAATGTTGGGAAGGAATAACAGCTGTCTATAAATATTAAAATGTACAGTCGGTGCAATTCGGTTAAGTCAACAGAACTGCAATAAGCATTCTGACAGGTAGTGCATAGTGGCTGAGAACATGAGGGCTTGGATCAAACCCGCACTTTCAGCAGTTATGCAATTTGAGGCAAGCCTTGAACTCTACTCCATTTAAATTTTGTCATATTTAAAATGTAGGTAATAATATCAATGATCTAGAACTTATGTTAAAATTAGTGTATGTAAAGCACCTAAGTTTATGTCAGCTTCATAGTAAATCTGTATTGAATGTTAGCTATTATTAATTGTGATAAAATCAATTCAAATAACTCATCATCTGTATGTAATTTATACCTTATTAGGAAATGAAAAAAGTAAAATCAGGAAAGTAAGTTTTTAAGAAATATGAAGTGTTAATGTAATTTCAATGAGTGAAAGTTATGAATCTAGATCAGAGTCCAGTGTGATAATCAAAATTATTCCCAAATTAGAAAATCATGTGTTTCATGTTAGTTAATATTTGTGGGAAAGCACATTGTATTGACTGCACATTAAAATGATCTTGGGATATAGAACTATAAAATGATATGATCTAGAGATAATGACTGTGCATATCTATTATAATGTACAACTACTTATGACTAAGGAACAATGTTGCCGAGCGAATTCTTGCACTGAGCCTGGGTTTGTACCAGTTTATCATTCGTATTCTCAGGATAGGATAACACGATCCCCATATTGTTGGACATGAAGGTATTTTTTTCAACCTTTTTACTGTGCTCTTCACCCTCTTCTTTATATGGATGTTAGAATAATTTTAGAACTTTCTTTTGTTTTAAGAGATGAAGGATTATGGCAAATAATTGTTGGTTTAACCTTGGACTTTTAGCCACTTTCACTTAAAACCAAGAACTTAAAAGGTTGATTTGTTTTATCAGTGTCTTGACTATGAATGCGTTTTGTAGAACATGCAGTTTTTCTGATGTTATTGCTTTTAGAATAAGTTCCTCTAATTTATTTTTAAATTAAGAAACGTAGAATCATGCCATTTAGAATATGCACTCTGATTGATTGATTACTGACATGTGTTATATGCATTGCCTAAGACCTAATCAGCATATTTTTGAGAAAGATTTCATACATATTTAAAAAACTCCTATCTTACTGCATTGTATATCACAGAGTGTATTTTTCATTCAATGTCTGTCCTAGCAAACCTAATACATATTTGTAAGTCTTAATTCAAATTCAATGGGTATGGATCCATACAAGCTTAAACTGCAATTTTGCACAACTGTAGTTTTGTTACAAATCACGAATGCATTTAACGTGCTCCGCTGCCTGGAAAGTGGATTAGAGAGCCAGGTGTATAAAAGGTGACATATAGGGCAAGGAGAAAACATGTGCCACCCTTGTGCTCCTCACTAATTATCACTCTTGGTTCCATTTTCCTAGATTCCACTTCATCACATCATTTTCTCCTGAAAGACACTATTTTTCATTTTCTGATATATATATTTCAAATACAGAAAATTATAAATATTATATAGTTGTGTTGTCCTCAGAAAGACTAAATTCTGAAAATGTAGTTATAATCCTATATTAAAATGTAATATATTATTTGTAATGGTATTGCTTAGAACTTATGAGCACATTGGTATAGATAACCCATGTGTTTTGTGGAAAAGAGACATTTATTCTAAAAGTCCACTTAGTGTGTAATTATTATTTCCATATTTTACTTTGTTTTATCCCTAGTACCAATTTTCTAAACTGATCAAGCTCTCTTTTCATCATAGTTCATAACAGAGTTACCTTTATAGAACATAGATTATATCATACTAGAGGCCCAATGTATGAAATTTGTAAATGGGGGGGGGGGGGTGTCCCTCAGCCCAGCCTGTTCCCTCTCCAATCTAAAACCCCTCAAGGAATGTCTGACTACTAAATGGGCAGTCAGACATCCCTCTCACAAACCAGAACTGCTGGCTCCCAACAGCTTGCCTGCCTGCCTTCTTGATTGCCCCTAACTGCTCCTGCCTGGCAGCCTGATCATCACCTAACCATTCCCTTGCCAGACTGATTGATGCCTAACTGCTCCCATACCAGCCTATTTGCCCCTAATTGCCCTCCTCTGCAGGCCTGGTCTCCCCCAACTGCTCTCCCCTGCAGGCCTGGCTATCCCACAACTGCCCTTTCCTACAGGCCTGGTCACCCCCAACTTCCCTCCTATGCCATCCTGGTCACCCCTAACTGCCTTCTCTTGCAGGCCTTGTCCCTCCCAACTGCCCTCTATGCTGGCCTGATCACCCACAACTGTCCTCCCTTGCAGGCCTGGGTCCCTCTCAACTGTCCTTCCCTGCTGGCCATCTTGTGGTAGCCATCTTGTGTCCCTATGGGGGCAGGATCTTTGAACACATGGGGGAGCCATATTGTATGTTGGAGTGATGGTCAATCTGCATATTGCTCTTTTATTAGATAGGATAGAGGCCTGGTGCTCAGGTGGGGGTGGGCTGGTTTGCCCTAAGGGTGTCCCAGATCAGAGTAGGAGTTCCCTTGAGGCATGGGGTGGCCTGGGCGAGGGACCCGTGGTGGTTTGCAGGGTGTCCATGTCCCCTGGTGACCCAAGTGGAGGCCCTGGTATCTGGGATTGATTTATATTCCACAATGGAAACTTTGTAGCCTTGAGTGGAGCCAAGCCTTCTGCTCTCTCAGTGGCAGTAGCCATTTCTGTTGGGTTTTATTTATCTCCTATCATTGAAACTTTGTAGCATTGAGTGGAGGCCTAGGCCAGCAAGGGCTATAGGGAAGCTCGGCTTCCTTCATCGTCAGAGGCAACCCTACCCTCTCACTCTCTACAGCTCCATGGCTGCTACCATTTATTTGAGGATTTATTTAACTTCTATCATTGAAACTTTGTAGCACTGAGTGGCGGCCTGGGCCAACAAGGGCAGATGGAAAGCTTAGCTTCCTCCATTACCAGGGAAACCCGAGCCTCCCTCCTGCTCTCAGTGGCCACAGCCATCTTTTTTTGGGTTTATTTGCATATTCACTCCTGATTGGCTTATGAGTGTGGCTGGTGGGCGTGACTTGTGGGTTTAGGGGATGTATGATCAATTTGCATATTACTCTTTTATGAGATAGGACTAGAGGCCCGTTGCAGAAAGATTCCTGAAAGAGCAAAGTTCCCTCCCTTCTCTGCTGCCTTGCTCCTTCCCGTCTTCTCTACCTCTCTTCCTCCCTTCTTACCTGCCCCGCCTGCTTCCCTCCTTTCTCCGTTGCCCTGCTCACTTGCTTCCTTGCTTCTCCACAGCTTTGCTCCCTTCTGCAGGGTTTGGCTTCCTTCTGTTTTCCACCTGGGTATGCAAATTAACTGACATCTTGGTTAGGTTAATTTGCATACTTGCTTCCTGATTGGCTTATGGACATGGCTTGTAGGCACGGTTTGTGGGTGTAGCAGAGGTATGGTCAATTTGCATATTACTCTTTTATTAGAGATGATGATCCCAACCTTCAAAACCTACAAATTATCCTTAAAATAGATCAAATGACTCCCTAAAAATGCTCTCCAAATTCTTGTATTTTCTCCTTTTGAAAAATATTTTTTCTCACTCACACTTCTCTTCACACTTGATCCTCACAATTCTATCCTTCACATTCATCATCAGCTTTGTGACTTTGCTAATGACTTTCAATAATTTTAAAATGCACTTTCTCTTCTCTATTATTTTTTATTATTATTATTAAAGTCTCTGTCAAATACTCTCATTTAAAAATTAAAATTTCCTGGATCCTTGTCTCTGAGATTTGCCTCTTTTTCTTTATATCCACACATGTCAATTAGGCAGCTCATTATTATTCCATTTTATTTATCTTAACTAATTTCATTTCCTTATCCTCAATGCATTTGAAAGTTATTGAGAATAGGAATCATTGTATTTGTGTTTAACATTGCATTTGTAAGATCTAATACAATGTCTTATTTAAAATATGTGAACTGAAAATAAAAGTGAAATAAGTAAGAGATTATTCCCTATTATATTCTTGGGAATGCTACAGTTTGTTTGAGACTGGTATGTTAAATGAAAACCTATGATTATATTATAGATAAATGTTTGTGTGCAAGTGAAGATCTGATTCTGAGTATACTGTATATAACTTTGCATAGATTGCATGGTCCGTGGTCCTTTAAATAGTCAGTTATCTCAGATTTATAAGATCTTTTGAGGAAATATTAGAAAAAATATATAATTTTACTTCATGCAGTACTTTTTTAAGCTTAAATGTCTTTTAAGATAATCAATTTGATCAACTAAATATGGCATTTAATGATTGTAGGCATGGACAATTTTATCAAATTAAATAGAAAGCATCCCTAAACAATAGAAGAAATGTTGGTTTAATCTTTTTCTTCAAGTTATCATGTTTAAAGACATGAGACTTGATTCTACTCTAGTCATAAAGAAAAGATTAAAACTTTAATCAGCAAATATCATAGAGCATTTTAGTAAAGAAAAAGAATCAAGAGAAGCACAAACTTTATTACAGCAAATAAGAGAGCTGATTTCTTTTTCTTTAAATATATTTTTGTTGATTTCAGAGAGAAATTGAGAGAGAGAGAAAAGAAACATCAATGAAAGCAAATAATTGATCAACTGTCTCCTGTACAGCACCTACTGGTGGTCAAGCTTACAACCCAGGCATGTGCCCTGACCAGGAATCAAATCATGATCTCCTGCTTCATAGGTCGATGTTCAAACATTGAGCTACACCGGATGGGGAGAGCTGTTTTCTGTAGTAGACATGTAGGTATTTGACTATTCACCCAAATTTTAAAATTTAGTCCCATTAATTGGGAGCAGTTTCAAATCAAAACACATTTTTGTTTTATTTATTTATTGTCTGACCCCCTTTTAATATGAACTGGTGAAATGGATTAATCTTTCATGAGGAACCCCCCCCCCCCCCCACTGGCCTGATTGCCCCTCACTGCCCTCCCCTGCTGGCCTGATTGCTCACAACTGCCCTCCCCTTTGGGCCTGACCCCTCCTAACTGCCCTCTCCTGCCATCTTGTGTTCACATGGAGGCAGCCATCTTTGACCACATTGGGGAAGCCATCTTGTGTGTTGGAGTGACAGTAATTTTGCATATTACTCTTTTATTAGATAGGATAAGCCCATGGAAAAATATAAATAAGGAACAGAATATAATTTTTTTCTCCTTACTCTATCTTTAGTGTGATTGCATTACATAAGAAGAGAAAAGAATTTGTAAATGCCAAATGTATATGAACTGACTATATTGAGTTTGGATATAGTCTAGAGTTGCACTGAACTCCATGGACTTACACAAGGTGGAACAAAAGTTGGCTTATAGTTGTTTGTATAAGAAAACAATACACAAAGCCTCAAGCTGTGGGAGTGGCAGAAGAGCTAACACCGCTGCCTACATACACCTCTGTGTTCCCCTGAGTTCCAGAGCCCGTGCCTTCCAATACCTGAACACAGGGCTATACATCCATGTTTATCTCTCACCCTCTGGCACTGGAAGCCACTGAATTCACCAGATTTGGAAGGGATGAGCAATGGGTGTCTGAGCAGAAAGAAAGTTCTAGATGTGATTCCAGTTTGTCTTGTCTATTGTTATGTCTCTATCTTCTAGGACAGTGCCCAACTCAAAATAGGAACTCTGTACATATAAGTAGAATAAGTAACATAAATAATTTCAAGTGGAATTTAATATCTGTAAAATGGGGAGATTAAAATGGTGGCAGAGTAGGAGGATGCTGCATGGGCATGCTCCCAGGAACAAGCTGGAATTATAACTGAAATATGAAAAGGCTTCCTGAGTAATCAATAGAAAACTCACAGGACAGAACCCTGATACCCAAAGACCAAAAGGTAGGGACTACATAGAGATTGGTAGGATGGGCAGAGGTGAAAAAGGTCTGGCTGGGCACCTACAGACAACAACTGAAGTCCTAGAGAGATATCCCAGCTGGTAGGGGTTGGTGGGGAGGGGTGGCATTGAGAACTCTGGGATCTAATCCCAAAGCTGGGCTCACTAATAGAGAGCACCAAACTGAGGAAGCTACCCACATATCTGCGAAAAGAAATGAGGTGCTGTCTGCCAGAGAGTGGCAGCTGAAAGCTCAGGCACCCTCTTAAAGGGCCAATTCACAAAAATTCCCTGTGTAACCCTCTACCTTGTGCTCTGGAAGAAGGAGGGTAAAGTGGACTGGAGAAGTGAAAGCAGAACCCAGGACTGGTGACTCAGTGTATAGAGATCAGAAGGCAGACACCCCAAGTTTTCTGGGCTGAGTCATTCCTCCACACAGCGGACAACATCTTTCCCACATAGACTTCTGCCTTGCCTTTGAGGGAGAGAGTCAACACACCCTATTTGAAAACACCTTGCCCTGAGGCCACTTAAGATATTAAAAATAACAATTAGGCTCCAGGCAGAACAAATTGCCCCACCCTGTTGAAAAAACTCTAACCACACCTAAAGATGATTATTTGGGGGCAATTCAAGTCAGAATTCTATTTGTCTTCAGATAGAGGCAGTCTCTGGAGGCTTTGAGTCTTTGCCTGACCCAGTTAGTCAGAAATAGCCTTTAATACTGTCCTGTACTAAAGATTAAGAAGTATAGAGGATCTACCTAAAATTTAGTCACAAACCTAAACAGACAACCAAAATGAGGAAACAAAGAAACAAACCCAAATGAAACAACTAGGGAATTCTCCAGAAGAAGAGATAAATGAAGCAGAGATAAGAAATTTATCTAAAACAGAGTAATGATGGAAAAAATGCTCAACAGTATGGAAAATGATATAGTAACTGTGAAAAAAGAACAGTCTGAGATAAAGAATGACATAACACAAATAAAGAATATATTGGAAGGAATACAAAGCAGATTAGGGGAAGCTGAGGATTGAATTAATGATTTAGAAGACAGAGTTGAAAATTCACTCAATTAGAAAACCAAAAAGAAAAAAAATTAAAAAATAGGAGGATAGCTTAAGGGAGCTGTGGGACAATGTGAAACATAACAATACTAAAATAGTAGATCTGCCAGAAGAGGCAGAAAGGGAGAAAGGAATATAGAAGGTATTTGAAAAAATAATGGTTGAAAGCTTCCCTAACCTGGTAAAGGAAAAAGTCACAGAAATTCAAGAGTCATAGAGAATCTCAAACAAGAAGAACCCAAACAGATCCACCCCCAGCCATATCATACTTAAAATGCCAAAGATTAAAAACAAAGAGAGAATGTTAAGGGCAGCAAGAGAAACCTGTTACCCACAAAGGAGTTCCCAGAAGGCTGAGACCTGATCTCTCATCAGAAACTCTACAGGACTGAAGGGAATGGCATGAAGTATTCAAGGTAATAGGAAGCAAGGATCTGAGACCAAGATTACTATATCCAGCAAGGCTATTATTCAAAATAGATGGTCAAATAAAGAGCTTCTTTGACAAAAAAAAAAAAAAAGGCTAGAGTTCATCACCACAAAGCCAGTATTATAAGAAATGCTAAAGTGATTGTTGTAAGGGATTGCTAAGAAGAAACAGAGAGAGAATTCTAGTCATACAGAATTAAAATGGTTATAAATAAATAACTCTCAATAATAACCCTAAATGTAAATGGATCAAATGCTCCAATCAAAAAGGGTAGGGTAGCTTAGTGGATACCAAAACATGACCCAACTAGATGCTGTCTAAAAGAGACCCACTTCAAAACAAAAGAAAGTGAAGGGATGGGATAAAATTTTTCATGCAAATGGAAAAGAAAAAAAAAAAGCTGGAGTAGCAATACTTATATCCAACAAAATAGACTTTAAAAGCACCATGTTAAGGAAAATAACCCAGTCGGAGAAAGATAAATATCATATAATCTCACTCAATTGTGGAATATAATGAACAACATAAACTGATAAACAAAAATAGAGCCAGAGGGGGAAAATATATACTAGAATATAATAGAAGTAATCCTGTTATTTGCAGATTTTTGATATTTCCTACAACTTTTGTGATATACTATGTGAATACAGTTTTGGTAATATTATACTTAAAATCCTTTTATTCTTAAATATTAATGTTTATTGCATGTAATTTTATCATATGTAAGATCATTTTTCTTGAATAATTGGTATTTATTGCATGTAACATTATCATATTTAAAATCATTTTCTTGAGATACTAATATTTATTTAATGTAACATTATTATATTTAAGTTTTCCTTAAAATAAAAAATAAAACAATACAATAATTAAGAAATAGTAATACAAGAATAAACTCTTTTGCATACACATAACTGTACATCTACTATAAACCTACTTTTGCTCCACCCTCAATTTTACAAAAATTTATACATAGAGACTCAACAGTAAGAAAATCATTTCAATGACCTACCTAAAGGAAATAAGCTATATTCCTGAATGGACTCCTCACTATTTAATAACTTATGGAATTTCTAAAGATTGTAGATAATTTTTTATTGGATCCTGAACCAGACTTGTCAAATGCAATATATTTTTATTAAAAATTGCCCAAACATAACATCATTTAAATAGATGGATTGGGATGGGCACCCTAAAACACAACCTAAATAAATGAGAAACATAAATACTGAATGCAGCAAATAGACCAAGCAGCTAGCTGGCAATGAAAAAAAAAAAAAGCATTAAACTGGAAATGATAAACTTTATTTGAATATATATTATTTGGCATGGACAAATGCTGAGTTTGCATCTATCTTTAGAGTTAACTTTACCAATATATATTTATACTTTTATCTATTCACAGCATGTTTGACATACTACATAATTATTTTAAATTGACTGTAGTTCAGTACAATAATTTCCACATTGTTTCCAGTATGAGAAACTGCCTTGAGATTATGTATTTTACCAAGAAATACTCACAATGGGGAAAATATCAAGATTACTTATAATTCTCACTAACTAGAAATCAATTTAGTCAGCATTCTTTGCTTCAGTAAATAATCTAACTTTGGCTGCTCAGAGCGATTTTTTGCAGGTGATATCGCATTGAAATAAGCAGGAACAAAGAAAAATCCATCAGAGGGTTTTACCCAGTAGATACTCTGGTCAGAGTGCTACTGTGTAGCATAAAGTGTATTTTCTTATCCTTTTTATTTTTTAATGACTAACTGTTAGTATACTAACAATTTCTAATGCCATCAAAACCTTTGAAGAATTGACATAGAAAATGATTTATAATAGTATAAACAACATAACAGTGTGCTGATTCGTGACATTTTAATATTGAAAGAGCCTTTAACTGTGCTTGGCATTCATTTCTCAAATCTTCTAAAATGATTTGTTAATTTATCTATTATAAAGCACTACATTATTTAAAGGCTATTGAATACCTCCTCCATAATGTGTAAATTCCTTGAGAATGAAAAAGTAAAATTGTGCATTTTCTCTCTGTCTCTATGTCTCTGTCTCTCTCTATCCCTCTTTCTCTCTCTTATCCCCTATTATCTGTCTATATAAATTGAATTAAGAGTGTAAAAGTAAAAAAGGAAGAGTTATTATAACCTCCCCCATGTCATCTCAAATTTGGATAATTCATCACAACTGCCATAATTTGCAATATGTATTCAGAAACGTTCCTGTATTGAAATAAGAAAGGTGACATAGGTCTTTGCCATGGGAAAGTGTCCTCAGAGAAGTTATATCCAGGAAAATCTGTCTTTTGTTTCTATGTCAGAGAGAAAAGAAGATTGGCAGTAAATCAATTGTATTATTTCACACAAGAAGGATAGCAACGTCTTCACAATGGAAGAACAGTCTATGATTAAAACACATTTATGCAAAATAGCAAGTTGAGCTCCAGAATGCAATTGGATACTGGAAATTTTTGTAAAACAATACCAATTATATAACTTTGAAAAACTTTAGCAATTAATGTCTAGTGGTGAATGTAAAATAGGTATGAATCTTCTTATTTCAATCCTTCATATGTTAAGTATATTTTATAGTAAGGAAACAGTCATTTTTATTAATTAATCTACTGTTATATTCCTAAAAACTGTATGCTTTTCAAAATATTTACCAAAATATGCATAATTGAATATGTATATACAATATCAATGTGTTTTTTATGAAGTATGACCAAGACATTATGAAGGAATAGAAAAAACAAAAGTAAAATAAGATATGGGCCTATGTATGAACTTTGAACTACCTCTTCTCTGCTACTGCATAAAGATCTTTCTAATAAAATGGATAATAAGATGTGAAAAGGATGGGACACAGATTAAGATAAGCAGGATAGGCACCAAGAAAATACCAAAAAATAAATCTGGCTAGGATTTAAGATATACATATGGATAAAGTTTTGTATTAATTCTCCTAAAAGGACAATTGGAGTCCAACACAAAATTCAGTGCATATTATCTACGTAATATCTATAATAATGCCTGAAGTAATTTTAGGAATTATTGTGCAGTTCCAATTTTATTATATATATTAAACATTCTAAATTATTTATGTTTTCTTTATAAAATCCAAGTCAAAATATTGTAGATATGTTATTACTTAGTTATCTACATCAGGCAGACTTCACATTCATATTTTGGTGATTATATTTTTTGCTCAAATCTAGAAGTCTGTTTTAAAGACTTACTTTCAAAAAAGTATTCCTTCCTGAAAAAGACATTGTAATTCTCTGGACAATGCCAAATAAATGTAAATAACTTTTATAGAAAATGCAAAGACAAATTCTATTTACACAAAGCTATTATTTGTGTTGCTTTTAATTTTCTTACATCTTACCCAATGAAGGGTGTTTTAAGAGCCACCAAATAGATCAGAGCTGGTAAAGTAAGGTAAGAATAACCATTCTCAATAAATAAATTATTCTTGGCATTCAGGTACATGAATTTTTAGACATTTCAGAGACAAAAAAGTCTTTTATCTTGGCTCCTTCTCTAATACTTAACATTTCATAATCCTGTCTAATAAAAGAGTAATATGCTAATTTGACTGTACCTTTGCTACACCCACAAGCCACACCCACCCACCAATCAGGAGCAGATTATGGAAATAAACCTCAACCAAGATGGCTGCCACCACTGAGAGCAAGAGAAAGGCTTGGGTTTCCCTGGCAACAAAGGAAGCCAAGCTTTCTATATACCATTGCCAGCCTAGGCCTCCACTCTAGGCTACAAAGTTTCAAACAGAAATGGCTGTCGCCACAGAGCTAGCAGAAGGCTTGGCTCTGCCCCAGGTTACAAAGTTTCAATTGTAGACATAAATTAATCCCAGATCTCAGGGCCTCAGCTTGGGTCACTGGGGGGCTTGGCCAGCCTGCAAACCTCCACAGGCCCCTTGCCCAGGCTGCCTCTCATCCCAAGGGAACCCCCACCCTGATCCAGGACATACTTCAGGACAAACCAGCAGGCCCCCACCCATGCACCACGCCTCTATCCTATCTAATAAAAGAGTAAATTGCAGATTGACCACACAAGAGGGCTGCCCCCATGTGGTCAAAGATCCTGCCCCAATGTGGACAAAAGATGGCCACCACAAGATGGACAGCAGGGGAGGGCCATTCAGAGGCCCTGCAAGGGAGGGTAGTTGGGAGCAATCAAGCCTGCAGGGGAGGGACGTTAGGGGTGAGCAGGCCAGTAGAGGAGGGAAGTTGGGAACAAACAAGCCTGGCAGAAGAGCAGTTATAGACATCAATTAGGCTGGCAGGGTAGTGGTTAGTGGGTGATCAGGCTGGCAGGCAAAAGCATTTAGGAGCAATCAAGGAGGCAGGCAGGTGAGCAGTTTGGAGCCAGCAGTCCTGGATTATGAGAAGAATGTCTGACTGCCCATTTAGGCCCGATCCTACCGGCAGTTGGACATCCCTCAAGAGGTCCCAGATTGGGGAGGGTACAGGCTGGACTAAGGGACAGCCCCCGTGCCCCATGCATGAATTTTGTGCACTGGGCCTCTAGTCTATATATATAAAAAGTCAGTGCCCATGATGAATGTGACGATCAAATGACTGGTCCCCAAGAGGTTGTCCCTCTCACCCACAGGCCCCCTGTCCATGAGTGGGGTGGTGCAGGACTGGGGACTGGTGAGTGGGATGAATGGTTGACCTCTTGATCACTGCCCCCAGCCCTCAAGCTCCACTGGATAAGCCATGGTGAACAGGAGAATTGGGATGGGTGCCAGGAGGACGAACTGGCTGTCAGGCTGTGAGGATCACCAGCTCAGCCCTGGCTGCTTGGGGCTCTTAGGTCTGTGTGAAAGCAGGTGCTGGTGCATTCACCTCCATGTGCATGTGCCCAGTGGCGTAGGTTGTGGGTGCTCCCCACAGCTTCTGTCAGTGTCTCAACCCCCATCAACAAAGGCAATGGCAGCAGCAGCGTCTGTGACAGCAGTGAAGGCACCCACATGAGTGGCCCTGAGAGGGCAGCAGGTTCTATCAGCAACTGGCCCAGCACACGCACATGGAGGTGATGACACCAGCATCTGATTTCCCACAGGCCTGAGCCCCTGAGCAGCCAGGAATGAGCTAGTGATCTGAATGGTCTGACAGCCTAGCAGTATAGGTGGTGTTTGGCCTGGGGACTGGTGAAAAGGCAGAAGATGGCCCTGATCGCAGGAGGGTAGGCCCTAGAGACCCTACCCACAAGATTTTGCTCACTTGGCCTCTAGTTTATTATAAAATTAATGCCAATGTGGTAATAATAAATGCTTAAAAGTAATACATGTTGAAATATTCATATGCTATATTAAAGTTTCATTGTATTATTAATAAAATTTGATAAAAAATCTACTGGGACACCACCCATAGTTAAAAGTAAAGATGGATACAAGAAGAACAACAAAAAGTTATAGACACAGACAATAGTATGGTGGTTACCAGAGGGAAGGAGACTTAGTGGGTAATAATGGATAAAGGAAATCAAATATATAGTGATGTAAGAAGATTTCACTTTAGATAGTGGGCACACAGAGCAATATACAGATGATATATCATAGAAACATAGTCTTGAAATCTATGAAATCTTATTAACCAATATACTCCAATATATTTAATTAAAAAAGAGAAGATGGATAAACTTTATAGTCAGCTGACATATTGTCCAATATAAAACAGGTAATTTTAACAATAGATTTATCATATACGAGAGGCCTGGTGCACAAAATTTGTGCACGGGGATGAGGGGTCGTCCCACAGCCAAGTCTGCACCCTCTCCAATTTGGGACTTGGAAATGTCTTACTGCTGGTTTAGGCCCGATCCTACAAGGATTGGGCCCAAACTGGCAGTCAGACATTTCTCTCACAATCTGGGACTGCTGGTTCCTAACTGCTGGTCTGTCTTTCTGATCGCCCCCTAATCGCTTCCCTGCCAGCCTGATTGATGACTAACTGCTCCTCTGCCAGCTCAATTGAACCCAAGTGCTCTACCCTGCTAGCCATCTTATCATGGCCATCTTGAGAAGGCCATTTTGTGATGACATGAGGACAGCCATCTTGTAGTGGCCATCTTGTGATGATGTTGCTCTAGGGCTGTGATGGCAAACCTATGACACGCATGTCAGCACTGACATGCGTAGCCATTTTTGATGACATGCAGCCACATGTGGTTGCATACAGAGAAGTATGGGGTTGCATGCCAAGAAGGACGTTCTATCCTTGCTACTGCATGGCCAGGTGCAGTAGCTAAGGATAAAACACTTGCTGCAATGTAGTATAGACACTCTGTGCCAGAGGTCTGTAGGCTAAAACAACAGAACTCTGGCACAGAGCATCTAGTTCTGGGACTTTTGGTTAGGTCATTAGGGGATCTTTGACCTCACTTTCGGCCAGTGGAACAAAGAGCAATGTAATACTGCTGGGATGTGTCTCTGGGGGCCTTGTGATCTCGATCATCAGCAACCACATAACCACAACAACCATCATCCAATCTACTGTTCTGGGATATCATGGATTTCTAATTGACCATCATTACTGAGATAAGTGTGGAGGAAGCTGGCCCAGGCTAGGGCCTGTGCTATGGGTGCCATTTCTCACCATTAGAAATAGCAGCAATCATCTTAATTTAAATAAGGAACATAATTTTGCAGCATAGTTCAGACTCCATTTTACAACTATTACTGTTGTGCATCTTTATTAACCCATATTTCTGCTTATTAACCCTGAATTTATTTATTTATTTATTTATTTATTTATTTATTTATATTTTATTGATTTTTTACAGAGCAGAAGGGAGAGGGATAGAAAGTCAGAAACATCGATGAGAAACATCGATCAGCTGCCTCTTGCACGCCCCCTACTGGGGATGTGCCCACAGCCAAGGTACATGCCCTGGACCGGAATCGAACCCGGGACCCTTCAGTCCGCAGTCCGACACTCTACCACTGAGCCAAACCGGTCTTGGCAACCCTGAATTTTTTTAAAGACAGTTACATGTGCCATCTTGTGGTCAGTTAAGCTAGTTAACCCCTAATTGCCTGTAGTGCTAACCGTCTATCTATAATTCTATCTTCTTTCACTGCCCCCCCCACCCCCCGATGGAGAACCCAAAAAACAAAAAAACAAGGTTAAGTAAAGGAAGTGGTAGTAGCAGTAGCCGACCCTTTCAAGAGACATGGACTGAGATGTATGGCATTATAGAAGAAAATGGCAGATCATTTTGCGTTCTATGTACTGAAATGGTAGTAAATAGAACGTGCAATATAAATAGACACATTTTGAAAATAATCATTCCTAGCTCTTGAAAAAAAAAGGGAGGATGAAAAGAAGGAGTACATTTCTAGGCAGCTACACCTTTATAAGAGCCAATCTAATTCCATCCTTAAATTTCTAAAAGGCTCTACAAATTTAACATCTGCAAGTTTGAGCATTGCTCACTTCATAGCTCAGCATGGAAAAGCACTCGGTGAGGGGGAATTTGTTAAAGAAACTCTCCTAAGATGTGCACCAGTTCTATTTCACGATGTGTAGAATAAAGAAGCAATTATTAAGAGAACATCTGAATTACCACTCAGTAGAAATATCATAAAAGACCAAGTAATGAGACTGAACAAAAACGTACAACATCAATTAAAGAGAGACATAACTAATTGTAAATATTTTTCAATCTCTCTTGATGAAACTACTGATGTCACATCACATGCTCAGTTGGCCATTATTGGTCGATATTCTGATGGTCTCACAATGAGAGAAGAATTGACAAAGTTAGTATCAGTGCCAACAAGTACATCAGGAAGCAAAAATATTTAAGGGTGTTATACAAACATTCCATGACCTAAGAACTGATATCTCTAAAGTTCTGTCTATGCCAACACATGGGGCACCAAACATGGTAGGGGAAAATGTCAGATTTGTCAGATTGTTTACGGAAGCTATTGGACATCCAATTGTGCCTTTTCATTGTATTATCCATTAGGAGGTTTTATGTGCCAAGGCAGGATTCACCAACTTAAAAGACTTAATGTCAGTTGTTAAAAAAAGTAGTTAATTTAATAGCTGTTCCCCCCCTTCACAAGCGAGAATTTTCTGTACTTTTACTGGATGTTGATTCCACCCACAGTGGACTGCTGATGTACAATAATGTAAGATGGCTGAGGTGAGGCAAAGTTCTTGAGCGCTTTGTGGAGTGCTTTGAAGAAATTAAGGTATTTCTTGAAGATAAGGATCTGGGAAACTTTTCTCAGCTCAATGATGATAAGTGGGTCAACACCCTGATATTTTTACAAATCTCTCTGTTCATATTAATGACTGAACTTAAAATTACAAGGTTTTGGCAAAAGTATTGACATTATGTTTGGATACATAAAACCTTTTGAAAGTAAATTTAAAATTTTCAAGCGAGATGTAGAAACTAAAACTTATAAGTATTTTCTCGACTAACAAAATACTTTGAGAAGGCCAGTGCAGCTGTACAAAATGAAATGAAACCTTTGCATATAAAGTACCAGCATGTTTTAGACTCGTTACTTGACCAGTTCAGTGATAGATTTAATCAATTTAGAAGCCTAGAACAGACCATAAAAATAATTCAGCATCCTGATGTAGTAGTCTACAGTAGTTTGGTATTAAATGGTTTCCAATGGATGCAAATTGATGATTTGGAGATGCAACTTGCAGAATTTCAAGACAGCATCTGGGCTCAGGTGTTTGTTGACTTGAGGTCAAAGCTTGAGAATCTGGAAAGGTGGCACTTGGAGAATCAAGAGAAGTGCCATTAGGAACAGGAAATTTGAAGTGCATGGAACTGATTACCAGACACTTGTAGCACCCTGAAAAATATAGCAATGGGTTTACTTACAATTTTTCCATCTATGTACTTTTGTGAGACCTTATTCTCAATGTTAAATAATATCAAAACTAACAAAAACAACAACAAACAGATTGACAGATGAAGTTAGTAGTGCTTGCTTTGGCTTGAAGTGTACAAAATACCAACCTTCAATTGAAGGTTTAGCCAATGAAATTCAGCAACAAAAAAGTCACTTATAGGCAGGTTAGTTAAAGAATTCTCCCTCCCCCTCACTTATCTTAGTTCATGACATCCCACACAAGTTAAATAATATCAAGACCAACAAAAGAAATCGACTGACAGATGAACAAAGAAATCACTATGCGGGTAAGTTAAATAATTAGTTTTTGGTTTATTAAATACAGTTATATATTATAATTATACATTTTTGTTATTTAAACTGTAAATATTGCAAAATTATGTTTTTGTTTTTTCTCAAAGTGACACACCACCTGGGTTATGCTTGGTTTTTTACAGAATTTTGACACATCAAGCTCTAGGGTGTGGTTCCATCTAGGCTTTTTATTATATACTAGAGGCCCGTTTCATGAAGATTCATGCAATAGGCTTTCCTTCCCCTGGCTGCCAGGACCAGTTTTCCTCTGGAACCTGGGACCCAGGCCTTCCCTCTGGCTGTTGCCTTCTGTTTTTGCTTTGGCGGGCTGGAGGCTTCACTCCAGCCAGAGCCTTCAGTCTTCTCTGCTCTGGCCAGAGTGCCATGCTGCCTCCACCTCACCTCCAACCCCAAAGGGCAGTCGCTTGCTGCTGTAGCTGCGCCTCTTCTCTGAGCCCTGGGGCCAGGGGCTTGTGCCACCTCTGCCACAGCTTTGTCTCCGCCCCCAGGGCCGGGTGCTCAGGCCACTTGGCCCTGCCTCCCGCTCCTGATTGGCTGGCGGTCATATTTGCATGTTATTCTTTTATTAGATAGGATAGGATTCCCCAAGAGATATAAGCTTATTTTTTAAATGCATCTTTTAACATTGAAGGTCAGGGTAAATGTGTCTTTAATCGTCCTGTCTTTAGAGATCATCTGATGAAACATAGGGAAGAGATGGAAAAGAGAAGATTAGCCCCCGGGCTTAGGAAGTTCACATAGTGGGCTGAGCTTTCATTTTCCTCCCCTGTCTGTCTGCTGCCTTTCTGTCCACACATGTGTGATGATGCTAGGGCTCACCTAAGTGTCTGCAGTTCCAGCACCTGTGGATCACCATCAGGCCAGTAACAAAAATGCTTTCCCCACAGTTTTACTTGAAGATGTTGCAATTTATTCAGACTTAATGAGGTAAAAGGGAAAAGCCTCTGGGATAGTCTGCTCCTAAAAATCAAACTTTTCATTCTCACGTCAACAATTAACTTATTCTGTTATTGGTATGAAAGAAAAGATAAAGTTGTAGGACTCACGGGTGCATTTATTTAGCCATAATAATGTCTGGATTCCATTGAGAGGTTAAATAACAGTTAAGTTGATTGAAGATGTGCTGTTTTTCAATCAAAGTGCTGAATCTATCTGTGATACCCAGATGCAGGAACCAAAATAGCCTCAGCTGGCGCTACTCAGAATATTCCAGTTATAAAGTGGTTGAGTACATCTCATCATTATTCAAGAGAATGGAATTAGGGTAAAAGAACTTTGAGACTGTGGCTTGGGAACTAGAATAGTGTAAAAGGTCAGGAGAGACTGATCAACAATTTAAGTCTAAGGCTACTACAGCCTATTAATATCAAATTTACTTATCTAAATAACCATTATAAGTAACATACTGTGATACTCTAATTTCTCTGTAAAGGGTTAAAAGTTTAGATCCATATTATTTTATAAAAAGATTGACAAGCATTAAAGAGGGCACTCAGATCATATTTACTGGATCATGAAATAATTTATTCTGTAGAACTTTTCTAAGTTGTAGAATTTACTGTAACAATTTTTGCTTGTAATAATTAAAAGTCATCATTATACCATGATTAGATTAGGAGCAAGATTTGAATGATACATAGGATCATTCTCAGCCTAGTACTGAAAGCCTATATTGAATCTGTTAATATCATAACTGTCAACAGATCTATGACACCATTGTGTGTGTGTGTGTGTGGCAGGGGGTGATTTATAATAACTGTGCTAGGTCAGTAGCGTTAAATTACACATTAAATGTCTGCTTATTAAAATATACATACTTCCATTTACTATATATGTTACAGACATACATATTTAATATATTTAGCATACAAGTACTTTTACATTTATATATGGGTATTACATATGTATATGCAGGGTAGGCAAAAGTAGATTTATCATTGTGAGTTCACAAAACACAGTTTGTTCTTGATTTATTATTTATTTATTTATTTATTATTGTATGTGTTGTTATCATTTTGTATCCTTACTTATGATTTACCTTTTAGGTAAAGATGGCTGGTAATTTAACTCACTTTTGCTCAGCCCTATGTATAATCAGAAAAACATAGGTATTGCTAGTACATATGGGAAATCTCTCTTCATGTTTTAATTAAATAACAGTTTTTCTGTGATGCCTTTTTTGTCAACCTTTCATTTATCCTACCCTACTCAAAATTGTCTTCTTAGCAATCTTTCCAAAGTCAGCTCATGTTTCTATTCAATTTCTTGCATGTGTGCCTTTCTATGTTAGACTGTAAACATTCCCAGAACACAAATATTATTTATTCATTTTTGTGACAGAGTGTTTAATACTTACCCAGTGCTCAAAAATAATTTGTGTAATTATATTAATTATTAACTATTCCATAACTATATGCCAGCCACTGAAAATATGATGGTGAGCAAAATAAACATGACTTAAGTGCCACTAATAATTTTAAGAATCTACAAAAGCAAAATATCTGACTCCACTGGTCATTCAGTGAGGTCTTCTCTGAGAAAGTGGGTTTTGAGTTACAAAATCAATTTTTTTCAGACCTTTTTTTTCTTTATTTTCCTTGTACATTATTATACCCGCCCCCCTATCCCCTGTGCTAGGTTCTATTCAGCTCTCCCCTGTCCATTCACTTTGGCCACTACCACACTGTTATCTGTGTCCTATTTATGTATAACTACCGGCCCAGTGCAGGAAATTTGTGCACAAGGTTGGGGAGGTGGTCCTCAGCCTGGCCTGCACCTTTTCCAATCTGGGACACCTTGAAGCATGTCTTATTGCCAGTTTATAGAAATGGGGCCTAAACCTGCAGTCAGATATCCCTCTCACAATCCAGGACTGCTGGATCCAGCTGCTCACCTACTTGCCTGCCTAACTGATTGTCCCTAACCACTCTGCATGCTGGCCTGCTCATCCCCAACTGCCCCCTACTGGCTTGCTCACTCCAAACTGCCCCCCACCTCTCTGTCCTGATCAACCCCAACTGGCCCTCCTGCTGGTCTGCTTAACCCCAACAGTTCCTGCCATCTCATCCTGGCCTGATCACTCCCTGGTGACCCAAAGTCCCAATCCCTCTTTTTTTTTCTCTTTCTTTTTTGTTTTTTTTGTTTTTGCACCTCTTTGAACAGTGGCCAGGGCAGACTGGAATCAAGTACCCAGGATTTATTTATCTATTATTGAAAATATATAGGCTAGAGCAAAGGCCAGGGTCAACCAGCACAGGTGGGAAGCTTGGCTTCCTCCATTGCCTGGGCAACCCAAGCCTCCTGCTTGCCCCAGTTCCATGGCCATTTTGTTGGGATTTATTTATCATCTATAATTGACAGTCTTGAGCAAAGGCCAGGGATGAGTAGAGCTGGCGGGAAGCTTGGTTTCCTCTATCACTGAGGCAACCCAAGCCTCTTGCTTGCTCCAGCTCCATGGCCAGCTGCCATCTTGGTTGGGTTAATTTGCATATTAACTCCTGATAGGCTGTTGGAGGTGTCTTGGTATAGCAGAGTGATGGTTAATTTGCATGTTTCTCTCTTATTAGTGTACATGTTCTTTGGCTAATCTTTTCATCTTCTTTCATCCAGTGCCCCTTCCACTCCCTTCTAACACTGTCAGTCCATTCAATGTATCTCCACCTTTGTTTTTATTTTGTTCATTAGATTCCACATATGAGTGTGATGATGTGATACTTTTATCTTTTTCTGACAAGCTTATTTTGCTTAGCATAGTCTCTCCATGCTCTCTCAAAGAATAAGATATCCTTTTTTTTTTTTTTTTAACAACTGCATAGCTATTCCATGGTATGAATGTACCACAGCCTTTTAATCCATTCATCTACTTATGGCCACGTGGGCTGTTTCCAGATCTTGATTATTATAAACAATACTACTCTGAGCATAGAGGTGCAATATTCTTTCAAGTTGGTGTTTCAGGATTCATACTATATATTCATAAAGGTGGGAACATTGAGTCAAAAGGCAGTTCCATCTTTAATTTTTTGAGTATACTCCATGCTGTTTTCCACGGTGAGCTATACCAGTCTGCATTCCCACCTATATTGCACTAGGGTTCTCATTACTCCACATGCTTGCCCCCTCCCCTTGTTTGCTGAATAATGGATGGTAGTCATTCTGGCAGGTGTGAACTTAATTTTGTAAAAGGTGTGCCAACACGTTCAAAGACCTTCAGTTCCTTCAGCTTCCTTGATGAACTATGACTTTAACAGAGTTAAAATCCTATTTTTAAAGAATTCATTCTACTTAGTATTACACTAGATCAATGCTGCATACACTCTCTGTCCTATTAGTTTGCAATACTGAAAATATGAATTAGTTTGTGTGATGCCTGTACAAGAAGCTTTTCTTTGGCTTCTTAGTTTAGAGCTATTTTGTTTTCCAGGAAGTACATGTCGATAGACGGTGGTACGGTCACTTCCATCTGGGATGCCACCTGCCTGTTGTTGTCTCCTTCCAGTAATCAGGGTCTAAGCTGAATTTATTCTCATTTGTTTTCCAACAGCATTTCTTCTACTCAACTTGCATAGGGCCCTTCCTTCTCAGGTCACCACAGAGTATTTGCTTTGGGGTCTACTGTTATCCTTTCTCCCCTGATGTGCATCTCAGCACCCTAAGAGGCAGTAGACTAGCTGTATTCAAAGAAGATGTCTTGCCATTTGATCAAAAGAATGGTAAAAGATGATTATTAGATGATACAATTAATGTGCTAAAATGATCTGACTGCAAAGTAATACAATACCTGGCATCAAATAGACAGCCAAATGAAATATTTCACTTAATTACTGAATAAAACAGTATAAATCTTAAAAATACAATTTCTCTATAACTTCTCTTGTAAATCCAAAATATATTGGTAATACACTTAGTGTACAGATCGTTGAATAACCAACATAACTATATGTTTTGACTATCAGTAATTAACAATCCATGTACATTATACATGTATGCACATTAATAAAATGAATTCACTAAAAAACAAGAGTCTGGCTATCCCATCACTGTCTACTTTTCTTTTGTAACACATTAAAATGTTTAAAAATTGTATGTATTAGTCATCTCTTTAGATAACACTTTTTGTATTTAGCTCAGTGCTAGATGATAGTAATAATGATGACAATACTGCCATTGATTGAAACCTAACTACTTCTCAGTCACTAGGCTGAGAAAATTTCACATATTAACACATTTTCCCTTAATGTACTATAAGTTTGATTCTAGGCCCAAGTAAGATGGAATAAGCACAGTGTTCCCTGTCTCTCCACTAAATGCAGCTGTGAAACCTGAACATAATTCACAAAATATTTTTTGAGAAATTCTGTAAACAGTAGCAACCAGGGTAGGAAAGAAGATTAAAATCTGAGTTACAACCTCACTTGTGGGGGTGGTTGATAGTGGGAGAGGTTGTATGTGAAAGGACATGTAGTATATGGGAACTTTGTACTTTCCACTCCACTTTTATGTGAATCTAAAAAATGAAGTTTATTTATTTAAAAAAAAACACACTCAGCAATACAAAGAGAGGAGCAACCAAACTAAAAATGATCATTATATTTGAATAGACACTTCACCAAAAGAGAATATATGGGTAAAAATAAGGGCATGAAAAGATACTCATCATCATTAGTCACTAGGTCAATGCAAATTAAACCATGAGGATATCTCACTATACCTATTACAATGGCAAATATATATAAATACACAATATCAAGTGCCAGCAATAGGGAAAAGCAACTTTTTTATACATTGTAAAATGACAGTGCCTTTTTCTAATAAACATATACATATTTTTGATCCATCTATCTCACTCTTAGGTATATTCACCCTGGAGAACTAAAACATATATGTATATTCTAGAGGCCTGATGCACAAAATTCATGCAAGAGTAGTCCCTCCTTTTCCAGCTGCTGGTACCAGCTTCCCTCTGGCAAGTGTTACCCAGGCTTTCCTCTGGTCACCGGCAGGCATCCAGGACCTAATTAGCATAATATATATATGTGTGTATATATCTATGTATATATATATGTATATGTGTGTGTGTGTGTATATATATATATATATATATATATATATATATATATATATAATGACTTACAAACCTGTACATTTATAGGAGTTCTATTGAAACTCACTTAAATATTAAACAACTAAAATGTCCTTCAATGATCTAATAGGTTAAAAAAAAGTGGTACATTTAAATTATGGAAAATTGATCATCTTTAAAAAAAATGATTTACTGAGGTGAATAACTTGTCTGAAACTCAGTGGCTATATGTTAAATGAAAATGCTAATCTCAAAGTTTATATTCTGTATTCCATTTGCATAATGTCCTGAAATTATGGAGTTCTGAAACAGATTAGTGGTTGTCAGGAGTTAGCTGTGGGAGGAAGGCCTGAACACAGAGGTATAACATAGAGAGTGTTTTGATATTATGGGACTGATCTATATACTGGTATTCATGATTGTAATACATGCACTATACGTTTTAGAACTATACACTAAAAAAGTATAATTTACCACATGTGAGTTTAAAAGTAAAATAAAACTATGAATCTGATGAAATTAGTATCCTCATTTTGTAATGTAGAAACTGTGACTCAGTGAACTTTAAGTAATTTCCCCAAGGGCACAGAACTCATCAGCTTTCAGGTCAGGAATCAATCTGAGACAGTCGGAAGTCATGGCTTATATTCATGTAATACAAAGACGTTCCATAAATTATAGTTGAATTAGTGCATCAGTCAATGAAGGAAGCGATGAATCAGAAGTTTAATTACTTTGGAGTCCGTTGCCAGGGTGTTCATTTCGCTGGCAGCAACCCTCTCAAGGACCACAGTTAAGTAAGTCAATAGATTGAGGTCAAGCAAGACATATGGCTCTTTCTGAAATCTCAAATCTTGACACAGTAGCAATAATAGTACTAGTAAAAGTAGAGAGAGTTTGGAGATACCCAAACTTATTCTGTGACCCCTACAGGCACTTGAAGTTCCCTTAAGCTCTGCCTGGGGGGATGAAGGAAGATGTCACCAGAGCTCATGCCTGTCAATCATTCTAAGTCAGTAGTCAATGAGATATATGAATTAAAATATGGAAGCTGCACAAAGTTTTATGAGATAAGGTTTTCAAATTTAAAATATATATATAATCCCATGCTATATGATTTGTTCTAGATCATAAAATAAGAAATAGGTTCAAAGACTCGTAAATCAAGAATCATTTATAATAGTCTTATAAAGTGATATAGCATTAACATAATAAAGTTTAATCTCTCCTTTAAATACAGATCTTTAATATATAAATAAAAATGTGAGTCAATTTAAGAAATATAGTAAACTAATATTAAATCAAGAGCTTTTAACAAATGTTACCATATTTATTTGGTAAAAAGTGAAAACAAATAGAAAATGGCTATCAATACAAAACAAAAAAGCTTTCAATAGAATTTTATTTTTTTATTTTTTAAAAATATATTTTATTGATATTTTACAGAGCGTAAGGGAGAGGGATAGAAAGTCAGAAACATCAATGAGAGAGAGACATCGATCAGCTGCCTCTTGCACGCCCCCTACTAGGGATGTGCCCGCAGCCAAGGTACATGCCCTTGCCGGAATCGAACCTGGGACCCTTCAGTCCGCAGTCCGATGCTCTATCCACTGAGCCAAACTGGTCTCAGCTCAATAAAATTTTAATGATAATCTAAACACTCAGATAACTTATTTAAAATACTATTTCAATGTTAAGATTTTGAAAGATTTCTTATAAAGTTATTCAGACATCTCAAAAAATAACTTATAACGTATGTTGCTCCATAACTTCTTTTGTTTTTATTTTAAATATATTTTATTGGTTTCAGAGAGGAATGGAGAAGGAGATAAAAACAATGACTGGAGAGAAGCATTGATCTATTGCCTCTTACACACCCTTTAGTGGAGATTGAGCCCACCACCTGGGCATATGCCCTTGAACAGGAATCGAAACCGTGACCTCCTGGTTCGGGTCAACCCTCAACCACTGAGCCACTCCAACTGGGCAAATGTGAAACTATAATTATATTTTCTCCTTGGTTATTTATGGTGGCCAGCATATGTGCACTGAATGTAGATTGCAACAATCAGATGCTTTCAACTAAGAAATTGAATCTGATGGAGTTAAAAAAGATGCAGGAATAATTAGAGATTATTTGCTGCAAGGTCAATGGCATAGAGATGGATGCAAGCATCCAGTAATCATGCTACCAGCATAGCTTAATAGCCACAGACACAGTCCTGTGGTTGTGAGTTGAGCAATGTTTCCTGCTTTGTAATTATTTTTATTTTATCTTTTCTAAGATTGGTTCTTTAGCATTCTCATTAATTCTCTTAATTATTCAAATATTTTTTTTCTGATGAATTTTTTCACACTAGTTGCTGTTGCTAGGATCCTAGGATCCTAAAGATGCACTTTTCATATACAAGGCACCTCTGATTTATTACCCTATTAAAAGAAGAATTCAACTTACAATAACATCTCTCAGAGGCTGTGGCTTCTTCTACCTTTCCTCCCCTTCTCATCTTCCTCTTTCTCTTCCATCTTGTAGATTTGTCTCTATCCAGAATCCTCTTAGTTATATAATTGTTTGTGGTCAGTCTCTCCACATCCAATTATTAATATAGTCTTTCTGATTAAGCATCAACCTCACTTACTTTTAAACTGGGGATATTTTGTATCTTATATAATATAGATAACTTTAAAAAATAACAGCTACAAAAAATTACATATATATATATATATATATATATATATATATATTCTGTTAATCCCAAAATTTTAGTTGAAGTCCTTAGTAAGCAAAATCTCTATAAGTCTTAATAAGAAAATAATACAATTTTATGTTTATGGTATGACCACTTTTAAAGTAAATTTCTTAATAAAAATGTATTATTTTAGTAAATAAAAAAGTTTCAATTTAGGAAGAAAGTGGAACACCCTAAATTAAGTTCTCTATTTCGAAAAAAAATGAATTAAAATATTTTGATAAGAACAAATGCATAGCAGAGTTTAAGTTTGTAGTGATTTAATATAAAAATTGCACCATTCTTTATTCAATTACAAATCTCATTTATTATTATCATTGGATACTTTTTCCTTCAAGGAAGTAGGTTTGGATTTCATGAGATAAAAATGTTTTAAAATGGTTCATTACTTTAAATTAAAAAGTATTTGTCCATTTACCTAGAATAGTAATAAAGTGTTTTCATACATTTTTTATTTCAAAGCTAGAAGCTAAAAAAAATCAAGTTTTGTGGGTGATTTTGAGGTATAAAAAGCACAGCTTTCTAATTTAAGCACTAACAGGAGTCTCATTTTCCTGGAAGTAGCCAAAGTTATTTAAAGCTTTTATACTCATCACTGAAGCCAAAGGACTTCCTCCATGTGAAGAAAAATAGATAAGAAAGGTATCTGTTCCATAAAAGAAAAGGCCAAAATAGATTCAGTCCATAGAGAAGCTTGTAGGCAAAGACCCAATGCTAAATAGAATAAATGAATTTCCATCAGAGGTTTTGGAAGAAAAAAAAATAAGCTTACTATATATTTTATGCCATTGGCTACTAGAGTTAAGGCCTACATATTATTTTAATTATTGTAGTAATATTTCTTTACATATATTTTTTCTCACTAACCAAAACAGAAAAAATATGATGTTTTAAAGTATAGCTGTTTATCAGAGCCAATTTCATGGGTGTGCAATTTCTGCACTTGCACAGGACACTAAACTTAGATGGGCCAAATGCTTGATTTAATACTGTAATATCAGTTTATAATTTCTTAATATCTTATGGATAAGGGGACCTTCATTTTCATTTCACACTGTTATACATAAGTTATTTAGGCAACCCTAATTTTTATCCTTTTGTTTCTTATATTATTAACTGTGTTTTACATTTTTGTCTTACTCGTATGAACAAATATTTAAACTTATGATCAAATAGATAATTTATCTATATTAAACTGTTAAGAGACTGTTTCTCACCTTTAATTTGATAAACTTGTTATTAACATTTTAAAATTATTTTTCTCCTGAGATTTGTTGTGTTGGCTTGCTTGTTTCTTTTAACTTGGTGTCTCTCCAGGTAGGAAAGCTGCTTCCTGGAAGAATAAATAAAAGAGAATGGGCAAAGACATCAAATGTGATCCTAAGAGTGGAGCCATTCGCTTTAAAAAAGAAAGTAGGGTGGAATACCAAAGATCAAGAAATGCCTACTCTTGGATATTGGACATTTTGTAATCCAATAAAACATCACTGAACCACCTCTTTACAGAAGTTCAAACACTCAGAATAAATAAGAGTTCGGGGATGCAGGATGATATCAGAACTACACGGGATTCCCTAACCCTAGAATTAAATACTTTTTAATTCTTCTAAGATGCTCATGTGGTGATACTTATAAAGATTGAATTCAGTAATTGAGTTCCTTTGAGCCACTGGTGACATTATCACTCTTGGTCTAGTTCCCAATAGTAGGTACATGTCTAAAAGTGTCCACCATGTCTTTATCATCATTGTCCAATTTCACTGTAGACTTCTCACATAAGTAGAGACTATTACTACTGTCAAAGAGAATAATACATTTCTATGTAATTTAAATTTTATTACATGCAAGGCAAAATTATCAAGAAAATATAATTCTGTGGATAGTAATTCAATTAAAGCAATCATATTAGTTCTGCTCTTAGCACAAAGTAACATGGGAACTGGAATAAATAGATACCTAATAAGTGTTCAAGATGTACATTTGTGAGTGTGATTGTATTTATTTAGTTTGTGCATACATAATAGTGTGTGTCTATGTGCTTGTGTTTTTACATGTTACAGCATAAGATAGAAGAACTCTAACAAGCCAGATAACAACACAGTGTACAAAATATCTGTTTTTTTGTGATATATTGACCATGGAATTTAAACTTTACGAAAAAAAAATAAGAAATTTGCTCAAAAGGTTCATATAATTGTGAGGATTTAAGAATTCATGTTTTGTAAATTTAGTAAAAATTTGTTATGTAAAAGAATTTTAACAGAGGGTTTCATTTGTACCTATCGCATAATCACAAGTACTCTGTCTTTGAGTTGGAACCTTATAAAAAGTGTAGCACTTAGTCTTCTCTAATTCATTAAAATTAATACTTAGACAATTGTTTTTTTGCTTGCTTTAAATATGTTTTTATTGATTTTTAGAGAGAGAAGAAGGGAGATAGAGCAATAGAAATACCAATGAGAAAGGATCATCTACTGGCTACCTTCTGCACACTCCCTACAAGGGATGTGCACTGACCACTGACCAGGAATAAAACCTGAGACCTCCTGATGTTCCTAGGTCAAAGCTCAACTGCTGAGCTATATCAGTCAAACAAGAGATTGTTTTAAAATAAACAAACATGAACGACAGGGTTATTGTGTATTTTCTTCCTTAGGTTATCCTAATACTTAACCACCAAGACCATTTGAATTCTTAAAAATATTGCATTTTGCAATGCTGAGTTTGGATTACTGATTATTTTTATTTTTTATTTGCTCTTTCAGTGTTATGCTGTACCTTCCCCAACCGACATAGAATTGGATATATTAGGTATAAACAGGCAGCAAGGTTAAATATACTAAAGAAAAACATGTAATGTATACATATATCTAGCATATTACTCATATAATTATTTTTAATAAATTAATATATAATTTTTAGAGGTTTCAAGAGGAACATGTGCTCATTTTTAATTTAGAAGTCACTAGCATGATAAAAGGAATGATTAAAAAATTATGATCCATTCCTCCAGGTTAGAAACTTGATTTGTCACATGCACATAAAACCTTAAAAGGTCCACCTTCCTCAAACCCCAATGGAAATATCAGTTTTTCAGAATAAGTGTGCAATATTTCAAGAAAAATAATAAATATTAACTCCAAATATCACATATACATTTAGTTACATATATGTTATTCATTTTGTAGTTTACATGATTAGACAGCTTGTAAAAAAGAGTTAACATAATTGTCATTTATAATAATGTAGGTGGGATGTACATGAACTCAAGAAAACTTAAGACTGTCTTTATGATAGCAACATGGCCAAAACAATGATGAAGAGGAAGTCTCTTTAAGCCAGACGTTGCCCCATCAATCAGCTTGCAGTCAGGAGAAAAATTGACTATGTCATGATATCATTCTTTTTTTTTTTTTTAAGTAACAAATTCTATACAAATGGCAAGCTGGCAGTGTGGCTAATTTATTCATTATCCACCCTAGAAAATAATTAAGTCACACTTTCTTTCCTGGTGCTTCATTACAGTTTAGCAAGAGCCCTCCACCCCTTTCTTTGGATCCTTCAGTAAGAATGCTTATTAAAATAAATTAGCTGTAAAACTTGTTTTACTCTGTCTTAAAGAAAAACTAATCCACTTTTCTAGTGAAAGCAACATTGATTAAATAAATTCTGTTTCATGCAGAGCAGATTAATTCCTTTAGCCACAGTCCCAACCTTAAATGATGTTGTAGCTGTATTAGTTTGAACAGTGTATAGTAAGCTGTAAATTCATAATTGGTATCAACCTTTTTTAGTGAGTCTTTCTTTGTTTGTTACAGGTGAAATTCCTTATTTAAAAAAGGCGCAGATGTGAATGTTACAAATGTCGATGTTTGATATTTTCTCTATGCCTGTGATATACACAGGTTGGGGCAAAAAGTAGGTTTACAGTTGTGAGTATGGGAAACAGAGATTTTTCTTTTATTGTTATTTATTAACTAGAGGCCCAGTTCACAAAATTCATGCAAGGGGGGTGTCCCTCAGCCTGCACCCTCTCCAATCTGGGAGCCCTCGGGGGATATCCAACTGCCTGTTTTCAACTGCGAGTTTAGGTCTGATCCGGTACTTCTGGCTCCTAACCGTTCACCTGCCTGCCTGTCCTAACCACTCTGCCTGCCTGCCTTATTCCCCTAACTTCCCTGCCCTGCCAGCCAGGTACCCTTAACTGCCCTCCCCTTGATGGTCAACCCTATTGACTTTTAAAAAAAATCTTATCCCTTCCACACACAATTGTATTTGACCTCTTTTTTGGCTTCTCCCTCTCACACATTTTTTTCTCTCTCTTATGTAACACTTTTTCCTACTGACTCATCATTTATAAACCTTTCCTTTGCCCTTATTTCCTACTTCTATTCCATCATCCTTCTTCCCATCTTTCTCCTACCTTCCCTCCCTCCCTACATTCCTTCTTTCCTTTATCTTTCCCCTCTCCTCCCTCCTCTTTTCCTTCCTTCCCATCTTAATTTTTTTCTTCACTTCCTCCCTTGGACCTACTTTGCTCCCTCCCCCATTTCCTCCTTCTTCCAATTCTCCTTTTAAGCTCTACTGGTTCCCCTTTAAAAACTTTTCTTCCCTCCCTCTTTCTCTCTCATCCACATTCTTCTCTACTTATTTCCACTGTTTTAATATCTATCTACCTGCCTAGTTATTCATTATCACTTATCTTTTTTTGACTCCTATTTTTAATATCTGTCCCTGGTACACAACCATACTTGATTTTCATTATAACTCCTATAGTTCATTCACCCGTTGCCTGGAACCAGCCATTACCTCAACAACAGAAAGATGTAGACAAGGAACCCGAAAGGCTTAGTCAACCTTGAAGCTCTGAAAGGTCAGAGCCAACCACTCCCTATCTAATGGAGATAAGGGTGGCAAAGGCAACTTCCCCACCAGATAATCATGTAAATCCTTGCTGGCAAGATAATCTGTTTATTTCCTGCCTAAGGGCAATGGGTGTATTCCCAGAACCTAAATAAAAGGAATGGCAGGGCCAAGGAAAAAGGTAGTCCTTCCACTAGAGATGGGCTGCAGCCTGGCCCCCCAGTTTTCCAAATGTATGTTTTTCTGAGTCTTTGTTCGTTTGCGTGTGGCCTTCTCCAGAACCTGAACCATGAACTGGAACCCTGAACCACGCAGGACATGAAAAGGATTCCAACAACACATCCTCTTTCCTTCTTTAACTCTGCTCTCTACTGACTTTTATAAAGTCTTTCCCTCCCTCTATCCCTTCTTAAAGCTTCTGGAGGCGGGAGCAAGGCATTAACTACAAGCTTTGGGCTCAGCTCTAGCCAGGTGATCACCGCCTCCGCTTCCCTGACCTCCCCGCCTCTGTCCTGCTCCCATTCTTTGCCTGGCAAGCCTGGCCCAGCCAGGGTGGCTGAGGCCCCTGCGGCCCACTTACTGATGCTGCAAAGCAGGAGTGCCTCCACCCAGAAGGCCTCAAATTGTACTGCACTTCATCCTGGACCTGTGGGTGCCTCCCCACCAATGGCCGCCAACAGCCTCCTCCTGCATCTGGGTGGGGCTCCCCACTCTGCACCTCATGCACCCCACCCCTCACCAGATGCACCTGCTCTGCCCTCCCGTGGTTGCCACCCCCTTCCACATGCAGTTTTCTTCCCTTTTTCATTCCCGTGTCTTTTTCTTGTTCTCTTTCTGGCTTTCTGTTTCTCCTCTTGGCCTGTCTGCATGCAGGTCTGTCTTCCTCTCACTCTTCTTTCTTATCCCCTCCTATTGTATCCTAACCTACCCTGGGCCTTGCAGCTTCCTGAGCAGAAGGTGGGACCGCAGACTGCTGATCCAGAAAAATTTGCATATTCCTCTATTATTAGACTAGATTACTAGAGGCCCAGTGCACAGATTCATGCACATTGAAAATAAATTAATTAGAAGGTGACCTGCAGGGCAGGACTGGGTAGGGTAGGCCGGACCTGCACTGGAGCCAACTTCCCAGGGTTCATCCCTGGCCAGCCACACCTGGGGTGGTGCCTGGGCTTAAAAAGCAGGGTCCCTCTGGCATGTTGGGTCCCTCTGCCTGGCCTGGGGGAATTGGGCCGAAACTGGAAATCTGACATCCCCTGAGGAGTTCTGGAGTGTGAGAGGGCATTCTGCAAACTTGCTGTTGTTTGGCAGTTTCTGGGTTGAATGTCTGCACCTGGTGGTCAGTGAGTATCATAGCTACTGGCCAGTTGGCTGGACTCATGCATTAGTGGGGTCCTTGGCATGGCCTGCAGAGATTGGACCAAAATTGGTGGTCCAACTCTGCCTGTCACTCCTGTCTGTTGCTCCCACTCATTCCAGCCCCAATGTGCCTGTTGGGGACTTGTGTCCAGTCAGTCCCAATGGAGAGAGGCTTGCCCTGCTGGAACAGCCCCCGCCACCCATAAGCCCTGCCTCTGGCACCCATGGATCAGCTGAGTGGCACTCCCACTGTGGGAGCTCACTGACCACAAAGAGGCAGCTTTTGCATTGAGCATCTGCCCCCTGGTGGTCAGTGCACATCATAGTGACTGGTCAACCAGTCATTTGGTTATTCAGTCATTTGGCCACTTAGACTTTTATATAATAGACTAGTGGCCTGGTGCACAAAATTTGTGCACAGGGGTAGGGGGTTCCCTCAGCCCAGCCTGCACCCTCTTGTGGGATGTTCCACAGTCAGACATCCCTCTCACAATCTGAAACTACTGAGTCCTAACTGATCATCTGCCTGCCTGCTTGATCACTCCTAACTCCTTCTGCCTGCCTGCCTGCCTGATCACTCCTAACTGCCTTCCCCTAGCCAGCTTGATCTTGCTCCCAACTAACATCCCCTGCTGACCTGATCTCACCCCCAACTGCCCTGCCCTGCCAGCCTGGTTGCCTCTGACTATCCTCCTCTGCCAGCCTGATCTCAACCCCAACTACCCTCCCCTGCTGACCTGATCACCGCTAATGGCCTCTGCCTTGACCCCCACTACTATGGCTTTGGAAGGAAGTTGGACAGCTGAAGATGGCCAGTCAACCTGGTCTAATTAGCATATTACCCTTTCAGTACTATAGCTAGATTATATAGGATATGATTGCTTAAATGGGAGATGGGGTTCATCAGGATGAGATGCTCTTGGCAGATAAAAATACATAATTCCTAATCTGGAGTGATAGTCAGACATATGCACTATACTGCCAAACCAGTCATTAAAATATTGAACCACTTTCTTATACCAAACAGCTGTTGCCCTTAAAACCCCTCTTCAACCCCAACCTTAGGTTCTACCTTAGCAGTTCACCCAGATTACATTCTGATTGGTTGGTTTCTGTGCCAGTTAGCATCAAAAGCTCTGCCTTCTAGGAAGTCATTGGCTAATCACACTTCATCCAGATTTGGTTCTGATTGGTCAGTATCTATGCCAGTGAGAACCTCTAGGCCTATCAGTGAGCCTAATTAGAGAAGTCGGGCTGATCAGCTGCCCCAACAGAGGCCCGAGAGAAAGAGAGGTGCAGCTTCTGGCCAAGCCTAGAACGAAAGAGTGGCAAGTGCTGAGCAATAGCCGCCACAGAGACTATAGACCAGCCCCTGCTTTTCTCTCCAGGCCCTTCTCTGAGCCTGATCCATAGGCCCCTCAGCAGTCAGTGCTGGGTCAGGGTGCCCACAGAGATGACAACCCAGCACTGAATTCTGATCAGTTGAGCCTTTGGTTGTTTTGTATGTTATGGACACTGGCTTTTTATATATATAGATTGTATTATTTCCTATACAAACAACTGTAAACCTACTTTTGCCTCATTCTGTATTTATTTAACTAACTCATTTTTTAGCACACCATATATTGATTAATTATACACAAAAGAACTTCAGCTATTTGTGAAACTTCTATTGTAGATTATATTTAAATAAAACTTGCTCAACAAATCCAATGAGTAACGTGACAACATTTGGACAAAAAGATAAAAGTATTTTTCTCTGAAGCTTTTTTAATTTAGTTGTGCATGTTGAGTGTATCAATATCTATCCAGTTGATTGCATTAATACCTATCAAAGTATATTTCCATTTTCTCATAATTTTAAAAAGGAAATAGAGTGTTATTTTCATATATGACTGTCCTCAGTTCCTTCTCCACATGTATGCACTCTTTCCTCCAAGAGTTTAAAACTATTTCTTTACATTTTGAATTTGGATTTTTCCTGTAATTTTCTTACACCAATATAATACTGTGGAGGTGACACTGCATAATTCCTAGGCCCAGAAAACATCTGATTTTGTTGTTAGGTCTAGTATCTATATAAAGAAGCTCAGGCTATAGTACAGCCCCATACACATAGTCATAAGCTTCCACATTGAAGCATGTAGTCATCCCATTCACTGGAGCTCAGGATGAAGATATCATGTATATACCAGTCCCACCTGAGTCCCTAAATGAAGGAGGTTGTATGTGTAATTCTGATCAATGAAAAAACCTAGTTAAGTTTGGCCAACCTACAGAATAACAAATAATACATCTCTATTTAGCCACTAACTTGTGAAATAATTTGTTATGAAGTGACACATAACTGATGACAATTTCTTATTTAAAATGTTAAAAAGAATAGAGAAATGCATTCTTTGGTTATTGCTGTATTTAAGATTTCTAGCATCCCAATTTATTAATTTTCTCTCTCCACAAATCTCCCAATTGGATATTGGCTTTTTGGTATGAATAATTTCATTAATCATCTTTGTTATTAATTTCATAGCAAGATTTCTGACAGTAATTTCTGCTCTCAGAATATACAAGTGTTACTGGTTGTCATTCTAATTTTCGTTGAATTAGGCCCAAAGTCATATTTTAGGAGAAAATATATTTCACAATAAGGAGTATTTGGCAATGGAAAATTACATGTGTTCAAATTTGAAGAGATAAAAGTGGTTGAAAGTTATATATTTTAAAATGCAAAAAGGTATTATTTACTCTGCCTTCAGAGTGAATATATATATATATATATATAATTTTTAATTTAAACCATAGCAACTTGGCCTTAGATGGTTTGGCTCAGTGAATAGAGCCTGTGGACTGAAGGGTCCCAAGTTCAATTCCAGCCAAAGGCACATGCCCAGTTTGCATGCTCAGTCCCCAGTAGGGAAATAGCCCTTTCTTCATTCTTTATCTGAACTTTCTTCTTTAACTTTTCCTACTACTTTAAGACTTAGTTCAGGCTTAACTTCTTTCCTGCAGATTCCCTGCTACCCATGCTCCTAATGTGGACCTCCTCCTGTACACAAAGCATTTGTGCATAACTTTATGATAGCATTCTATGGTAGTTATCCCAGAAGGCTAACATTATATGCACATTTGCCATCTTCTCTATTTGTAGAAGAAAATAATAAATGCCACACATATGGAAATTCAAGATAAGGTGACTTTATATCCAAGTGACAGGACTCAGATAATACATTCTCCTCAAGAATAAGTTACCTAATGGATATAATAAATTTACATAACTTTTTATTAGATATTATGTAACATAAATATAATGTTAATGTTGTAAACTTGGCAACTTTCAATTTCTTTTCAGTTCACTAATAGCTCATATTAAATACCAGTAATGCTGGTGTATTTAGTTAGAAAAATAAAAGTGCTTTTCTGTTTTTCAAAATATTGGGTTAGTGGTCATCATGGTCTTTGACTTTTCAGTTTATAATAATAATGAATTATTGAGTTTTATTTTTTGGGAATGAGAGGTAATTGAAAAATTGATTTGTAAAGATCCACATAACAATCTTTAATGTCCTAAATAGTCGTTAATCTATAAGTGGGATTTGGCTCTATATTTATTTACTATTTTCTAGAGGAGAGTAGAAGATAATAAAATGAGCCAATGGGTATCATTTATTTAAGCAATTTTAATACTACTGTTTGGTCAATGTAGCAAACACTTTGTTGCCACTGTAATTAAGAGTATGTCAGATGTTATTTCTCATTTCACAAAACACTTAATTTTGAAGTTCTGGTTTAAGATGACAGATAGAACAAATATATTTAATTTCATTTTATCTGATAACCCACAAAACCTAATGTGACTTACCATAAAGTGTGTGTGTGTGTGTGTGTGTGTGTGTGACACAAAGATAGGGGGAACAGAAAAGGAAATAATAGCAATTTTTAAAAATTCTTTAAATAAATGGCTTAATAGTAACTGACATAATCCAACCAAAGAAGTTAATTTATCATCCAGCACAATATATTGTTGAAAAAAACCTACACAAAAAGAGTAAAAACTAATCATAACACTTAGAAACTCATATACCACTTGCCTTCAGAGTGGAATGGAGGAGGTGAAAATAAAGACTGGCTAGAAAGTGCTTGAAAAGTGTTTAGTTCTCCATATCACTTTCCACCAGCACGACACCAATGACTTCTCCTCCAGCCCAATGTCCCCACACTCCTACTCTAGATATTTTTCCATAGAGGTTTAAAAAAATCTCCAGATCTTAGCTATAATAATCATGCTGCTATGAACATAGAAGTGATATATTCTTTCTGATTGGTGTTCTGGGTTTCTTAGGATATATTTCTAGCAGTGGAATCATTGGGTCAAATGGCAGTTCCATATTTATTTGAGGAAACTCCATGCTGTTTTCCATGGTGGCTGCACCCGTCTGCATTCCTACCAGCAGTGTGCTAGGGTTCCCTTCTGTCTACATCCTGGCCAGCACCTTGTTGATTTGTTGATAATTGCCATTCTGACAAGTGTGAGGTGATAACCTCACTGTTATTTTAATTGATCTATCTTATAATTAAAGACTTTGAGCATTTTCCTACGTCTCTTGGCCATTTGTTTCTCCACCTTGGAAAAGTGTCTATTTAGGTCATTTGTGCATTTTTAATTAGATTCTTTGTCTTCCTTTCATTGAGTTGCCGGGGTTCCTTAAATATTTTGGATATCAGATGCATAATTGGCAAATATGTTTTTCTATGCAATGGGTTTCCTTTTAATTTTGGTGATTTTTTTTTTGTGTCTATAGCATCCATCAATAAATGAGTGAATTAAAAAAAGCTGTGGTACATTTACACCATAATACTATGCAGCAGTGAAAAAGAAGGATCACTTATCCTTTGAGACAGCATGGAGAGACCTGGAAAGTATTATGCTAAATGAAATAAGTAAGTCAGAGAAAGATAAATGTCACATTATCTTACTCATATATGGACTCTAATGAACAAAATAAACTTATGAACAAAATAGGTCCAGATATATAGGAGCATAGAATAGACTATTGAATCTCAGAGGGAAGATGGGAATGGGTGGGAAGAGATTAACCAAAAAACTTGTATAAATATATGCATAATCTATGTCCAGAGACAATAGTGTGATGAAGACCTGGGATGAGAGGCAGGTGCAGGATAGAAGGCGTCAATGAGGAATAAAAGGGGACATCTATAATATTTTTAACAATAAAGATAAATTAAAAATAATAAAGAGTATATTCTTGGGGAGCATTGAACACATTCTTTTCTCTACTAGGTTTGCTTTCCCATGGTTTAATTAACTTTCTGCTGCTTCCTCCATGGTCTTCTGTATTGGGTAAAGTGAGGATAGCCCCAGGTCAGTTTCTTATTTTGACTTCTCATAAGAGCTGCAGGTGGCTCATGTTAGAGACAGAACATTGAGGTTAATCGTCTCCCACTGACTATATTTATATTGAAAATCCACTCCATGGCCCACATTGCAGCCTGGCTGCATATTCCAGTGAGGCCCTATGGGTCTAATAACTCCTGCTTTCCCACTGAATTATGCAGAATGACTCATATAAACTTTCAGGGAACCTGGAACTAGATAGTGTGCCAGAGACTTTATTAAAGTTATGTTTCTAAGGAGTCTCCAATCAGTATTGACAATATTACAATTTCTTTGACTAGGGAAGTATATGCTTGGTGTTTAGTTTTACAATTCTAAACCAAATGGGGTTTCAGTTGTAGAGGCATGATATAATTTAAAAGGAAGTCAAGAGGAATAAATATATAAAGTTAGGATAGTAAAAATATTGTTAAAGTAATTACTAAGGAGCTAATATTTCTATTATTTTAAAGATATTGATGGTGAGGTAAAGCATATTTTATTCTTCTTCTTCTTATTATTATTATTATTATTTAAACTATATATAAATGGTATATGCTCCTCTATATGATAAATTTTCAATAATATTATATTTCCATTGTATAGGAGTCAGAAGCATGTGTTTCTTAAAATTATACTTCAACATTATGCTATTAATAAGCTAGCTAGATTATGGTTTCATAAATGATTAAAATATTAATGAAACATTAGATTGCTATACTGGGATCTCAATTTAGTAGCAAAATATATAACACATTTTATTTCATGTTTTTCCTGTTGTGAAAGCGATTGTAAGTTTTCTTTGAAGAGTTCATAGTTTGATAGGAATTCCAGAATAAATCATCCTGAATGCTAAATAAATGCCAATTTGGAAAATACAGTAGCTGTTAAGTAGGAGATTTACAAGTCAAAACTAAATTGTTCTTAGAAATATTCCTCTAAAAGGAAGTTAAATGTTCTCTTTTTTATTTTAATGCAGATTTATTTTTCTATCTTAGAATAGTTTTAGCTGTACAGAAAATCTGTAGATAATACAGAAAATTCCCATACACCCCACACAATTTCTCCTGTTACTAACATCTTACTTTAGAATGATACATTTGTCATAATTAATGAACTGATATTGCTATATTATTATAAACTTAAAGCAAGTACTGTATTCAGACTTTCGTAGTTTTTACTACTGCTGTTTTTCTATTCCAGGATACCACATTAATTTTAGTTATGCTTTTAGTTATGTCTCTTTAATGCTCCTCAAAGCTGTAACAGTTGCTCAGACCTTCCTGGTTTTTAATGACCTTGACAGTTCTGAGGAATATTGATGAGGTATCTTGCATAATTGCCCTGTATTCTCATATATATGGATAGAAAGGATTCATGTTTTTATTTGGAAGAAAACCATAAAGGTAGAATCATTCTAAAAAAAGAAAAGGTGCATACTATCAATATAATTTATTATTCACTGTTCATGTCAATCTTGATCTCCTACTTGAGGGTTTGAAAGTGAGATTTCAGATTTTCTGTTTTGTTTGTTTGCTTGTTTCTTTTTCTCTCATATAGCTTTCTTTGTGTAGAAATCACTATGAGAAGCACACATTGGAAGAGCTGGAGTCATTCTCTATTTCCTTAAGGACAGATTATGTACATATATAATTTAGATTTCTGCTGCAAAGGAGATTTGCTTATTCTCCATTTTAAAATTCAATCATGTATTTAACAGTGCTACCTCACACTTACTCATGCTATACTTTGGATCATAATCTATTAATATTTTATTTTGTTGCTCAATTTTTTCCAGCTTTATGTTTTGGATGTCTTTCAGAAGGCTCTTCTGTGCCTTTTCCCTAACACCATTTTATTTTTGTTGAGTACTTCCTTGTTTTATTTCTTTGGCACAAGATAGTCCAGCCACATCACATATATATATATAATATATATATATTATAATATATATAATATATATATAATATAATATATATATATATATTTCCTGATCTGGTCCTAGAAACAACAATTTTTTCTAAGAAATCCTGGTTCCTTTATTAGAGAATGGTATTAGAAACCAAGATCTGAGTGTAAAGGGTGCTCATTGCTACTGGAGAGTGTGTATTTCTTAGGATTCCAAGCTGACAGAGCAAAAAAATATATGTGAACATGATGACATATGTATATACACATATTTACAAATATTTAAATATGTTTCCATTTGTATCTATATTAAATTAGTTCATATTAATTTCTCTAACCCTAATCCATTAACACATTAACCAGTCTAGTCTTCCCTTCTTGATCATCTCTAATTCCCACTCCAAGAGTGATAAACTTGGTTCCCTTTACTCATTATTCATTTATTTAATTTTATACAAATATATGTCTATGTAGGTTCCATATGCATATATGTATATTTGTTTCAAAATTATTAATTTATAATATCTTGGAAAATAAATTTATTAACTAGAATATAATTTATATAGGCCCTATGCACAATTTCTCTTTATCATTCTATCTAATCTAATAAAAGAGTAATATGCAATTTGACCATCACTCCAACATACAAGATGGCTGACCCCATGTGGTTAAAGATGGATGCCCTCATGTAGACACAAGATGGCCACCACAAGATGGCCAGAGGGGAGGGCAGTTGTGGGTGATCAGACCAGTACGGAGGCCAGTTAGGGGTGACTGGGCTGGCAGAGGAAGGCAGTTGGGGGAGACTAAACCAGCAGGGGAGGGCAATTGGGGGGGGGACCAGGCCTGCAAGGGAGGGCAGTTGGGGGCAACCAGGGCTACAGAGGAGGGTAGTTGGGGGGACTAGACCTGCAGGGGAGGGCAGTTAAGGGTGACCAGACTGGCAGGGAAGCACAGTTAGGGGCAATTTGTCCAGCAGGAGAGCAGTTAGGCATCAATCAGGCTGACAGACAGAAGCGGTTAGGAGCCATCAGGCAGGCAGGCAGGTGAGTGGTTGGGAGCCAGCAGTCCTGGATTATGAGAGGGATCCCAGATTGGAGAGGGTGGAGGCTGAACTGAAGGACAGCCCCTGCCCCCGTGCACGAATTTCATGCACTAGGCCTCTTGTTGGTGATAAAGACTTTATTAATTTTCAAATATGGTAGTTAGATATTTGACCCTAATTTTTATGGAAATAATCTCTAGTCTAATATCTAATCAAGCACATAGAAAAAGAGTTTTATAAATGTATAACCTGTATGTAGAAAAGATAAGTATGTAAGTTTGTTGAGAATTAGAAGGTCCTGGGAGAGATAATTCTCTAGACCAGTGGCCTGCAAACTCATTAGTCAACAGAGCGGGCAAACGGCAACTCACGAGCCACGTATGTCTCACGAGCCGCAGTTTGCTAACCACTGCTCTAGAACACGAAGAAAAGCTGTGTGTATAAGGAACAATGCTGCTTTAGTGTCTTAATATGGCATTGAATTTCAAAGCAGATAACATTTTTATGGCGATAAATAGAAAATCCAATAATGTAACCAGAGTTTAATTAGTAAAGTTTTCTAAAGGTTTCTTACCTAAGTAAAATTGCTTTGTGTTGGTAAAACATGCCTTACTCATCTGAAATACTGTTCACCAATACAAACAAATGAAAAAAAAAAATATTTCAGTACATATGTTCGTAGTCATATGTCTGCCTGATCAAAATTTTTAACTTGGATTAGGGAAAGACGTCAATTTGCCATGCAAGTAAGTTTGAAGCCCCAGCAGGAGAAGAGAGTATTGTAAACTTTCTTGTGAACTGATACTCCTTAATCCTAATCACTATCACATCAATTCCATTTAAAGGTAAATAATGCTAAAAAGCAACCTATTCAGAAAGGAGCTGGTAAACTGAATTGAAAAAAAACTTAAAAGGAGCAGGAGTGTGCAGCAAGTTACCTTTTACTGCCAGCAAAACATGCTGGAATTACATAAAGTAGGAAAACTGATACTATAATTTGGTCCCAAAGTTTGCTTTGTCATTTGAAGAAAATTCAAAAAGGAAAACTCTTAAGCATCAATTTAAAAAAGAGTATATATGGCTCATTAAGATAAAGTAATCATGCAAGTAATTGAAAATAAGCTTATGGATATAAACATTGATATTTCATAGTGAGAAAACCTTGTCTACTTCTGTTCACTTTTAAATATTTCTTCCTTTGAATTCTGAATTTTTATTTCCCTCTTTTAATCCATTCTCACTCTGTGTGTCTGTTTCACTTGTCCTCTTATATTTATTTTTGTAACTATTTTAAATAAGAAATTTTACAATTATAAATATTAAAGGACATTTAATTACAAATTTAGAAAAAGCACCTCAATTAATATTTGTACTTTTGTCAAAAATGTGATAATTCATGTGGTGGCCAGCAACCTTCTGTGGGAATTCTACAAATTTGGAGCTAGTTCTCCTGCATATTTTTATTTCAGCTAACATTTTACATAATAAAACCTGCATTTATTATTTCATTGAATTATTATTAGTTTGAACAGACCTGAAAATTTCAAATATATCTTCCTATATCTGTCATTTTATTCAGATAAAAATTCTGTATGGATCTTGATTTAAAATACTACTTAACATTATAATTTTATCAATATAACAACATTTTAAAATTTATATAAATACTTTTGTGAAAAATTAAAAAAGAATTAACAATTCAGAAATATTTGTGAACATTTCCTGTCAGTTGTATTATTAGGCTGATGATTGACACTAACAACTATTATAACTCAGTAATATTCTAATATTTTATATTTTGCCAATTTTGACACAAAAACAAACTAAAAATAAGAAGAAGAACAGCTCTGGCATAGAATAATTAAACCTGGACATCTTGGTGAAAGTAGATTAATTTGTTTTTCTTCTATAGAATAAGTTATTTATTTCTATTCTTGAACTCTAAATACAGAAATGAACTAGACTAAGAGAGACCTTTTACTGTGCAAAGAAAGATATAAACTGCTGATGGCAACTATCTAATATATTGAAGGTGTGTATTTCCTGAAAAAGGCAAGTTAAAATGGGAGGTTAACACATAAGTTGGGTAGAACAGAGAAAAAGCACGAGTATATGTTTTATCAGATTTCTTTGATTTCTGAAAAGCAGTTATTCAAAGTGAGTCATATAGGGACAGGAGGAGACAGCATGTCATGCCCCCTTGCAGCTTCCCCTTCAGTCTCCGCTTTGAGCAGTAACTCATTTCATAAGTGGAGATGGGTTCTAAGGAGAACCAAGTTCTAAGGGCAAAACTAGTCTTTGCTCTTCTGCTAAAGTTGATTACAGTCAATACTCTCTTGCTTTGCTTGTTTACCTGTAAAATGGGAGAAATAAACATGATTCCCCTTCCTTTCTGGTATTCTTCAGATAAATAATGATGAAAAGTTAAAGCTTAGAGCAGAGAAGTACAGGGGACTGTCAAGATTGATGTGCAGGTGTTGAATCTGATCACTTGTGCTTTTAACTAAAATAAATATGTCTTTCTGTTCCACATTTTTTGTTGTAAAATAATCATAAGTGCATATTAACAAAAACTTATGTATATATGCTTTATTCTATTGTTTTCCCAAATACTTCTCCATAATAAGAAGTAGCCAAGTTTGAATGTAAACTTGCTGGATTTTTCAGAATTCCAGCCATGGACATTGTGATATAGTTTTGAGTCAGCCCTTGGCCCTAGCCCCAAGTTCTCAATCTTCTCCCACACAAATGCCCACAGTCTATATCCTCCTTAAAATCTCCCTCCATCCCACACTATGATGTTTCTTCACTGAACTTATATGAAAAAGAGACTGAGAAATATCCATCAGTGAGATAGTAGTAGTGTCTGCCTAGAAGGTAAATGAAGTATTTATTATTTAAAAAAGGAAGTTATTTTGTCAAATATTTCAGATCAGTCAAGTCAGATAATGACAGAAATGACCAGTTGATTAATTTAACTGGGTATTACTGGTAACTTTAACAAAACTATTTCAGTGGAATGATGGGAATGAAAGCCTAAAGTTTTAAGGAGACAATCACAGAAGAGGAATTGAAAATAAAGTGCATAGTTCACTAACTTGAAGCAATTTATTTTAATGTGAGATGGAGAGAGAACACTTGACTTGCAATGAAGAAGATTCAGAAGTAGCAGAAATAAACAAGTAGAAGTTGATAAAAACAAATCCATGTATATCTCTCAAGCTCACCTTTCTTTTTAAAATGAGAGATATGTTACATGTTAAAGTGGAGGGGACTATACTGAGAGTAAAATGTTCATTGTCCACTCTGGGAATATCTCTCTGTATCCTTATATTTTGGTGCCTTCCTCTCTCTCCACGCTGCCTTTAATTTTTTTGTTCTCTCTCTCTCTCTCTCTTTCTCTCTCTCTCTCTCTCTTAACTATCCTTGTTTTGCTTATTACAAAGATAAACATCATTATAATTTCATCTAAACAACAAAATTTATTGTACACATTTTCACTGGAATTTTTAATTTACTTCAATGGGGATCCTTAAAACAAAATTTTAGTTAATAGGTAAGGAGTGCAATGTAATGGCAAGATTTAGAGAGCTTAAAATCTAGAAAACATTTCAAAATTTAAGTCAATCAAATTTACTAAAAGAGAAACAAAATATGGGTTTTCCCCATGATCCCACAGAATAGTCCTCTGGCAGCTTTGTCAATCCAAAATGACCTAGAGCAAAGTATGCTCCATTTTTTTGAACATTCACATTATGCCACTTCACTTAGACCTACATTAGACTCTGTGATCACCAATGTAGGTTTTCCTCAAAAGTGAAGGGTCCTCATGAGAACTTTCAGAGAATGGGGTGATACATGTATCCCAAAATCTCATGGTCTACTGTAACAAAACCATAATTTAAAATATATACATACACAAGACGTTTCTTTAAATTATTCAAAGTCTGATGCTCTTTTAACACAAGTATTAAAGAAAAACAATACCATGAGTAATTTGCAGTTTCACATGTATCATTTGCTATTTATTGATCCTGGGCTATAACCATTCCATTTATCCAAAAAAATACTTATTGGTACAAACACAACTTTATGTTCTATATGCCAACCAAGCTGCTCCTGCCAATATGAGACTTCTAATCTCAGAGGTAAGAAAGAAGCAGGTCAATGTGGGTGTTCCTTTTTTTTTTTTTCAATTAGCTAAGTATCTGAACTGAACTTACCTCCTAAGAATTCATCTATTTAGACCCTTACAGACTAGGTATGAAAGGGCTCTTGGGAATTTATTTAGTGCCTGAATAAAAATAAAACTAAACTGAAAAGAAATTATTTTTCAAACCTAAAGACTGTGCCCTCTACTTCAACCTCCCTAACCACCAATCCCACGACTTTAATTTAAAGGATAAAAATATTGTCTGGTGTGTCTACTCTTCTCACATAACTACCCACCGCTTGGAGATTCTGCAGCAGGGCTATTCTGCACACAACTGATGGCGTTTGATTCCCTCTGCTCCTCTCTGGCTAAGGATTACCAACAGTTAGCTAAATGGATTTTCTGCTGACAAAAGTTTATTTTTAAGCTAGCTAGTTTCTTAAAGAAAATGACTTCTTGGGATATTTTATATTCTAAAGCTTATTTGAGTCTATACACCCAAACAAAGTAATGTTTAAATATCCAAAATGCGCAGTTTCTCTATAGTAACACTTAACTAGATTGTTTTGCAGGCTATTCCTCTATCACTGATGAATTTTTTATCTGTAAAGCCCCCCACTGTGAAAAATTTGCTAGAAAACACCCAATAATCATGTAAATGATTGCCATCTAAGCAGAACAGCAGGTTTTCTCTCAGCTTTGAAAGTGATTGTGAAAAGTTCACTGAATGAGGTGCTTTACTTATAAGAAAAGATCCACATTTGAGTTCTGCCCAGAAATCCTAATGTTTATATTTCTGAGTGCTAATACAAGAAGAAGGGATCAGGGGTTCAAATGAGACTCTCTATAGAGAAATACCCCTGACTGTTCATGAACAGTAAGACATTTCTTATAATTGACACTATATCATTTAGTGGTCTGGTAGATTGGACACCTTGCACAGCAATAAGCTAAAATGTTTATTTATAATCTTCATCTCATGTGTGGCTAAATGTTCACATGGAGCAAGTGTTATTTTTATCTATGAGAAGTGTCACATCTATTTTCTAAATTATTTGATCTTTCCATGGAAGTTGTGCTATCTCCTTTAAATTATTTATAATTAAATGAATTACAGAGTCTTATTTTTAAATATCGTTTTATTGATTTCAGAGAGGAAGGAAGGGATAGAAACTTCAATGATGAGAGAGAATTACCAATTGGCTGCCTACTGCACCCTCCCTACTGGGGATCAAGCCCACAACCCAGAATGTGCCCCTGACCAGGAATCCAACCCTCCTGGTTCATAGGTTGATGCTCAAACACTGAACCGCACAGGCCAGGTTCAAATTGCAGTTTTCCAAACAAGCTATTGGCAATATTGTCCAGTTGTGGATGAGGGAATGGTAGCTTTTTACTCTTTAAATTTCAGAGCATCCCTTCTTGGTTGTCAAGGAGACAGAATGCTCCCTTCATACAGGGCACTCTATGTTTCTTTGTCTCTGCCTCTTTGGAGCCAAACCAGACCCAGGAGACTTGTTCCCTAAAACATTGCCTCCAGTGATTTCTTAACAGTTAGGTTACCTGAGTAGGGACACTCTCCTTGTACTCTAAAGTCAGTGTTTTTGGTAGTGTGCTAAATTTGGCCACTTACTTTAAAGCCAGATTCTGTTGATGATTTTTATTTACTTTTTAAGCATATTTCTTCTTCTTTTTAAAATATATTTTCTTGATTTTTTACAGAGAGGAAGGGAGAGGGATAGAGAGTTAGAAACATCGATGAGAGAGTAACATCGATCAACTGCCTCCTACACACCTCCTACCAGGGATGTGCCCACAATCCAGGTACATGTCCTTGACCACAATCAAACCTGGCACCTCTTAGTCCACAGGCCCGACACTCTAGCCCCTGAGCCAAACTGGTCAGGGGTCTGTTGATGATTTTTAGAAATATGCGTTATTGTTTATGTTTCTTATCTCAGTCTCTCAGTTTTATTACAGTAGATTTAGGACTTTATTTTCCATGTCAGTTCTATAGGGTTTTTAGCAGAAAAGGCGATGATTTTATTTTGTGCAGTATTTATCCAGCAAGTTAGGACATATAAAAAGTTATGTCAAAAAATGGAGCTACAGTACAGGAAAATAACTTCATATACTCAAGATACTGTTAATATTAAGCATAATTACATAGATATGAATGACTATAAACATTATATTCGGTATGTGCTCTGTTACACACTTTTAGTACTCTCTTAGTCACACAATCTGTTTTGTTCAAACTATTTTTCTTAGTGTTCACTGATGTGGTTTCTGGTAGTAGTCTGAGCATTGCATTACTAAAATGTTGCTTTCTAGTAAAAGGGAATTATTTGTAACCCTTTTTATAAAAGAAATCTTTTATATTGCTTTTCCAAATTATTCCACCATTTCCTCCCACAGGGTTGTACCTTAGTTTTCCAAAATAGAATAAACACACAACTCAGAATTGGGGAATTGGAATTCTCATTTTAAATTCTTCATTTTTTGTTTGAGTCAGATTGCACAAATTCATTCTTTTTTAAAATATTTTTTTTTACAGCTGGAATGAGAAATAATAATATAGAACACTTACTGCTATATGACAAATAAATAAGATCCTATATAATAAAAGGATAATATGCAAATTGACCAAATGGCAGACAAAACTGGTTTGGCTCAGTGGATAGAGCATCAGCCTGCAGACTGAAGGGTCCTGGATTCAATTCCAGTCAAGGGCATGTACCTTGATTGCAGGCACATCCCCTGTAGGGGATGTGCAAGAGGCAGCTGATCGATATTTTTCTCTCATCGATGTTTCTGACTTTCTATTCCTCTCCCTTCTTCTCTGTAAAAAAAAAATCAATAAAATATAACAACAACAAAAATTGACCAAATGGCAGGATGACCATAATGACTGCAGCCCCTCGCCTTAGCTGGCCCCACCCACAAGTGCCCCTCCCACCCTGATTGAGGGTAGGGTCAAGCAGCAAACCAACTGTGGCCCTTCTCCCTGGCTGGCCTTTTCCATGGCTCCTCACCCAAGCCAGCCTACCCCCAATGGCCCCCATCAGGGCAGGCCAGCTAGACCCCACCAATGCATGAATTCATGCACCAGACCTCTAGTAAAGTATATATCCTATTTAATAAAAGAGTAATATGCAAATTTGACCACACCTTCACCAAACCCACAAACCACACCCACAGCCACTCCCATGAGCCAATCAGGAGCAGATTATGCAAATAAACCCAACCAAGATGGCTGCTGCCACTGAGAGTAGGAGGAAGGCTTGGGTTTCCTTGGCAACAGAGGAAGCCAAGCTGCCTGCCATTGCCTGCCTAGGCCTCCACTCAATATTACAAAATTTCAGTTATAAAAGATACAGAAATGGCGGCAGCCACTGAGTTGAAGAGAACAGAGGCTTGAGTTTCCTTGGCAATGGAGGAAGCCAAGGTTTCAGCCTGCCTTTACTGGACTAGGCCTCCACTCTAGGCTACAAAGTTTCAAACTAAAATGGCTGCCCCCACAGAGCGAGCAGAAGGCTTGGCTCTGCTCCAGGTTACAAAGTTTCAATTGTAGACATAGATTAATCCCAGATACCAAGGCCTCCGCTTGAGTTGCTGAGGGGCATGGTCAGCCTGCAAACCTCTACAGGCCCCTTGCCCAGGCTGCCCCTCACCCCAAGGAAACTCCCACCCTGATCTGGGACACTCTTCAGGACTAACCAGCTGGCCCCCACCCATGCACCAGGCCTTTATCCTATCTAATAAAAGAGAAATACGCAAATTGACTATCACTCCAACACACAAGAGGGCTGCACCCATGTGGTCAAAGATCCTGCCCCCAGTTGGATACAACATGATCACTACAAGATGGTCAGCAAGGGAGAGCCATTGGGAGGTTCCAGGCCCTGCAAGGGAGGGCAGTTGGGGATGATCAAGCCTGCAGGGGAGGGCAGTTAGGGGTGACCAGGCCAGCAGAGACAGGAAGTTGGGGGCAAACAGGCTGGCAGGGGAGCAGTTAGACATCAATTAGGCTGGCAGGGTAGTGGTTAGCAGGTGATCATGCTAGCTGGCAGAAGCAGTTAGGGGCAATCAGGGAGGTAGGTAGGTGAGCAGTTTGGAGCCAGCAGTCCTGGATTGTGAGAAGTATGTTTGATTGCCCATATGGGCCGGATCCCAGTAGGATTGGGCCTAAAGGGGCAGTTGGATATCCCTGGAGGGGTCCCAGATTGGAGAGGGTGCAGGCTGGGCTGAGGGACATCCTCTGCACTTCCCCTGTGCACGAATTTTGTGCACTGGGCCTCTAGTATATATATATAAAAACTAATACAGGTTATGATATAAAATATGTAATTATGGACAGGTTGGTGAGAGAGAGAGAGAGAGAGAGAGAGAGAGAGAGAGAGAGAGAGAGAGAGAGACACCGCGATGTGAGAGGAGCATATAAATTGATTGCCTCCTGTTGGTGCCCTGAAAGGGTCCAGGCACAATTACCCAAATAGACACTTCTCTAAAGAGGATATATAGATGGCCAAGAGACATGAAATAATACTCAAAGTCAGTATTTATCAGAGAGATGTAAATTAAAATGACAATGAGGTATCACTTCAAACCTGCCAGAATGGCTACCATCAACAAATGATATGTGGTGGGGAGTATGTGGAGTAAAGGGAACCCTAGTACACTCTTAGGTTATCATTTATTCATTGATTTACTTATAAATTTAATGAGTGCTAGCATTTATAGTAAGCCAGTTTGCTAGATATGAAATACAGAAAGAAGAGTAAAAGTGCATTATATACCAGAGGGTTTAATTTACTAATAGATTTTATATATCAGGCATAGTGATAAATGCTTTAAACAAGTGATCTCATGTAATTCTCTCAACAGTCCTTCAAGGTCAGCAGCTACCATTGTATCTATTACAGTGAGCATAGATTTGAAAGAAAAATTTCTAGATTTCTAGATCTATTATTTGTGCAAATGAATAGCCATCTGAATTTGGGCCTGTTAATTAACATTAGTGAGCCTTTTCAGTAAGTGGAGAAAAATAATAAATCCCGTTTCAGACAATTGATACAATAGATAAATAAAGGGATTTAAAAACTTATTTTTTTTTTTACTCAATGCTAAATAATTTTTATGAGAGTAAAGGCTCAATAAATGATCATTATTACTACAAAGTAGATTTATTCAACACATTTCACAGATAAAGAAATTGTGTCCCAGAGAAAGTACATGTGGTCAAGATCCCCCATCTGCTAGCTCCAATGGCTGAGTTTCTAACCAGTACTCCAGATTGGCTTGATTCCTGACTATAAAAAGTTTTTAATCTAGTTGCTGAGAAAAACATAATTATAATCAGATATTTAAATGAGATTCTTTCTTTCTTGAATTTTGAACAAAGGCCGAGAACATTACAATGATTAAGAGAAGGTGCCAGAGTACTGTACAGAACATACTCAGAGTTATGAAAATAGTCCTACCAATATTAGCTCTTCATCTGCCTGGAAGTTTGAAAATAGTTAAAATTGAAATGAATGGAAAATAGTGCCTTTTGTAGGGGAGCAATGTCAGTAGGATCTATTTTCCATCATGATGGAAAGTGGGTGTATTTTTCTCCAACATAAGTTAAAGTTGGGGGCTTCAACAGAAATATTTAGAGAACTTGACATGAATCTGGTATTTTCGGGGAGCAAAAAGATAGGGTCTAAATTTATTGAGAAAAATTTAGGTGTAGATGACAAGGTCCATGGGTGTTAGATAAAATAGGTATGATAGGGAGGATTCCATTTCAAGGCCTAAACCTTCATAATCAAGAAGATCTTCTGTGTTTAAGGAGACCACTTAGAAGGGCAAAGATATTGTCCTCAGTTTTTGGAGATATTGTAGAATCAACAGTGGGTACAGAGAGAAGAGTGACACTATTTATTTCATATAAAATTATTTTCTGTTGGAAGCTTCCAGTAGAAGGTTCTATGAAGACCTAAAAATAATGCCCCATGAGCCTAAAATCTTACTTCTGTCATTAGAAACCATGTGAATCAGATTACACTGTATTAGTCAAATAGGATCTTTATTACGACTGTCTTTCCTCCACTTTAGCTCCAGTTTGGAGAAGCCTGATATTACAGGTAGTTTAGTGAATTAAGGAAGACATAAACTAGATCTAGTGAGGATATTGACCTAATGCCTCCTTACTCCTAAAATCACACTGAAGTTCCCAAACAGGGCTGAAGAAACTTTCAAATGGTAAGAGTTTAGAATTGAAAAGAACTTAATTAGTTAAATGGCTCTGCTCTTGTGACTGGAAGTAATGAGAGTATATGGGACTTGTCACAAATGCTTTTACCTTGCAGAAAATTATCATAGGTTTGGGTAGATAGAAAGATCCATAAATGCACATAATAGCTCAGAAAAGAAAGGCTAGCCATAGACTTTCAGAAACATAAGAGGGAGGTAGAATTTGTAAGATCTGGTAACTGATGGAAGTAAAGGAGAAGAAGGAATACAGGATGGTTCTCAAAGTTTGAGTCAGTATGACTAGGAGAGTGATGTCAATCAGATTAGATTATTCACATTAATAAGAAACAGTAACAGGAATCATACTTAGTCATGTCTACATTAAACATTAGATAGTTCACTATTTAGTTCAGACACTGAACATGGAATTGCATTTCCTGGTCAAGACAACACATGGCAAACAAAACTTACGCATCCCACCATTTGGAAAGACAGCCCTAGCAATTTAAATTAAAATAATCCACTTCCCTTTACTGACTTTTATTACAGGGAGCATTTTTATTTATACATTCAAATGGATATTAAAATTCTTCCCTTGATAATGCTCTTGGTTTCTTATATGCCCATCTTACTTTCTTCAAAGCAGTAGCTTTAACCTGTATTTGTGGTGTTAATCCCATTTCACACTAAAGGACCATATTTAAATTAAAGCTTTTTAATGAACTTTATTTTGACATTTTACTATTCAGACACCAAGTGGTTAATCTAACAAGACATTATATATTATATTCTTATTAACTTGCTCCTACCTCATTATAACATAGTGCTTTGTCCTTAACTTTGCTAAACATAGTGCTTCTTTCCACACCTGGAACTGAATCTCAGTACTAATTCATATCCTCCACACCACTGGAGATGTCAATTTAATTATTATTACTTGTGCCATTACAATAACCTCCTAACATATACATAGTTGTTGCCCCAATCTAATACTGTGTTTTCAGAATTACTTATGTAACCAAGAATGATAGGTAAAATATTTAACATGGGTGAGGGCATTGTCGATTACTCAGAAATGTTGCTGTCTGGAGCTCTGGAACAGAATTCTGGGTTTTTCTTGCTCAGCATGACATTAACTTTGTGGTTGCTGATCTATGGCCAGAAAAGAGGAGAAAATAAGATGACAGAGGAATTAAGGATGAAGAGAGGTACTCAAGGATTTAATATGGTGACCATTTACATTAACACTGGCCCAACCATTCTTGTTTGTTCAGGCTGCATTCGTGACTAAACAGAAAGTCACCCTATTTGAAAGATCATACAAGTTTGCAAAGGGAATAAGGGAGTTCCTGAACTAGCTCATTTTAACAGCATCTTGTCTGTAAAATCAGTGTCTGACAACTGTTCTCAGCCCCCTCTCACATCTAAGTGCTAGGATAATGAATCCATGAATCTGATACATTATAGATCTCTTTAAAAGCCCTGGTGGCTCTCTGTTTCTTATGACCATATCCAAGTACATGATACTGACTTCTACTACCGTAAACCAAGATGGAAAATGTGTGTACCTTTCCACGACCATTGCGCATGTCTGGCACATTTTAATCAAAAGTACTCCAATGCATTTTGAGCCTAGCTGGTGTGGCTCAGTGGGTGAATGTCAGCCATGAACCAGGAGTTCACACAGTTTCATTCAGGGTCAGGGCACATGCCAGGATTTTGGTTTCAATCCCCAGTAGGAGGCAAGGAGGAGGCAGCCAATCAATGTTTTTCTCACTTTATCCCTCTCCCTTCCACTCTCTCTAAAATCAATAAAAACACTACATCGATTCCAAGCATTTTCTTGACTCACTATGATTGATGATGCTTTAGCGGTTTTAACTACGTTCTCCCACATACATTCTTCCTTACTTTAGTCTCTCTATTCTCAGCTCAACCGTTGCTCATCTCAGCTTCTTTAGGTATACTAAACATTCATTTTCAAAATTGAAATATAATTCACATACTATCAACTTCACCCAAATAAAGTATGGAATTCAGTAGTTTTAGTATATTTATAATGTTGTTTCAATTCCCTGAATCTTTGGTAGGTTTCTCTCCTATTTTCTGAGGTGCATATTTCTCACTTAGGCCGTCACTATACTTGCCATTCCAGGTACATCCTGAATTGAAAAACAGAAAGTGAGCATTGGTATCCAAACGTGACTAGTCACTGGATGTGCCATAACTAAGGGCGGCATGCCCCTTTGGCATGTTCTTTATTGTGTGTAGACCAGTATCAGATCTGCAAAGCAACACCTGATTTCCCTAATGTACATAGGCTATACCCTGCTGAGCTGTGTTCAGTACACTGATGACTTTTACTTTTAGTTGAGTAAATGTCCTAAGAGGCATTGTACATCTTTCCATGATCATTCTTCTTCCTTTGAGCAAATCACAATTTTTGAACTCTAAGGCTCCCCTGTATCTTCTCTCTTCTATCAACTCCCAACTCCACTGTCCTACCCTGTTTCTGTTTCTATTTGCAGCTCAACTATTGCTCATCTTAGCTTTTTTAGGCATACTAATGTTCATTTCAGAATCATTTTGGCCTGTAATGGCAAGCTCAACAGTAGCTTTGCTAACAATTTATTACCCCCAATGCAGGACCTGGAATTAATAGATTATCTCTTTTTCTGTCCATGCCTCTGCAATATCCTAACTAGATCTGGATATAATATTGAAATGCCGTTTTCACAATAGAATCCTGTCCCAGAAACCCACATAGAAGATCAACTAAAATATTTTGAGTATTTTATTTAACAATCCCTGCTAAAGTGAAAATCTGGAGGGGGGATTTCTTATTGCTCTTCTATCTCTCTTTTCTTCTCCTCTTTCTGTTTCTACAATGCACTCTACAGCTACCATATGAATTATTTATTAATTTCTTGAAGAAACTCCATGCTGTTTTCCACTTTGGCTGTGCCAGTCTGCATTCTAACCAGCAGTGCACTAGGGTTATCTTTTGTCCACATCCAGTTTGTTTCACTGTACTTTAAAAGAATAAAAGATATTGGTTATCTTTGAGTATGTTAAAATAACAACAGATGTCAAAATTATTAGCTGATTTTATAATAAAGCAATGAGTGATTTGCAACTAATGAAATAAATGTGAGTATAACATTTTCACAATAAGTATTTTACACAGACACAAAAAGAAAATTATCTTAATCATTATTAAAATTTTGTGAAATTATCAACTAAATTTGGCAATGATGTTTTATATTTCTTATTATACACTATGTACTTTGAAGGACCTTAGTGTACTGGAATTAAAAAAAAGTCATTTCAGACAGGTAATTTTGAAGAATCATGGATTGAATGCAAAATCCACTGATAAGCTAAGATAAAATATCATCATTCTTTTGGTAGGTTTTATAAAATCCATATTTAATAAACTCAGCTATTTGGTGATTGGTTTGTACTTAAAAAGTAAATGAAAATTGATTACTTATGGGTAATATATTAAGAAGTGCCATCAGCTGTTTCTAATTTGGAAAATGTTTTCAACTAATCTCTTGAGTCTACTTAAAATTCTTTGCACTTGGAGAACCACAAGTTTTTCTGAAATCAGGCAGATTGGCCACAATAAAAAGAGTTTATGAGGTATTTGTGGTATTTGTCTGGTAATTCGATAAAGTGTAAAATACCCCTGCAATAATGTTAAAAATGCATTTATTTAGTAACAGAAATACATTTGAAATAGAGTATAGTGAGGAATTTTAAAAATTGGTCAAACGATATGTCATAGAATTTTCATAGTCTCCAAATCTGCATCTTCAGTAATTACAAATATATATTTATCAAAAATAAAATACCTGTGATTATAATTTTATAGCAATAAACCATTTTCCCCATTTTAAAAAAATGAATTATGTTTGAAAGCTTATTATCAGGTTAACAGCTCTACTAAATAATCAGCAGAGAAAGACAACTTACCTAAAAAGAGACATTCCTTTCAACCATAGATCAAACTTAGATTTTAAAAATAAATTTCATAAACAAAGTCATTAAATCAAAAGTCTTGTTGAAGTATCTCTAAAGAGTCTAATTAAAAAAGAATGAATATGTGTGAGGATGGCTGTTATTTTACACAACATATTTTATAAAATTATGGCATCTAGTTACTTCCCTTATATTTATTTGTAAAATATGTTCACGTCCATTTTTTATTTATATTATATTTCATAAAAATTAAAATATATTTACTATTCTACTATACCCGGGATATGTCCACAGAGATATTGATTATAAAGTAAACTATAGTTGTTTATACATGGTGAGATTCAAAAATATTTTAAATTAATATTCTATATATTTTTTACTTTCTTCTTATTTTTTAGAATTATTTTTACAAAAACAAATTTTCTCTTATCTTATTTCATTGACAAAGATAATCAGTCCAAGGCTGAATAGGCATGGTGAAAGTGAGTACTATATGTACCAGGTGAATCAATTAGCAAGCCTAAACACAAATTGAACTAATTCCAAACTGGACTCCAGTCTTTGCAAGCTCTTATCTATTTGTAATTCTCTCTCATTCCTAGAACATAGCCCTCAGGATCGTAAGAGGAAGCCTATGATGTTCACAGGCTCCTTTCAACCTTGTAGACCCTGAACTCCTCTTTATGTCCCCTTGGCTTTAGAAGGCTTCTAAGACTTCTGTCAGCTTCTCTACTTTTCACCCTTTGTTTCTGCTAAGATTTTTAGTTTCTTAGACTTCACCTTTGAATTGGCAAATACCTTAAGAAAAAAATAGCTTCAAAAGTCAGGTTCAGGACTTCGATCTTTTGTTTTATTCAGAATGTTGACCTCACAAGTCCTTCAATCCTTGGTAACTTTCTGATAATTTTAAGTCTATTTACTAAATATTATGTCTATCATTTCCAGTTGTTATTAGTGAGAAAGTTGGTATAAAATAAGCTGGCCCATCACTGCCATTTGTATCACTGGCTTCATTTAAAAAGAAAATATTCAGCATTGGAATAAAAATTCTCTTTTCTTGTTTATCTTTTCACTTAACTTTAAGATTAAAATATTTATTTACAATGTTTTCTGAATAAATGACAATACTTGCGGAAAGATTTTTGCATTTAAAATTTAAAATCTTTTTAAGAAACTCTTAACTATTAAGAAGAGTATCAATATATTTTCTTCTCAGTTTTTTGTTTGTTTGGTTTTTACCCTCAAATTGCATCAGAAAAATGCAAAATGTCAAGTACATATTACTGTGGTAAGTTTTTCCCCCTAAAGTTTCTAATCTTGAGGATGTTGCTTTTTTTTTTTTTTTTTGGATGTTGCTTTTTTTAAAAAACGATTGATAGATATTGTTCTGACCTAGATAGTTTTAAGCTATTAATACCATGATCTGAATAAACAAGACTTCAAAACATTTTTAAACCATATCTTCTTTGAAATATTTATTCATTACAAACAAATTCATAACAAAAACAAAACAAAACAAAACAGACAGCTGACAAATAACATAAAGAAAAAAAAGCTTAAACAAATAATACAAATAAGATAGCTATATAATTGATCAGGATTATGCAGCTTATTTATTAAAGGTAAATATTACTATCTGTAATAATAAAATTATAATATGCTAATTAGACCCGATGGCTGAACAATGGAACGACTCTCCGGACAATCTTCCAGATGAAGGCTGCGAGGGCCAAGCCCCTTGCAAGAATTTCATGCAATGGACCTCTAGTTACTTATAATAGCAAAAGGAAAAAAAATGTATTCTAAGCAGCGTGACTGCACCTGAAGGATAAGTTCAATTTTAAGATAATGGGTGCAACTAAAATTCAATACTAAATTTTTATGGCCTTATGAACTGAAAATTGCCCATTTATCAGCTCAGGTAGAAGAAATAATTGGGTGCTTATGAAATCACTAATAGTAATAATATAAAACTAGAACAATTATACCAGAAAACATTTATCCTGCTTATAACAATTATGCTTTTACACATAATTATAGAGTTTTTATATAATACATAGACACTCAATATATTGCATAGAAAACTTCATTATCAGCTAAGTGTCTATTATTCATATGGTGAGAACATTACTCATAAAACCTAGTTTAAAATTTATCTATACATATTTATACTGGATAGGAATAAATTTTGAAATGTTCTGTTGAATACAAAGCTAGATTTTCTGTTCAAAAGATACATATAATAGGCATGAACAAATGGTGATGCATAATGAGACAATAATGTAAATAGATAATATTTATATATTCTTCTTTATGTGTTCATGTGAATATCCACAATGTTAACAGAGGTCTAGCTGTACCTGAAGATTGATATGAAAATGGAAAACAACTCAACCAATTACTTTTTGTGAAATGTTACAAAACCACTTATATAGTAACTTTTAAAAAATTGAATATTTAACTCAGTTCAACATTATCTTTTAGTCTCAATTTAATTTTTTAAACTTCCAAATAAATTATTTTAGATTTTATAAGGCACAATCTTAGAGAATGGAAATACACATGTGGGTATATATTGGAATTTTTGAATATAGATAAGTGACTGCCTTCACATATTCTTTTAAAATGTATATGAAGATTAAATGGGTAACAGTTTATATTTTTGCATTAAAAGTTTTTAGTCTATTGATGCATATGTAAACCCACACACAGATATAGCAACATACATACCTTTTAGCATCTTTTATTTGTAAGTTAGAGTTTGTAAGTCACCCACACAAGAATATGTTCATGACAGTTGAAAACTCATGCTTCTGAGTTGCTATAGGCAACATTAATGCTTATAATATTTGTTTGAATGTATAGGTATCATTTTATCTAGGATATACATTTTTAACTTTTACTCATTCTGGAATGTACTCATTTCCCTAAAAGAAGATGGCTTCAATTCCCCTCCTACAAATTTTTACTTCCACTAAGTAGATGGCCAAAACACTTAAAAATTGTACAGAGAAAACAAAACGTTCAACAGAAAGAGAAATACAAAGAGCAAACTGAACAAGATAAAAATCTAGGAAAATGAATATGTACTATGCATTTTGTAAAGGATATTTATACTAATAATAGACAAAAATGTAAATTGACTGTACCTCTACAATGCCCACAGCCAATCAGGAATGGATATGCAAATTAATATCACAAAGATGGTGAGCCTGAGGGCGGCATGCATGCATGCAGGTGCCAAGTGGCAGGGGTAGAGAGGGTGGGAGGTGGGACTCCCACACACCCTCCACATAGCCAGGGTGATGTGGTGAACCCCACCTGCTTTGAGCCTATGGCCAGGTCATGTTCATGTCAGTGTGTCCAGTCCTGTCAGCCTGACTTGGGGTGGCTAGAGTTCACAGTCCTTTTGGTTTGTGCAGCCCCTGGACTAGAAGCAGAAACCAAGAGTATGGGGAGCACCAAGAATGCTGGGAATCATAGTTCTGGTGGCAGTCACATTGCAGGATCTCTTAGACATTAGAGCAAAGTGAGTCTGGAGCAAGTTACTGTTCCAAGTTAGGGATGGATGGAAAGCAAAGGTGAGAATCATAAGTAAAGTCAGAGTGTTAAAGAAAAATTAAAGAGAAAATATCCTGCAAGTTCTAGGAAATCTCCACCATTGGAGCAAAAAAAAAAAAAAAAAAAAAGGAGCTCTATTATTCTGTGAGCACCAAACCAAACTGGTTTCAAACAATTCACTCTTACCATTGAAAAGACAGACAGAAACTCCCAGATTGGAGAGGGATACCCTGAGGGCTCCCAGATTAGAGAGGGTGCATGTTGGGCTGAGGGACCCACCCCCCATGCATGAATAATCATGTTCAGGGCCCCTAGTTAAAAATATAAAATAATAATTAAATTATATTTTAACATGTGTGACTAAAGAGTAGAATTTTTCTGAATCTATTAATAAGGAGCAGGTTAAATGAAGCATTTGAAATAGTGTTCAAATCTGGATTATTTACTTCTATAAGTTTTAAATTAAGAAAAAAAGTTAATTATAAACAGTTCTTACTGTATTTTTATCTTTTATAATGAAAAAAGTGAGTCATTTTGGTTTTTCAAGAGCTAATTCACATAATTGATAAATAATCATCTTTATTTCACCCCTAACTGTCCTCTCCTGCAACCCTAGTCCACCCCAACTGCCCTCCTCTGCCAGCCCAGTCATACCCAACTGCCCTCCCCTGCTGGCCTGTTACCTCCCAACTGCCCTCTCCTGCTGGCCTGATCACTCACACTGCTCTTCCCTGCAGGCCTCATTCCTCCCAACGGCCCTCTCCTGCCGGTCATCTTATGGTGGCCATCTTTTGATCACACGGAGTGGCCATCTTGTGTGTTGGAGTGATGGTCAATTCGCATATTACATCTTCATTATATAGGACTAGTGGCCCAGGGCACAAAATTTGTGCATAGGGTGGTGGTCCATCAGCCCGGCCTGCAACCTCTCCAATCTGGGACCCCTCAGTGAATGTCTGACTGAGGCAGACAAATATCCTTCTCGCAATCCAGGACAGCTGGCTCCTAACTGCTTACCTTCCTGCCTGATCACCCCCAACTGCCCAACCCACCAGCCTTCTTTCTTCCAACTACCCCCCCCACTGACCTTATTGCCTCTAACTGACCACCCTGCCAGACTGATTGACCTCAACTGCCTCTCCACCAGCCTGCTTGCCCCTACCTGCCCCCCCACTGAACTTATTGCCCTCATCTGCCCTCTCCTCATGTCCTGATCACCCCTAACTGCTTCTGTCTCAGCCATGCCACCATGGCTTTATCCAGAAGAATGTCCGGAAAGTCTCCTGGTCTAATTAGCATATTACCCTTTTATTAGTATAGATATTGGTTTCTGGTTTTTGTTGTCATTGTTATGTATTTGTAAAATGTTGGCAAAATTTACTTATAGTCCATTGGTCAAATTCAGGCCAATGCCAATACTGACATTTCTGGAAAAGTGCCATAATCACATGGCAACAAGAATTTTTTCCTTGAGAAAAGGAATAAATAGTTGAAAATAATACAGTAATCTATACCTATCTTTTCTTCCCTTTTCCTTCCTTCCTTCCTTCCTTCCTTCCTTCCTTCCTTCCTTCCTTCCTTCCTTCCTTCCTTCCTTCCTTCCTTCCTTGTTTCTTCCTTCTTTTCCTTCCTTTCTCCTGTCCTCCTTCTTGCCTTTTATCTTAGTGTTATATAGTCTGTGTGCTTGGACAAATGTCCAAGTGACATGTACCCAACAATATAGTGTCATACAAAGTAGTTTCACTGTTCTAAAAATTCTCTGCAATCTGCCTATTTATCTCTAACCCCTAGCGACCACTGATCTTTTAACTATCTGCATTTTTTTTCTTCTTTTCCAGAATTTAATATAGTTGAAATCCTTTTCATATTGGCTTCTTTTACTTTGTAAGTGGCCTTTAGGGTTCCTCATTGTTTTTTCAGGCTTGATCATTTCTTTTTAGCGCTTAATAACGTGGTATTGTCTGAAAGAATCACACTTTATTCAGATCCACTGAATGATATCTTGGTGGCTTCCAAGTTTTGGCAATCATAAATAGAACTGTTAAAACCACACATGCTCAGGTTTTTATATAGATCTAAGTTTTGAATTCCTTTTGAAACATTACAAAGGAGCATGATTATTGTATTGTATGGTAAGAGTATGTTTAGATTTGTAAGAAACTGCCAAACTGTATCCCAAATTAATTGTATCCATTTGTATTCCCACTGGCAATGAATGAGAACTCTCGTTGCTCCACATTCCTGCCAACATTTGGAGTTGTCATTGTTCTGGCTTTTGGCCATTTTGATAGGTTTACAGTAGTGTCTTATGTTTTAATTAGCATTCCATTGATGATATATGACATGGAACACTGTTTTATATGCTTATTAGGCATGTGCATTTGGCTTTTATTTAAATTAGGTTATCCCATATAATAAAGAAGTAATATGCAAATTAACCCTCATGCCCTCATAAGATGGCTGCCTATGACCAGGCCAGTGGGGGCAGGAGTTAGTGAGGGATGGCCAAATGACTGAACAGCAGACTGTGTGGGGTGGCCAGGCTGATGGGGAAACCATGAAGGGCAACTAGGCCAGCAGGGGAGGCAGTTGGAGATGAGCAAGCTGGCAGGGGTGCAGCTAGGGGTAACCATGCTAGCAGAGGAAGCCAGTTGGGGGTGATTGGGCTAGCAGAGGGGGTAGCCAGGGGTGACTAGGCTGGCAAGTATGGCAGTTGGGGATGACTAGGTCAGTAGGAGGCCAGTAAGGGGTGACCAAGGCTGGCCGGGGGAGGGGGGCTGTTAGGAGCAACCAGGTTGGCTGAGAGGGGGCAGTTGAGGGCGACTTGCCGGCAGCAGCGGGCAGTTAGGGGCGACCAGGCCAGCACACAGGGGAAGTGAGGGGTGGTCAGGCCGGTGGGAGGGGGTAGTTAGGGGTGATAGGCAGGAAGGCAGGTGAGAGATTAGGAACCAGAGGTCCAGGATTGTGAGAGGGATGTCTGACTGCAGACAAACTGGCAGTTGGACATTCCCTGAGGGGTCCTGGATTGGAGAGGGTGCAGACTGGTCTGAAGGGACCGCCTATGCATGATTTTCATGCACTGGGCCTCTAGTTTGTTTTATAAATATTAAATATTATATAAATACATTAGAAAACATTTATTAATGTGTCCACTTTCTAGGGCTTTACATACAATGATAGTTAAAAATGATTTATCATTTGTTTTGGAAAATATTTGGAATTTTATTTTGAGATGGTGAAATTCTTTTCTTAGTTTTTAAGTGTAAGCATGTCATAGTGCGATCCAAACTTTTGAGAAGTTTGTTTAACAGCGGCATAATAATCAGGTGGATGTGAATATTCAATAAAAAGAGAAAATGGAAGTCTAAGGGATCCAATGGCAATGTGCACACACATTCTTGTCTGGGAGCTTCTTATATTTTCAGAACTTTATCTCTCACAGCCATCATGTCATGGTTATAGGAACAGATGCAGAATGGGTGAGCAGCAGTCAGTATGTTACTCAAAAATAAAATTCTACTTCTGTTAAAAGACTTCTGCCTAGTATTGACTACTCTTTTGAATAGAAGCTATCAAGCTTGGGAATTTTAGTGATGACCATTTACCATGATCACACCATGTGGACTAAAAACTAGTACATCTACCTATTTACATTATAATTTAATTAGGGAGAACTAAAAGAGACATAGATTTAGAAACATGGTAGAGGAAATTAGCATGGGTGACTGCAGCAAACCACCACTTGCCAATATTGTCTGTGCACCAAGGAACGTGGAAGGCCAATGGTTCTTGGGCATTAGCAGTGCTGGCACTAAGCACTTCGTCTGTTGAGATAGTGGTGGCTCAAGGCAATTCCCTAACCTGATCATCTTTTTACTATTTACCAAACTTTACCTTTGATATACCTATATGCATTGATAAGGGGCAGATGTGTATTCAATAAATAAAATAAAAAGGAGACCAGCCAGAGTTCATTGTGCTTTTCACTAAAGAGACACCACCTGGCTTCTACGTCTTAATAATTCATATTTCTTGTCTAGTGTTTGTGCTTTGGCCCCTCCTTCAAATCCTGAACCCAGCCATGCAGCTTATCCCTCCCCTCTCCTCACCATACAAATATAGAGAATTTTGGATAAATTATATCATTTTATAAAAAAGTAATTTTAAGATTTAACATAACATAATTGCATAACTTTTGATTCTCTTTTGTTCTAAAGGAAACTTAAAAACATTCTGTAGGATAATAATTATACCAAAGATTTTATTTGATTACAACAAAATAGAACTTCTATACAGAAATGTTTAGTATAAGGCAACAAAGTCATCAATCAAGAATAAACACAAATAAAAAGTTATAATGATAAAAAAAAGTAGTCAGAAAAATTAAAATCTCTTAACTAGCAGGCAGGCCCTATTCCCTGAAAATTCAAACAAACAAGTAAAAACAAATAACTAAAGAATAAACCATATAGTATTCTAGTAGTAAGGTCTCCAAAGTGAAAGAGAAGTAACCATGGCATAAAGCCATAACCAGCTGCTAGTTAACCACTCAAAATGAGAAAATACACAATATACACTTATGGAAGTAAACGACAAAATAACTAAGAGAACAGAATAAACAATAAAAAGAGAAAATGGATTCAAAAAGAGAAACAGCACTTTAATATAAGGACAAAAGTGGACAGACTAGATTTCCACTTAAAGTTAGATATTGTTTACCTATTAACTAAATTGCCAAAATTCACAAATGACTTTTTCTTTCTATTGTTGATTTATAATCCACTTTTAAGGTACATCTAATCAGCTATATTTTCATTATTAGTTGTGGAATCCTTTTCACGTCCTGCGTGCCCAGGGTTCCCATGTCAGGGTTCAGCATCTGGAGAAGGCCACACACAAATGAAGAGAGACTTGAAAAGCATTCATTTTTTTGGGAATCATGGGGACCAGGCAGGAGTCTACCTCTAGGGGGAGGATGCCACCGCTCTAGTTTTCCTATCCCCTTTTATTAGGGCTAAGTGATACATACATGTCCTTTAGGTCAGGAAATTCCAACAACGAAAATCAACCAGCAAGAATGAACATAAGACAAAAGGTGTGGAAGCTTTTACAATTACCAATGTGTCACCTAAACAATATGTGAATAGTTCATACTTAACATAAGACTAAAGGAGGGGCAACTAAAGTCTCACCTAAAACAATGGGTAAATAGTTCAGACTTAACATAAGACTAAAGGAGGGGCAACTAAAGTCTCACCTAAACAATGGGTAAACAGTTCATACTTAACATAAGACTAAAGAGGGGCAGCTAATGTCTCACCTAAACAATGAGTAAACAGTTCAGACTTAACATAAGACTAAAGGAGGGGCAACTAAAGTCTCACCTAAACAATGGGTAAACAGATCCATTAAGCTTTGACCAGGTTTCCTGTTTGTTCTATTTACATTTCTATTGGTGAGGCAATGTCTGGCTTCCTGCAATTAGTACTATTTTTAATCTAAATTTAGGTGTGTCCCACAGAGAGCATTTTTATACCACAATCACTAAAGGAGGGATCAAATATAATGACATATTAGAAAGAATTTTAAACTTATAAATTTAGCATAAAAATGTGAATTTAAATTCTAGAACCATTATTTCACAGATTAAGTGAAACTGTAAAATGTGCCATCTGTTCAGTCTGCATTACAAGTTTAAATGCCTTATATAAGATATTTTGGAATATATGATGTATGACATAAACCTATGTATGTTGAGAGAACAAGGGAGAGCAATTACAGGAACAATGATGCAATCAGAGAACTTTTATAAGAATTATCGTGAAGTGTGGCTATAAACCACGTAATTATTTTTTAAGGACACTGAAAAAAAATACCATGCAAACATAGTTACGACTTCCTACATCCCAAGAGGTGCAAGTAAATTTGCTCTTGGCATTTAAAAATATTCATACTGTCCTCAGGATAGAAAGTTGTCAATGTTCAAGTTAAAGCTAGACAGTTCGGATTTTTATCTTCCAATCAACATATAGTACATTTACTTGTGCTTTAAAATTTACTTATAAATTTAAAGTGTTTTTAATATTTTAATTTAATAATATATCTAAGAAAAACAGTATATTCTATACATTACAATGAATTTTTTCTTAATTTTTACTCCTAACAGAAATATAACAAAATAATACCATTAACTGAAAATAATAAACCACTCTCATTAATTTCATAAATATTCATTGAACATTTAAGATGTGCCAACCACTATGAGGCATTATATATATAACACAGTTGTACTGGCAAAGTCTTTGCATGCCCCCCCTAGAGAATTTACAGTATACATCATACTATGGTTGGGGGAAAGAAAAACAAATATTCCATATGCCAGGTACTTGGTATGTGATATGATGTAAAATAAATAAGGTAAGAGGATAGAGAGTGATGGGGTAGGAATCACTACATTAGAGAACGTTGTTTTGAAAGCCTCTACTGATAAGGTGATAACTGGCAGAAACCTAAATGAAGTGAGAAATGAGGCAAAATAGGTATCTAGGGGGAAGAAGATATGGGTTGGAGAACACTCTGCAAATATTTACCCATTCCAATTAAGTACAATGTCCCATGGATTGCATTGTTATGAAAAAAATTGTGATCTAGTTTTAAAGACAAAGTATGACATGAAAAGATACTGTTATCAAAAATGGCTAAAGTCAACAAGAAAAAATTGACAGATTTTGAGGGCTATAGAATTCCTACAGAATAGAGAACTCTTTCCACATTATATGTTTCAGGATAAATTTTGAGACTTTAAGGAATCTTTTCCCAAAGGAAAGATGTGTCTTGTTCACTTTTGAAGGGTGGATAAATACCTGTTACTTAATATATATTCTAAGAAGTTTTGTTGAATGAATGGATAGATAGAAGAATGAGTAAAATGTAACTAAATCTTTAAATATGCATCATAATTGGTGGCAAGAAAGTAATTAAGAATTCCAAGTGGGAGGGCAGCGTCAAAGTGATGGAAGATACATAGCAGGTAGAATTGATGCTATTTGTGTGAGAAGCAGAGAAATAAATTAAGAAAAATCTTACTCTTTGATTTAATGATATCTATGACCTCATTTTTAGGTATTATTAATAAATGTAGGAATATAATGAAGGTCAAATAAATATGTATTTATTTTGGAATTTTATCTAATATTTATATGAACATAAGAATGCAGCAACACTAGCGTGAGAATATTGTTAATTACATAGTCCAATATATATTTTTTGAAAAACATATACTAGCTATATGCTTGTTGTTTGGTTCTATTATTCTAATATATTCCCTGTATATCCATTTTAATTTTAACTAATAAAGAAGAATCATGAAAGTAATATTCCTTGCATGATCTTGGACTATTTTCTGACTACTCCTGACAAAACTTACGTGATATTTAAAATGAGTTTATTTTAATGTATAAAGAGCAAAAAGTAGTACACATTACTTATAATTTCATATGTGAAATTTACCTTTCAATGGATTTGAGTTATTATGTTTTATATTGTGCTGTATATGTGATCCATTATAAAATCCATTACCTTGATTAAGCAACTATTATAAACACTTTCAATAAAAGTTAGGAAATGCAAACAATAGTATTTTAATAATTACTTTATTATCTCAATTTTATGTCAAATAAAATATTTTTGAAAATATTTCATCATTTTTGTGATAGCTAATATAATTTTTAAAAATCAGATAATCTTAATATATTGGCAAAAATAGTTGAAAATCTCTATGTGTATTCAGAGTCTGAAAATATTACATTCTGTTATTCAAAATGCATTCAATAAATCCCTTGTGGTTCCAATATTTTAAATGGTTTCTTAAACACTAGAAAATATTAATATTAAAATGAAACACTGACTATTGAAAAATTTTCTTTATTTAGAGTTGGAGAACTTCAATGTCCAAACATTAGATACTAGTTTAGGGGATGTGATTAGAAGAACATCAGTGGATGAGTTCACATTTGTGCGATTCTCTGGTCATTGTTGTATAACCAAGTAGTTCTGTACTCTAGCTGATACCGAATCTGCCTTGCAAAAATGTGCACAACTGGGAATTGCAGTATATCTGGTACTTTGGGGAAATTTCATGGAAACTTCTCTATATTTTAACTGATAATGGAAGATAAAGACTGTCATCAGACAGTCACGCAAGATTGGAAGAATTTATTATTCCAAACACAGAAAAGACAAGCTAGTTCTGGTATTAAAGCTACTTAATCTCTGCAGGAAGCTGTGTTCTTTCTCTTCATGTCATCAGTTATTTTACAATTCATAGATAGATCCTATCATCCATCACCTCTTAAACAAACATCATAAAGATTACACTATTTTTTACCTAGGACAATAAGAGCTTAAGAACTTTGACTAAATTAATACAGTTTCATGCAATTATTGAAGAGCATGTGCCTTTAAGTATAAAATATTTATAAGTGATTTTTAAAAAATTGTCTAGTATATTTTACTTCACTATATACATATAGGAAAAACTTCCATTGGAATTTCTAAAAGGAAATGATAAAGGCTATAGAAAATATCAATAGTCTACAGTCTGCAAAAATCTAAATTTATTGTATTTTCTACATCATTATTTATAAGTGGATTTGACAAAAATATTTTAAAGACAAATGTTAATTACAACTATAAGTAAAATTTCTGAGAATATGGTAGTTAAATGTTGTGCATTAATCTTTTTGTAATCAGTTTAATGACAATAACAGAAGAGTGAACTATGTAAGAAAACTATCCCAAAATTAAAACAAGCATAACAACAAAAACCTAAATTATATAGTACATCCACTGATTTGGAATGAGACATTTGATTTATTTGTATTGCTTCCAATATAACACATAAGAACAGAGATTATTTTTCACAAGAAAAATACTGCTTCAAAGCTTACAATTATGAAATGACAGTACATAAGCCAAAGATTAACTCACTATATGGCTGAAACTACTAGGAAGCTTTTCTTCAAAAATCTTATCCAGCATATAAAAATTGTTTATCTGTTACACCTAAAATCCAGATATTGAAAAAAAGTATTTCCAAAGCCTAGAAGAATAACATCAATTAATTTAATTTACTCTATACTTTAGTTATCACTTGAATATTTAAAAATGTGATTAAATTTTAATAATTTGAAATAAAATATACAAGATTTTATGCATTGGTTTAATCAGAATTTTAAAATATACTAAAAGTTTCATATTATCTCCTAATTGATTATACAATGAAACAACATAAAAAATAATAACAAGATTCTGAATATAATAGAAATTGTATTATTGTTGGGGTGTGTTGAAATAGCTCATTATATTTATTCTACTGAGTATAAAAATTATTGGGACCTAAAATAAAAATGCTTATGATCATAGAAAAAATATCAAAATGTCACAGGTGCTGAGAAGGTAATAATAGAGGGTATAAAAATACATCAGATCTCAGTTTTGCTGCTTTACTTAAAGATTGAATCTCTGTAAGTTTTTGTTGAACATGAACCTGTTTCTCACAATTTTAAAAGCATTTGACAGTTACTATGATTTGAAGTGCATCAACATTGTTCCCCAAAGAAATTACATATATGATACTTCAATGTAAAGTAACACTTACTTTGAGGATCACTTAAACATATTGTTACATAAACTTGTTACTTTCAATATATAGAAATACATTCTGTGATGAAGAAAGTACATAGAATTACTGTTCAAAATCCATACTTAACAATATGTAAATATTTTTTTCCATTTAATATAGAAAGAAGTTCTCTAAATTTTGTAATTAAAAATGAAATGAACTATAAACTTCAAGTACATTATGCCAAACACTCAAGTTTCACTGAGGCAGGCTATCTTGAATAATATAGTTTATTTATCTTAGGAATTTTAGCTCAGTTATAGCACATTAAGTTTTGGTAGTTCTTTCTAATGTCAACTATAAACAAAATCAGTGAACCTTTATAGAGACAAACAAATATGCATATTTTACATTTTTTGGCATTCAGAAATTAAAATGAAATAAGAAGTTTATTTACTTTGAAGCTTAAATGTACATAATAATTATCTGCAGAACAAGTAATCTAATGTGTGCATCAGGAAAAAAAAATGTGATCTGTGTATATAGATGCCAAATAGGTGCATATTGATGCATTCATTCATTCATTTATCAAAGTCAAAATATACTTTATAAGGATCTGTGTATAAGACATTGTTCTGTCTTCTACAGAGATATGTAAGGCAAGGTCTTGATTCTATAAAAACAGTGATCTGGGGAGGATATAGCTATAAAAATGTTATAATAATGTTGTATAAATATAAATAAGCTATCTTATCTAGTAAAAGAGCAAAAAGAGCAATATGCAGATTGGCCATACCTTCAATCAAGTTATGCCCACAGCCACACCCGCAGCCACACCCATCAACCAAACAGGAGCAAATTATGCAAATTAACACCCAACCAAGATAGCTGCTGCCTGAGGCCAGAGGCTTTTCCCTGGCCTTGGGAACCCAGCTAACTCAGCCAGCCAGTGACATGGGGTGATCTCACTGGGTTCCCAAAGCCGGAAAAAGCTCCTGGGGGGGCCAATGCTGGGGGGAGCCAGCCAGTATTGGGCCTTCTGGCCTAGTTCCCCTGCCCAAGGAAGAAATCTTAGGCCAGAGGCTTTTGGCCTTGGGCCAGGGATGAGATGTCAGTAGGACATCCCCTGAGAGGGGGAAGGTTGGGCTGAGGGATCACCCACCCCCAGTGCATGAATTTCATGTACCAGGCCCCTAGTATTAATATAAATACACTTAATATCTAGAGAAAGGTGATGATTTTTAATTGTCAAGGAAACAATTTGCCTTTAAGCTATGGAATAATCCAAGCTAAATGGAAATATTCAGCATGAAAAAAAACCAAAAACCTTATTATAGATGTTCCACATTCATACCAACAAGATTGTCTATGCTTTATTGAATGCTCACTATGCTCTAGGTCTCATCTATGCATTTTTAAATGTACTCTCATCACTCATTAAGCATTCTTATTTCGACTATGAAAAAAGAAATACAGATAAATTTTGTCTTCTGACCGTGGTTACTCAGCTAGTAAGAGATAGAGCTGAGATTTGAACCTAAGCAATCTGGTTATAGAGCCCATCTGTTTAACTAATTCCAATTCAGAATAGTTTAGCTCAGTTTCTGTAGATACAAAGGAAATAACTAGAAACTTTCTTTTGACATCTTATAGTTAGGATTACCAGATAACTCTTTTTACAAAGAGATCAATGTTTAAGCTACTAGTTTTAGACTGAGGAAAGATAGGTACCATATAATGTCCTAGAGACAAATCTCATCCACTCAACATATATTTATTAAACACTTGATAGATACCAGTGATTTTTCTCTGCTCTCAGAATATATCAAAAAGCAAAAGCAAAGGTACATTTTCCCCTGTGAAATGCATACTGTAAGTAGCTTACATTCTTGTTACCTTGTCCTATTGCAGACAAAAAGAACATGGCCACCCAACATGGGCTAGTATAGAATCCTTCTTAGTAACTATAAATTATATTTCCTAACTATTTCCCACAACCTCTAAACAACTGTTAAATTACATGAATTCAATTGCCACTTCACTAATTTCATACAGTTAAAAAGCATTTTAAAGCTCTGAAGCCACAAATCTTTGAGCTTTATTCCACAAACATGTGCCCCACAACGTTTGAAAACCATCTTTTATTAATCCCTATCAACTAATCAATCAGGTGTGTTAGTTGCTGTGTCTCCACATTTGTAACTTATCTCCTTGTTTCTACTTAGTGGTTGAGTCATCAACCTAAGACATCAAGAGCCTCTATTCTGAGCAAATAGAGCTGATGTGATTAACTGGATGACAAGTTATATAAAAAGATTTATGTGCTTATACAGCTAAGTAGGTTACCAGATTCTGATACTTGAACAGTGATGGAGTTTGCATATTCGAGGTTAAAATTAAACCAGAGTTCTTAGAAAAAAAAAATTAATTACACTTAAAAGCCTAAAGAATTTGTGTTTGTTTGACTCCGGGCTTTCTTTCAGGCAACAAAGTACGCAACCTGCAGGTTGCCCGCCTATAGTAGTATTTATAATTCTCCAATCCTAATACAAGCTACCCTGGAGAGCCCTAAGGTGACAATTATTTCTGAATTCATTAGTAAATGAAAGCCTGGTATGATGACAATAGCAGAAGAGCTGTGTGTTTTCCTGGCTGCCTGAAAAATCCCTCGTGGCTGATAATAACATGTCACCTCTAATCTCACTTCCCATTTCTAACATGTACTTTCATTTACTCTTATTTTATACTGTATGCTTTCTTCTGACATAAGATTTACTTTTTTTTCTACAGTAATTTTGAGTGACTTCTTGGGAGGTTAAATTCATGAGAGATTATGCTACCAGTGTGCACAAAGAAGTTGAAGAAGGAAAACAAAACTAATTCCAGATTGTTTAATTGAGGAGAAAGAAAAAAAATTCTCTAAATTGCCAAATATACCAGTAAATCCTGGGAGAAAATGATCATGATGCCATGTGATAATACAACAATAATTTCCTCTAACAATAAGAAAACAGGTGAAGGACTTACCCAGCCATTACTTTCTCTATAGACTGCAAATGTTTTGATTGGGACCTAGGAGAAAAGAAACTGCACAAGCTGAAAAATATATACACAGCTAAGCGAATCATAAAGTGCAGCAGCAATTACTTAATAGCATGCATATGCAAAGAAGTGTTGACAGAAGCAGCACAAGTACAGAAAGAAGTCTAAGTCAGGAAGGTATGTGCCAAACAAAGAGATTTAAATCTGGCCAGTCAGCAAACAGGAATATCTGTCAGTTTGCAAGGCACATTTTTCTTTCCTTGGACAACAGTACTCTTCTGCTACAAATGACATTACTTAGCTTGACATAAGATGCTTTAAACAAGGCAGTTAGGGGAAGAAGCTTTTCTCTGATTAACTCAAGGAAATTGAAACAGGGAGGATGGCTAACAAGAGAAAACACACCCCTCCGCCCTGAGTATCTCACTGATATGAGCAGCAGGTTGACATACACAAGAAATGCTGTGAGGGACAAAGTGGAGATATGCAGTGTGTGGATGTCTTATTAACGCAGATTGACCCACTGCAGAGACAAAATTTACCATTTGTGGGAAAATCTTTCTTTATTAATTTCTCACCCAAGGATATGTTTAGTAATATTTTAGATAGAGAAAGAGAGAGAGAGAGAGAGAGAGAGAGAGAGAGAGAGAGAGAGAGAGGCATTGATTGGTTGCTTCCTATGAATGCATTGATTGGGATCAAACCTGTGACTTGGGTGTATGCCCTGAAAAGAGAATTTCACCGCCAACATTTTCATGTAAGGAATGACACTCCAACCAGGCCAGGGTGGGGAATCTCATTTTTTATGGCAAAATAAATAAATAAATAAATAAATAAATAAATAAATAAATAGAATTAACCAAACTTTGCTTATTGAACAGAAAAAAAAAATTTGAAATTATCATAGATGTTTTAAACAAAAAAATTCCATAGATGTCATATACTTTAAATTTATTCTTTATCAATACTAACAATATTAATATTTAACATTTTTAAGTATATTTTTATTGATTTCAGAGAGGAAGAGAGAGGAAGAGAAAGAAACATCAATGATGAGAGAGAATCATTGATCAGCTGCCTCCTGCACACACCCTAATGGGGACTGAGCCTGCAACCAAGGTATGTGCCCTTGATCAGAACTGAACCTGGGTCTCTTCAGTCCACAGGCCAACACTCTATCCACTGAGCCAGACTGGCTAGGACTAACATTTAACTTTCTTTAAGCATTTACTAAGTCACAAACATTTGCTTAACACTTTCATATAAATACTAGAGGCCCAGTGCACAAAATTTGTGCATGGGGGTGGAGAGTGTTCCTCAGCCCAGCCTGTGCCCTCTTCAATCAGGAACCCTTTGAGGGATGTCCAACTGCCCATTTAGGCCTGATCCCTCTCACAATCCAAGACTGCTGGCTCCCAACTGCTCGCCTGCCTGCCTTCCTGATTGCCCCTAACCACTTCTGCCTGTCAGCCTGATCACCCCCTAACCACTCCCCTGCCAGCCTGATTGATATCTAACTGCTCACCTGCCAGCCTGTTTGCCCCTAACTGCCCTCCCCTGCAGGCCTGGTTACCCCTAACTGCCCTCTCCTGGAGGCCTCGTCCCCCCAACTGCTCTTGCCTGCTAGCCTGGGTCACCTCTAACTGCCCCCCCCCCCCCCTCGCAGGCTTGATCACCCTCAACTACCCTGTTCTGTAGGCCTGGTCCCCCCAAACTGCTCTTCCCAGCAGGTCCGGTCACCTCCAACTTCCCTCCTCTGCTGGCTTGGTCACCCCTAACTGTCCTCCCCTGCAGGCTTGATAGCCCCCAACTGCCCTCCCTTGAAGGCCTGGTCCCTTTCAATTGCCTTCTCCTGCTGGCCATCTTGTGTTCACATGTGGGCAGCATCTTTGACCACATGATGGCAGACATCTTGGGTGTTGGAGTAATGGTCAGTTTGCATATTACTCTTTTATTAGATTTGGATAGAGGCCTTGTGCATGGGTGGGTGCCAGCTAGTTTGCCCTGAAGAGTGTCAGAGCAGGGGTTCCCTTGGGCTATGAGGCAGCCTGAGTGAGGGGCCTGCGGTAGTCTGCAGGCAGGCCAAGCTCCCTGACAAACCAAGTGGAGGTCCTGGAATCTGGGATTTATGTATCTTCTACAATTGAAACTCTGTAGCCTGGAGCGGAGCCAAGCCTTCAGCTCCCTCCTGTGGCTGCCGCCATTTCTATTCGGATTTATGTATCTTCTATAATTGAAACTTTGTTGCCTTAAGTGGAGGCCTGAGCCAGCAAGGGCAGGTGGAAAGCTTGGCTTCCTCCATTGCCTGGGAAACCCAAGCCTCCCTTCTGCTCTCTGTGGCTGACAGCCATATTAGATGGGTTTATTTGCATATTCACTCCTGATTGGCTGTTCGGCATGGCTTGTGGACACAAGATGGCCACCACAAGATGGCTCTCTCTCTCTCTCTCTCTTTCTCTCTCTCTCTCTCTCTCTCTCTCTCTCTCTCTCTCTCTCTCTATATATATATATATATATATATATATATATATATATCTCCTATCTAAAGAAAGAGTAATATGCAAATTAACTATACCTCCTATCAAGCCACGCCCACCAGCCAATGAGGAGCAGTATTATGCAAATAAACCCCAATCAAGATGGCTGCCACCACTGAGAACAGGAGGGAGGCTTAGGTTTCCCCAGCAATGGAGGAAGCCAAGCTTTCCACTGCTGTTGCAGGCCTAGGCCTCCACTAAATGCTACTAAGGTTCAATTATAGAAGATACATAATCCCAACAGAAATGGCGGCAGCCATGGAGCTAGAGAGAGAAGAGGCTAGGATTGCCTGGGTGATGCAGGAAGCCAGACTTCTGCAGGACTAGCATCTAGGCCTCTACTATAGGCTACAAAGTTTCAAACAAAAATGGCTGTCCAGACAGAGGGAGCAGAAGGCTTGTCTATGCTCCAGGCTACAAAGTTTCAATTGTACAACATAAATTAATCCCAGATCCCAGGGCCTCTGCTTGGGTCACTGGAAGGCATGGCAGGCCTGCAAACCATCATAGTCCCCTTGCCCAGGCCACCCCACACCCCAAGGGAACCCCCACCCACATCCAGGACACCCTTCTGGGCAAACCAGCCAGTCACTCACCACCAATGCACCAGACCTCTATCCTATCTAATAAAAGAGTAATATGCAGATTGACCATCACTCCAACACACAAGAGGGCTGCCCCCATGTGGTCAAAGATCCTGCCCCCAGGTGGACACAAGATGGCCACCACAAGATGGCCAGCAGGGGAGGATGGTGGGAGGTTCCAGGCCTGCAAGGGAGAGTAATCGTGGGCCATCAGGCCACCAGGGGTAAGCAGTTGGGAAGGACCAGGCCTGCCAGGAAGGGCAGTTGGGGGTGATCAAGCCTGCAGGGGAGGGCAGTTTTGGTTGACCACGCCAGCAGAGAAGGGAAGTATGAGGCAAACAGGCTGGCAGGGGTGCAGTTAGACAACAATTAGGCTGGCAGGGTAGTGGTTAGTGGGTGAACAGGCTTCCAGGCAAAAGCAGTTAGGGGCAATCAGGGAGGCAGTCAGGCGAGCAGTTGGGAGCCAGCAGTCCTGGATTGTGAGAAGGATGTCTGACTGCCCATTTAGGCAAGATCCTACTGGGATCCAGCCTAAACAGGGAGTCAGACATCTCTCGAGGGATTTTAGATTTTAGAGGGGTGCAGGCTGGGCTGAGGGACACTCTCCTGCCCCCCATGCATGAATTTTGTGCACTGGGCTTCTAAAACATAGAGGCCCAATGCATGAAATTCATAAACTTGGGACAGAGGTTTGGGAGAATCTCTCAGCTCAACCTGTACCCTCTCATAATCCAGAAGCCCTGTGATTGATCACCCTGTAGAGGGAGGCCCCGCCCACCCACTGTAGCAGTGCTGGCCAGGGGACCTGGGTCTCCCTCTGTAGGATGATCATGAGGTGATTGCAGGACCTCCCAACCAATAGCATCACACCTGCCTTGGCAGGCCTGGTACCAGTGCATGTCATAGCGTGGTAGTCTGGATGGTTATTCTGCTGTTTGGCCATTCAGTCAATTTGCATATTATACTTTTATTATTATAGATATGATTATCTCAAAACTCCTATAATGTGAGCACTGAACTTATCCTCATTTTAGAAGTGGAAAATGCAATGCTTACAGAAGTTGTCAATTGCCAAAATAATATAGCCTGAAAATCTCTGTCTTGACTTCTCATTCTTAATCATGCTACTGGCAGATGTGACTTTGAACTGTTGAGACAATTCTCTTTTATCATTATCACCACATAATTAAAATGCAGCATTTTAATCATCTTTTTCTTAAAAATTTTATCTTTTCGTTTAGTATAAGCCTTTTCTCAGAGTTTTCTTATGTCTTAACAAACACTTATTATTACCAAGGATCCAGAGGCAGCAATTCAAATTAGGGAGAGATCTGTGAAGGCCTTCACATTCCATGATGGAGGCTGAAGATGCCTCACAATCAGTGGACATTATTTACTATTAAATGATGTTGGAATTACTATGGCATCACATATTATACTTCACATTAAAGTCAAATGAGCTCATTGTGATTAATGCAATTACAGTGAATGCCAAAGAAATTAATAGTGATTACCTACTCTTTATAAACTGTGGCTGATAATTAGTGCTATTACACAAAAAGGTACATTTTAAGCAGTCATCAGCATGCATTTCTTTAATGCCACTATGATGCTGGTCAGAATGAGCTCATTAGGCAATCACACAGCCACAACACTGGGACCTCAAATTTGAATAGAGAAAAATTCCAACAATTAAATCTTTAGAATTCTATTTAAATATACATAAAGCATGGCTTTATTTCCTGAAAATATTACTTCAAAAATATATGATCGCAAATGGTCTACCTTAGTCCATTTTTAAAATTTAGTTAGTTTGTTTTTTAGTGCGAGGTTTGATGCAGCTACAAGGCAACATTCAAAGATAAAGGCAAAAGCTAAGCTACACTTTAAATTATTCAAATATTTTACTATTATAATGCACATTCATGGATAGTTATGCCATTTTACACAGCAGTATCTGCTTTAAGAATGTGATACAATGTTAACAAAATGAGCATGTGTGTAACATGTATAATGGTAGGCATGCTTAAAAACCCATTTTTATTGGTTTCGGAGAGGAAGGGAGAGGCAGAAGAGAGATAGAAACATCAATGATGAGAGAGAATCACTGATTAGCTGCCTCCTACAAACACTACACTGGAGATCGAGCCTGTAACTTGGGCTGGCCCTGATAGGAATCAAACCATGAACTCCTGGTTCATAGTTCAATGCTCAACCATTGAGGTACACCAGCCAACCCATTTCCTAAACACTGTCAGAGGATGGGTTTGTAATGTTGGTAAGTTATCTCTCTCTCTCTCTCTCTCTCTTTTTTTTTTTTACCTTCACCAAGAACAATAAATTAAATATTTATTTTTATTTTATTTTTTATTTTTTATAATTATTTTTTTATTGTTTAAAGTATTACAAATAGTAGTACATGTGTCTTACATTTCCCCCATTGACCTCCTCCACCTCCCCTACCCCCCAGTACATGCCCTTACCTGCTCCCCTCCCCCCCCCCCCAGTGTCTTGTACTTATTGGTTATGGTTATATGCATGTGTACAAGTCTTTCCTTCGGTTGGTCTCTTAAAGTCCCCTCCCCCCAACTTCCTCTGCCTTCCCACTGTAGTTCTTTTTTTCACAATTTCTTTATTGATTAAGGTATTACATATGTGTCCTTATCCCTCTATTAACCTCCTCAAGCCTCCCCTCACTCATGCCCTCTCCTCCCTGGTGTTCATGTCCATTGGTTAGGCTTATATTCATGCATCCAAGTCCTTTGGTTGATCTCTCCTCCATTCCCCTCCCTCCCCAGTTTGACAGTCTGTTCAATGCTTCTTTGCCTCTGTATCTATTTTTCCCCCGTTTCTTTTCTTTAAAAAATCTTGCCTCTGCAGACTAGAAATAAACATAACACAAAATTTTTGAGTTCCAATTTCAATGTCCAGCAGTTCTGAGTCACAGTTTCAATGTCAAATAGTTCCTTGTGTGTACATGTCAGCAATGATATCTGGATGGTGGACACATGGTGGCATGCAGGTCTGACCCTCCCTGGTTTAGTCCTAGGCAACCTTTAGTGACACACAGCTGCTGACTTCTAGTATGGCATGGTGCCGTCAGTGTCTTCCATCTCTGGACTGTTTCTCCTCTTCTCATCGTAGTTGGAGCAGACCTGTCAATTCTTCTCTGTTGCAGGAATCCACATGGTCTTAGAGCTGTTTTCTGAAAATATACAAACATATTCTCTACCAAAAGTTAATATATAATTAATCTCTTGTAACTGTGACACTTCTGATAGACTAAAATAATTATTTTAATTTAGGAACAAAACGGCACTTAAATAAGTGAACTGTTATGATTTCCTCAGAAGTAACAATTTATCAGATCAGAAGTGTGGCTCTCAATCTTTTTCAATTACCTGTATATAATTTTTCAATTGTGAAAAAGAACACTTAACATAAAATCTACTCTATTAATTAACTTTTAAGTGTAAAGCACTATACACATATTGTTGTGCAGCAGATATCTAGAACTGAATTAGGTGAATTTTTACTTGACAAAAAATTTATAGGTTTTTTGATTGCATAACTACAGACTTTTTCAGGAGTAACTCTTATGTCAGTGAAACCAGCTAGACTGAATTTCATAATTGATTCAGGAACCTATGAATCATGAAAACTAAAAAGTGGAGAAGTATGGACATTTTAACAGGTAAAGTCCCAAGGTTTACAGGATTTAACACTGATCACAAAGTTCATTTCCATGAGTCCACATCACAAGTGAAATACAGCTCTTTCACTTTGCCTTTCTCAAATCATTATTGACAAAGGAAACTATTCAGCAGCACCAAACAGAACTGTATTTGCTAACCTGACACCTCTGGCACAATACTATTTCTGAACTTGACATGATAGTCATCGCTTCAGTATGAAAACTTCTGATGCCTTTTAAGCAAGGAATATTTCTAAGAAAATCCTGTAATTGACTAAAATGCTCTTTTTAACCTCATTTTAAATACTGAATCTGTTGCCTTTCAAGCAGAAAGAAAAAAGCTAATAGTCATATTACTCATTTCCTGGAAAGTTCTTTTGATTAGAAAAAAAGTGAAATAAAATATTCCAAAGAAAAATCTAATTTTATTTATTTATGTATTGCAACATCTGCTACAAAATACAGAATTAACTTACTGATTTTTTTAGCAGAGCTGGAAGTGGGAAGATGGGGGAGATATAGAGTAAAAAAAATTAAAGAAATTTATGTGACCAGCAATGCAGAAATCAACTGTATGTTACTATTTTTGTTTAAGGGAATTGAAGACTAATTAGTGCTGTATCTTACCAGTTTTAAATTATAGTCATGTACCCTATATTGACATTTCAATCAAGGATGGAATGCATACACCTTATTACCTAGCTGTGTGGTAGGCTATAGCATCTAGGTTTGTGTAAGTGGACTCTATGATTTTTGCACTATAAGAAAATTACCTAATGATTCATTTCTCAGAATGTATCTGTGTTGTTAAACTGCACATGACTGTATTCCATTCTAAAAACTACTTAATGAGATATATAACATGAAGTCCTAATTTAAAAAATGCATACAGGGGATAATAGTTTTTCCTACCTAAGAAGTTTTTCTATACTTGATGAAATATAAAGTTCTTGAACCAGATCTGATACATACCACTCAGAAAACCTTAACATTAATCTTATTACTGAACTAGAGGCCAACAATGGGGGAGGAGGTTGTCCCTCAGCCCAAACTGCACCCTCTCCAATTTGAGACCTTGGGGAATGTCCGATTGCCTTCAGTAGGACATCCCTCTCACAATCCAGTACTGCTGGCTCCCAACTGCTCGCCTACCTGCCTGCCTGCCTGATTGCCCCTAACTGCTTCTGCCTGTCATGCTTTTCACACCCTAACTACTCCCCTGCCAGCTTGATCAATGTCTAATTGCTCCTCTGCCAGCCCGTTCATTCCCAACTGCCCTCCCCTGCTGGCCTGGTCACTCCTAACTGTCCTCTCCTGTAGGCCTGGTCCCCCCAACTGCCCTCTTCTCTGGCCTGGTCACCCCTAACTGCCCTCCCCTGCTGGCCATCTTGTGGTAGCCATCTTGTGACCACATGGTGTGGCCATCTTGTGCAGGGAGTGACAGTCAATTTGCATATTACCTTTTTATTATATAGGATGATTATCTAAACCAAGGGTCAGAAAATTAGCCCTTTGGCTAAATCCAGGTCATATCCTGTTGATGTGTTGTGTTTATGTTTGTTTTTTTTAAAATAAAATTTTGCTGAAACAAAGCAACACCATTTTATATATTGACATAATCTATGGATGCTTCTACTTCAAGGTTGATTTGAGTAGTTCCCATGGAGATATTATGGCCTAGAAAATCTAAAACACTGACTATCTGATCTTCTACAGAGAAATGTTGCTAACCCCTGAACTCCATAGGAGTAATGTTATGTGTACCTTAATGAAGGTCCTTCAGAAATATGTCATTAGTGCAAAGAATAAGGAGGTCCTAGGACAGAAGAAATCTAAGATAAATAAATTGTTTATGATTTGAGTATTCTGAAGAGTGTATTAATGTGATGAATTAGTTTATAACCCTCCTAGTCTCTAATATCCACTCACAGTTCCAACTTCATCTAAGCATCACCTTGCATCCAATCAAGGGTGTGGCATGTCTGAGAAATTTGGCATTGCTTGAGTAATGCATATTTTCCCCCTATCTATCTGAATCTCTTCATGTAATTTTTTCTACTCTGAATGTCTTTCTTTCTTCCTCATCTGTTACATAGAAAGCAGGCAGAAGAACCAAGATTACAACTCCAATAGGAATTTTTTTTAGCTCTAGTATTTTTCCACTGTAGAATGTTGCCCATCCTAGAGCCTGGCCAATTACTGGGTTATGGGTTTTATTCAGTCAATACATATACACACAAGAAAAAAAAATAGAGAGAGAAAGAGGAGAGGGGAGAGAAATGTGTGTGTGGTATGTACATTTTACAAATATGTTAATACATATATTCTGAAGATATGTTTATAACGCAGATATATAATACATATTGCAAGAATATACTAGTAGTGTATATGCTATATATCACTTATATGAATTTAAAACCAGAACTACCAATGTATATATCCCATCTATTACATGCCAGGTTTATTCTGGGCACTATAAGAATAGCCATGACGATTTCATTTTGTGATCAGTGGCAAAAATACAAGCTTATGTGGAAGGATGGGGAGCAGCTGCCATTTTAAACAAGTTAGCCATGGAAGATCCCACTGAAAAGGTGACATTGGAACAAAATCAAGCTGAGGGGAACCTGTGTGCCTAGACTTTTTCTGAGGCTGATAATCCAGCCAGAATCAGGGGCAGGCAAGGAAGCCCTGAGTTGTGAGTGTGGCTGGAGTAATGTAGTAGAACAGGGAGGCAGCATGGTTGGAGCCCAGAGCGGGAGAGGGGAAACTGGGACACAATTATGAGGGCCCATAATAGCCATTTTAAGGACTTGGGCATTTCTCTGAATGAGAAGGAAAACCTCTGGAGGGGTTTGAAGCTTGACTGTGGTTGTTGTTGCACTTATACTGTGTTACATTTTCAGATATGCTTCATAATACTTTTTAATTGATTTCCAGTGAATGTGACACAACATACTTGCCTTGGTGTTTTGCTACCCCTTAACTCTGCCAAGTATATTTGGTAGCAATAATCTGATACCAAAAGCTCATACTTTGACTGTTTCTCTTCACAAAGTGACTGCTGTTTTTATATTATCACTGTTTATAGTGTATGTTCCATTTTTTTATATTTGATGTTCATATGTATTCATGGCAAATTTTCAATACTGTAGTTTGACAATACAATTTGTTCACGTACTCTTGATTGGCAAACTTGTTTTTGCGAAAGTCTATAGGAAACAATATTGAAAATTAATTCTGATGGCCAATTCCACATTTGGAAATTTATATGAATATTGTAGATATATTTTCATGGAAAAGGTACTCCTTTCATTAAGAAAGTTACATTTTAGCCAAGACCAGTTTGGCTCAGTGGATAGAGCGTCGGACTGCGGACTGAAGGGTCCCAGGTTCGATTCCGGTCAAGGGCATGTACCGTGGCTGCGGGCACATCCCCAGTAGGGGGCGTACAAGAGGCAGCTGATCTATGTCTCTCTCATCATCGATGTTTCTGGCTTTCTATCCCTCTCCCTTCCACTCTGTAAAAAATCAATAAAATATATATTTAAAAAAAAGAAAGTTACATTTTAACTTCTGATGCATCAAAACAACTCAGAGTATGCTATCTTTCCTGTGGGACCATACATTTAAATATATTTACTTTCACCTAGAAATTTCATATAATGATAAGGAAACAAAATGTTTTTGTTTCCCTTCATATTATGTATTCAATTGATTTCCTAATGATTTTTCAATCATATTTGATTTAAAATTTCAAATATTGTTTCCTATGCTATGCCCTGTCTTATATCTTATAGAATGCTCAGTTCTATTGTGAACGTATTGACTATAAATTTCTGCTTTAAATCTCATAAAAATGTGTTCTATTATTATTGTAGTCTTTATTTTCAGTCTGATTTTCATTTTTAAAAAGCAAAGAATTCTTATTTTAAACCTATAGTGAAATATGTCCTATGTAGACACATGTCACATTGAGTATTATTAAAGCTACCCTTTCTTTCTTTTGCATAATTTAACTAGTGGCTCAGTGCACAAAATTCATGCACAAGAAGTGGGTCCCTCAACCTCTACAATTTGGGACTGCCTCAGGGGAAGTCTGACTGTTGGCAGTTGGACATCCCCCTCGCAATCCAGGACCGCTGGCTCCTAACTATCACTTGTCTGCCAGCCTGATCACCCCTAACCACACTGTCTGCCAGTCTGCTTACCCCAATTATCCTCCCCTGCTGGCCTCATGGCCCCCAACTGTCCTCCCCTGTCAGCCTCATGGCCCCCAATTGCCATTTCCGACCAGTGTCCCAGAATGTCTTTCAGTCTAATTAGCATATTACCCTTTTATAAGTGTAGATAATTTAAGATGGTTCTCTTAAATATTCAAATAAAGGTTTTAAAACATCTTAAAATATTAATGATAATTTTCTCAACTCAGTGATTACAATGAAATTGGAGTTTAATAAAGACTTAAATTTTCCCCTGAATATGGTCATTAAATTGGAGGCAATAATAATACTGACCTCATTGGGCTACTGTAAAACTTAAAGCTAATTCAATATATAAAATTCATAGTATTTTGACAGTCAAACAGTAGATACTGAATGGTATCGGATATGATAACAATAATAATATGCATAAAAATGAAAGGTGAAAATTTTCAAAGTAAAAACAATTTTCTATTATACCTATTGCTTATGTTTAGCTTTTTAACATTTATATAAATGTATAATTCCTTAATCTGTGTCCTTGGGGTGATTCTAATAATTTTTTGGAAGCTGCTCAAATTAGGCATTGTTCTGTTAATCATTGCTAATAAGAACAGAGAATTTTTCTAGTTGTCCCATGAAAATTATACTAATTATAAATGCCTGAATTTGTGCATCTCCATGGAGATTAATTTATTCATCATAATCAGTTAATCACTGTTCTTTACATAATTAGATAGCTTGTGGTAGAGAGGAAGACCCTTTAGTTTTCTTAGAGTGAATAAAACCACTTTAGCTGACACAAGAGGACCTTGGAAGTCAAGACCTTCTTCAAATGTGGCATACTGATTAGTGCTGGAACCATTGTTATCCCTTGTAAGAGGAGGCTTCAAGAAATATTTAGAAAATTGACTCTGAAAATGTACAACGCCCCTATTGATGAGCAGTATTTTTTATTTTATGAATTATTCAGTAACTGACATTAGTGGAAATTCACTTTATAAATAGGATCAGTCACTACTACTTTCCTCATGCAGCCTAACAAGCTAGATCCCTTCAAATTATCTCTGAATTAGACACCATTACTATTGTATTATTCTGTTTCTTTAATAGAGAAGTGAGGGGAGAAGAGAACAACATATTTTACAGGTGAATACATTCAATCAGTTGGACAATATAGAGCCAAATAATAAGTATAAGCAGTACAAATACAATAGATAGTAACTAACTATCATTATTTTAATAGGATAGCCATTATATGCATGTGGAAGGGGTTGTTCATTTAATCCCAAATATAAATATTTTTAAAGAAGTTAACTGAAATAATAATAAAAAAATTTCTCCCAGATTCTCATTTT